>CM062816.1:169886793-171086793 GCA_031772625.1 Pinus tabuliformis
TTTCCATTCCAATGGGAGGTGCTGATGTTGCTTAGGAGTCAATGCTACAACCTTGTGGTACAATAGCTTTTTAATTTTCAAGAATTTTCATCAAATTTTCTATGGAAGGAAAGGAAGTTGAATTAGGGGTATTGTAGGGAAACCAGGAAAGATAATCAGCTCTAATGTATGACAAAGCTTCTAAAAAGGAGCAAAGAGGTGTAATTTCACAATTATGTTCGCTAGATGTTTCCACATCGGAATCATCTATTTCTCCAGATCTCCAAAAAGTCCTGGACAATCATTCCAAGGTTTTGAGACTCCCAAAGGTCTCCCACCTATGCGTGATCATGATCATGCTATTCATCTGATTTCAGGAGGTGTTCCTCCAAACATTACGCCGTACAGATATCCCTATGTCCAAAAGAGTGAAATTGAACATATGGTTGCAGAAATGCTAGACGCTGGTATAATTCAACCGAGTCAAAGTTCTTTCTCTGCTCCAGTAGTATTGGTGCACAAGAAGGATGGATCATGGCACATGTGTCCAGATTATAGGGAGCTCAACAAGCTCACTATTAAAGATAAGTTCCCCATTCCTGTCATTGATGAATTACTGGATGAATTGCATGGATCAATTTACTTCACCAAGTTGGATCTTCGTTCAGGATATCATCAAATCAGAATGAAGACTGAAGACATTCCGAAAATAGCATTTAGAACTCATGAGGGTCATTATGAATTTTTGGTCATGCCTTTTGGCCTTACCAATGCACCTTCAACATTTCAAGGTTTGATGAATTCAATTTTCAAACCATTCCTTAGAAAATTTGTATTAGTATTTTTTTATGATATACTAATCTACAGCAAGTCTTGGAAGGATCATGTTGAACATGTTGATAGGGTTCTACAACTATTGGAGGAGAAACAATTATATGCAAAAAGATCCAAATGTTTCTTTGGAGTCCAGGAGGTGGAATATCTGGGTCATATTGTATCTCATGAAGGAGTTAAGGTAGACCCTAGCAAAATTAAAGCCATTAAGGAATGGAAAATCCCCACATCCATAAAGCATCTACGAGGATTTCTCGGGTTGACAGGGTATTATCGCAAGTTTGTTAAGAATTATGGGAGAATATCAGCACCTCTAACAACATTATTGAAGAAAGATGCATTTTCATGGACTCCGGAAGCAACAAAGGCCTTTGAACATCTTAAAGAGGCAATGTGCCAAGCACCGGTCTTAGCTACACCGGACTTCACAAAAACCTTTATTGTGGAATGTGATGCTTCAGGAAATGGAATTGGTGTTGTTCTAATGCAAGATGAAAGACCCATTTCTTTTGAAATTCATCCAATCAAGGGAAAGTTTTTAAGCAAAGCTATTTATGAGAAGGAAATGTTGGCAATACTCCATGCACTTAAGAAATGGCGACCCTACCTAATGGGAAGACACTTCAAGGCAAAAACGGATCATGATAGCCTTAAATAATTTTTAGAACAAAGATTATCCTCTGAAGAGCAACAAAAGTGGGTCACAAAGATGTTGGGTTATGACTTTGAAATCATCTACAAAAAAGGGAAGCAAAATGTGGTGGCAGATGCACTCTCAAGAAAGGATGAGGATGTGGAAGCATTGTTGTGTGCCATTTCTATTATCCAACCAGATTGGATAAACGAAGCAAGGGAGGAATGGAAGAATGACGAAGAAGTGCGGGCACTTATTCGAAAGTTACAACAAGATTCCAGTACGTCTGATACATTTAGCTGGCAAAATGATTCGTTATGGTACAAAGATCGCTTATGCCTCTGTAAGAATTCTCAGCTAAAACAAAAGATTCTTATGGAATTGCACACTTCTCCCTTAGGAGGGCACTCAGGATTTTTAAAAACTTACCACAAGGTTAAGAAGGAATTTTTTTGGGATGGCCTTAAATCAGATATTCAAAAGTTTGTGGCGGAATTTTTGGTTTGCCAACAAAATAAAGTTGAAAAAATTAAGACACCGGGTCTATTACAACCTTTATCCATTCCAAGCCAACGTTGGGAGGAGGTTTCAATAGATTTTATCACAGGTTTACCCAAGTCTGAGGGAAAGAGTGTCATCATGGTGGTAGTTGACAGACTTACCAAGTATGCACACTTTTGTGCATTATCACATCCATTTAAATCCAGTACAATTTCTACTGCATTTATGGAAACAATTCAAAAGATACATGGAAACCCAAAGATTATTGTAAGTGACAGAGATCCCATTTTCACGGGAAATTTTTGGACAGAATTATTTTCTTGTCTTCGTACTCAGTTAACTCATAGCTCATCTTATCATCCTCAATCTAATGGGAAAACTGAGATAGTAAACAAATGTTTAGAAGGATATCTTCGTTGCTTAGTATCTGATAAACAGACACAATGGGTCAAATGGTTACCTCTGGCTGAATGGTGGTATAACACTTCCTTCCATACAGGAACAAAAATGACCCCATTTATGGAACTTTATGGGTATCAACTACCATCCATCACATCATATTTAAGAGAAAATTCTAAGGTTCAGGCAGTGGAACATCACATCGAACATCAACAACAAGTCCTCCAAATCTTAAAGGATAACCTTGTGTTGGCACAGAATAGAATGAAACAATAGGCAGATCAACATCGCAGTGAAATAAGTTTTGATGTAGGTGATTGGGTATTCCTACGACTACAACCATATAAGCAAATGTCCCTCAAGCAAGCTAAGAAGGATAATAAATTATCACCAAAGTATTATGGTCTGTACAAGGTGTTGCAAAAGATTGGTACTATGGCATACAAATTGGAGCTTCTTGCAGCTTCTCGATTGCACCAAGTTTTCCATGTTTCATGTTTAAAGAAGATTATAGGCGACAAGCTCCCAGTTCAAACAATATTTCCAGAACTTGACGAGGAAGGAAAAATTATATTGGAACCGGAAGCAGTCACAGAAACAAGAACTCGACAGCTACGAAATCGATCAATTTCAGAGTATCTTATCAAGTGGAAGAACTTATCCGCTGAAGATTCCACATGGGAGGATGAGAATTTTATGCAGAAGTATCCAGAACTACTCAAGCGTTGAGGACAACACATTTTTGAAGGAGAGGGGCATGTTGGGTCCCTATAATACTAGTGATTACCCCATTACTATTATAGTTATACCCCTTATTAATATTGTGGTGCCCCTATTGCCCCCATATTGTTATTACTGTGCCCCATAGAATCCCTCTATTATTATTTTTGTGGCTTTATATTATTATTGTTAGGTCGGCTGGATTATAATGTGACTCCTTAGACTCCTATATATAGAAAGGAGGTTTTTTCATTTGAATCATCCAAGAATTGTTCATTTATTTAATGTAAAGGAGGTTGCCCCCTCGAAGAGGCTGAATTCTAAGGCGTTGATCTATCTTTTCTATCTTTTCTTGAGCTGGTTTCATAACAATATGGATGTGAGCTGGGTCCCTATAAACTATCTAAGTATGTTCCAATGAGGATTTTCTCTCTGTAATACATAAGGCAAATGATCAACATGGATGAAGTCCATTTTGTTTCAAGGAAAAGGAAATCAAAACTCAAGTAGGACCATTCTTATGCAATACTAGAGCAACAAGATATGAGGCAGACTCAATCCTCAAGCAGTTCAAATTTCAGCCTAGTTTCACCTAGTCATATGATCCATTCAACATTATTTCTAAGTTAAGGCTAGAAATCAAAACCACGCCTTATAATCATACCCCCAGACCAGAGATTGAAAAGTTTATGAATTAGGACCAGTGGGAGGAGAATACATTACAGGAAGTAGAGGAGAAGATTTTGTCTATAGCTACCCTCCACACTCTAGTACCTCAATATAAATAGGGAAAAAGGCCAAGAGAAGAATCTTCATCTCCAACATGTACATAAATTAGTGCTCAAGAATTTATTATTCAGCAAACGAAGTAGAATACATGGCCTAAATATGTCACCATTCAAAATGAGGAGGAGAAACACACTATTGTTATGAGTAGATTACAGTTTTCCACAGGATTAGAAGAACACCTCCCTAACACCCCATATTCTTCAGCCTCACAAAATCCTCCAGAAAAATCACAATCAACAAAATTGGGTGAACTTGATGATTCAAATATCTTCAACAAGATTTTGCAGATTAAACATAAAAATGAAACCCTAAAGGCCAACACCTATCCTTAGTTTTGGAATAAGACTTCTACCTCCCAGCACAGGTTGTTAACAACATTTGACAATGAAAAATGAAGAATGAAAATGGCATTCTTACATGCTCAAGTACCATCTCCAAAAAATTCTGCAAATTATAAGAAAACTATTTTCTCATTTGATACAAAGTTAATACATCCCATTGATAAAATGGATATGCATAGATAGTCTCGAGAAATTATTTTCTTCACCAAGAAAAATACTTCCATAGAGATTTCAAAGTTGAGGACATCTCTCACAAATGTCCAAACTCAGTTGAAATTGGAGAAAATATCTTCATTAGCAAAGGACACCAGAATTAAAACATTGAAAGATTTGGTGATTAAGCTGGGATATTATCCCGGTGATGTCAGAGCAGTGGAGGAGGTCATGAAGAAGAAGAATGCAAACATTGCATCACTTAGGAAACAACTGAAATTGCCTTCTACAAAAGATCCATTGGCAAAATAGATTTAAGAAAGTGAACAACATAAAGCATACATATTCAAATTGATCATTGACTAAAATATACAGATGAAGGAGATGGAGGAATAGACTAAGAAACTCCTTAAAGAAAAAGAAGAGGCTACACAATTAATTACAACTCTAGTGACAACCATTCCAATCATAGTTGTAGATACAGCAGGGGATTCAACATTAACACCTGAAGATTTAAATAAAGTTGTGCAGGACTTATTTCTTCAAAGACAGGAATATGATAGGCTCTAGCAAAAGCTCAAACATGTAGAAGCACAAAAGATTAAAAATGATTCTCTTTTGGTGGAAGAGATGCAAAAATATCACCAACTAGCCAAGAATATTGACCAATTGGAAAATCAGTCACTAATGGCTCACACCTTGGTAGATATCAATCATGCCATAACTAAGGTTTGTCCATCTATCCAGATTATATTTTAGCAAGAAGAGTTAATCGATAGATGCAGAACATCTATTGAGCATCTTAGAATAACATTGGGACAAAAACTAGTAGAGGCTACTTCCATGATTAGAATCTTGAATTCAAAGACTATGTCAGAGTTGGAACAGATTCAAACTGCAGATAGAACAAGGACCATTCTAGAGATCAAAAAGGTATTACAGAAAAGGAATTTAATGACCCAATTGGAGACTAAGTATTAAGCTCTAGAAAATGTTGTCCAGAGGGTTCAAAGTAAATTCAATTTACTAAATCAAAGAGGACTACCAGGGCTAGTTGCACCAAATGATAGACTAATAAGCTTAGAAGATTACTGTGAGAAGCTTTATAACATTGCCATAGATACATCAAAACTTGCAGGTATTAAGGCACATGTCACAGGGAAAGACTTTATTGAAGCATTAGAGTTTGATTTAACTATAAAACATGAAATCAAGCATATCTTCATCAACAAGCCAACTTTCGAGAAGTATACTGAGGTAGATGAAGTAAATAGAAAACTTATAAATATTTCTATACCAGCTGATGAAAGATGGGATGAGTTGTGTGATACCATTGAGTAAAAAAGGTTCCATCTCCAATAGATAGACAAAAAGACAACATTTTGAGGGCACAAGTCACCAACAATTTCCTCGAAGATAGTGCCAACATTTCAGCAGTTTAAGAAGTTCTATATTTTTGTAATATCTTTGTAAATTAGTTCAGATATTTCCAGAGTCTTATATTTTTGTATAAATAAATATTGATTTGATGTACTAAGGGTTGAACCCTTGCATGAGTTTTTCTAAGGTAGAATTGTATCAGACTGAATTCACTTCACATTAATGAAAGGATTCTGGATTTGCTTCAAACAAATTGTTTCTTTGTGAGTTTGTCTTAATTTTTTCACTTCATTTTTTGTTATTCTACATGTATTTAAGTTTTGTGAAGATAAATGGGTAAGAGAAAACTAAATATCAGTCTATCTTAAAACCCCATGAAGTTATAATCTATTTTAGGGAATAGTGTTGGGTGCTAGAGTTGCAATTCAACAGACTCCTTCAACACTTAATTGTCAACCCTGAGCTACGTAAGATTAGAGGCATAGCACAATAAATGCCAAGAATAATGGTATAAAATTTCACCAGATCTACTTTTATCTTTCCTAATTATGCTTGTAGAATCAAAAGAATGAAAACCAAATGACACCAAGAGAATTCTAGTGCCAGAATCTGTTAGCGCTTGAAATTTCACCTCAGGCTGAAAAAGGTAAACTCCAAGGCAACATCAAACCACTTAGCCTCGTAGCTAGCCCTACGGGGCAGGAGAGGGCTCTCTCTGGTTTATCTCGGTAAAGATATTTAATGGGCGAGATAACCAATAGGAAAACACTGATTTTAGGCTAGTAAACTGATCAAGAGGTTTGATTTGGGATTTTTAGGTTTTTGGTGGAAAATTGGGGAATGGCAATTTCGGGTGCGGGGATTGGACACAGTTTTCGCAGGGGGTTCTTTGGGGCGAGGTAGGAAACAGTATTGATGGCTTTGATAGAGATGGATGGATGAGAATGACCGGTGAGGAGTTAAAGAGAGCAAGCAATAACCTTGAATTCCCTTTAAATAGTCGAAAACATTGATATTAAGCAAACTTAAAAGCAGAGCATGACAGTCATGAGTTCTACTTTAACACTTCATTTGCCTAATGTGCAGAAGGAAAAGTAAGGAAATGATTCACATAACACACTTACAAGTACAAAGAGAAACACACCATCAATACATGTGACCACAAGAATCCCAAAAAGGACTGCAAAACCCTGGTCTTCCTTTGCCAAAAATTGCAGAGATACAGTGAGTAATACAATAAGAGCTTCTCCCTCAAGAGTCCAACCCTCCAACCTCTGAAAATGACTAAGAAAATACATAATATAGGCAAGCTAACACCTTTCCTTGCCTCTATGGGTCGAGCTCATCCTTATAGGAGCTGTTTCAACCAATTCTAAACTGAGCACTAAAATCTAGGCAGTCAAAACAACTTGCCTCTATAAGCTAGGAAACCAATTCATTCATTAAATGTTTGCTATTTCATGAATGAATCTTCTAGAATAGGTAAATAAGTGTCATGTCAACATGAAAATACATAAATTAAATCAAATAGGGTGAAAAATCCCATCAAAAGTCAAAACTAGTAAAAGCTGGGTGAATCCATGAGCTGTAAGTGAAAAATTGTGAAAATTGCCTGATGGGTCGCGCGCATTTCCTGGACGGGTCGCGTGCCTTTGGAGGCACTTTTGAGGCACTTGCAGGTGTCCAAATGAGGCAAAAATGGGCTTGTTGGAAAGGTCTGGATGTATAATTTCCAACCCAAGTAGAATTTCTGAATTTGGTTGTCATTTGCCCTTCCAAAATTGCAATCTCCCAAGACTGCTTTCTGTGTGTCAAAAATGTGGCAGAAAGTCATTTTTTGCTTGTTTTTTGACTTTCTGGAGGCCCAAAACTTCATAAAATCTCTTGGCAATGGGTGAGCATGTGTAAATTTTCATGAAAAATCCAGAAATTCTGAGTTTTCCCGGAACGGAGTAGCCAAATGAAAGGGTCGCGCGGGGGGTGAGACCCGTTGAGGGGACAAAACCTGTGTTTGGCACAAAAATTTCACAATTGACAAAATTTTCTCAAAATTTCTTGAAATTTGGGCTGGGAGTCCGCAATAAAGTACCATGCTCAGTCAAAGAGGTTTTGGACAAAATTTGGAGTGGATCGGGCCTTTTCCGTCGTTTTAGTGCCTTGGCCAACCTCCTTGGATCTCGCGATTGAAATTTTGACATTTCTCTAAAACCATGACACCTGTGAAAAAAGTGAAGGAGGTTTTTCTTCTTTGGAATGTTATGGACAAAAACCTCTCTCAGGTTTCAAAAATTCATCTTTTATTGCTCTGGAACATCATTTGAGTGCGACTTGTCCCGATGTGTGAAACAAGGAATTTTGTCGAAATGGAGCGAAATGAAGGGGATAGGGGACTTCTAAATTCTTGGTGAAATTTTTGGGAGTGGGGAGGGATGTTAGGAAGCAGGGGAAAGTGGAATCTCAGATATTGAGCGAGGGGAAGGGGTCCAAAAGGGCAAAACACAGGTCAAACCTAGAAAATTGCCAAGTTGTAGCTAGAAACTAGGGTTTGTGCAAAAATGAGGAATTTGGCGGATCTAAGGGATGGGAAGTGTTTAATAAGGTACATGAAGGATAGGGGAAGGTGTATGAACATCTGGATACAAGTTTTGCTAATGATTTGGCCGTCCAAGAGAAATTAGCTTTCAAAACCCTAGGAGAGGGAAATGACCTTACCTAGGCGCAACTGAAGCATGAACAAGATGTAAAATGACTCATTAGACATTGACATGATAATGAAAACCCCTTTGAATGATGATAGACTCAGCTGAATAATGACATGGACCGACATTTTGACAACTTTAGAAGGAGTTAAAGCAAACCCTAGACCTAATGCCTAGTGACCAAATTTTGCTTGAAAACTCTTTGAAATGACAAAATTTGACCTTGACACTTCAAAATCACTTTGTAAGAGCATGTTTAATCACTGAAGGAAGGCTGGAAAGACTAACACTAACAACAAAAGGAAATACTTGCAAACACTTAATGAAAGGAACTTGAATCAGCATAAACAATTATGGTAAATAAAAGGAAGGATAACAAATCTCTTTGACTAAGTATCAATGCGTTAAGAGACAAAATATATAATTAGACTTATATTTATATTTTCCTTTGTTACAAGTTTTCTATTCCTAGACTAAATCAGTGTTCCTGTATCGCAACAACGTTCCTACACTAGAACAGATTTCCTGCACTGGAATGATATTCTTGTACTAGAACGATTCTCCTGTACTAGAAGTGTATTATGCTCTTGCACTGAATATTTTTACTTAATACTAGAATTCTGGGTTCCTGCACTAGGACGCATTGTTCCTATAACAGGATATTGATTCCTGTACCAAGATAGATGTCCCTGTTCCTATAGAACCAACATTCCTTTAGTAAGTTCCCAAATCACTTTGAATAAAATATAAAGGGTGTTACACAGTAATTTGTCACTGTCTTCATCCAAGTCTTCCTACTGTGTCATGTGTCCAAAGTCATACATGCTCATATTATACAAATGCTCTCTGATGTTGCCAAATGACCCACTTTTCCAAAGGTTTCTGCCATATTGCATCTGTTGGCTAAATAAATGCACTGAATGGCACTGCAAAACAGCCCAAAAGCACTGCCATCGCGAAAGTACACCTGATTCCCGTGATGGTTCGATTTTATGTGCCAGCGCGACTGTCGCTTGTGATCTTCAGTGATGACTTGACTAGCTACGCTATTCAATAGCGATGTCAGCGCAGAAGATCATTTATGTGCCCGTGATGATCTAGATTGGGCGAATTTGTTCCAACAGTCGGCCTTCTAGATGACTCCAGACCTGGTTGTTGGCATAGTTTGTATCACCCTCCTTTCTCTGGCGTGGTTGTTCCGTCATTTTTGCTACCTTCCTTGGAGATAAGCTCACTCTTCCACCTTTCATGGAGACTCCTTCTCCTATTTAAACTCTCACCATTGATATGTGCTGCTAGTTTTTGGAATGGTTGCTGATAGTTGGCTAGTGGAGCAATACTGTTAGTGTTTGTGAGTTTGCTAGATAGCTGGTGTGAGTGTGACAAGTGTGGGATTTTTGATAGATTTTGGAAGGTTGTGAAGTGCCCTTAATATTGTGTGAAACTTGTGAGTGAGAGAGACTTGTATGTTGGGAGATCCATCTTCAAAGAGTGAATGCTTAAGGAACATGCTGGCTGGATCCCTCTAAGAAGGCTTGTGATGTCAAGACTTTGGTTGTAAGCTTACTCTTATTTCATAATTAATGCAATCAATGATGTTTTCGTATGTCTTGTATGCAATATAATTGATAGCTCATGACTTCTTGACTTTGTGAGTAAATAGATCATTGTTGTTCTGGTTACGTTCTTTGTTGTATTTCCTTTGCTTTGTTTCAGGTTAATTACTCATTAGGAGAAGGAAGTGGAAGCTGGAGCAGCACAATGGAACTCCATCAACCACCGATTGAGGTAGGCCTCCAAATATGACTGTTTAAGGAAAGCTATTGTTGATCTGTCCTTGTTTATGACTAGACCCACTCTAGGGCGAGAGGGGTTTCCTCTGTCTGCAAAGGGAACACTTTCCTGCATCACAAATTGGTGACTCTGCTGAGGAGCCTTTGGCCTTTATTCTTTTCTTGTTTACTCTTGTCTTGATCTTTTATTTTTTGCATCTCTTGAAGTTTTGGGGATTAGTTACCAGTCTTCTGAGTTTCCTAGCCTGATCTGGGAAATTCCTTATTTGATTAAAGGATTGACTGTTTTGATTTGGGAGTTTTTGGTTCGCCTATTACTATTTTGAACATCATCATGTCTTTAAATTTAACAGTCGTGCTGTCATCGCGTCTACCCTTTTGTGATATCCTGTTCATTTCATTATTATGCCTAACAGTAGCGATGGTTCTGTAAATCGGACCATCGCGGAAAAGTTGTGTACTTCTTCGCTAACATCACTCTGTTGCTGCAGCGCGTTCTCTATTAGCGCTTGTTGCTTGTGTATCACCCACTCTGATTGCTGTAGAATTGATTTTTTCAATTCTGCCTCTAGAATCCATCAGTCTTGCTAGTCCCTTGCTGTTCTCACTCATTTGATAACTTGTTTTTCACTATTTATAGGTTGAGGCACTCTCTCGTGAGCTTTGTTGAATGAATCTTGTTTTTCTTGCTTTGTGACCTAGTTTCATTGCTTCAAGTCTTTTGGATCAGTTTCGCTTGGTTGCTTGGTTGCTCAAATATTCGTTCACAGCTTGTTGGTTTGATTGAGCCTTCCCCTTTGCTTACTTTTGGTTGATTGTTTAGTGATTGTTATTGGACCAATCTCGACATTGATTCAATTTCTCTTCACTACCCGGACATAGATTACAATTGTTTGGATCAACTGTTTTTCCACATTTGTTTATTGCTTATTGGTTTCTTTTAGAATTAGAGACATCAAAATCAAAAGGATTGCATTCATTTAGTATACGAAAGTGAAAGAGAATTTGCATTTCAAGTTTCATATTGAAAAGCGAATGATTAAATCTCTTATTAGTAGTATCTGTGCGCTTTAGGAATTGATGTCTATTTGCATTGAGTGACTCCCTTTATTGTCTTGGTTTTCTTGGTTTGGGAATGATCTCTCTACCTTCCTGTAGGTGGGTGTTCATCGAAGAAAAAGGATATTTCATTCATTCTAGCTACATCCTAGGTTTTGTTATATACATACGGTAAGGCCTGAAAACTGAAACATAATCCAAGATCAACTCTAAAATGAACTGAATAAATCTAACAACGCATTGGAACATAACGCACACATTTAGAGGTCTAGGCTAGAGACGTGCTCTGGTATTGTTAAACCTAGTCACTTTTGTTTCCACTCAAGGTTGGGTGATTCCTCCTTCTGTGACTCAATAGTGGTCTAGCACAGAATTGTGCTCCCATGTACCGTCGAGTATATGCTAGGATACCCCACTAGGTTATCATCCTTTATCCATAGGAAGCCATGTCTGCCGCCTTACAAGTTGTAACGCACTGAACATAGAATTCGGGAAGATTGACTGTTGTACGAAAAGTCCTTGGTTTTCATATGAGCGCCAAGGTGTATATGCAGTTTTACGGATTTGTCTGGTAAACCTTTTGCCTAGTTCTCCAGAGTAGTCACTTTCGTTCCTTTTCAGACTCCCTAAAAGAAAAGGTCCATCTGAGCACTTGTCACTTCAGGCTCATTAAATATTCGAAGGTGACTAGAGTCATCTTTTGTACTTTTCTCGACTCTTTAAAGATGAAAAGGTCAAGTTTTGTTCCTGTGTCTTAAAATTTATTCAACCACGATTCACATTTACCCTATTAGATCTTGTTTGTGTTAGCTTGAGTAGGGTCCTTTCTCGTTAGTTTGCCTAGGATTTTTTGAAGTCATCATCCTGGCGGAATCACCAGTCCCGTCTCCCGTTCTGAGCGACCAAGGGTCTCCTTCTTCTGTTGCTCCTGAGGTACCGTTTGTGAGTGATACTCTCCCTGTTATTCCGAGTATCTAACCGATTAACTCTCACGCTCCAGAGGATGAGACTTATGAGATTCACTGGAACCCCGTTTGGGAGCCTTCTGAAGAAGATATTCTCGGTACTCCTCCTAGCATTTTGGTCCCAATGTCTTCTTCTGATATGGAGGACACATCCCCCGTCACAATTGAAGAATCCATTGCGATGAGCGGTGAAATTCCCACCTCAACGGAAACTACACCTTTTCGTATCACCCCTCTTGGTGTTACGTTGCCTTTATGCTATAAGGCTTTGAGGGATTTTATGGGTTTTAGTACCCCCCTTACGAGTTCTATGTGGTCGCACACCATCACTCCGACCTTGGAGTCCTTTATTCCTCAAATTCACAATGTGTCTATCACTTCCGTCCCAACTATTCCAACTGTCTATGTGGCTTATTCAACCCCGTAGTCGGTGTCGTTACTACATCCTTAGTTGTGACCACTACTGCTGGACCTTCTTTAGGGTCAGCAAATAATGGCCCATTGACATCTGTACCCAGAGTTGTTGATCCCACGCTAAGTACCCCACCTTCTTCTGGTTCTATTCCAGCAGGGTGGGCATATGATCAATATCTACATGCTCTTTAGAATCTAGATCCTCAAAATTCGTTTCAATATTATGATTCTAGAGGGGCTCATCTTTATCATCACGGACCTTTGCCACCTCAGCCTGCGGTTGAGGTCACAGTCCTGTTATCTGTTGCTTGGACCACCACTAGTTATGGCGGTGGCCAGGTATCGCCTGCACATCTTCAAGGACCACCTTATCAAGGCCAACCATCTTACATGCAACCCTCTTATGGGCAGCATGTTATAGACATTTTTGTGCCTCGCAGCATGGAGCATGAAATGTCAATAATTACAGGGATCCTCAGTCCCTAAACATGTTGTTCTTACCCCTAGAAGAACAAGGTCAGCAAACCACAGCACTTCCTATCAGTTCTCCACCTAAAAACACTCAAAAACAGGCTATTTTTGGATCATGTCAGCTGCTCCACTGAGCAACTGCGCTGAATGTCAACTGCTCCTCCTTGTACCTGCGCTGAAAGTCAACTCCAATGAAGACTACCTGCGCTGGGTGAGATTGGCCAAGTGGCACAATCATTCTGCAAGGTGTCAATTGCCCAGGAAGCTTCCAAACTGACACCTGTGATGAGTAAGAGGTACTTGATCTCCATGTGTAAGCAAGGATCTCCAAGTGGACTTAAGAACTGAAGATTAACTGAAGAGGGAAAGGACACAAGGCAGCTTTATGTCAGTCTCAAGCTGACTCATCCTTTCTTCTTCTATCCTATATATAGAGCTCTTCTATGAGGTCTAAGGAGGCTGGAATTTTGTGCAAAGCAAGGAAGTGCTGTTGGTTTACAGTTAGAGCTATTGGGTGATTGCTTTTATAGAGGGGAAGAGGAGATTTCTTGCTGCTGGGGAGGTGCTGCTGGATTGGAGCCATTTATGGTTGTAACCTTCTCAGAACCTTTTTCTTCTATCAATAAAGCTTTTGATGTTCTCCTATATACTTGTATTGCAATGATGTATTGTTTTTATTTGTATATTTGATTCATTCTAATCCATGCATCAGTTATGAGTACATGTTTCTTGTAGTTTCCCTCTCTTGTTTTTGCAGGATCTTTGTGTAGCTGGGCCGGCAAAGGGAGCAAGGAGCTGGGAACAAGAGGCAAAGAGAGAAGACAGGATCGACAAAAGCGAAAGACATCGGTTGGTCAATCTTTTCTTCCTTCTCTGTACTTTCATAAAGGAAAAATATCAAAGCTTTACTTTCAGTTGTTGCTAAGGAACTATCACCCTTAGAGTAGGGATAGGGTCATTCCGAGTCGGATACTTTTCCCCACAACAAACTGGCGACTCCGCTGGGGATCGTATCCGTTTGATTGTATTTGTAGTATCTTTGCTATTCATTTCCTGAACCAAAGAGTACCGAATCGAAAAGCTTTTGACTATATCAAAAGTGAAGTAGAGGGGCTGCTACTCTTGCTCATTTTCTGAGCAGATTCATGATTTGAAGAGCTGATCTACAAAAGACTCTTGTGCTCTTTGTGATAGCTTTTCATCCTCTTGATCATCCCTTAGCTTGTACTTGACCTATAGCTTTTTATTTCAGCAAAAACAGTGAATTTTTGAGCTTTTTATGACCCGGAAATCCTTGTAAACGCAACTCTCGTGTCTCAGTGCAGGCTGTCCAAAGGCAGTCTGCATTTCAGCGCAGGTACTCCCTTCGGGAACTGTGCTGAGAGTCAGTTTGACAGACCAGAGCCTGCGCTGAACCAGTTAGGCTATGTCTTCCTGAGGTTTCCCACTGAGTCTTGGCCCTGTTTTCACTGTTATTTTGCTGCTGATTGCTTGTCATTTGTACTTGCTGTAAACCAACTTTCCTTGACATTATTCCGCCTCAGTTGTGTGATGAAACTGTGATTGTTCTTTCAGTATTTCTTGTTTCAGTTACAGTTTCCCATTGTGAAAAGCGAACCAGTATAACTGTGGCCTCTTAGATCCTGAACTGTAAAAGTGTCTTTGTGATCTTAAGAGCTAGTTTTGTTACTGTTCATGGCTGTTTGAGTTTGTTTGTTTTTCATTTTGTGGTTTGAATCTATACATTTCCAGTGTCTAAACAAGTCGATCTTAAGGTGTCTTTTGATTTTGGACAAGCTTGTTTACTTTCGCTTGAAATTAGATTCAAAGTTATACAACAGTTTCCTTTTTGTCTTACATCAACATTAAGGATAAAGAAAAGAAATATCTGCATTGTGCATGTGCATTATTGACAGTTTGCATGTTAATTTAGGAAAAGTGCATTTAGTGTGTGTTCTATGATCTGTGAGAAAAGTTGATGTCTTTCTTTTCCCTCAGTAGATTAAGGTTTTCAAAGTTGAAAGATTGAAAAGTTTTGCTTCTCATCTTAGATTGCATTTAGGAAGTTGTATATATACATCTCGTGGTGATCCTTAAAGGCAAACTGCTAAGCAAGATCAACATTAAAATAAATCTAATTTACATAACAACGCTTTGTAACATAACGCAAACATCTAGAGGTCTAGGTAGAGACGTGTTCCGGCGTCGTTAAACATAGTGACTGTCGATCTCTACGAAGGTGGGTGATTCCTCCTGAGAGTCGGTGGCACTAATACGGACTTGTGCTCCCACGTACCGTCGAGTATATATTGGGAGACCCCTATAGGCAATCATCCTTTATCCATAGGAAGCCGTGTCGACTGCCCTACTGATCGCGATGCAGTGAACACAGCATTCACGAAGATCGACCACCCGTACCGTAAAACGTATTCTGTGGTTTCGCGAAAAGTTTGGCACACCCTCTGCCTAGAACTCCAGAGCAGTTTCTTTTGGCCTTTTTCAAACTCTATAACTGAAAAAGTCCAACCGAGCATTTGTCACTTCGGGCTCGTTAATACATCGAAGGCGACTAGAGTCATCTTTAGCTTTTTCTCGACTCTTAAAACATGAAAAAGCAAGTTTGTGTCTAAAAGCGTCGTTAATAAAATTTATTTTAAAGCGGAACAAAATCACCTGTTATTCCCACGTTGATCTTTCAGTTGAAAAGTATGGAGCCCACCAACCAAGGAGGCAACCTTGGCGGAAGTCCAAATCCCTTCTCCTCTTGGGGAGATGTTGGTGCGCCTCATATGGCAACATTGTCACTTCCAGGATTGACAATCGGCCTCCCTGTATGGCTCTTTTCAACTAATGTAGTCCAGATCGCCACTAATCCTGAGCAGTCGAATCAACAGTCAGAACAGTCTAGAACTACCCACCAGCCTTCCACTTCTTACAATACTTCCTCTGATCCTTCATCTTCGCAAGGTAGAGCTGGCAAAAGTCAACCTCCCAAGGAGAAGAAGGAAAAGAAGAAGAAAGAAAAGAAGCGGAAGGAGCCTATGGCGAAGGCGACTGGGGGCAAGCAGAAGACAGCTGACAAAAACCCACACACTGCACCGACCGGGCCTAAATCGCCATGTGTCATTTGCAAAGGGACCCACTTCCATCGTGATTGTCCTTGTATTCCCCGGATACTAAGGGACTGGTCCCCAAGATTGCACGATCCGGTAGCATCAACCTCTGGCAGTCATGTTGATTGCAGTCCGTCAACTAGTGAGAGTGAAGGACGAAGAGGGAGACCAAGATCACCCTGTGTATTGTGTGAAGGCAAGCATGCCATCCACAAATGTCCATTCTTAGATGAGGCAAAGAGAGTTTTGGAAGATCGTCCGGTTTCACCGTTACGACTTCCTCCTGGATACCAAAAACTCGCGCCTAATCCCTTGATAGTTGAAAATCCAGCTGACCCGCCCAAGTGGTCAGCTGAAGTGTCGGTCATTGAGAATGAACCTACTGAATCCAGACCAGACGAAAGTCTAAAGGTCGAAACGGCAGTTGACCCGGTTCTTCCTTCAGAGGTTTCATCGTCCAATGACTCTGTCATTGAAGACCCATCTTCAAATGACACCGTCGCCGAAGAGTCATCTTCATGCGACACCCTCACTGAAGAGAATAAGGATGACACCATCCAGGTTCTTTTCATTAGCACCGACTCTGATGAGCGTCAGGGCAATGCGCCCATTCCTTTATCGCAGGAAGGAACATCATCAGGGTCATACCCGGCCGTATATTCGGTCCCACCACCAAGCAACCTGGTTGTATCCTTTGATTGGAATCAACTAGGCAGACCCCGGTTACCAGCCAGTATACCATTCAGAATCATTGTCCAGATCTATAGAATGATTATGGCTGGTACTATCATTGATGAGGGGGCGTCTGTGAGTATCCTTTCCTCTGTTGCTTGGAAAGCACTGGGTTCCCCGGCGCTTTTACCTGAGTTAAGAAATCTCTCAGGTTTTGATAAAGGAACCAGTCGACCATTAGGAATCCTCCCCAATGTGCCTGTTACATTGAAAGGGAAGACCGTCAATTTGAACGTGATGGTCGTCCAGGGACCCTTGGATTATAACCTACTCCTTGGACGTGACTATATTTATTGCATGGGAGCGATAGTCTCCTCACTCTTTAGAGTAATGTGTTTTCCACACGAAGGAAGGATGGTCAAGCTCGTAGACCAACTTTCATTTCCGGGATCTCGCATCGCAAATAGTCAAATACCAATCCTAAATGGTCTGTTCACTCAAGATACGCCTCCACCCCCAGTCCTCCTTCCCGATGAGTGCGAGTGATTCGGAAAGAAAGACTAGAACCCAGGGGGCATGCACCCTGGTCTGCTTCGGGCAGAAGAAACCCTGGGTATAAGGTAGAATTTCCGCAGAAGAATATGACTAGTCCGTACCCCATCCGTGGATGGAAGAGGGGTTGTTCTGGAATAGTATTCTTTTGTTAAAGTTATGTGTTTGGCAAAAGAGTCATTCACCTTTGTCTAAAGAGGTGGGCAATGCCCAAGTAGTAATTCCCTTATTGCAACAAGTAGTAACCATCTTTGGGGAAAAGTAAGCCTCACCCATTAAAACAAATGTTTTGAAGGATAAGTAGGGGCAGCCTCCAAAGAAAGAGATTCTATTGTTGTAACAGAGGGTAACCATCTTTGAGTAACCCAATAATAGACATCGCCGAAGAAAGAGATTGATTTGCGGCAGCAAATAGAACCCTCTTCGGATAATAAGAAAGAGACAAGCCTCCCTCAATAATACCAATGTTTTGTCTTTGAGTAGTGTTCTTCTCTTGTCACAAATAGTTGTTCGTTAAAAGTTGGGCCGACGGGAAGACTGAGTACCACGTAAGACCCCTTAAAATAACGAGAAGACTAGTATCGTTAACATTAGATTGGCAAGATGACAAGTAGCTGTGAACACCCAAAGAAAAGCAGAGGTAGGGGAGAGGAGGGGCAGCCTCGAAATTCTATCCTATGTCTGGGGGCATGCAAACTTTTGGAATGTGAGCGAGGGATGACTATTTATTTTTTAAAATTTTTAGGTCCTCCCTTTAAACCTGTAGGTCTAACCCTTTAAACTCATAGGATTAGCCGATTCCGACCTTGCATGAAGAAAGTCTGTGGGGCAAAGGTAAAAACTTGCCAAAATTGGAGCATAGCTTCGTGAGATAAAGCTCCTTAAAAAATAGCTATCTCACAGGAGGCGTTCTTATTCTATGACTGGTATATCGAGCAGTTTTAGCACATAGTTCATGCTCGTTAAAAAATAAACGCAAGATCCGAGCAGTTTTAGCACATAGTTCATGCTCGTTAAAAAATAAACATAAGTTGTGAGCAATCTTCCCCTAGAGTTCAAGCTCATTCAGAAAAAATGAACCGGTAAATAACCTTTTGAGATCGTAAATTCATCAGCCATAAAAGCCTTGGTCGTGTTTGTGCACCGTCACCTCCACTTTTCATTTGGCCGATCATTCACCTCCATTTGTGTGTTTACCTCTTTTGAGAAACAGCTGCGAAGAGTGATTTCACCTAGCCATCCTTGTGACACTGCCGTGATTGGAAAATTCCAACCTGTACCTGGAATCTACTGCTATCCCTGTTTATCACTCGTTCCTCAAAAGACGAGTCTTCTTTGAGCTCTTTTCTGACTCGTAAAATATGAAAAGTTTGCCGAGTTTTGGCCTTCCAGCTCGCTAAAAGGACCGGAAGAGCTATCCCTCATTTAGATTTTAATCTTTTTGGACCTGAGGGATTATTGCACAAAAAGATCGAGCGCTTTTTTGTTCGGCTCGTTAAAGCAATCGAAAATTCATCCCTTCTGTATTGTTTTATACTTTTTCGGACTTAAGGGATTAGATGACGAAAAAGGAATTCTGGAGTTGACTTTCTGTACCTTTTCAGACTCTCTAAAAATGAAAAGGACCGAGTTTTCCTTGTCGTTAGACTCGTTAAAATGATTAAATAGCGACAAACTTGTCTTTTGACGAGAACGAGTTTCCCTATCGCTAAGCTCGTTAAATCATAGCGATGGGCTTGCCCGAAGGGTAGGTTATAGAACAAGCATATGTTATCCTCCTCAAGCTTGACAAAAATAAAGAGGTACTGGTCAGAAATGACTGGGGAAAAATTGGGAGAACATCAAAGCTTAATGGTAGCAAGTCGCTCTTGAACATGACACTTTTCTTCCGTACCACATCGGGTTGGGTTGTTTCATTCACCGGTCTCATCACCATGGTCTTCGCCAAACCATCCACATTTTGGGGTAATGCTACTGATCCATCGCATCAGTGTCGTTATATGTTCAAGAGAGGTCATTCTGAAAGTGTCAACCGTGTCCCATCCACTGCCATACATTATCCTTCATCCATTCATGATCGCCACCCTGAATCATATGTCACAGTTTGTTTTCACCTCCACTAAAATCATTAGCTCCGTTCCGTGTCATTGATGTGGGATTCATTAAGGCCCTCCTTTGACGGATCGCTTCTTGTCGACTTCAGCTCATTATCCAAGAAGTTGATCTAGGAACAACACCATCAGTACTTTGAAGCTTGCATGCCTCAATGGCAAGTTTCTCACTTCCGGCGACAGGTATACATCAATGACCTTCGACCAGAAGATTTTGCGTGGCGTTCGACGCCAAGTCCTTTATTCACGCCACGTGAATTGTACTGCAGTACCTTGAGGGTCATTATCATTATCGGTGATTCCTCTCGCGCTTGTTAACGGTTTTCATCATTGACCGGTAATCAAGCGATGTCTTTCCATGTTCGACTTCAGCGAAATTCTCACATGGATCGACTTGTACTTAGAGTGAAGATCGAACGAGTTTGAAGACCCCGGATCTAGTTTCATCCATCCGGGCTGCGATACATATTCAGGAAATATAAAAGCATTTGTCATGTACATCATTGCAGCAGATGATCATCCTATTCAAAGGATGATAATTTCAGCAGAAAATTATCAGTCTACCATCAGACGATCGTCTGTTCTATGTACCAAAATGTATTTATAAAGCTGAGCATGGGAATGCCCGCCTCAGCTAGATCATGAAAACAGAATGAAAAATATTGTATTGTATTGTATTGTATTACAGGGCGCCTCCTCAGCACTTGAATGAACTTCAGATCCTCTAGATAAAGCATTTCACCCGATAAACGGCCTCATACTTTAGGGGGCAACTGTTATAGACATTTTTGTGCCTCGCAGCATGGAGCATGAAATGTCAATAATTACAGGGATCCTCAGTCCCTAAACATGTTGTTCTTACCCCTAGAAGAACAAGGTCAGCAAACCACAGCACTTCCTATCAGTTCTCCACCTGAAAACACTCAAAAACAGGCTATTTTTGGATCATGTCAGCTGCTCCACTGAGCAACTGCGCTGAATGTCAACTGCTCCTCCTTGTACCTGCACTGAAAGTCAACTCCAATGAAGACTACCTGCGCTGGGCGAGATTGGCCAAGTGGCACAGTCATTCTGCAAGGTGTCAATTGCCCAGGAAGCTTCCAAACTGACACTTGGTTCAAGGAATTCGCCCTGTGATGAGTAAGAGGTACTTGATCTCCATGTGTAAGCAAGGATCTCCAAGTGGACTTAAGAACTGAAGATTAACTGAAGAGGGAAAGGACACAAGGCAGCTTTATGTCAGTCTCAAGCTGACTCATCCTTTCTTCTTCTATCCTATATATAGAGCTCTTCTATGAGGTCTAAGGAGGCTGGAATTTTGTGCAAAGCAAGGAAGTGCTGTTGGTTTACAGTTAGAGCTATTGGGTGATTGCTTTTATAGAGGGGAAGAGGAGATTTCTTGCTGCTGGGGAGGTGCTGCTGGATTGGAGCCATTTATGGTTGTAACCTTCTCAGAACCTTTTTCTTCTATCAATAAAGCTTTTGATGTTCTCCTATATACTTGTATTGCAATGATGTATTGTTTTTATTTGTATATTTGATTCATTCTAATCCATGCATCAGTTATGAGTACATGTTTCTTGTAGTTTCCCTCTCTTGTTTTTGCAGGATCTTTGTGTAGCTGGGCCGGCAAAGGGAGCAAGGAGCTGGGAACAAGAGGCAAAGAGAGAAGACAGGATCGACAAAAGCGAAAGACATCGGTTGGTCAATCTTTTCTTCCTTCTCTGTACTTTCATAAAGGAAAAATATCAAAGCTTTACTTTCAGTTGTTGCTAAGGAACTATCACCCTTAGAGTAGGGATAGGGTCATTCCGAGTCGGATACTTTTCCCCACAACACAGCAGTATTACGGACAGTCTTATCTAGGGCAACCTAGAGGCCCACAAGGACAACCCTTCCAGGGACAACCTTCAGACTCTGGTGGTTCGTCTTTTACCTATTTCGTGCAACCTTTTGGTAATCCAGGACAACCTTACATGCAATAAGGCTAACCTGGTGTCCAGCAAGCCTACCCTTCTGGGCAAGTTGGTCAACCTTATGCTCAGCAAGGCCAACCTATTGTCCAGTATGGTCAACCATCTGGACCAGTCGGTCAGCCTCAAATCCAATTAGGTCAACCAACTATCCAATATGCTCAGCCATCTAGTCTACAGGACAACCCTCAGTTGTGCAAGGACAGCCCAACACCTAGCAAGTTCAACCTTCTGGGCAAATGGGTCAGTCTCATTCTAAACCAGGTCAACCTTTTGGCTAGATGGCTCAGCCTCACTTCTCTCAAGGACATCCTTCTGGGCCTGCTCAACCGGGCACTCAAATGATTGTTGCTTCTCAAGCTCAACCCAGTTTTCAGCCCCAGCTGGGCTCCAGACCCAATCCAGTCTCCAAATGCAAGTTGGATCTCAATCCCAACCGACCTATCAAACACATCCTGCCTCCCAGGCTCAGTTTGGAACCCAGCCGCCTTATGGTTTCCAGCAATCCCAAGGGCAAACTCAATTTTCCCTGTATCAAAATTATTAACAACTACATGTGAGTCCTTATAAGAATTACCAGCAACCTTGTCTTGCTCCTGCAGGCCAAGTTGGTAATTAATGGAATGTTGGGGGGAAAATCTAGGGTCAACCATCCTATAACCCCTATGGACAAAATACCTATGGACAAAACCCTCCTGGGCCAAATCCGTCTAGACAGAATCAATGGGGCAACCAGCAGCTGCCTGGAACTCTGATACCACCTCCTACCCATGGCCTCAGATGTCCTTTAACCCTCAATTATGCTTTTTAGCCACGTTGGAATTACCGGATGTGTCCAAACTGACAAATGACCCTATTCCTCATAATCTGTATTGGCCCCCAGTTCTAACCAAGATTCCCGATGATTGTCCCAAATTTGACGGTAAAGCTGGAGAAGATCCCCAAGCTCATGTCATGACTTATCATCTATGGTGTTCATCGAATTCGTGGCTTGATGATTCAATCCGACTCTGCCTTTTTCAAAGGACTCTCACTGGCTCTGCTGACACCCGTCCGACCCCCTCCTAAAGGTGTACTCCAGAAATCTTCTTACAACCCTAACGCTCGTGCTGCCCAGCACTACAGCATCGTTGAGGACTTAGCCCAGGCTTCGTTGACTATGTCCACCTTAGAAGTACTCCAGAGCTGCCCCTCTCAAAGGAAGTCCTTGCTATCGGCCATCGGTGGCATAGACCCGGCTGACTTGGATCTGATTACTTTTGATCTGGAAAGCCATATACCGAGACTGCCTCACCAAATTTCCTTCCTCATTCAGGTCATCATCAATTCCAAAATGATTCATCGTACAGTCATTGATGAAGGTGCTTCAACTTGCATCATGTCTATTGCTTGTTGGAAGGCTATTGGTTCTCCAACTCTGAGCCAGTCTCCTACGACCTTGGAAGCCTTTGATGGCAAAGAGTCTCGCCCTTATGGTATACTCCAACGTTTGCCCATTACTTTTGAAGGGAATATGGTCGAAGTGGAAGTTGAAGTTGTTGATGCTAATCTTACCTACAACCTCCTTCTGGGACGCAACTAGACATACGCCATGTGAGCCGTGGCTTCATCTCTGTTTCGTGTCATTCATTTCCCTCATCAGGGGAAGATCGTCATAGTAGACCAGCTGTCCTTCTTCGCCTCCTCTTCCGAAGGTAACGTGCCCTTTGTGGAGAATACCTCCATCCCATATGAGAGTGTGGGAGCTGGACCTTTTAAAGATCCTGCCTTGATGGGTGTTTTTTCACTCCCACCTCCTAAGGTCACTCCTATCAATATGATTTATGTTCACTCTGATCCGTGGGTTCTTCCCCCCACTGATCAGGTAGACTCTTGGGGTGATGAGATGCTGTTGAGTCCTATCGAGCTCAACTACATCGAAATTGTTTTTGCATCGGCTCCTTCTCCTGAATCTGCTCCTTCGAGTAGAGCTCTCGACTCGTATGCTCATTCCCCTTTTCTTGGAGATGACACTTATTCGAATCCTTTAAAGGAAATATTTCCTTCTGATGAAGCCATTATCAAGACCATGTCTCTCGAGGAACCCCCTTGGTCTTATCATCACCATCGTTCCTCGTTTCTCCTTGCCCACCGAGAAACGCTTACCTATCTCGAGTGGTTTGCTCCTTGTCTCCCATCCCAACCCCTTCAGACACCCATTCAAATTTATCAAGTATCTTCTGAAAGAAATATGGGAAACATCACGCCAACCCAACCCATCGACATCTCTGTGAAACCAGGGATTGTCGAGCATATCCATGTCAGAATACCTTGTACTCCAGAGGAAATTCAGCTCTATACTAATCTTTTTCGCGAATTTCATGACGTCTTTGCTTGGTCCTACGAAGAAATGCCCGACATTGATCCTAGCATAGTGGTGCATGAGATACCTATGTATCCGGGTGCTAAGCCTGTTCGCCAGCATCTACGCCCTGTGCAACCCGGAAAGGTTACGGCTATTAAAGCGGAAGTTGAAAAGCTTCTTAAGTCTGGTTTTATTTACCCCATCCCACTCACAGATTGGGTCTCCAATATTGTCCCTGTGACTAAAAAACATGGTACTATTCGAGTCTGTGTTGATTGCCGTGATATTAATAGGGCCTGTCCTAAAGATAAATTCCCCACACCCTTCATTGACCAGCTCATTGATGAGTGTGTTGGTAGTGAAATGTATTCATTCATGGATGGTTTTTCTAGATATAACCAGATCAATATTGCGCCTGCTGATCAGCACAAGACTGCCTTTATCTATCCGTGGGGCACTTTTTCCTATAAAAATCTCCCTTTCAATTTGAAGAACACTGGTGCTACCTTCTAACGTGCAATGTCTTATGCATTCCATGACATTCGACACATTGTACAACCCTACCTAGATGATTCACCAATGGAAGATGCGTGCGCCTCTCGCACCATTGCACCCTGTTGTTACCATCGGCCCTTTTGCAAAATGGGGCATTTATTATACAACTTGTAACCCTTGCTCAGCTAGGGGGCATGGGTATATCATCGTTGCCATTGATTACTTCACAAAATGGGCCGAGGTGATGCCCACATTATCTGAAGACAGTCACACAGTGGCTCAATTTTTGTTTAATCATATTATTTCATGGTTCAGAGTCCCTCAGGCTATCGTCACAGATCGCGATAAACATTTCCTTAATCACATGATGACTGAGCTAACAACCCAGCTAGGCTTGCGGCATGATAGTTTGAATCCATACTATCCTTAGGCCAATGGCCAAGTAGAAGCCGTCAACAAGGTTCTAGTTACGATGCTTCAATGTACCATTGGCATGCACAAGTCTAACTTGCACTTGATGTTGTTCTCCACCTTGTGGGCCTACCAAACTTTTGTGAAGGATGCCACCGGTTTCACTCCATTTCAATTAGTTTACAGACTGGAGGCTACCCTTCCAATCAAGTGCGAGATCCCTTCTTTGAAATTTGCCATCAAATTACTCCCCAACACTACTCTGGTAGAAGAATGCCTTCTTTACTTAGAACGGTTGGACGAGACTCGTCGGCTAGCCTCTCTAGCTATTGAAGCACAAAAGAAGAGAGTGAAAACTCACTTTGATCATACTGTCGATCCTCGTTCTTTTGTTGAGGGAGATTTAGTCCTACTCTGCGATCAAGTGAATGATAAGCTGGGGGCAGGCAAATTCGAGCCCATGTGGCACAAGCCTTATATTGTAAAGAGAGTTTTGCAGAAAGGGGCCTACAAGCTAATTGATTATGAAGGGAATCCTCTCGATAAGCCCCGAAATGGGCTTTACTTGAAAAATTATTATGCGGGAATTCCATGCACTTTGGTTTGTACATACGTGTGTTTTTAGCAAGTGTGTTGTGTGTGTGTTTTCATGTTTTTGGCTTTGTGTGAAGGCGTGATTGCCGCTTATTGTGTCTTTTGCTTCTTATGCAGATTTTTGGTGCACCTTACATTGGTTTTGCTGATGGTGCATGCCGCAGTACCCACAACTTCTCCTCTGTAGTGTGGGTGATCTACGATCCTCATGGTGAGTTGATAGACCTTCAAGGTGTTTTTTAGGTTGTACCACAAACAATGTCGCTGAATATAGTGTTGTGATTGAGTTACTGGCCGAGGCGATTAATCTCGGTATTCATACATTGGTTGTGAACCTGGACTCTCAGCTTGTCATCCACCAGCTCAATGGGTGATATTCTGTCAGAGACCATCGGATTTTAAGGTTGTATTTACGTGTTAAATTGTTAGAGAGGAATTTTGATTTCATTACATATTAGTATATTCCACGACGATTAAACACGTTAACTAATGCACTGGCTAATCATGTATTAGACAGACAGTTGCATAACATGTAATCAAAACAACATACAAGAAGCATGTAAAACGCAATAATAGACCATAGGAATATATATATATATATATATATATATATATATATATATATATATATATATATATATATATATATATATATATATATATATATATATATATATATATATATATATCTATATCTATATATATCTATATATATATATATATATATATCTATATCTATATCTATATCTATATCTATATCTATATCTATATCTATATCTATATATATATATATATATATATATATATATATATATATATATATCGTGTGGTGCACCGAGGCGCTCAAAAAATAAGTGTACATGTCCAAATAAGTCTGTGTTCTCCATACATCTGAGGCACATGTCTCTCAAAAAATCACCAGCTAGAAATAAAAACCTAGGTGTCTACTACGGTGGGTTATGCTCCCTATAGCATACCACCGCCCATGCCACCCGCCTCAACAAGTGATGCACCCTGGCTTCCACTCCTACTATGTGGATCTGGAACACTATGGGGACCTCCTCGATCCCCATGTAATCTGGAATCCCTGCTGTGAGGCCCTCAAGGTTTCGGGCCACTATCTCCACCATATCATCAGCTGGAGGAGCCAAGGCTAGTGTTGCAATGCCCTGTGCATCCCTCCGCGCCTCTAGAGCCAGCCTAATGGGTCTCACTGGTCCTACATCTGCATACCATAGCGTTTGTCATTAGGACATATACATGAAAAAATAAAAAAACATCATAAAAATAAAAATAAATGTGATCAAGTCTCTTACCACTGTCATCCCACTGCTCTCTAGTGGGCAGTTTCATGTCAGGATCTCCGCGGAAGTCCATGATGGCATATGGGAAATCCTCCACGAAGATCGTCTGGTGCTCCAGCCACTCTCGGAACAATGTCCCCCATGCCACCGGTCATCCGCCACCTCCTCGTGGCATGGCGTGAGCCCATCGTGTGGCCCTTGTCTCACGTGGTCTAGGTAAATCTAAATCCATGTCCTATAACTGCAGTGTCGAAACCCACTGTAGCATGAGCGGGACTAAGATGGATCCATAACCGAACTGCTTCATCTCCCCTCAACGGAAGTTGGTGAGTTGCCTCTTCATGTTCGCCATCACTGTCTCTACCCAGTTAAACATGGTGGGATTTAGACACTCGAGAGCCAGCCAGAGATGGGTCTTCGAAGCCTCATGTTGGGCTTGGGAGCCTGCTGCCCATGTCACCATGAAAAGAATAGCACAAAGGATCACGTCGTCCAATGTTGGGATTGCCACCTTCCCACTCCTCGTCTTGTGTGCCCATGGGCACACTTGAGCCATCAACATCTCTAAGGAATCACCCCCGGGTCGCTGCCCCTCCAGAATGGGCCTCTCACCTCGATGGGATAGCCCGGTCAAAAAATATATGTCTGTAGCGTCAAACTCAATATCCTGGCCTCGGATGATGAATTTCCCATCTGTGGGATTCTAGGCCCGGATCAGTAGCTCCAGCAAATCAGGTTGTGATCGGAGATGCGGAGTTGGGAAGAATTTGAGCAATCTGCATGCTCGTAATGCATTTTGGCACCCTGCATCGGCGAAAGCTTCTATGTCGTTGTCATCATGCATCCACTCTTGCCAAACAAACACCATTTTCACCTGCATGATGAGAAAAATCAAATTAGCACTTCGTTCCCCAAATTCAATGCGTAATTTGCATAAAAAATAAGTTCGCATCGTCATCGCATATGTTTTTAAAATAGACGCGATGACGTGAGATCTCTAGTTCATTTTTTTCGCGATCATCGCGGAAGTACACCACTTTTCCACGATGATCAGAGCATGCTATGTGTCAATTTTTCGGTCATCGCGGACCCAAAGGCTATAGCTGTGATGACCGAGCGGCGGAACTCAATTCAAAAACCCACCCAAATTAACACATTTAACATTCAAAATGCGTGAAAAAGGTACAGAATTGAAGTGCAGGACAAGGACTACTTACCTGAAACAAGTTTCAGGGTGAATGATGGATGATCAAAGCCAAATTTATCTCGCCAACTTCAGTGCTCCAAAATGCTCCACAGTGCAATGAACAGTAACTATGGTAAAAATGGTTGGATTAACCCCTTTTTATAGTAATTTTTGGAAATTAAAAAATTATATTTGATAAATGTGGGTTTTTTCTCATTGTTTTGCCACATGGTTAGTCAAATTTTGGCTTTTTAACTATATCTTTATGTACATTGTTCATTTTATCTTGAATGGATTTACGTGTGACATGTTTTTGTGTAGAGCTACAAGTAGCGGAGTTATGATAGTTTCGTATACACTTGATCCATAAAGTCGTCTTTAAGCTCTTTTTCGACTTGAAAAATGAAAAGATTGCTGAGTTTTCCTCTTGACTCATTAAAAGAAGTAAGAGGCAGTCGCCTTTAAGCTCTTTTCCGACAGTTTAAACACAAAAAGATTGCCGAGCCTTTGTCATTTCAAGCTCATTATCGGTTACGAAACGACGTGCTTCCGACCGCTTTTCTACTTTTTCGGGTCAAAGTCACTAGTTACGAAAAGTACTCCTCGATCGTAATGGTTGGGCGGTTTTTTCGAGTATCGTTTTATACTTTTTCAGGCTCGAGAGACACAAATATACGAAAAAGGACCCCCCTAGAGTATTCTTTTCCGTGTCTTTTTCAAACTCTCTAAATATGAAAAAGACTCTGAGTTTTACCTATGTCGGACTCGTTAAACCCTAATGACATTGGACTCGTCACCATGACGAGACTCGAGCTTCTCCTTCCTAGGGCTCGTTGAATTATTACTAGGTTGGACTTAATAGTAGGTTTCTCATTGATTGTCTATGGCAGCTAGTCATTGTTGAACATCAACACTTTTGCTTCTTGTCGGGTTGGGACATCCATACATCATCATTTGGCCTTCCGCGGGTTTGGGTTATCATTTTAGCCTCATTCTATCTGATTCATGCCATCTCCTTCAAGCCTCTGATCCCTTGGTGCCTGAATGCTACCACCCCCCTCCGGAGTCGTGTCGCCGACATGTTCAAGAGTATAATCCTTCTGCAGTTTACACCCTTGTCTTCTCCTCTGATACTCTGTTTCGCCATCTTCCACTTGTTCCTTATCTCGTTTCATTGATGGGGGAAACATTATGGCCCTCCTGCGACAGATCGTCTCTTGTCGACATCAGCTCATTATCCAGGAGATTGATCTAAATATCCCCTTTGGTACCTTAGAGCTTGCATGCCTCAATGGCAAGTTCTTTGCACCTGACGGTCAACTTTCATCATTAGTTGTCGATTGGGTGATTCCACGAGTGTTCGACTTCAGCTCCTTTTTCACACTTCGTGGATTATGCTAGCTAGTACCTTAAGAACCATTGGCATTATTGGTGGTTTCTCTCACGCTTGTTAATGATTTTCATCATTGACCGGTACTCAAGCGATTTTCTATCATGCTTGACCTTAGCACATCTATTCACATGTTAGAATCTGTACTATGATCAGATGGGTTCAAGACCGCGAACTCAAATCACATATGTTCGGGCTACGTGGATTGGTTTATGATTACATGACTCATTGATGGATGGCTGCGACCATACCTTTATCATCATCATGGTCTCATTAGCTGGATGGCTGCATCCATACCACAAACCTACTTCGTATGTCTTTTGGATGGCTACGCCCATGCCTAGACTACATGTAATTCATTATCAGAGACATCAGTTGTACTTGCGTGCAGGTTCTTCCAGATGGTGTTCCAACTCAGTCAGATTCATAAAGCATTTCACCCCTCCCACTCTCTCGGGCTTCATACTTTAGGGGGCATCTGTTACACAGTAATTTGTCACTGTCTTCATCCAAGTCTTCCTACTGTGTCATGTGTCCAAAGTCATACATGCTCACATTAGACAAATTCTCTCTGATCTTGCCAAATGACCCACTTTTCCAAAGGTTTCTGCCTCATCGCGTCTATTGGCTAAATAAACGCGCTGAATGGTGCTCCAAAACAGCCTAGAAGCGCAGCCATCGCGGAAGTACACCTGATTCCCGTGATGGTTCGATTTTATGTGCCAGCCTGACTGTCACTTGTGATCTTCAGTGATGACCTGACTAGATACGCTATTCAATAGTGATGTCAGCGCAGAAGATCAGTTATGTGCCCGCGATGATCCAGATTGGGCGAATTTTTTCCAACAGTCGGCCTTCCAGATAACTCCAGACCTGGTTGTTGGCATAGTTTGTATCGCCCTCCTTTCTCTAGAGTGGTTGTTCCATCATTTGTGCTACCTTCCTTGGAGATAAGCTCACTCTTCCACCTTTCATGGAGACTCCTTCTCCTCTTTAAACTCTCACCATTGATATGTGCTACTAGTTTTTGGAATGGTTGCTAATAGTTGGCTAGTGGAGCAGTATTGTTAGTGTTTGTGAGTTTGCTAGATAGCTAGTGTGAGTGTGACAAGTGTGGGATTGTTGATAGCTTATGGAAGGTTTTGAAATGCCCTTAATCTTGTGTGAAACTTGTGAATGAGAGAGACTTGTATGTTGGGAGATCCATCTTCAAAGAGTGAATGCTTGAGGAACATGCTAGCTAGACCCCTTTGAGAAGGCTTGTAACATCAAGACTTTGGTTGTAAGCTTACTCTTATTTCAAAATTAATGCAATCAATGATGTGTTCCTATGTCTTGTATGCAATATACTTGATAGCTCATGACTTCTTGACTTTGTGAGTAAATAGATCATTGTTGTTCTAGTTACGTGCTTTGTTGTATTTCCTTTGCTTTGTTTCAAGTTGATTACTCATTAGGAGAAGGAAGCGGAAGCTGGAGCAATGCAACGGAACTCCATCGACCACCGGTTGAGGTAGGCCTCCAACTATGACTGTTTAAGGAAAGATATTGTTGATCTGTCCTTGTTTGTGACTAGACGCACTCTAGGGCTAGAGGGATTTCCTCTGTCTACAGAGGGAACAGTTTCCTACATCACAAAGGGTACTAACTATAAATCAATTGCAAAGTGAATCATAGCGAGGGAAAGAATTGTAAAGGAACCACATGAAATAAAAATATTCTTAAATATTCATTCATTTTGGATTGCAGGTTTCTGTGGAGTGGTTTTTGAGAGATAGAATTCGGATAATCCACAGTGTTCATCTTTTTTCTCGTCGACGTTTCAAGTCTAGAGCAAGACTCATCATCAGGACTTGTTATACAGAGAAGAGGAAAATGATTGTGATAAATATGGTAAAGGATGATAGCTCGGATAATTTAGCCGACCATTGATCATTTAATAATTTATTAAATTTTATTATTTTAACCCATTAACTGAAAAGCCCTAAACCTAGTTTTATTGCTGTATAGGTGAATGATGATGTTTTACTCATATTAATAATTGGATTTTAATTAACCTGGCTTTATTTTGATTTGGAATTTTGAATATTGTATAATTAATAAGTTTTATATTTTGTAATTTATATAGATCTAGGTTGCTTTAATTTGTAAAGTCCTATTTTGTTTTATTAATTGGATGCCTATTATTAACTACAATTAATACTCTAGGTTTTAAATATTAGGTTTATTAGTTTAGATTTAATAGTCCAATTAACCTAGAAATATATTTTTATGAAATGTATAATTGTAATTGTATAGTTATATGATGTTTAATCAATATGGTATTATATTGTTTTCTAATTAAATTGTTTAATAATTTTTAATATATTAAGTTTTGTGTTGTTTTATTAATCTAGTCTAAATTGTTTTATTAATTAAGTCTATAATGGATATTGTATAAACTAATTCAGATATGTATTGTGTAATATATATATAAATTTTGTATTGTATATAATATATATAATTTTGTTTATAGTTTTGTATTGTATATATAATTTTTAATATATTAAGTTTGATATTGTTTTTTATTAATCTAGTCTAAATTGTTTTATTAATTAAGTCTTTAATGATTTTTGTATAAATTAATTCAGTTTTGTATTGTATAGATATCTTGTTGTTTAATTATTATAGTCTTATTTTTATTTTTAATTTAGATGCCTATTGTTAAATAACTGTGGTTAATACTCTTAGGTTTTATATATTAGTTTTATTAGCTAAGATTCAATAGTTTAAATTAACCTAGATATATATTACTATGAATTGTATAATTATTGAAGATTTATATAGTTAAAGTAAAGGCGTCGCAAGAATCGAAATATATTTCTATTGTAACAGAAATCTTCTTCATGTAAAGATGAGCATCTAATCTAAGAAACATAGCATCCCTTCTTCCTCAAATGACTGTCACCGTATAAACTAGATTTGTATCTTCTCAAGATGGATGTTTCGGTTCAAGGGTTCCTGCAATAGATTCTAGTCTCCAACTAGGTTGTTCCCACAAGGGAATCGACACAATTACAAATCCTTATAATGTGAATAGAGTTTCATTAATACTCAGGGGAATGTAAATAAGCCAAATGGATTGACCCTAAGTTAAACTCGCTTGCTGAAAATATTCACAACTTGTACTAAAAAATGAAACATGCTTGCATAAAGGAAATGAAACAACTTGCAGGAATAAACACTCTTGCTAAAGCAAACCACACTTGCAGGATTAAAACACACTTGCGAAATTAAACTGAAACACACATTTGCAGAAAGGAAATCACATGATGCATTAAAGGAAAGAAATTCTACAACAATCTTAAATAGATACACACACCCACACTGTCAAACCTCGGATCTGAGTAGCACACAGTTCATGAAGAAGACATAGATATGTTAACTAGATGCATAAACAAAATACTTCTTGCTCTTAACCTATAGAAGAATATATATAGCACACCTTATAATTAGAGGGATAATGAGCTGGGTTTGCTAGGCCCTAGCTAACCAACTCATTTCCCTTTCACGAAAGTTGGGGAATCAAATACACAACAAATCATCACATAAAAATTTGAACTAGATATTGATAAACTAGAATAGCTCCTTAGATTAAATTTAATAGTTGCAACTATACATCATGAGTTTCTCAATCCAGCATAGAGATGTGGTGACACATACAAAATTACAATGCAAAAATTTTCCAGAGTATTACTACCTAAATCTAACCTAGAAACCCTATTTAATATACATCGCTCCACTCTCAGCCGCAATAGAAAATAAACAAAATGTATAACTTAGGCTCTTAGGCGTTAGCAGAGGCTAAATCAAGGATGTTGGTCAAAACCACAACCTCCATATCCCACATTCTCCTCAATGCTCCAAGCCTAATCTAGAGTGAAATTGATCTTTGACAAGGAATGCACGCCAATTACTAAATTGTCGTGGTGTTTTGGAAGTGGATGCTTCCAGTTGTCCCTTGAGTACAGGAATGGTGAATAGTACAATAATGTTCCTTCACCAACCATTCTCCATAGTGATTAATACTTTTATTCTATCATGCTTCTTAGGAAGGAAAATACATAAGTTGCAAAGAAAAATAAACTATTTTAACCTTTTTAATTAATGATTAAGTTCATATAACCCACAATATAAAAAGTCATGAAGGAGTACAGGAATAGGTGCAAGGGTTAGGTTCCATGTGTGAAATAGAGGGCTTAGATGGTGTAATTAGGGTGAAATTAGGGTTAAAAATAGAACAATTCTGGTGACCAACAAATAGTTTATTGGACTGTTAGTCTTTATAAGCTCCTCTACATTTATAAATTGTTAACAATATTCATAAGCTTAAATACATTTTGTTGGGATGTAAATACTGTTTACTTGCATGCTTCCATATGCTTAACTAAAATTCAGTCTGGATATTTAGGAAATTATAGTTTCTTTCAATTCTTCCTTTCGATACACTATAAATCAAATTACTATTTAGAGGTAAAGAATCAACCCTTTCATAGTATGTAGTACTAATAAAGTTTAAGCACCTGCCTTAACAACCTCATCACATTGGTCATCCAAAAAATATTTAAAACAACAAAATATTGTAGATGCTCTGGCATAATTATTTAACCTATAATTATCTCAGAGGAAACACATTCCATGATGTTACCCCTTCTGAGCTTGGGTGATAGATACATTGAGGAATTACTATTCTGTGATACTTCTCTGCCTTCAGGTAGGGAATTCCTCACATGGTAGCATAAGCGCTCCTACATACCTTATCCAATAGAAGCCTGACGCCACATTACAATGGGCTCCCACCTCACTTGCCACACACCAACTATTCCAAAATTCTCACCAACTCTCTTAGCAGCTCCTCGAGACTGCTCATGGGTAGCCGAAGCATTTGGCTATTGACATGGGCTTGTGACCCTCATTGCCAAATTCCTTATGGCAGGAATGGATACTCGTGCACAAAAATGCTAAAGCCTATGGAAGTACCACAACAAGACATGATCAGGACAAGAACATTCTCTTGATCTTTCACATACTATGCGCCTTTCAGTACAATATTTTGTAAATAGATATCCTAATGTACACATTGGCCAACTCTGTCACACAAAGTGTCTCTCTTATAAATCTGTACATTAATACAAAGGGTATCAGAACCCGATTTTTCTAATTGATATTGAAATTGAAATAGATCATTGAGATCCTTAACTTTAGTTATTGAATTATTTATGGTACTTTTGATGGTGCTGGACCTGCCAACATGTCAAGGGATCTCCCCAGTAAGAAATCTCAACTAGACCTTAGACTGTTCGGTGTAGGAGTCCCAGTAGTGGGTCGTACTATATCACATTGACAGTGGTTGCACGTAGAGGGAAGTAATATGTCCTTGTTGATAGCAAGGGTGTGACATGCGCAACAAGCCGAGGAAGGTGCATGAATAGTTATAACACATAGAAGGTGGAGTGAGTGCTCCCCTTTGAAATCTATGGAAACATGCAACTTGGAAGGGAACACATGAGAAATGATGGATCACAAACTGGAAGATAGGTGAACCAACAATCCAAAGTGATCGTTAAACCATCAACACATCTCAGTAATATTCATACATACATATACATAAAGAGTCTATACATACATGCATAAGAAAATAGATACATATATCATTAGAGTAACCAAGATAATTGAAATACAATAACAACATATGAAAAAAATGTGTTGGCTTTGTTATATTAAGAAGTGAAGGTTCCAATCATATGGTACAACCATGACCAACAACTAGTCCCAATAATGGAACGTTACGGTCACTGTCACCTGCTCCTCCAAAGAGATGTACTAGCTCTACACTGTGGAGAAGTCAAGGCTCATTACAATACTCTCCAAGATTTCTCTAAGATACTCCTATCAGAAGCTTAGCTTCCCAAAAGCCACTAAAATTAGTTATGAGGTACTACAAATAGAAAACGTTGGGGTGACCCTTGGCATTCCCCTTTGTGACTGTTTACCGACCCTCATGACTCTTCAACTACTCTATGACTGTTACATTCAACTATCAACACTTGGACTTCCACTTTACAAGATGTTACATACAATCTGCACATGTACCCATGTGAGACAAAATCGGCTTGAGAAAGCCATGCAAGACATCACTAATACCTAGACAAATGTAAGAAGACCAACTCTTCGACATCCTCATGATGGTCGATGGTGGCGAACTGATGCCAAGCTTGGTAGTCCGCGATGGTGTCCATGTACTCTGTGGTGACATGTTTCTGGAAATGAACTCTTGCCTATATTACATCCAGGTACACTGATTTGGCTCCTCTATCCAACTTGCCTGATAACATGTGCATCATTGTCTTGAGTGTGGTCAGACTAATGACATACTGATGCATAGTGTCTGCATTGATCGCCAAGTCTGTGTTGGTGGCTATGCACATCAACTCGTCAAAGTACGTGTCCAACTCTAGTCGGACTTGATTCTTTGTCTTTGCCTCGGTGAGTGTCCCAATAGATGGGGTCACATGTGTGCACACAAGAACATCCATGCTTCTGAACACCCATGCATGGGAAACCTGCAAACTAGTGATGAGCTACGAGAGTTCCACATAGTTCTGGATCTGACTCCAGATGCATTCCTTCAACTTAACTGCCATGGGATTCATCATCTTGGGCAAGTCTAATGGGACTCCCTTGTATCTCATTGTCCATGTTCGCATGCGGTTGATATTAGTATGTAGATTTGACAAGATACATGCTCTTCTAGCACAACGCTGATGCCAACCATTGAGATGGAAAACTTCCTTATGCACGATACCAAATATGGAATACAATGTCTACATGACTATCTCAAGGTACAATACTTCATCCAGTATCACCTTCTTCAACTCTGCTCTGAAATATGTTGTATCTTTTTCTCCTCGCTACTTGGCCATATGTAACTACTTATCTCTTCGCTCATTCTCTTCTATCAAGAAGCGAATACTTGAGCTAATGGATTCGACATATGCTCTGGTAGCATCAGCCAATGTTGTTGGATGCTTGCACACATCAGATATGATCACTTGTTCCTCAAACTGCACAGGAGATGTGTGGACATATGGGGTAGAAAATCTCTGCTATTGCACAACTCTATTTTGTGACTCGTTAAATGATATGTTGTGAATCTATTCTTCCGAATTGTCTCCAAGGATCTCAGTATCTCATTGGTCACTCAGGACTTGCTCCACTTCCGGATCTGGTGTAGCCGATGGGTCAAAATCTTGGTGGTAAGGCATGAGGTCAATGTCTTGTTCTAACTCTAGTTGCTCCATCTCTGTATCCATATGCTCAAGTACTCGTTCAATCTCTTGAACGAAGTCCTACTCCTGTGAATGCTCACCATGTCTGTTTTGTGCCAGTAGGTCGAATGAGTCTACAACCTATATGGGTGCAGTTCCATCTATTTGTGCATGCTACATTCCCTACTCTGTCTGTCCCTGTTGCTCTTCTTTCTCCCATCTATACAACTCTTGTTCTTCCTAGAGTTGCGGCTTCAACTCTTTCAACTCCTTCACTATTTCCTCCATCCTCTGTTTATCTCTCTACCTTTACACGTTCCTCTTATTGCGTTGTTTCCTTTTCACTTCTATCTCCAAAGCTGCTTTCTCCACCAGTGGATCTGCTCTGAACTTGCAACTTTGTTCTGCCTTTGTGATGTCGACAATCTTTCTCTTGCCTTTGTCATGCGTAGGCATGTTACCCTCTGCTATTGTTGATGATGGTGCTCTCCTGGATGCTTCTTCGCACTGCTTCGCTAACCATTCCACAACAATACCGATCGGTTCATTGGTCCTGGAGAAGCTGTGACAAGATTTCCATGGGTCTTCCTCAGCCCAATGACACACCTCATGGATCCAAGGAAATTTCACTATCACATAGTCATCCTACACAAAGAAATTCAGGTCATACAGATTGAAGCTTCTAGTGTCGAAAGTAAATCTTTTGAATTCTTCTATCTTGTAATCATCATGCTTAAGATTCTGTATCTTGTACAATCCTATCTGCAATGAAAGAGTGGGTTAGGGTGCCTTCTTCTTCTGATGAATTCTAGTTTACAATCCTACTGATATGTGGTACGATATTTCTTGCATGGCGATCTTGTCCATGGAAAACTTTGGTAAAACATGTGGAGGCTTCTCCTCACTGTACATCTGTATGAAGGTGCCAAAAGGTGAGGCATACCAATCTTCTATGTTGATCAGTGCCTCTGTTGTTGTCTTCAGCATGCAAGCTTGATTTTGCTCAAATATGATCTTGTACATCGGGGTGAAAAAATGGCATGACAATTGTGTGATGACTCCGTGAAAGCTGCATTTGGAAAACAGTTTGCAATAAGTGTTCACAAAGGTTTCCACTGATTTCCATGCCCACTTCAAGCCTAGGAACTTCTGATAGGCACAAATTGCATTCAAGATGTATATGGACATGTAGATTTCTACTTGCTGACCTTTGGGCAGTTTCTGAGCTCCTGTTACTTGTTCCTTCATCATGTGAGCCAACATGTTGGAACAGTTGCATGCTTTGCCTTCACTGGCTAATTGGGCCAACGTGATCACCCAAATCTATGGGAAGGTCTCCATGCTCTCTTGGTTGTACAACTAGCATGAAAATATGACCAAGTAGTGATATGCCTTCCGCAGTATCTTCGTCTTGTAAACCTGGTTGGGTGTCATCATGAACTTGGCTCGCTTCTTCACCTTGCTCTTCAAGATATCCCTAGAGTTTTCATTACTACTGGGTATGCTAAAGGGTGTCTCCATTATGATCACTGGCTTTGGTAAGTGGTACATCTTCTGATAGTCTTGTGCCCTTAAGCTAGCAATATTTGTCCCGCTGACACTACTTAACACCATCATCTTAGGATCAGTGTGCGAGACAGTCCAATGTATCATGTTCGCACATGGAAATGCGGGATACCTACATGCAATCCGGTATAAGCCAGACTTGTGAACATTCACATAGACCCCGCATCTTCAACATCTTCCTCAAATGTGCCTGTGAATGCATCATTGATGTCCTACCATTTCAGCTTGATGTCTTTGTCTATGATCAACTTAGTGTCTTCGTAAATCGGTAAACTCAGCCACACTCTCAACTGCATCTCCAATTGTGCTTTCGTCGGTGTAATTTGACCCTACTATCTTGGAGGCCATTGAACTTGAACTGCTGAGAGATGAATAAACATATACTATACCTTGAGACATTGCAACATGCATGGCAAGCAATCTATCAGTTAAAACCAAAGAAAACTTGAGGAATGACCTACAACATACTCGAGAGGCTAATGGTAAGGATTGCACAATTTTCACTGGGAGGATGGGAGACTAACTTCCGGAACTGTGCAAAAGGTAGTCCAGACTATCAAGATGTTGATTGACTACTGGAATTATGCAATGCGCATTCTAGACTGACCTGTTGGGTGTTAAGATTGCACAATGCACAATCCAGACTAACCTGTTGGGTGCTAAGATTGCACAATGCGCAATTTCAGTCAGCAAGGTATGTAGGCCTAGGGACCACATTGTAAAATTTTCTAGGCCAGTAGACACTGCCTCTCAAAATTATGTAAAGCAAGCCTAGAGGATAGTTGCTGGCTAGACTTATGCACTTTCTAGGAGGAAGGCAGAGCCTTCCCTCTCAAAAATTCACAATGTTGTCCCGGCAAGGAAAGGACCGGGCCAAGGTTGCCCAGACCCACCGACGCACGACTAAAAACATATGAAGATCTGAATGCATGGTGAAACTGAGTGTAGGCAAGAGTGAATGATCATGCATGCAAATAGTTAATGCAAGATTCAAAAAACGGGAAAACATGCATGTGTGTGAAATGGGTCGCCAAATTGGCGACCGTCTATGTAAACAGTGTCATGCATGTGACAATAATGAGATGCAAATGAAAACTAAAATGGTGCTTGTACATGATAACATGCATGTAAACGACTACAAGCATTCAAAGAAATCAAGTAGACAACACTCACATAAGCCAAAACACAAAAAGTGATAGAAATTCTACAAAAGACAAGTAAAGCAAACTTTCCTAGAAATAGTTGAGCTAGATGTGCCGAAGACTCCTAAATGTGTTGTGGGATGTCAGAGCTCCAAGACTAATGTGAATAATGAGATCTGAAGCATCAAATAAATAAGTTTGAGACTCATGACTTGCATGCCACAAATCTAGGAAAAAGAGACACTTGGAGAGAAGTTTCTAAAACGATCTTTGCATGTAACCTCCCACTGCTAAAAATAGATCCCTAAAATCTAGGGATTATTTTGCATGTTGCTTTTTTCTATTTTGGGAAAAACAATCCATGCATGCATATCAAGTTGGTTGGGTCTCAGAGGGAACTAGTCAACCTGAAGGCACATGCAACAACCTGCAAGGCTGAGAGAGGGATTTACACAATTTATGAGATGAGCTAAGTTGGTTGTCCCTGAGGGATTGCACAATTTTTGGGATCACCAAGAAACTGCTGCCTAGAATTGTGCAATTTCTGGGCTAAGCTATAGTGCTGCGACAGATTGCATAGTTTTCTCAAAGAAACTTGTTTGACTATTCTACACAATTTTTTAGCCCAACAGATTTGCACAATTTTTGGAGGGAAGGTTGGTTCCCCTCCAAAATTGCGCAATTTTATGAGGGAGCTACTCAGCTGAAAACTAGCTGGAATGGTAGCCTATGAAAGGAGTGAAGCAAACCGACATGCACATCCTAGCAAGCCACTGAAAAACCAATGAAGCCTATGTACTTGACAGTGCAACACATGCTTCTAGGATGGTTGTTAGGGAGGCTCCAAAATGAAGCTAAGGAAAAATTTTGGAGGGTGGTTGTAGCCGCTACAACACTTGGCGACACACTGGTAGAAATCCAGCTCTCTGAATGGACCTTGTTCTTGAAAAGAAAGTCTAACACCTCCAAAAGTATTGTTCAATTCTCTCTTCATCTTGGTTTCTGCACTTGCTTGATTGTAAGAAGTAGCATTTGCCAAGCTCGTGGTCAGTCAACACACATTCCAATCCAAGCCAACATAGTTGTTTTGATTGGTATGAGGGGTATATTGGTGCACAAGCCATAAGATCATCAAAGTTTTAGTTTCATCTATGGTGTTTCTCCACTACCAATAGGCCTAGATAGTACCCCAGTGGAGTCACGTAGGAACACAAGCATCACTTTGTTGCCAGCAAGCATGGTCAGTACCCCAGTGGAGTTACTTGCATCACCTCTTTCCATAGGAAGCCTTTCTCTTCTTTTGCCTTATTTATTTTCATTTTCTCGAAATTTTTTCACATTTTCATTTTCATAATTGTGCATAGAACTTATTCATTTTAGAGGCAGAAGAGGGATCCCGACTTATTGAGAGCAGAAGAGGTTGTTCCTTCAGAGAAGTAGTTCATATATACCTTTGACGTGCTTGTTAAGGTTTCCCCCCTTAACGTACTCTACTTGACTGCACTGACAAGGATTAACCCGAAAACAACCGACTAGAGTAGTTTATACTAGTTAGCGCACAAGCATTGTGTTTTCAACAAGATTCACTTCAAACAACATTTATTTTCCATTGATGTATCATGGAATGAAGACAGCAAGTTATTCATACAAAGGAAGGATGATAGATAACCAAGTATTGATAACTACACAAGTCCTCTTGTACTTTACCTAGCTTGTTTCAAGAGTCACACATGGTTTCATGCAAACCTAACCTAAAAACATAAAAAATCAAACGAACAACAAAACAAAGCAGAATGAGAAGTAAATGTGTAATAAAAGCGAGTAAGAAAAAAAGCAAGCAAGAAAGCAAACATGTAAGGTAAGAAGCAAACATGCATGCAAACAAACAAACCAAAATCAAACACTACTCCTACTCCTAAGCTCACGGTGCATGGGTCTACTCATGTGAAGTGATACTTCCAATGCAGCCACCGGCGCATTGGTCGACCCATGTTGGTGAAGTATGGTTCACGAACAACACAACTATGCAAAATAGCAAGCATGAAAGATATAGCAATGAAGACAAACAAACTCTGAGTTTAAATGTGTCCACAGAACACAAGTGAGTGCAAGCACATGATACACAATCTGTGGACTTACCATGGTGTTGGACGACATTGCGTGCAGATGTTAAGCATATGCATAATCTTGATTGTGACATGCAAGCAAATGAAAGAAACAAAGACAACTTGCGTCGTGCATGTGCGCTTTCTATGTAAGATTCCTACAATGCATTAGTGATGAGATCATGTAGTTCAAGTGGAGGACGCATAATCTATGTGTGATATTGATCTTCAATGCATACATATGAGTGATGAGGAGCCTCGGGTGTTTCAAAAATTTGCTGATTAGGAGTGAAACCAACCTCAGGATAGCTAGGGTTGGAAATAACCATCATCTCAAGCTGAAGTGCCTCAGCAGTCTTGGGGGTGTCAACTTCGTTGATAGATAAATCATCATAAACATGTGGCTTTGAAAAATAAACTATGATAGAATCATAGCCGCAACTGAATATGGGGGTAAATAGATCAAGACAACTACGATCAACAAAATCAATGATTTCATTGAAATCCTCATGATTTGATGAATCAAATAGAGGGATAGATGAGAAGTGGAAAAATTCTCCCTCTGCGTTTCCGAAAAAGGTAGATGAAAAATCAAGTGGATTTTCAAAGAATGATTTTTCCACTCCGATGTCAGATGATGGACTGACATCTGGTGTGTTCTATGAATGATCAACAATGGGTGTATCTGTAGACGGAGATACACATGAAAAATCAGAGATGGAAGAATCACCAAATATGTCAGGGAAAAATGGAGGAGGCGTGGACAGAAGGGAATCATCCTTCACCATGGGTTGATCCTCAAGCTCCTAGTCATACTCTTCATGAATGACATCACATGTTGATTGTGCAACACCAATTCCATCGATAACTTGATCCTCGTTCACAATAGTTGTAGAGTCCGGAATGGAAGAACATAAGACAGTGAAACTAGAGGATAATGAGAACACAAAGACGAAGGTTGAGGTAAGACATGCATGTCACAACCCATGGGCTTCGCATCCAAATTTGTGCAAAAATTGGGAGAAGTGATGTTGGGAGGATGTCACAGTTGAACGGATGTGTGTGCATGTTGTTGAGAATGCAACAAGATGATGGAGCTTAGTGGAAAGAAGTCGCCTTCACTAAGTGGACCCGCAGGGTATTTTTGGCGCAAAGTCTATTTTTAGACATATGGATCATTGTCTATGAGTTGCAGGATGTTGATTATGGATGATTGGCCATGTTGGGAAAAATAGATGGACTTCTATTTCTAGTTCACAGTGGAGTGATCAAAGTCTATTTTTAGACTGCCAGGCTAAAAATGGAAAAGTCAAATATTATTGTCTCATAATAATATTTAGAATATAAACATTATCTTATCCTCTTGGAGCACTTTAATTTGAGCTACAGATGTGGCACATGCAGCTGTCAGAAGGAAATACACTTTTCTTGTGGGTCAGTTGAGCTATTGCATTCAGGACTTCAGTTAGAACTCATGTGGTTGAGTTTGGTGGAGTTGATTGTGGAGTTGATGGAGTTGTGTTCAGTTTGACTTGGTTAAACTAGTTGTAATTAGTCTAATTGAAAATAGACTAGTGATGAGTGATGTGAATTAATTGATTAAATTGATTCACTAATTATTAACTCATAATGCAACTGAAGAATACATCAGTTAACTCAGTGCATGTACAGTTCAGTGGAGACGGGTGTTAGAGGTTGAGATTGCTATCAGTTGTGACTATAGTTGTGCATGAGATCTTGAACAATCAATGGATTGAGTATGCCCATGAGGATTGCGTAGTATATGCGCAATGAAATAGCCTGTGCTCACATGATTTTTCACTTGGTATTGTGCAATAGAGGCAGGCAAAGCAGTGGAGAAGATTTGAACCTGTGACTTGTTCATATCTGAGCTAGTTTTGTGTGTAATAGGTGGAGATAGTGCTGGATACTTGAGAGGAGTATTGTACTATGTATTGTTACATTTTATCAATCATTAATATATAGATAGTGTGAGGTTTTCAGCTATAAGCTTTCCCCGAGTTACATACTGTGTTAATGTGTGCATGCGATTAATGTTTCATTGTTTTTGATGATGCTAAATTGATGATCAACGTAGAGGAGATTATGTATTGTGCATGTATTCTGCAATAGTGTATAATTGGGATAATCTCTGTGAATAAGTGTTTATTATTCAAAATTTCTACATGGTATCGGAGCTGTTGATCATCAGATCTATTATTCAGAAAGTGTTTACATCTTATTTCTTCAGGCAGAGTCTGTAATCGGGCCAGGTAGCCTCTAGATTCATCCTTCCTTTGGAAGGTGAGATATCCGGTAAAAGCCCATACAGTCAATCTCTGTACGAGAAATACTTTGTTCTCATGAATCTTACATCAGAGGCAGTTGAGTTTGGAGCTGGTGGAATTCGAATTTGCAGCAGTGTTTTCTTGGTATCAATGTGGCAATGTCTTTCAACGGATTGCGATTGGAGTATGCTCTTGAGGGAAGCTCAAACTATATTGCATGGAAGGACAAGATGGAGGCAGTGTTGGATGATAATGGGCTGAAGGATTTCATAGAGGCTGATGTCCCAAAGCCTACTGATGCTACTCAAGTTGATGCTTGGCAAAAGAAGACAACAAAGTGTCGAAGGATTCTGTTGGAGGGCGTGAAGGATCACATTGTGTCCAGCCTGCATGGAAAGGCTTCTCCATACTTGATGTGGAAAGCATTGACAGATCTATTCCAAAGCAAGAGTGATCAGAGGAAGCTGGCACTCAAGGATAAACTCAGAAACATCAAATGTGAGAAGGGAGACAGTATGCCCAAGTATCTCACGAAGTTCACTTAGTGCATAGATGAGCTAGGAAGTGTGGGGGTGACTGTCGATGATGAGGACTTGGTGAGCTTGGCTCTCCTTGGTCTTCCGAAGAGTTGGCATTCCTATCAGGACTCTGTCAATGGTCAGGATAAATTGCCAGGATGGGAGAGACTTTGCTCAGATCTTGTGCAGGAGGAGATCAGGCGAAATACCAAGGATGGATCTTCATCAAAGGTACCTGATGAAGAAAATTGCACTTTGGTTTCCAAAGCAAAGAAGGGGAAGAACAAGAAGGCTTCTCATTCCAGTGCGAAAGGAAAGAAGCAGGACATGTCCAAGGTGAAGTTCTTTCACTGTCACCAGCACGGACACTATGCCACTAACTGTCTGCAGAAGAAGAAGAACAAGCAAGTTGTTGGATCTGCAGCAAGAGAGGCTCTAGCCTCATAGTTTGAGCTTGATTTTTCATTGATCGCATGCTTGGTTTCAAGTGTGATGGGATTGGTGTGGTTCTTGGACAGTGGTGCGTCTTTTCACATGACAGGAGATCGAGATTTTTTTTCTGATCTGGAGGACAAAGATCTTGGAGTGCACATCGAGATGGGCGATGATGGTATATACAGTGCGACCGGTATCAGTACCATTTCCTTTGAGAGGGAGTCTGGTAAACCCTTCGTATTGAAGGAAGTGATGCATGTTCCAGGATTGAAGAAGAATCTTATCTCTGTGGTGATGTTAGAAGACAAGGGATATGATGTTGTTTTCAGCGAGGGAAAGGCTTTCCTGCGCAGCAAGACAACTGGAGAAACTCGGAAGATAGGGGTTCGAGTGAGGAACCTTTATCAGTTGCATGTAGATGGATGTGCAGCAATGGCATGCAAGGAAAAAGGATTAGTGAGCCGGGATGATGGAAAGCTGTGGCACAGGAGATTGGGTCACCTTCACCATGGAGCCTTGAAGATACTGCAGCAGATCACTATTGGGATTCCTAAAGGCACTCTTGCGTAGTGAGATCAGTGCAAGGGGGTGTACTTTAGGAAAGTTTTTGAAAGCCACCTTTCACAAGAAGGATAGTCGTGCCACGATGATCCTTGAGAGAATTCACATAGACATGTGTGGACCTTTCTCAGTAGCTTCGACAGCAAAACACATGTATTATGTGATTTTTGTTGATGATTTCTCTTGTAAGTGCTGGATCTTCTTCATGCAAAAGAAGAGCGAGACATACTCAAAGTTCTGTGAGTTCAAAGCACTAGTCGAGAAGGAGTCAAGGAAGAAGGTGAAGGCTCTTAGGATCGACAATGGTGGTGAATACATCTCTGGCAAGTTCAAAGACTTTTGCAAAGAAGAAGGGATTCGAAGAGAGCTCATAACTCCCCATAACCCACAGCAGAACGGGGTTGCTGAGTGGAAGAATAGAATGATCATGGGTGTTGCACGGGCGATGTTGCATGATTAGGGCCTACCCCTTCACTTGTGGGCGAAGCATGTAATACAACACTTTATGTGCAGAACCTTTGTCCTCACAAGATACTTGGCATGAGTACACTCAAGGAGGCTTATTCTGGTAAGAAGCCTGATCTTTCTAATTTGAGGATTTTTGGTGCTAACGTTTACATGCATGTGATGAAGGATGCCAGGAAGAAGTTGGAGCCGACCAAAGAGGTTGGGATATTTGTGGGGTACATTGATACGCCCCACAACTATCGTGTGTATTTTCCAGATAGTGGTCAGACTGTTGTGCGACGGGATATAAAATTTCAAGAGGAGAAAGCCATGAAGTGTTCGCTTGAGAGGGAGCCACACTTGCATGCAGATGAGGAGCTATTAGTTCCTAAGGATGAGCTTCAGGACATGGATCAACCACAGGATGAGGTTCATGGAGTGGAAGAGACCACTCATGTAGCGCCAACCATCAGAGGGCGAAAGCGCTTGATAGAAGCTGAGTGACTGGCTCAAGATGCAGAGAAAGTTGTAGGACCACCTATAGCCCAATGTAGGCAGAGACAGTCACCTGATCGATACACTGGATACATGGCTCTTATGAGCAAATGTGTTGTGACTGAGCCATCCTCTTTCGAGGAAGCTATGGAGGATCCCGCATGGGTAGATGCCATGGTGGAAGAGTATGATTCGATTGTCAGAAATAGTGCATGGGAGATTGTTCCTAGACCGGAAGGGAAATCAGTGGTGGGTTCAAGATGGGTCTACAAAGTTAAGCAGGTAGCTAACAGGAGTGTGGAGAAGTACAAGGCAAGATTTTTTTCCCGAGGCTTTTCACAGATAGAGGGGATCGATTATGAGGAGACCTTTGCACCTGTCGCAAGGTATTCTTCCATACAGACGATTCTTGCTCTCTCAACGTAGATGGGATGGCACATTCATCAGATGGATGTGAAGACTGCATTCCTCAATGGAGTCATTTAGGAGGAGGTGTACATTGAGCAGCCCGAAGGTTTTGAGATCTTCAGCAGCAAGTCACATGTGTGCAGGCTCAAGAGAGCGTTGTATGGGTTGAAATAAGCACCACCTGCTTGGTACACATTGATAGATAATTATTTCACCGGACTTGGATTCTCCAAGAGTGAGGCGGATCCTAACCTATACCAGATTGTGGTGGAGGGTAAGTTTCTTATCATTGTACTTTATGTAGATGATTTGATTCTAACAGGGGATGAGTTGTTGATACTTTCATGCAAGGATGATCTTGCTAAGGAGTTTGAGATGAAGGACTTAGGCCTCCTTCATTATTTCCTGGGATTGGAAATTTGGTAGCGCAGTGATGGACTATTTGTTTCTCAGGGTAAGTATGCTCGGGAGATACTGGACAAGTTCAACATGCATGGCTGCAAGCCTGTTGATACTCCTCTTCCTGGAGGTTGGAGGAAGGAGGATGCCACTTCAGTAGAAGAAGTGGATGCCACTGTTTATCGACAGTTGGTGGGGTCACTTATGTATCTGGTCAATACATGACCCGATATATGCTATGTTGTTAACCAGCTTTCACAAGCCATGGTTAAGCCTACCAAGCTCTTCTAGAAGGTGGGCAAGCATGTATTGCGTTATTTGAGAGGCACATTGGGATATGGTTTGTTGTAGAGACAGGACGATGAGGTGAAGCTATGTGGCTTCACGGATGCAGATTGGGCAGGGAGCCCAATGGACAAAAGAGCACATCAGGAGGGGTCTTCAGTATTGTGTCGACAGCAGTTTCTTGGTACAGCAGGAAGCAGAGATCCGTGGCACTCAGTTCAGTAGAGGCCGAGTATATGGCAGCAAGTTTGGCTGCAGGTGAGGCTATATGGATGAGGAAGATCCTGGTCGGTTTGTTCGGTTCTTACTTGGAGCCTACTGTGATTTACTGTGATAACCAGAGTTGCATTAAACTCTCAGCTAATCCGATATTTCATGATATATCTAAGCACATTGACATCAGGTACCATCATATCAGAGATTGTGTGCAACGGAGAATCATGTTACTTGAATACATTCCAATGGAGGATCAAGATGCTGATATCTTGACGAAGGCACTCACCAGGAGAAAATTCGAATACCACCGAGGTAGGATAGGGGTTGCTGATAATCCATATCTTGTTGAGAGGGAGTGTTGAGAATGCAACAAGATGATGGAGCTTAGTGGAAAGAAGTCGCCTTCACTAAGTGGGCCCGTAGGGTATTTTTGGTGCAAATCTATTTTTAGACATATGGATCATTGTCTATGAGTTGCAAGATGCTGATTATGGATGATTGGTCATGTTGGGAAAAATAGATGGACTTCTAATTCTGGTTCACAACGAAGTGATCAAAGTCTATTTTTAGACTGCCATGCTAAAAATAGAAAAGTCAAATATTATTGTCTCATAATAATATTTAGACTATAAACATTATCTTATCCTCTTGGAGCACTTCAGTTTGAGCTACAGATGTGGTACATGCAGCTATCAGAAGGAAATACGCTTTTCTTGTGGGTCAGTTGAGCTATTGCATGCAGGACTTCAGTTAGAACTCATGTGGTTGAGTTTGGTGGAGTTGATTGTGGAGTTGATGGAGTTGTGTTCAGTTTGACTTGGTTAAACTAGTTGTAATTAGTCTAACTGCAAATAGACTAGTGATGAGTGATGTGAATTAATTGATTAAATTAATTCACTAATTATTAACTCATAATGCAACTGAAGAATACATCAGTTAACTCAGTGCATGTACAGTTCAGTGGAGACAGGTGTTAGAGGTTGAGATTGCTATCAGTTGTGACTATAGTTGTGCATGAGATCTTGCACAATCAATGGATTGAGTATGCCCATGAGGATTGCGTAGTATATGCGCAGTGAAATAGCCTATTCTCACATGATTTTTCACTTGGTATTGTGCAATAGAGGCAGGCAAAGCAGTGGAGAAGATTTGAACCTATGACTTGTTCAGATCTGAGCTAGTTTTGTGTGTAACAGGTGGATATAGTGCTGGATACTTGAGAGGAGTATTGTACTATGTATTGTTACATGTTCTCAATCATTAATATACAGATAGTGTGGGGTTTTCATCTGTAAGATTTCCCCGGGTTACATACTATGTTAATGTGTGCATGCGATTAATGTTTCATTGTTTTTGATGCTGCTAAATTGATGATCAACATAGAGGAGATTATGTATTGTGCATGTATTCCACAATAATGTATAATCGGGATAATCTCTGTGAATAAGTGTTTATTATTCAAAATTTCTACACATGTTATCCCCCATCACTCTGTGGTGGTGGAACTGTTTGATGAGGGGACGACAGACATTCACTTGTGACAGTGACTGGGTCCATTTGTGATTGCACAGAGCCATCACTGAAGTATGCTTAGTAGGGCTTGAGCTTGAACTTCTTTTAGGATTGACATATTTGGTAAGACAATACTCAAATCTATTCATGAGATACTGGAATTTCATTTGACTTTTTGGAGCTTGAAACTGCAACACACGAAAGTGGTCCCAAAAATCCATAGGCGTTTCTTGCGGGGTCTTCCATTGTTGTAATAGTTTTTTTTCAAGAGGTTCTGGATCAAAATGATGGAAAGTAGATTCAATGAGATCACAAAACTACTCAAGTGAGTCCACACTACGAGGTGGTAGACTCCAGTACCACCGTTGTGGGGATTCGCGAAGTGTGTATGCAAGCATCACACTAGCCTCTTATGCATAGAACTCATCTATAAGGAATGCATAGTGTCATCTAAGTAGTCAGGCTAGGCTACTTTTCCTTCACCATCATACATGAATTCAGACAAGAGATCAGAAAAATCCCTCGTGATGTCAAGAGGTTCGCATGTGAAAAACATTGTGAAGGGATGAGTTTGATAGTATCCATGATAGATGTGCGAAGATTAAAAACATGATGAGAGGAAACATCTTGTCATCTGGCCCTCCTTCTAGCACCAAAAATGTTGATGGTGTTGGACCCGCCAACATGTCAAGGGATCTACCCAGTAATAAGTCCCAACTAGACCTCAGACTGTTTGGTGTAGGAGTCCTAACAGTGGGTCGTATGGTATCACCTTGACCACCGTTGCACATAGAAGTAAGTAAGATGCCCTTATTGGTAGCAAGGGTGTGACATGCGCAACAAGCCAAGGAAGGTGCGTGAATCATTCTAACACATGGAAGGTGGAGTGAGTGTGCCCCTTGGAAACCTATGGAAACACACAACTTGGAAGGGAACACATGAGCAATGATGCATCACAAACTGGAAGGCAATTGAACCAACAATCCAAAGTGATGGTTAAACCAACAACACATCTCAGTAAGATTCATACACACATATAGAGAAAGAGTGTATACATATATGTGTAAGAAAATAGATACATATATCATTAGAGTAACCAAGATAATTGAAATACAATAATAACATATGCATGAAACTTGCTGGATCTATTATATTAAGAAGTGAAAGTTCCAATCATACAGTATAACCATGACCAACCACTAGTCCCGATAATGGAACATTATAGTCACTGTCATCTGCTTCTCTAAAGAGATGTACTATCTTTGTGGGAATTTCAAGGGTGGGATGACCCTTGACATTCCCCTTTGTGACTATTTACCTACCCTCATGACTCTTCAACTACTCTATGACTATTAAATTCAACTATTGACACTTGGACTTCCACTTTACAAGATGTTACATACAATTTGTACATGTACCCATGTGAGGCAAAATAGACTTGATCAAGCCATGCAAGACATCACTAAGACTCGGACAACTATGGGAAGACCAACTCTTCAACATCCTCATGATGGTCGATGGTGGCGAATTGATGCCAAGCTTGGTAGTCCGTCATGGTGTCTGTGTACTCTGTGGTGACATCTTTTTGGAAATGAACTCTTGCCTCTGTTGCATCCAGATACACTGGTTTGGCTCCTCTATCCAAATCATCTGATAACATGCACATCATTTTCTTCAGTGCGACCAGACCAGCGACATACTAATGCATAGTGTTTGCGTTGATCACCAAGTCTGCATTGGTGGCTATGCGCATCAACTCATCAATGTATGTGTTTAGCTCTAGTTAGACTTGATTCTTTGTCTTTTCCTCAGTGTGATGGGATCGCATGCGCACACACAACAACATCCATGCTTCTAAACACCCGTGCATGGGAAGCCTGGAAACTAGTAACGAGTTGCGAGAGTTCCTCATTGTTCCGGATCTAACTCTCAATGCATGGTTTCAACTCAACGCCATGGGCTTCATAATCTTGGGTAAGTGTGACTGGGCTCCCTTGTATCTCATTGTCTATGTTTGCATGTGGTCAGCAACAATATGCATATTTGACAAGATAAGTGCTCTTCTAGCACAACATTGTTGCCAATCGTTGAGATGGACAACTACCTTATGCACGGTACCAAATCTGGAATACAAAATCCACATGAATATCTCAAGGGAAGATACTTCATCAAGTATCGCCTTCTTCAGCTCTGCTCTGGAGGATGTTGTAACCTATTCTCCTCCCTGCTTGGCCATCTGTAACTCCTTATCCATTCGCTCATTCTCTACTATCAAGAAGAGAACACTCGAGCTAGTGGCTTCAACATATTATTTGGTAACATTGACCAATGCTGATGGATGCTTGTGCAAATCAGATATGATCACTCATTCCTCAAACTACGCAGGAGATGCGTGGACATCCATGGTAGACACTCTATGCAATTTCACAACTTTGTGTTGTGACTCGTTGAATGATATGTTGTGCATCTCTTCTTCTAGATTATCTTCAAGGATCTCCCTATCTCCTTGGTCACTCAGGACTTGCTCTGCTTCCAGATCTGGTGAAGCTGGTGGGTTAACCTCTTGGTGGTAAGGCATGAGGTCGATGTCTTGTTCTAACTTTGGCTACTTCATCTTCGTATCCATCTGCACAAGTACTTGTTCAATATCTTGAGCGAAGCACTGCTCCTACGACTGCTCACCATGTATGCTTTGTGCCAGCTGCTTGGATGAGTCTACAACCTATATGGGCATGGTTTCATCTATCTGTGCATGTTGTGAGGCGTGCCACCTATTGTATTTATCCTTGTTGTGCTTCCTTCTCCTATCTGCACAGCTCTTGTTCTTCTCGAAGTTGCTGCTTCAAATTTTGAAACTCCTTCACGATTTCCTCCATCCTCTGTTTATCTCTATGCCTTTACATGTTCCTCTTATCGCATTGTCGCCTCTTCACCTCTATCTCCAAATATTCTTTCTCCATAAGTGGATCTGCTTTGAACTTGCAGCTTTGTTCTACCTCTTCATTGTCGACATTATATCTCTTACCTTTGTCATGCGCAGGTATGTTACCCTCTACTGTTAATGATGATGGTGCTCCTGGATGATGCTTCGCTAACCATTCCACATAAATACTGACTAGTTCATTGGGCCTGGAGAAGCTATGACAATATCTCCATGGGTCTTCCTTATCCCAATGACACGCCCCGTGGATCCAAGGGAATTGCACTTTCATGCAGTGATCCTTCAAAAAGAAATGTGGGTCGTACGGATTGAAGCTTCTAGTGTCGAAAATAAATCTTTTGAATTATTTTGTCTCGACATTAGCATGCTTAAGATTCTGTATCTCGTACAATCCAATCTACAATGGAAGAGTGGGCCAGGGTGCCTTCTCCTTCCGATGCAGTTTAGCTAGAAATCCTGCTGAGATGTGATATGACACTTCTTGCATGATGAGCTTGTCCATGGAAAAATTCGGTAAAATATGTAGAGGCTTCTCTACGTTGTACATCCACATGAAGGTGCCAAAAGGTGAGGCATACCAATCTGCTATGTCAATCAATGCATCCATTGCTGCCTTCGACATGCAAGGTGGATCCTAATCAAATATCATCTTATACAGCAGGGTGACAAAATGGTCTGACAACTGTGTGATGACTCCTCTGAAGCTGCATTTAGAAAACAGTTTGTAATAAGTGTTCACATAGGTTTCCACTGATGTCCATGTCCACTTCAAGCCTGGGAAATTCTGATGGGCACAAATTGCATCCAACATGTATGCGGACATGGAGATTTCTTCTTGCTAAAATTTGGGCAGCTTTAAAGCTCCTGTTACCTGTTCCTTTAGCCTGTGAGCCAACATGTCGAACCATTTTCACGATTTTCCTTCACTGGCCAGTTGGTCCAATGCGATCACCCAACTCTACAGGAAGGTCTCCGTGCCCTCTTGGTCATACAAGTGGCATGCAAAGATGACCAAGTAGTGATATTCCTTCCGCAGTATCTTCGTCTTGTAAACTTGGTTGGGTGTCATCCTGAACTTGGCTCGCTCATTCACCCTACTCATTAAGATATTCCTGGAGTTTGCATTGCTGTTGGGTATGCTAAAGGGTGTCTCCATTATGATCACTCACTTTGGAAGGTGGTACATCTATTGATAGTCCTATGCCTTGGGTGGAAATCTCTATCCCACTAGCACTTCTTAACACCATTGTCTCTAGATCATTGTGCAAGATGATCCAATGTATCATGTTCGTGCATGGAAATGCGAGATACCTACATACAATCCAGTATAAGCCAGACTTGAGAATGTTCACATAGACCTCGCGGTTTTAGAGATATTCCTCAAATGTGCCTATGAATGCATCATTTATGTCCTACCATTTTAGCTTGATGTCTTTGTCTACGATCAACTTGGTGTCTTTGTAAATCGGAAAACTCATAGATAGTCTCTCAACTACATCTCCAGTTGTGCTTCCGTCGATGTCCTTTGACCCTGCTCTCTTGGAGGCCATTGAACCTGAACTGTTGAGAGATGGATGAACACCTACTATACCTAGAGACATTGCGACATGCATGGAAAGAAATCTGTCAGTTGAAACCAGAGAAAACTTGAGGACTGACATGCAACATACCCGGGAGGCTAATGGCAGGGATTGTACAATTTTCAGCGGGAGGCAAGAAGACTGACTGTCAAAACTGCACAAAAGGAAGTCTGGATTGTCAGGAGGCTAGTTGACTACCGGAATTGCACAATGCATAATCTAAGCTAACCTGATGGGTGTTGAGATTGCACAATGTGCAATTTTAGTCAGAAAGGTATCTATGCCAAGGGATTTCATTACACAATTTTCTAGGCTAGCAGACACTACCTCTTAGAATTGCGCAAAGTAATCCTGCAGGATAGTGTCTAGAAATATTTGCACATTTTCTGAGAGGAAGGCAGAGCCTTCCCTCTTAGAAATGTGCAATGTTGTCTGAGCAAGGCAAGGCCCAGGCCAAGGTTTCCTAGGCTTGCCGACAGCCGACTGAAAACATATGAAGATCTGAATGCATGGAAAAACTGAGTGTAGGCACGAGTGAATGATTATGCATGCAAACAGTGAATGCAAGATTCAGAAAATGGGAAAACATGCATGTGTGTGAAATGGGTCACCAAATTGGCGACTGTCTGTGTAAAACAGTGTCATGCATGTGACAACAGTGAGATGCAAATGAAAACTAAAATGGTTCTTGTAAAGGCTAACATGCATGTAAACGACTACAAGTGTTCAAATAAATCAAGCAAACAATACTCACACAAGCCAAAACACAAAAAGCGATAGAAATTATGCAAAAGACAAGTAAAGCGTACTTTCCCAAAAATAGTTGAGCTAGATGTGTGGTGATATCCAGTATTGCAGCAACAATGCTACAACTCCTGGGACTCCCTTCTTTACTTTTATCAACCCGGTAGTTCGTAACAAACGTGGAAGCGATGATGTTGTATGCACAAGTACTAGCTCTTGCCACAACTGTCACTTGGTCAGCTGGCACAAGTCCGCTAGGGGCTCAAGCCAACTTCTATGGGCTCTGAGAAGAAGCTTTTTAACCGATGGATGAAAGCTAATTTAAAGAAGGCTGATCTACTTGCAGAAAGACATTGAAAAGCTAAAAGAAAATGCAAACCCTAATTCTACCAGCTAACCCTACTGATGTAAGAAAGAGGCTGCAAGCTATTGAAAGAAATAGAATTGACTTCTAGGAAGGTAAATACATGTATCTAAGCTACTTATATAGTAACATTTGAAAAAAACATCTTTTTGTATTTTTGAATAAATTGCCAGAGTTATTATGCATATGAGTTGACTGTTTTTGGCTGTGCAGAGGCAGATGGGTGAGAAGAGATGCTTGGGAAAGGTCAAGGAGGTTCAGAGAGGGCCTAAGGGGTCCCTAACACCCTTCCATAGAGTTTCACTGATTTTGGCTATCAAGAAACCTCATTCCTGAGCCTCTACAGGAAGTCTGCAGGGGTTCTACAGGATGTCTGCGATTTTCTACAAGATGTTTGTAATTTTCTACAGGATGTTCGGAAATGAGGTTTTTGGTGGATGAATGGAGATGGAAAGGTGAAGGAGTGAGTGTGGAGGTAGGGTGAGGGTTGGAGATGGTCTAGAACTCGGTGGATGGAGTTGTGGACAGGTCTGGATGGCTGTATTTGGTTTAAGGAAGACTGAAGAAATGTTACACACAAAACTAGGGTTATGGGAGCAAATGGTGAACGGGAGGCAAGGATTCTAAGTAGAGGGTCGAGTGGATGGTGCTGATGGAGAATAAATAGATGAAGGGGTGGTACAGGTGCTCTGCAAGGTGATTTTTCTAACTGATCCAACGAAGACTTGTAAATTCAAAGAAAACTAATTATGATGACCTAAATCTGCTAGCTTCCAGTAAAGAGAATGAATAGAGGTGTGGCCTGCAATGAAACCATGTATTTTAACTCATGCAACTAAACAAAAAAAGTCTGAACTGGTGACCATCTTCTACACAGGAAAATCAAACACTAGTGATTGCATGGCAAAGTAAAATCAGTGTTTTTGTGGGCAGCACAGTTATCCTGATCCCAGCTCCTGATCCTACTGAAGGAGAGGTGAAACCAAAGATGTTTGATGGCCCTTTTCTTGAAGCTTTTTCCTGTTAACAACCTATCAACTAAATCTGAGCATTCAAAAGTCTTTCTAACCATTAACAGTGACCTAGTTAATCAACAAACTTTAACCTACTTAACAGAAATGCTTTTGCCAATGCATAAAGAAAAAATAACAATACATAAAGGATGCCTTAGCACTTGGGTTGGGCCCAATCCCAAGAGCTGCAAGCTCCTAGAAAGAACTCAGATCTCATGCCAAGTAAAGATGCTTCTCATTTTTCAAAAATAACCATCATATGAAAGTTGTACAGCAGTATCAACGATAAAACAGGCTGAGCAAAATGACAACACTATAGTGCAAAAATAACAATAGTTCCAAAATTAAACTACAAAGGCTGAGGCCTTCCTATTTGTACAATACGAGGGGACTAGCAGCCCTCCTAGATTTAAGGGACTCGGCTGTCCCAACTGCTAGTGAACAGTCACTCCTCCAAAAACTGCTTGGCTGCCTTTAAAACTCGTTTTGGTGGCCTGTGGAGCTTGGTGTTGAGGGTGGAGATTTTGAGGAAGGCCATTTAATGCAAGAGACAACCTCCCTACGAATCCTCACCTCAAGCTTGGCTGTCAGCTGGCCCATGATTGCTTGGTTTTTCTCCAAAATTTGTCCAAAAATCCTGAAATAACCACGTGTTAGCCTCCTAGGTAGAGTGACCACCCTTATTCATTCAAATAACACAAACATACTAAAAAACATGCATAATATATGAAAAATGGAGGATTGAAGAAGGAAAATTAGGCAAAATGAGCCCAATAAGTTACCCAATTTGGGGGCTCATCATCACCCCCTTGCTAAATTGGTTGCTCATCCTCTGAGCAACTACTCTAGCTCATCATCCTTTATGGCTTTGATCGCCTCCCTCACATCCCAAGCCTCTACTATGATATCCTCTTCCCGGTCCTAGAATCCTGCCTTTCCACTTCCTCCCATTTTCTACCTTCTTCCTTTGCCTTCACTCCTTCTAGTAATCCCAAAAGTAAAGGAGGACTAAATTTCAAGCCAATCCAATTGGCCTGCAAGTTCTACATCAACTGTTTGTAGAGGGGTACCCTAGCCAAGGCTTCCCTCATCTTGGTGGGAGAGTGGTATTCTTTTATCTTTAGGCTGTGAGGCAGTGTGTTCCACCGCCTTGTGCAGGCATGCATACAGTTTTCCCCCAATAGTCTCTCCATGTCTTCAAAATGGGAAATGGCTTGAGCCTATTGCTCAATGTATTCCGGTAGATCCTAAGGACTGTTGGCCAAGTGCTGGTGGGTGCTTATCACTGCTGATGGGTCATCTGGCTCCGCTCTGATCATGAGAGGCTCACTGAGCTCTCTGCTTATGATACTGCGGACCTCTGCTACTCTCTTCTACTCATGGCTCATCCAAGAGGCCATGACCATAAGCTGGACATCTCCTATCACCGTGTTAGGATCCCATGTGTTCATGTCTAGAAGGGTAAAGTTGTGCAAGTAGAACTCTTCCAATTTGGCCCTATCCTCAGATGAACTGCTGCCACATAGAGCTGCAAACTGATGATAATTTTGAAAATGGGTGATGCCCCTTTGAGCCAAGGTATTGATTTGAAACTGTAACCATTGGTCCTTGAGGTAAAGGGCATAGGATTTGGCAGGATTCCTGCACTGCGGAGCTTCCATTGCCCAGCTGGCCATGCAGGCCAGTTGGGCCTCCTTTTCTTACAACTATTGTTTTAGAGAATGTATCTGTAATTCTTGTTCCTGTAGCTGCTGGTTCAGTACCTCAATTTCAGACTGTGTCCCTTCCTTTCTTTGCTGTTCATGAGGGGTATCTATGGCTATTGTGGGCCTCTCCTAGTACTGTTGTTCCCCCAAGATATGAGGCATGTCTTCCTTCCTCTGTCCCTATAATTGTAGCTGCTGTCTGAGCAGCTCATTTTCTTCCTATAGCCTGACCCGCTAGCTTCTCTCCACATGCCAGACTAGAGCTAATTCCCTCCTTGCCTCTTTGAGTTGTTCCTCTAGAGGACCTATATCTTCCACACCCTTGGACTTAGTGATTTTCATCCAAGTGTGGGTCCTCACTCTCTCTTCCTCTAGTACAAGGAAAAGTGGCACTGTGAATTTCTGAGGAATGATCTTTCCATCCTCCAAGAAGTTATAATAGGAGCCCAAACTGGGCTAGGGCTAGGTTCCATAATGTTTTCTACCCTTTCTTCCCTCTTAGGTGATTTAGCTGCCTCACCCTCCATTGCTTCAGTCTCCTTCAGTCTAGCCAATGTTTCCTGTAGAATAGTTTCAGCATCCTGTAGAGAGGTTTTTGTGTCCAACATTTTCATCCTCTCCTTCCAGGTGGATGTCTTCAGGCTTCCTCGCTCATAAGTGATGGTTGCCTTGGAGGGGGACCTCTCCTTTGATGTGTTAGGGGTGTCTACAATGGTGATTGGTTCTTTGGACGGTGGTTGGGGTCTGCCGATTTTAATCCTCACACTCCTTCTCGCCTTAAAATATAGTGGAAGCTCCCTCTTTCGCTTCTCCTTATGCTTGGGGGATGTGCTTAGGGTGGCTAGAACAGTTACTGCCTCCCTAGCTAAAATCTCGGCCGATTTCTCCTTCTGTTGCCCTTTCCCCAGACTTCCTGTAGAAAGTCCTGTAGTGGCCATTTTTTGGCTTCCTGTAGAAGCAGTTTTCTGGCTTCCTGTAGAAACAGTCTGCTGGCTTCCTGTAGAACCAGTTTTCCCTGATTTGGCTTGCTTGGCTGGGGGTGCCTTCTCTTTGACTTGTGTTGTGGTTGCCTTGGGTGTGCCTTTAATTGTTTGGACTTTTTCAGTCCTCTCTGACCGGGTTTGCAACCGCTTCTCCCTTGGCGTTTGTGTTTTTACTTTACTCACAGCTTTTGCCTCAGCAGCCTGTCCTTTTTCTTGCTTTTCCTCTTGCCTTTCCTGTGGCTTTTCCTATGATGGTCTACCCTGGGTTTTCTTACCCTTAGTTTTCTTCTCTGCCTCAATATGCTCCTTCTCCTCACTGCTAGATGAAGTGAGTTCTTCTGCCAGAGTCCGGATATCATCATCCTTGGACATATTGCGGAAAATCTCCCAAGAGATAGGGACAGTATAAGTATGGAGGGCATCTTCTACGAGGATCTTGATAAGACCATGATGGGCCAGCTGGTCTGGTGTCCCCTCCTTCAGTTTTGTGCCACACTCAATCAATGACTGTAGGAGGAAGTATGGGATGCTCAATTTTTGTTCTGAGGGAAAATCCATCTTATGCCTGAGCTCGGTTAACAAGCGGAAGTGATAACCATACACAATACTAAATCGCCCCTCACAGGTAATATATTTCATAATTTGAAGGCTGACCTCGCTACAAAATGGCTGAAGGCTGGCTCTCCGAACCCCATTCTTATCCTCTGAAAACTGCTCCTCTGGTAGGAAGAATTCATTTTTGGCTTTTTGGCCCAATTTTCTTTCCTCTTTATCCCAGGGCATCCCCAATGGAAAATCAGTGACCTGACTAATGAGTTGTGGGGTGAGTTTCAAGGTCAATCCTCTGAAATTTACAGTTGCCAATGTTTTTGATTTGGGCTGCAGGGACCTTAGGAACTCCTCTGTTATTTCATCATCGTGACCTTAACTTCTATCATAGAAGGTCATCCATTTTGCACGGGTAAATAAGTCTACCACCTCAGAAGTTTCTCTCAACTTCTTGGAATCCGAGGGTTCCTTTCTAATAAACCCTCCTGGCATGGTGAAAATACCTTGTTTTCAGCTTGAGCTCTGGTTAGAATGGAAATTCGGATATGGTTTTCCTCCTTGATACTCAGGACAGGGTTTCTCCACTGTGTGTATCTCCCCTTTCACCAATTCTCGGGTTATAATACTACTGCTGCCCAAAACTCGACCTGTCAAAAGGAATTAAGCCCTCACAGACAGAGCACAAAGCTAATTTTCACACCAACAATGTAATAATCACAAAAAAAATTATATGTGCACAGGTGAGCCTTACAGCGGTTTGTCGTTATAATGGGGAGAGTTTGTTAACAGGAACCATGGAGGTGAATATGAAGCAGCACCATTTAAAAGAAATTTTGTGTATCATATAAGCAAACCACCATTCTTGACCCACAGGCAGACTGGTTTCAATTTTCCCCACTTCAAATAAGCTAGTTCACCACCTTTCGAAAATTAAGCATGGGGATGGCGTGTTCGAGCCTACCTCTCTTCAAAATTTTGAATTCTGATGCAACAGACACGGGTTTCTCTACTTCGGGAGCTTTCGCGATGCTTCCTGTAGAGCTCCTTCCTGTAGAGAGCTTCTGCTGCTTCTAGAGGACGTCACGGCGCTGCGGAGCAAGTCTGGGACACGGGAAGAGTTTGAACCAGGTCGAGAAACTCAGGCTAACAAAGTGCAGAGGAGGAGGACACTCACGTTGCTCAAAGCCCAGTTCTAGGCATAAATGACAGTGGTTAATGTGCGTGCTCTGGCTGAATGATTTTGAAATATGGCGCAATTCATGGCGCGGGGATGAGGTGTCCAGGCCGAGCCGTTAGACAACGTCATGGCCATCATTCCTCGGTGTGTCTCTAACTGCCAATATCTAACTCCGCCATTACCCACCGTCATCCCTCTCAGTCCGCCGATTTCACTACAAATATGCTGATTTCCCCGACTGGACACTTCCCATGTGTCAACTCCACGTCCTTCTGGCGAAATTGAGCATAACCATGCTCGTTCAAATCCCACGAGGCAATTCTACTGGCTTTGGGTGGCCATTTGACTGGCCATTGCATTCGTTCAATCCACCCCATTCACAGATATGCAGTGTTCACAGTATAGCTTATGCAATTTGACAAAATAAGGTTAGGCACTTACCTAGGTGACCGTGGACGTGTTTCGTAGGTTTTTGGATGTGAAACGATGGCTTTGCTCACTGCTGCTTCGTGCACAGGAATTTGAATTCCCTTGTTCATTGGCTGATGCTGGATGCAAGGCTTCAAGACCCGGTCCTCTGGTGGTGATCGTTGCATGCACGTCTTTGTCTCCTCTCAGCTATCGTGGAGGTGTTCATATTTATGCGGAGCTGGTTGCATGCCTCCTGTGTTGATTTCAACTGCTCTTGACTCCATAGTGTGTATTCTAGGCGGATCAGCTGCTACAGGATTCCTGTAGGACATCCTGTAGCTGCTTCTCCTCCTGGGCTGCATGCTGAAATGGGCATGGCTACAGTCACGGATGAAGGGTCCTATTGTAGCTTTTGATATGTAGAGTGTGCGAACCTTCATGTATTTGATTTGTCCCTTGGAAAAAAAAATGGTGATCTGAGGAAAACAGGACTTTTTGCATGACTGTGCAGGAGTACAGGACCAAATTGTGGTAATGGCAGTGGAAAGAGAGGAAACAAGTGATGGATGGGACAAAGGGGTGGCTACAGGCCTCACCAACAAATTTCAAGTTTTAAATTCTCCTCCAGAATCGATTTTGGCTTGCCCAAAGGTTCTACAGGATGTTTCCTGTATAAATGCAAAGCTTCATGTAGAAAGCCATGAAACTTCCTGTAGGAGGTTGAATCTTGACCCGAATGTGTCCAAATCCTGGAAAAAGTGTGTGGCCATGGAGCAGTGAGGATAACTGGTAGCTTGGGATGGACCCTTGTCCCTGAATTGCACGACCCTCTTTATCTGCATTATATCCCTGCAACCTGCAATAATTTCAATGATCAAACCTGTTTTTTCTTCCTTTTCCTCTTTTTCTTTTTTCCCCTTTTTTTTTTTTTTTGGAGAGACAGCAGGGGCGCCTCTATGAGGTTTTCACCCCCACTATCTACCCTGGGCGCCTCAAAGAGGTTTTCACCCAAGGATATTTTTTTATTCCATTTCTTTATTTTCTGAGAGATAGCTAGGCGCCTCCATGAGGTTTTCACCCTCACTGCCTGCCCTGGCCGCCTCAGAGAGGTTTTCGTCCAGGGATATTTTTATTCCTCCTTTTTTTTTTTGATGATCAAGGTGTGGCCAGAACAGAGGCATAACCCTGCTCTATTACCAGCACTGATTTTTCCACAGTTTCAATGAATTCCTGCCTCGAGAGGGGTTTCTTGTAGATTTTCAGTCGATGACCATTGACAAGCATGGGGATGGCCTCTTCATCAATGGTCTTGATAAGGACTAAACCATTATTGTTACATTTCTCCACTGTATATGGTCCTAACCACCTTGTCCTCAGCTTCCCTTTGAAATCCTTGTATCTTGAGTCATACAGCAGCACCCAATCTCCCGGCTGGAATTTCTTCTCATTAAGGTGCCAGTCATGCCATATCTTCCTCTGGAGTTGAACTACCTCTGAGTGGAGAAGGGCCTGCATCCTTTGTTCATCTAATCCATTCAGCTGCAATAATCTTTCACGTTGAGCATGGCTGAGATCTAGGTCTAGCTGAGCTGCCACCCTCAATGTATTGTACTCGAACTCTATGGACAACAAAGCTTTCTTCCCGTATGCCAGCTCATAAGGTGTGAAACTGGTTGTGGTCTTCCAAGTGGTTTTGTAGGCCCAGATGGCCTCAACCAGGCGATCTACCCAATCCTTTCTGCTGCTACTCACAACCTTAGTCAAAATCCCTTTCAATGCTCGATTAGTGACTTCCACCTGCCCATTTGCTTGAGGACGATAGGGGGTGGAAGTCTTGTGCTTGATTTTGTGATGAGTGAGAAAATATTCAATTAGGTTGGAGGTGAACTGGCTTCCTTGATCTGTGACTAACTCTCTTGGGTAGCCGAACTTGTAGAAGATTCCTTCCCTTAGAAACTCAGCCACCTTTTCTTTTGTTGTTGCTTTAATTGCCTTCGTTTCTGCCCACTTGGTCAGATAGTCGGTGCACACAATGATGTAAGACCGTTGCTTTGAAGGAGGGTTTATAGGACCCACAAAATCCATGCCCCACTTCTCAAATGGCTCGAAGGTCACTTGAGGTTGGAGAGGCATTTCATCTCTTGGAGTCGGTTTCCCCATCCTCTGACGTCGGTCACACTGGCTAATGTATCTTCTGACATCTTGATGAAGAGTAGGCCAGTAGTAGCCTACCTATAGAATTTTGAAGGCGGTCCTTTTTGCTGCAAAGTGGCCTCCACAAGGTCCATCATGACAAGTTAGGAGGATGTCAAAGACTTCCTCCTCCCTAACACAACATCTCAAGATCTGATCTAGGCCAAGCTTAAACAAGTTGCCCCCGATCCAAGTGAACGGGGTGCTCTTCCTTACGATTCTGCTCTTCTCTTTTGAGGACAAATGCAGAGGGAACTGTGCTGAGACCAAGTAATTTGCTATATCAGCAAACCATGGAGAGAGTACTGAGATAGAAAATAGATGTTCATCTGGCATCTGGTCATCCACTGTTCCTTCTTCACCTGCAGGCAAGTCCAATCTAGACAAGAAGTCAGCAACAACATTTTCCTTACCTGGCTTGTTGTTGTGGGGAAAAGTATCCGATGCGGATGACCCTATCCCTACTCTAAAGGTGACAGTCTTTAGCAACAACTGAAAGTAAAGCTTTGATGTTTTCCTTTATGAAAGTACAGAGAGGGGGAAGAAATGATCAACCAACCTGGTATCCTTCGCTTAGTCGATCTTGATCCTCTCTCTTTGTCTCTTGTTCCCAGCTCCTTGCTCTCTTTGCCGGTCCAGCTACACACAAGCCCTGCACAAAACGAGAGAGGAAACTACAAGATACAAGTACTCATAACTGATGCATGGATTAGAGTGAATCAAATATACATGTAAATACAATACATCAATGCAATACAAGTATATAGGAGAACATGCAAAACTTTATTGAAGGAAGTAACAGGGTTCTGAGAAGGTTACAACCAATGATGGCTCCAATCCAGCAGCACCTCCCCAACAGCAAGAACTCTCCTCTTCACCTCTAGTAAAACAATCACCCAATAGCTCTAACTGTAATCCAACAGCACCTCCTTGCTTTACACAAAATTCCAGCCTCCTTAGACCTCATAGAAGAGCTCTATATATAGGAGAGAAGAAGAGAGGATGAGTCAGCTTGAGGCTGGCATAGAGCTGACTAGTGTCCTCTCCCTCTTCAGTTAATCTTCAGTTCTTGAGTCCACTTGGAGATCCTTGGTTACACATGGTGATCAAGTACCTCTTACTCATCACAGGGCGAATCTTATGAACCAAGTGTCAGTTTGGAAGCTTCCTGGGCAGTTGACACCTTGCAGGATGACTGTGCCACTTGGCCAATCTCGCCCAGCGCAGGTAGCCTTCATTACTTTTGACTTCCAGCGCAGGTACAAAGAGGGACAGTTGCATTCCAGCGCAGAACCTCAGTGGAGCAGCTGACATGATCCAAAATAAGCCTGTTTTGAAGTGTTTTCAGGTGGAGAACTGATTGGAAGTGCTGTTGTTTGATGACCTTGTTCTTTTAGGGGTAAGAACAACATGTTTAGGGACTGAGGATCCCTGTAATTATTGACATTTCATGCTCCATGCTGCGAGGCACAAAAATGTCTATAACAGTTGCCCCCTAAAGTATGAGGCCGTTTATCGGGTGAAATGCTTTATCTAGAGGATCCGAAGTTCGTTCCAGTGCTGAGGAGAGTGCCCTGTAATACAATACAATACAATACATTATTTTTCATTCTATTTTCATGATCTAGCTGAGGCGGGCATTCCCATGCTCAGCTTTTATAAATACATTTTGGTACATATGACAGATGATCGTCTGAAGATAGACTGATAATTTTCTGCTGAAATTATCATCCTTTGAGTAGGATGATCATCTGCTGCAATGATGTACATGGCAAATGCTTTTATATTTCCTGAATATATATCGCAGCCCGGATGGATGAAACTAGATCCGGGGTCTTCAAACTCGTTCGATCTTCACTCTAAGTACAAGTCGATCCATGTGAGAATTGCGCTGAAGTCGAACATGGAAAGACATCGCTTGATTACCGGTCAATAATGAAAACCGTTAACAAGCGCGAGAGGAATCACCAATAATGACGATCACCCTCAAGGTACTGCAGTACAATTCACGTGGCGTGAATAAAGGACTTGGTGTCGAACGCCACGCAAAATCTTCTGGTCGAAGGTCATTGATGTATACCTGTCGCCGGAAGTGAGAAACTTGCCATTGAGGCATGCAAGCTTCAAAGTACTGATGGGGGTGTTCCTAGATCAACTTCTTGGATAATGAGCTGAAGTCGACAAGAAGCGATCCGTCAAAGGAGGGCCTTAATGAATCCCACATCAATGACACGGAACGGAGCTAATGACTTTAGTGGAGGTGAAAACAAACTGTGACATATGATTCAGGGTGGCGATCATGAATGGATGAAGGATAATGCATGGCAGTGGATGGGACACGGTTGACACTTTCAGAATGACCCCTCTTGAACATATAACGACACTGATGCGATGGATCGGTAGCATTACCCCAAATGTGGATGGTGTGGCGAGGACCATGGTGATGAGACCGGTGAATGAAACAACCCAACCCGATGTGATACGGAGGAAAAGTGTCATGTCCAAGAGTGACTTGCTACCATTAAACTTTGAATGTTCTCCCAATTTTTCCCCAGTCATTTCTGACCAGTACCTCTTTATTTTTGTCAAGCTTGAGGAGGATAACATATGCTTGTTCTATAACCTGCCCTTCGGGCAAGCCCATCGCTATGATTTAACGAGCCTAGCGATAGGGAAACTCGTTCTCGTCTAAAGACAAGTTTGTCGCTATTTAATCATTTTAACGAGTCTAACGACAAGGAAAACTCGGTCCTTTTCATTTTTAGAGAGTCTGAAAAGGTACAGAAAGTCAACTCCATAATTCCTTTTTCATCATCTAATCCCTTAAGTCCGAAAAAGTATAAAACAATACAGAAGGGATGGCTGTTCGGTACTTTTACGAGCCGAACAAGACAAGCGCTCGATCTTTTTGTGCAATAATCCCTCAGGTCCAAAAAGATTAAAATCTAGAGGAGGGATAGCTTTCGGTCGTTTAACGAGCTAGAAGGCCAAAAACTCGGCAAACTTTTCATATTTTACGAGTTAGTGAAAAGAGCTCAAAGAAGACTCGTCTTTTGAGGAACGAGTGATAAACAGGCATAACAACTGATTCCAGGTACAAATTGGAATTTTCCAATCACGGTAGTGTCACAAGGATGGCTAGGTGAAATCACTCTTCGCAGCTGTTCCTCAAAATAGGTAAACACACATATGGGGGTGAACGATCGGCCAAATGAAATGGAGGTGATGGATGAAAACACGACCAAGGCTTTTAAGGCTTATAAATTTGCGATTGCAATGGCTATTTACCGAGATAGGTTCATTTTTTAATGAGCTTGAACTTTGGCGGAAAAACTCTGCTCACACTTTTCTATTTTTTAACGAGCATAAATTCCGTGGTAAAACTGCTCGATTCATGGTCAAATTTAATTTTTTACTTTCACTAGCTTTTCTCTTTTCAAATGTAGTATTTCATCTTCAATTGCTGCAACAAATTTTGTTAGAAATGGACAATATTTGCATGAAAACGAGATTATAACCCTAATATTTAACTTTAAACTGTGTAAAAAGTCATAAAAAGGGGTTTTTACCTCTCATTTACCATTTCATTTGCATTTTGCTTGTTGGAGCTCTGGAGGTGCCTCTTCTTCCTTGATTTTTACCAGCTGATTCCGGGAGATTCTGTGGACGATTTTCGGCGCCGTTTGGACCAGGTAGGAGCTAAACCTTAGCCCTTCACTTTCATGGTTTCCTTTTTCAGTTTCATGCATGTTTTTCAGAGTTTCTGGGCCCCAGGGGTTTCATTAGGGCGCCCTGGCATCAGCGCAGGTTCCCCTTTCGAAATCTGCGCTGTATTTCAGGCAGCCTTAAGGCAGACTGAGTTCCAGAGCAGGGGGAAGACTCTCTGCCTGCGCTGGGCCTAAAAAAGCTGATTTTGCATGAGTTTTTTGATGATTTTTCGCCAGATTTTTCATCAAAATCAGGAACTTACTCCTTCTCTTGTTTGATTGTAGGGAACTTTGGACAAAATGTCCCTTACATGGCGAGAACGAGAACATGAAGCAGAGGACATGGTTGCACTCCATGACCCAGTCACGGTGAACGCGCTTCGGAACTGTGGCCTGCTGAAGTTCTTCCGTATCTCTAGCATGAGAGCACAGATTTCTTTACTGCAGTATATGCTTGATGCTTGGGATCCTGTTAACCAAGTATTTCAGATTAGGTGGAAGTCCTTCCCTTTGACCATAGAGGACATGTACTTCTTGACTGGGTTGTCAAGGCGGGGTGCTCCCATTTCTTTGTCAGGTACGGCTCGAGGGACTACTTCCACCAGAGACTATATCCGTCAGTATTGCCGGGAAGGTTCACAGCCGAGCAAAGATGGCAAGATCAATATCCGTGACATCACTGACAGGTCTCTCAGGTCCATTCTGTTTACTATTGGTAGGATGGCCGGTAGCGCAGCTTTACATGTTGCCAACAGATCTTATATGCAGCACGCCTTGGAGTGTCTCCAACCGAAAGTGTTTAACTGGTGTGATGCAGTACTTATCCAGATGAAAAGTCAATTGACCAAGGTAAAGGACGGGGGGCTGAATAACTTTGGGTTTGGTTCTATTCTGACTGCCTTTGTCTTGGAGAAAATCCCATTGATGCAACCTCAGTACATCTTGCTTGATGTACCTTCTCCGACCGAGCCACGCATGCAGAGGTGGGTTGACCATATGTCCCGGCATGCTGGTCAACCTCATATTACATTCACTGAGTCTTTCTTTAGGTGGTTCGAGCGTCAGGAGATGGCATTTTCTGAGTATCCATATGTGGGTATGGACTACCGAGGTGATCCGGACTTGGTGCTTCCGGATGGCGAGCAATGGGGCGCTATTGGTAAAATCTCTGACCATATCACTGTTTATCGTTTTCATTCATGATGTTTACTGTTCAAAACTGATCAAACTCTTGGGTGCATGCAGATGTTGGTCCTGTTCGTCCAGTAGCTCGTCCACGATCGCCAGTTGCTGCCCCAGCAGCAGAGCCTGCTAGGAGAGTTATTATTCGCGACCTTGGTGATACTAAGATACTTGCAGCTGTGCAGGAGCAGGTTGAGAGCCTTACTCGTGGTCTTCCGGATGTACAGATTGACGAGTTACCTTTACAGTTGCAGCGGCACACCATTGGCGTGCCTAGACGATGGACTCGTCTCTTGCGCATGATCGCACAGACCGTGACGTACTTTCATGAGCACCACTAGGCTAGGGCGCCCCCTAGCATCTTTTTGAGTTCTAGGTCATATGACCAACTTTGTTTTGATTACAGCACATTATGTACAAACTATAAACAGCTTTATATATTTTGTTTTTCAGAGTTTATTTCAGTTTATTTGTGATCCACTTACATAGCACCGATGCATCTCTTTTATATATGTTGTAAATGTCTATCTAATACATAGTTTGCCAATGAATCTGTTAATGTGTTCAAGTTTCTGGAAATATGTTGGTATTGAATTGAATCAAACTCTCTTTCCAAAATCTTAACTCTTAGAAACATACGATAAATAGCTGGATTGCGGACTGAATTTATAACAGTGAGTTGTAATATCACAAGTTGTGAGTCTAGCCTAACAATTAGTCGGCGTATACCATGAGCGATGGTATCAGAGAGGAGTTCGATCAACGCACTATACTCAGCGATATTGTTTGTTGACCGTCCAATACACACGCCTCTGAAACTCACTAACTCGCCGCTTGGATCAAAAATGGCCCAGGCAGCGGAGGACAAATTCCGCGTATTACGACTCGCTCCGTCGGCATATCCCACATATGTATCAGAATAATTCGACATCTGCAACAACCGAGAAGGGTGGATTACTACCGAAACAAACATTTTAGCGAAAACAAAATACAACAAAAGCACTCAGGTTACTATTTAGGCATAGTAACGCTTGAGGTACAACCCGTTACGGGGTTGCGCCAGTGGTATTCCGTCATAATCCATTAACTCGTAGGCTCCTTTTGCTAACACCCTTTTAACAATATAGGGACCCATCCATAAGGACTGAAATTTTCCTGCTCCTAATTTATTGGATTCTTGGTCGTAAAGCAAAACCAAGTCACCTTCAGAGAAGTTGCGCGGTTTGACATTCTTGTCAAACTGTGCTTTGACTCGTTTCTTATGAGCCTCGTTCGCCAAAGCGGCATCACGACGGTTTTCATCCAACTGGATCAATTCCAGGAAACGAGCCTCTTCTTCTGAGGTTCCGGGGAGGAGGTCAATTGCGAGTTTAAGAGACGAAATTTCGCACTGGATCGGTAATACTGCCTCTAGGCCATACACCAATTGGAATGGTGTGAACCCAGTGGCGTTCTTTACCGAGGTTCGGTAAGCCCATAATGTTGAGTACAGGATTAGATGCCATCTTCTCTTGTGAACCCCGATCATCCTTTGCAACATACGCTTCAGGACTTTGTTGATTGCCTCAACTTGTCCGTTGGCTTGTGGATAATATGGGGTAGAGCTGTCGTGCGATAGCCCTAGTTTGGCAGCTAATTCAATCATCATGTGATTGCGAAAATGCGATCCATGATCTGTCACTATAGCTTGCGGAACGCCGAACCTGGTGACTACATGATTGAAAAAGAAAAGGGCAGCTGTTTCACCAGTGTTATCCAATGTAGGCATCGCCTCGGCCCATTTGGTAAAATAGTCAACAGCGACTATAATATACCCATGCCCCCCGGTCGAGGTGGGGTTACATTGCATGAAATCGATGCCCCACTTGGCGAAGGGCCCAACAGCAACTATTGGCTGTAAGGGTGCGGGCGGTCTTCTGGTTTTGCTATCAAAGATCTGACATGCATGGCAACTTCTGACAGCTATTATGCAATCTTTAAACATAGTTGGCCAGAAATATCCTGCTCGTAAGATTCTTTGTGCTGTTGCATATCCAGATTGATGCCCCCCGCACGTGCTTGAGTGACAATCATTCAGGGCTTTTTCGGCCTCCTCATGGGTAAGGCACCTCCTCAGAACCGTATCGACGCCACGACGGTAAAGTGTATCACCGATGATCATGTAGTCTTTTGATTGGTATCGTATACGTTTCCGTTCCGAGTGTGAGGTATTAGGCCTAAATTTCTGGGTTTGGAGATAAACAATGATATCTCCATACCACTCATCGCTTACTGATATCAGAAACAAATTTTCATCCACGATTGACTCTTCTGATGTTTCATCGTTGGATGACGATGGGAGATCGCACAATAATTCCGCGAAAACTAGAGCTTTCTTTGATTTGGATTTTACAAAATCTAAATCAAACTCTTGAAGGATGGCTATCCATTTTGAATATTTGCCCCCAAGCAACTGTCGTGACAGTATATATGTCATGGGATTGCAATCTGACAAAACGGTAGTTTTCCTAAAGAGGACATAATGTCGAAACCTTTGAATCGCTTGAACAGCAGCAAGCGCTAGTTTTTCAACATAGGAATATTTACTTTCTGTATCATTTAAGTTTTTACTTAAATAATATATAGGATGTTCAATTCCATCGACTTCTTGCACTAAGACCATCGCAATGGTCGTATCTGCTGCAGCTAGATACAGGTTAAAATCTCTTTGATAGTCCGGGTCGTACATTAATGATGCTCTTACTAGACAATCTTTCAGAGCGTCAAAGGAAGCTTGCGCAACCTGGTCCCAGACAAAAGGTACATCCTTTTTCAAAAGACGAGTATAACCTTTGGCAAGTTCTGCGTAATTTGGAATGAACCTCCTCAGAAAGTTTGCTTTCCCTTGGAGTTTCTGAATCTGAAGCAAATTTGAAGGTGGAGGCAAATTAATGATTGCCTGAACCTTACAAGGGTCGAGACGAATCCCATCTTTAGAGACAACAAAGCCAAGTAAACGACCAGAACCGACGCAAAACACACACTTGTGCGGATTGAGTCTTATCTTATAATGTCGGCAACGCAGAAATATTGCTCTCAAATGCCGCGGATGATCAGTCCGCTTTCGCGAATGAGCCGGAAGATCGTCGAGATAAGGTTGAACAATGTTCTTGATGTCATGAAAGGCATAATTCATTGCCCTCTGAAACGTCGCCCCTGCGTTCTTTAAACCAAAGGGTAATTTTCGATAAGCGAATGTGCCCCACGGACAGATGAATGCAGTCTTAGACTGGTCCTGTGGGTGGATATTTATTTGATTATACCCCGAAAATCCATCCATAAAGGAAAAGATTTCACATCTGGCGCATTCATCAATTATCTGGTCGATGAAGGGTGTAGGGTAGTTGTCCTTTGGACAAGCTTTATTCACATCCCTATAGTCGACGCACACTCTTATCGTCCCTTGTTTTTTCATAACAGGGACAATATTCGATACCCAATCGGTTAGAGGAACCGGGTAGATGAATCCAGCATGGAGGAGTTTTTCAACTTCCGCCTTAATGGCAGCGGCTTTCTTCGGATGTACCTGCCGAAGCCGTTGTCTTACTGGTTTGACATCAGGATACATTTTAATCTCATGTTCAACTATGCTCGAGTCAATGCCTGGCATTTCATCATATGACCATGCAAAGACATCTCTAAATTCGCGAAAGAGAGCACTATATATTTCCAGTTCTGAAGGGGAACAACTTTTGCCGACATGAATATTCTCAACAACATCAGATTTCGTCGAGATGTTTATGGCTACTGTCTCTTCAATATTGGATAGGTTTCTTTCTGAATCCACCGTATTTACAGTATTTGTTAGGAATTCAAACACTGAAGGGTGGTATAGGTCGTGATGAGTTTCTTCTTCACACTCTGGAAGAAGGGAACGATGGTGGTGATCATTCCATGGTGCCCCCTCAATCATCATTGATTGTAAGATTCCTTCGTCAGTCCCATGAACTTTTGACCATGGATCTAATGGGGTACCATATTCTTCGGACCTATCTACCCAAACGCTTGACGAGCGTTCATTTGGGCTCGCCTCCCATGCCTGAAACATTGATTGCTACAATATTTCAATGGGGCTAGGAGGCAATACCACTTGATTATCCATGACGACTTTGTCTTCTGCGACTTTCGATGAAGATATCATGTTGCATGTTGCTACAAACGGGATATTCCCTTCATGGAAAGGAGGTGGCAACGCGAAAGTTCCCATCATTGTGGGATCTTTTAGCAAGCCTACTCCTATATCTTTTATCGAATGGTCGCTCCCATGGATCAGGGGAATGCTTCCAGTAACTTGTGAACCATTAGGGAGGAAATTCTGTTGGTCGACGATCGTAATTCCCCCTTCAAATGGGAATGCGATCTTCCTAAAATATGTCGACACTACAGCTGCCATGGCATATATCCATGGTCTTCCCAGTAGGATGTTATAGTCAAGATTGCCATCAATGACTTCGACATCAATTTCCACTGTTTTTCCTCCTAGTTCAACCTTAAAGTTATTTAGGATACCGTACGGAGTGTACGATCTACCGTCAAATGCTTTCAATGTCGTCGAAGATCGCGACAAGGTTGGGGATCCAAGAGTTTTCCAGCAACTCATCGACATGATACATGTCGATGCGCCCTCATCAATAATCGTTCTATGAACAGTTTTGTTGAGTGCTTTCACTTGAATAAGGAAAGCTAATTGTGCTGGTAACTGAGGATCATATCCTTTGTGATCAAAGGATACAAGACTGGAATCTTTAGGATCCACTCCACCAATTGCAGATAACAATGCCTGTCTTTGGGATGGGCAATTTTGTAGTACCTCAAGAGTCGACATAGCAGATGGCGATTGGGCCAAATCCTCCACTATATTATAGTGTTGCGCCGCTCTGGCGCGAGGGTTGAATGTCGATTTGTGGACTACTCCCTTAGGCGGCTTTATTGTTAATTCATGCGTGAGGGGGGGTACAACTTCTGCCGAAGTCGTTGTCGAACTATTGGGTTGATCTTTCCCTTTGTCGTTCGACACCGGCGGATTCCCATAATCTTTATTCCTAGTCGAGATCAAAGCATCACTTTGCTTAGAAACCGACAGCATAAGCACTTGAGACGAGGAAGCATTTCCACTATCAACCATATTCTGACCTGGGGTGGGAAACGGATCAGTCAACACAGCTGAAGTTTGGGAACTTTTTAGGAACCTCTTTAACTCAGCTTTGAACGGACAGTTCTTTGTTGAATGATTTTCATCACATATTTGACATGGAGGAAATTGTTTCTTTTGCCCAGGAGGGTTTGAAGAAGTTCTTTGAGGGGATGATCCACCTTGTTTCTTCTTCTTCCCTTTGTTTTGTTTCTTCTTGCTTCCTGGTTGATTGGAGTTTTTGTCTTTATCCGTAGATACAGCATTTAGCTCCGAAGCAAGAATCTCTTGATTTGCTTTTTGATTCGAAGTCTTACGGGCTTTCTTATTCGAATCCCTTGTCGACTTAGCGTTTGCAGTTCCAATCATGCCATCACCGGCATGAGAGTCACTGTTCGATCCGGGAGGAGGAGGGATTGAAAATTCCGGTCTGGGGGCGTCAGGTATCTTATCATAGAGCGTGCCCGACTGAGTATACACTAAGTCCAAATATTGAGCACGAGCAATAACTTGCTCCTCTGTTACGACGCCTCCCTTGGCCACATCTTCTGTTATTGCCGGCAGAAGCGACTTTATAAACCACTCAGCTAATAGCTGATCTGGAACATAGGTCTTTACCATTCTGCGACGACGACGCCACTCATGTATATGATCAGATATATGTGTGGCTGTTGTCTGCTTGAAATTGGTCAAGATTTCTGTTCCAGTTTCGTACCTTATAGGTAACTGAAAGTGTGTTAAGAAAGTCGTGGCTAGGGAACTAAAATTGTCGAAAGAGGCTCTAGGTAATTCAATATACCATTTGGCCGCCGGACCAGTCAATGTCCTCTGGAACAGACGAAGCCTTATCGAATCATCATTCAAGGTATTCGACGAACACCACAGATGGAATGTCATCACATGATTCGACGGGTCTTCGCCCGGATTTCCATTGAATTTAGGAATGTCCGAAGGAAGTTTGTGAGGAATCGCTGGCCACCAATGGGCATAGGCGATTGGATCGTTCGTCAATCGATGTAAATCTGGTAATTCTAAGGTCGCCACGAATGGCAACTGCTGATTCAGGTTTGGCGAGGCGTACCCAGGATATGATGGAATCGCCTGAGCAGTAGGTCTTTGCACACCAGCATAATGCAACTGATGTTGATATGATTGATATGGTTGGTGGGCTTGGCCACTGTAAAGTGGTTGGTTTAACCCGTTCTGAATATAGGGTTGCCCACTATTTGCAAAGATCTGTTGCTCAGATCCCTGGTACACCTGTTGAAACTGAGGTTGTTGGTATTGCACCATCCATGGTTGTGAAGCCATGTTTTGCTGTGCGACACTAACCGACGGACCAAGATGCGGGGTTATGGTTCCCGTTTGTATCTGTGTCGTCCCGGCAGTTGGCGATTGTGGTTGTGTTGCAGGGTCAATAGGCTGTTGCATTACAACTTGGGGTTGACATACAACAGGCATCGATTGAACTTGCGACACGGTTACAATTGCTGGCGTCGTCGGGATACTAGACATAGGTACACATTGTTGCATGGAATATACAACTCTTGGCTGTTGGGGTAACATAGGTACCCAACCACTCGTCGTTACTTCAGTCAAACCTGAATGTGGTTGAAAACTTCCGTATGGGTATCCCCTCGAAAGGGGAAGTGAAAGGGCATATTGCCCCCCATACGGTAACAGTCCGGAGCTCAAGGGTATAGATGGCCTTTAAGGACTGGACGGCCCAAATTGATTCCCAAAGGGATCAATTTGTCTTGTTTCAACATAAGAATTACCGGGTATTATACCGGAAGAACAAACTGGAACAGACCAAGTTGTCATAATAGTCCCTGGGTGGACTCCTTCTAGCTGATGAGAGCTAGTCGGGACGGCTGGTATGCCGGCAAACATCGTTGGATTGGCAGCAGGAACTTCTGCTGTCGCTGTGTCGTTTGGCACAGTCCTAGATGTCGACGGTTGTTCAGACATTTTAAGTCTATCCAATAAACTTCCTAATGATTCTTCAGGAACTTCTGGTGGTGATAGACAAACTTCTGATGCAGAAGGAAAAAGAGGGGTACCTACTCCAAAATGAATTGGAGTATTTGCTTGCTGGTCCTCTACGATTTCCTCTATTACAATCAGACCAGGAGGAAGAGGAAGACCGTCAGGTCCGTAAAAGATTTCTGGTGCCGAAGAAGGGGTTGCTTCGACAGCGATAGTTGTTTGAACAACAAGACTCTGTGGACCAGTTTCAGATGGAACTGGTTCAGTTATTCAAGTACTTGTCTTCAGACTAGGATCAGTACAACTGTCCCTCTATTGCTGTTGAACTTCTTCAATAGAGGCAGGGATTCCAGAAATATTGGGAGTGACCAGAATCTCAGATGTTGTTGGAACTTCCGTTCTAACTCTAAAAGGAGATTTTGACTTGGTCCAGCGAGATCGCTTCGCCGTACTACTTTCGGTTCCGGAAACGAAGGTGGTTGACTCGCGAGTCTCCCCGAACGACGGAGTTTTAATTGACTTTCCTCCACGGTTGCGGATTACTTGATCAACTAAAATACAAAAAGGGGAATTATGTTTCCGTATTGAATGAATTTTATTAGACGCTTTTAGACACAACTTTGCTTTTTCATGTTTTAAGAGTCGAGAAAAAGCTAAAGATGACTCTAGTCGCCTTCGATGTATTAACGAGCCCGAAGTGACAAATGCTCGGTTGGACCTTTTCAGTTATAGAGTTTGAAAAGGGCCAAAAGAAACTGCTCTGGAGATCTAGGCAGAGGGTGTGCCAAACCTTTCGCGAAACCACAGAATACGTTTTACGGTACGGGTGGTCGATCTTCGTGAATGCTGTGTTCACTGCATCGCGATCAGTAGGGCGGCCGACACGGTTTCCTAAGGATAAAGGATAAAAACCTATAGGGGTCTCCCAATATACGCGACGGTACGCGGGAGCACAAGTCCGTATTAGTGCTATCGTCCCTCAGGAGGAATCACCCACCTTCGTAGAGATCGACAGTCACTACGTTTAACGACGCCGGAACACGTCTCTACCTAGACCTCTATTGTGAGCGTTATGTTACAATGCGTTTTTAGATTCATTCAATATATTTTAAGTTGATCTTGTTTATCAGTTTGTCTTTCAGGATCACCACGAGATGTATTGGTACAAATTCCTAAATGCATCTAAAATGATAAGCAAGCTTTCACAATCTTTTTAGCTTTGAAAATCCTAACTACTGAGGGGAGAAAAAAAACAATATCTTTCCACACAGAGCACCAAGCACAAACTAATGCACTTTCTCCTAGATCAGACACCCAAACTTATCAAAATGCAAATGCAAGATGCATGTATTTCTTTTCTTTCCCTTTAATGTTGATGTAGTCAAAAGGAAAACTGTTGTATGACTTTCGAATTCAATTTGAAGCGTAAACAAACCAATTTTTTCTAAAATGAAAAAACGCTTTACAGGTACTTGTTTCAACACTAAAAATATATGAATTCAAACCATAAAGTGAAAAACAAACAAACTCAAACAGCCATGAACAGTAATAAAACTAACTCTTCAGATCCCAAAGACACTTTTACAGTTCAGGATCTAAGAGGTCACAGCTATACTGGTTCGCTTTTCACAATGGGAAACTGTAACTGCAACAAGAAATACTGAAAGAACATTCACAGTTTCATCACACAACTGAGGCGGAATAATGTCAAGGAGAAGTGGCTTGCAGCAAGTACAATAACCAGCAAGCAATCAGCCAAAAACAAGTGCAAACAGGGCCAAGACACAATAGGAAGACTGAGCAAGACAAGGGCTAACTGGACCAGCGCAGGTTCTAGTCTGCCAATTTCACTCTTAGCGCAGTTCCCGAAGGGAGTACCTGCGCTGTAATGCAGGCTGCCTGTGTACAGCCTGCACTGACTCACGAGAGTTTCGTCTACAAAGTTTTCCGGGTCATAAAAAGCTCAAAAATGCACTGTTTTTGATGAAATAAAAAGCTATAGGTCAAGTACAGGCTAAGGTATGATCAAGAGGATGAAGATCTATCACAAAGAGTAAAGAGTCTTTTGTAGATAAGCTCTTCAAATCTTGAATTTGCTCAGCAAATGAGCAAGAGTAGCAGTCCCTCTACTTCGCTTTTGATATAGTCAAAAGCTTTTCGATTTGGTACTCTTTTCTTCAAGAAATGAATAGCAAAATACTACAAACACCAACAAGATACTAGGCTCCCCAGTACTCATAACCCTATCCCTACTCTAAAGGTGACAGTCTTTAGCAACAACTGAAAGTAAAGCTTTGATGTTTTCCTTTATGAAAGTACAGAGAGGGGGAAGAAATGATCAACCAACCTGGTATCCTTCGCTTAGTCAATCTTGATCCTCTCTCTTTGTCTCTTGTTCCCAGCTCCTTGCTCTCTTTGCCGGTCCAGCTACACACAATCCCTGCACAAAACGAGAGAGGAAACTACAAGATACAAGTACTCATAACTGATGCATGGATTAGAGTGAATCAAATATACATGTAAATACAATACATCAATGCAATACAAGTATATAGGAGAACATGCAAAACTTTATTGATAGAAGTAACAGGGTTCTGAGAAGGTTACAACCAATGATGGCTCCAATCCAGCAGCACCTCCCCAGCAGCAAGAACTCTCCTCTTCACCTCTAGTAAAACAATCACCCAATAGCTCTAACTGTAATCCAACAGCACCTCCTTGCTTTACACAAAATTCCAGCCTCCTTAGAACTCATAGAAGAGCTCTATATATAGGAGAGAAGAAGAGAGGATGAGTCAGCTTGAGGCTGGCATAGAGCTGACTAGTGTCCTCTCCCTCTTCAGTTAATCTTCAGTTCTTGAGTCCACTTGGAGATCCTTGGTTACACATGGTGATCAAGTACCTCTTATTCATCACAGGGCGAATCTTATGAACCAAGTGTCAGTTTGGAAGCTTCCTGGGCAGTTGACACCTTGCAGGATGACTGTGCCACTTGGCCAATCTCGCCCAGCGCAGGTAGCCTTCATTACTTTTGACTTCCAGCGCAGGTACAAAGAGGGACAGTTGCATTCCAGCACAGAAGCTCAGTGGAGCAACTGACATGATCCAAAATAAGCCTGTTTTGAAGTGTTTTCAGGTGGAGAACTGATTGGAAGTGCTGTTGTTTGATGACCTTGTTCTTTTAGGGGTAAGAACAACATGTTTAGGGACTGAGGATCCCTGTAATTATTGACATTTCATGCTCCATGCTGCGAGGCACAAAAATGTCTATAACAGTTGCCCCCTAAAGTATGAGGCCGTTTATCGGGTGAAATGCTTTATCTAGAGGATCCGAAGTTCGTTCCAGTGCTGAGGAGAGTGCCCTGTAATACAATACAATACAATACATTATTTTTCATTCTATTTTCATGATCTAGCTGAGGCGGGCATTCCCATGCTCAGCTTTTATAAATACATTTTGGTACATATGACAGACGATCGTCTGAAGATAGACTGATAATTTTCTGCTGAAATTATCATCCTTTGAGTAGGATGATCATCTGCTGCAATGATGTACATGGCAAATACTTTTATATTTCCTGAATATATATCGCAGCCCGGATGGATGAAACTAGATCCGGGGTCTTCAAACTCGTTCGATCTTCACTCTAAGTACAAGTCGATCCATGTGAGAATTGCGCTGAAGTCGAACATGGAAAGACATCGCTTGATTACCAGTCAATAATGAAAACCGTTAACAAGCGCGAGAGGAATCACCAATAATGACGATGACCCTCAAGGTACTGCAGTACAATTCACGTGGTGTGAATAAAGGACTTGGCGTCGAACGCCGCGCAAAATCTTCTGGTCGAAGGTCATTGATGTATACCTGTCGCCGGAAGTGAGAAACTTGCCATTGAGGCATGCAAGCTTCAAAGTACTGATGGGGGTGTTCCTAGATCAACTTCTTGGATAATGAGCTGAAGTCGACAAGAAGCGATCCGTCAAAGGAGGGCCTTAATGAATCCCACATCAATGACACGGAACGGAGCTAATGACTTTAGTGGAGGTGAAAACAAACTGTGACATATGATTCAGGGTGGCGATCATGAATGGATGAAGGATAATGCATGGCAGTGGATGGGACACGGTTGACACTTTCAGAATGACCCCTCTTGAACATATAACGACACTGATGCGATGGATCGGTAGCATTACCCCAAATGTGGATGGTGTGGCGAGGACCATGGTGATGAGACCGGTGAATGAAACAACCCAACCCGATGTGATACGGAGGAAAAGTGTCATGTCCAAGAGTGACTTGCTACCATTAAACTTTGAATGTTCTCCCAATTTTTCCCCAGTCATTTCTGACCAGTACCTCTTTATTTTTGTCAAGCTTGAGGAGGATAACATATGCTTGTTCTATAACCTGCCCTTCGGGCAAGCCCATCGCTATGATTTAACGAGCCTAGCGATAGGGAAACTCGTTCTCGTCTAAAGACAAGTTTGTCGCTATTTAATCATTTTAACGAGTCTAACGACAAAGAAAACTCGGTCCTTTTCATTTTTTAGAGAGTCTGAAAAGGTACAGAAAGTTAACTCCATGATTCCTTTTTCGTCAACAAATCCCTTAAGTCCGAAAAAGTATAAAACAATACAGAAGGGATGGTTGTTCGGTACTTTTAACGAGCCGAACAAGACAAGCGCTCGATCCTTTTGTGCAATAATCCCTCAGGTCCAAAAAGATTAAAATTTAGAGGAGGGATAGCGTTCTGGTCCTTTAACGAGCTGGAAGGCCAAAACTCGGCAAACTTTTCATATTTTACGAGTCAGTGAAAAGAGCTGAAAGAAGACTCGTCTTTTGAGGAACGAGTGATAAACAGGGATAGCTACAGATTCCAGGTACAGGTTGGAATTTTCCAATCACGGCAGTGTCACAAGGATGGCTAGGTGAAATCACTCTTCGCAGCTGTTTCTCAAAAGAGGTAAACACACAAATGGAAGTGAATGATCGGCCAAATGAACGGTGGAGGTGATGGATGAAAACACGATCAAGGTTCTTATGGCTGATGAATTTACGATCTCAAGAGGTTATTTACCGGTTCATTTTTTCCATGAGCTTGAACTCTGAGGGAAACTTTTGCTCACACTTTTCTATTTTTTAACGAGCATAAATTCAGTCCTAAAACTGCTCGGATTTGCGTTTATTTTTTAACGAGCATGAACTATATGCTAAAAACTGCTCGATATACCAGTCATATGAAGAACGCCTCTCGTAAGGACCAATTTTTATAGAGCTTATGCCTTACCACAGCTGTGCTCACTTTTGGCAAATTTTACTTTTGCCCCACAGGCTTTCTTTCATGCAAGTTCAGAAACGGCTAATCTTAAAACCAGATAAATAACCGCCCCTAGCTTGCACTCCAGAAAGTTTGCATGCCCCCAGGTATAGGATAGAATTTCGAGGCTGCCCCTCCTCTCCCCTACTTCTGCTTTTCTTTGGGTGTTCACATTTATTTGTCATCTTGCTAATCTAATGCTAACGATACTTGTCTTCTCGTTATTTTAAGGGGTCTTATGCAGTACTCAGGCTTCTCGTCGGCCCACTTTTAACAAACAGCTATTTATGACAATAGAAGAACACTACCCAAAGATAAAACATTGGTATTATTGAGGGAGGCTTGCCTCTTTCTTATTATTCCAAAGACGGTTCGATTTGCTGCCGCAGATCAATCTCTTTCTTCAGCGGTGCCTATCATTGGGTTGTCCTAAGATGGTTACCCTCTGTCACAACAATACGGTCTCCTTCTTAATAGACTGCCCCTGTTTATTTTTCAAAACACATGTTTCGATGGGCGAGGCTTGAATTTAAAGATGGTGACTACTTGTTGTAATAAGGGAATTCCTACTCGGGCATTGCCCACTTTTTTAGACAAAGGTGAATGATTCCCAAACACATAACTTTAACAAAAGATCATTTTTCCAGAACAACCCCACTTCCTACGGACGGGGTACGGACTAGTCATGTTCTCCTGCGGAAATTCTGTCTTATACCCGGAGTTTCTTCTGCCCGAAGCAGACCAGGGTGCATGCCCCCTGGGTCCTAGTCTTTCTTTCCAAATCACTCGCGCTCATCGGGAAGGAGGACCGGGGGCGGAGGCAAATCTTGAGTGAACAGACCATTTAGGATTGGTATTTGACTATTTGCGATGCGAGATCCCGGAAATGAAAGTTGGTCTACGAGCTTGACCACCCTTCCTTCATGTGGAAAACACATTACTCTAAAGAGTGAGGAGACTATCGCTCCCATGCAATAAATATAGTCACGTCCAAGGAGTAGGTTATAATCCAAGGGTCCTTGAACTACCAACACGTTCATCCTGACGGTCTTCCCCTTCAATGTAACAGGTACATCGGGGAGGATCCCTAATGGTCGACTGGTTCCTTTATCAAAACCTGAGAGATTTCTCAACTCAGGTAAAAGCGCCGGGGAACCCAGTGCTTTCCAAGCAACAGAGGAAAGGATACTCACAGACGCCCCTTCATCAATGATAGTACCAACCATAATCATTCTATAGATCTAGACAATGATTCTGAATGGTACACTGGCTGGTAACCGGGGTCTGCCTAGTTGATTCCAATCAAAGGATACAACCAGGTTGCTTGGCGGTGGGACCGAATATACGGCCGGATATGACTCTGATGATGTTCCTTCCTGCGATAAAGGAATGGGCGCATTGCCCTGATGCTCATCGGAGTCGGTACTGATGAAAAGAACCTGGATGGTGTCATCCTTGTTCTCATCAGTGAGGGTGTCGCATGAAGACGACTCTTCGGCGACGGTGTCATTTGAAGATGGGTCTTCAATGACGGGGTCATTGGACGATAGAACCTCTGAAGGAAGAACCGGGCCAACTGCCGTATCGACCTTTAGACTTTCGTCTAGTCTAGATTCAGTAGGTTCATTCTCAATGACCGACACTTCAGCTGACCACTTGAGTGGTTCAACCGGATTTTCAACTATCGAGGGATTAGGCACGAGTTTTTGATATCCAGGTGGAAGTCGCACCGGTGACACCGGGCGATCTTCCAAAACTCTCTTGGCCTCATCTAAGAATGGACATTTGTGGATGGCATGATGACCTTCACACAATAGACAGGGTGATCTTGGTCCCCTTCTTCGTCCTTCACTCTCGCTAGTTGACGGAATGCAATCAACATGACAACCAGAGGTTGATGCTACCGGATTGTGCAACCTTGGGGACCAGTCCCTTAGTATCCGGGGAATACAAGGATAATCACGATGGAAATGGATCCCTTTGCAAATGACACATGGCGATTTAGGCCCGGTCGGTGCAGTGTGTGGGTTTTTGTCAGCTTTCTTCTGCTTGCCCCCAGTCGCCTTCGCCAGAGGCTCCTTCTGCTTCTTTTCTCTCTTCTTCTTTTCCTTCTTCTCCTTGGGAGGCTGACCTTTGCCAGCTTTACCTTGCGAAGACGAAGGATCAGAGGAAGTATCATAAGAAGTGGAAGGCTGGTGGGTAGTTCTAGATTGTTCTGACTGTTGATTCGAATGCTCAGGATTAGTGGCGATCTGGACTACATTAGTTGAAAAGAGCCATACAGGGAGGCCGATTGTCAATCCTGGAAGCGACAATGTAGCCATATGAGGCGCACCAACATCTCCCCAAGAGGAGAAGGGATTTGGACTTCCGCCAAGGTTACTTCCTTGGTTGGTGGGCTCCATACTTTTCAACTGAAAGATCAACGTGGGAATAACAGGTGATTATGTTCCGCTTTAAAATAAATTTTATTAACGACGCTTTTAGACACAAACTTGCTTTTTCATGTTTTAAGAGTCGAGAAAAAGCTAAAGATGACTCTAGTCGCCTTCGATGTATTAACGAGCCCGAAGTGACAAATGCTCGGTTGGACTTTTTCAGTTATAGAGTTTGAAAAAGGCCAAAAGAAACTGCTCTAGAGATCTAGGCAGAGGGTGTGCCAAACCTTTCGCGAAACCACAGAATACGTTTTACGGTACGGGTGGTCGATCTTCGTGAATGCTGTGTTCACTGCATCGCGATCAGTAGGGCGGCCGACACGGTTTCCTAAGGATAAAGGATAAAAACCTATAGGGGTCTCCCAATATACGCGACGGTACGCGGGAGCTCAAGTCCGTGTTAGTGCCACCGACTCTCAGGAGGAATCACCCACCTTCGTAGAGATTGACAGTCACTATGTTTAACGACGCCGGAACACGTCTCTACCTAGACCTCTAGATGTTTGCGTTAAATTCCAAAGCGTTGTTATGTAAATTGAGTTTATTTTAATGTTGATCTTTCTTAACAGTTTGCCTTTCAGGTTCGCCACGAGATGTATATATACAACTTCCTATATGCAATCTAAGAATGAGAAGCAAATCTTTTCAATCTTTCAACTTTGAAAACCTTAATCTACTTGAGGGAAAAGAAGGACACAACTTTTTCCACAGATCAAAGAACACACACTAAAATGCACATCTTCCTAAATCGTCAAGCATACAGTCAAATGCAAAATGCACAATGCATGTATTTCTTTTCGTTATCCTTAATGTTGATGCTAGACAAAAAGGAAACTGTTGTATGATTTTGAATCTAATTTCAAGTAGAAATAAACAAGCTTGTCCACAATAAAAAAGACACCTTATGATAGACTTGTTTAAAAACACAGGAAATATATAGATTCAAACCATGAAATGCAAATCGAACAAACTCAAACAGCTATGAACAGTAATAAAACTAGCTCTTAAGATCACAAAGACACTTTTACAGTTCAGGATCTAAGAGGTCACAGCTATACTGGTTCGCTTTTCACAATGGGAAACTGTAACTGCAACAAGAAATACTGAAAGAACATTCACAGTTTCATCACACAACTGAGGCGGAATAATGTCAAGGAGAAGTGGCTTACAGCAAGTACAATAACCAGCAAGCAATCAGCCAAAAACAAGTGCAAACAGGGCCAAGACACAATGGGAAAACTGAGCAAGACAAGGGCTAACTGGACCAGCGCAGGTTCTAGTCTGCCAATTTCACTCTCAGCACAGTTCCCGAAGGGAGTACCTGCGCTGTAATGCAGGCTGCCTGTGTACAGCCTGCACTGACTCACGAGAGTTTCGTCTACAAAGTTTTCCGGGTCATAAAAAGCTCAAAAATGCACTGTTTTTGATGAAATAAAAAGCTATAGGTCAAGTACAGGCTAAGGTATGATCAAGAGGATGAAGATCTATCACAAAGAGTAAAGAGTCTTTTGTAGATAAGCTCTTCAAATCTTGAATTTGCTCAGCAAATGAGCAAGAGTAGCAGTCCCTCTACTTCGCTTTTGATATAGTCAAAAGCTTTTCGATTTGGTACTCTTTTCTTCAAGAAATGAATAGCAAAATACTACAAACACCAACAAGATACTAGGCTCCCCAGCGGAGTCGCCAGTTTGTTGTGGGGAAAAGTATCCGATGCGGATGACCCTATCCCTACTCTAAAGGTGACAGTCTTTAGCAACAACTGAAAGTAAAGCTTTGATGTTTTCCTTTATGAAAGTACAGAGAGGGGGAAGAAATGATCAACCAACCTGGTATCCTTCGCTTAGTCGATCTTGATCCTCTCTCTTTGTCTCTTGTTCCCAGCTCCTTGCTCTCTTTGCCGGTCCAGCTACACACAAGCCCTGCACAAAACGAGAGAGGAAACTACAAGATACAAGTACTCATAACTGATGCATGGATTAGAGTGAATCAAATATACATGTAAATACAATACATCAATGCAATACAAGTATATAGGAGAACATGCAAAACTTTATTGATAGAAGTAACAGGGTTCTGAGAAGGTTACAACCAATGATGGCTCCAATCCAGCAGCACCTCCCCAGCAGCAAGAACTCTCCTCTTCACCTCTAGTAAAACAATCACCCAATAGCTCTAACTGTAATCCAACAGCACCTCCTTGCTTTACACAAAATTCCAGCCTCCTTAGACCTCATAGAAGAGCTCTATATATAGGAGAGAAGAAGAGAGGATGAGTCAGCTTGAGGCTGGCATAGAGCTGACTAGTGTCCTCTCCCTCTTCAGTTAATCTTCAGTTCTTGAGTCCACTTGGAGATCCTTGGTTACACATGGTGATCAAGTACCTCTTATTCATCACAGGGCGAATCTTATGAACCAAGTGTCAGTTTGGAAGCTTCCTGGGCAGTTGACACCTTGCAGGATGACTGTGCCACTTGGCCAATCTCGCCCAGCGCAGGTAGTCTTCATTACTTTTGACTTCCAGCGCAGGTACAAAGAGGGACAGTTGCATTCCAGCGCAGAAGCTCAGTGGAGCAGCTGACATGATCCAAAATAAGCCTGTTTTGAAGTGTTTTCAGGTGGAGAACTGATTGGAAGTGCTGTTGTTTGATGACCTTGTTCTTTTAGGGGTAAGAACAACATGTTTAGGGACTGAGGATCCCTGTAATTATTGACATTTCATGCTCCATGCTGCGAGGCACAAAAATGTCTATAACAAGATACAAGTACTCATAACTGATGCATGGATTAGAGTGAATCAAATATACATGTAAATACAATACATCAATGCAATACAAGTATATAGGAGAACATGCAAAACTTTATTGATAGAAGTAACAGGGTTCTGAGAAGGTTACAACCAATGATGGCTCCAATCCAGCAGCACCTCCCCAGCAGCAAGAACTCTCCTCTTCACCTCTAGTAAAACAATCACCCAATAGCTCTAACTGTAATCCAACAGCACCTCCTTGCTTTACACAAAATTCCAGCCTCCTTAGACCTCATAGAAGAGCTCTATATATAGGAGAGAAGAAGAGAGGATGAGTCAGCTTGAGGCTGGCATAGAGCTGACTAGTGTCCTCTCCCTCTTCAGTTAATCTTCAGTTCTTGAGTCCACTTGGAGATCCTTGGTTACACATGGTGATCAAGTACCTCTTACTCATCACAGGGCGAATCTTATGAACCAAGTGTCAGTTTGGAAGCTTCCTGGGCAGTTGACACCTTGCAGGATGACTGTGCCACTTGGCCAATCTCGCCCAGTGCAGGTAGCCTTCATTACTTTTGACTTCCAGCGCAGGTACAAAGAGGGACAGTTGCATTCCAGCGCAGAAGCTCAGTGGAGCAGCTGACATGATCCAAAATAAGCCTGTTTTGAAGTGTTTTCAGGTGGAGAACTGATTGGAAGTGCTGTTGTTTGATGACCTTGTTCTTTTAGGGGTAAGAACAACATGTTTAGGGACTGAGGATCCCTGTAATTATTGACATTTCATGCTCCATGCTGCGAGGCACAAAAATGTCTATAACAGTTGCCCCCTAAAGTATGAGGCCGTTTATCGGGTGAAATGCTTTATCTAGAGGATCCGAAGTTCGTTCCAGTGCTGAGGAGAGTGCCCTGTAATACAATACAATACAATACATTATTTTTCATTCTATTTTCATGATCTAGCTGAGGCGGGCATTCCCATGCTCAGCTTTTATAAATACATTTTGGTACATATGACAGACGATCGTCTGAAGATAGACTGATAATTTTCTGCTGAAATTATCATCCTTTGAGTAGGATGATCATCTGCTGCAATGATGTACATGGCAAATGCTTTTATATTTCCTGAATATATATCGCAGCCCGGATGGATGAAACTAGATCCGGGGTCTTCAAACTCGTTCGATCTTCACTCTAAGTACAAGTCGATCCATGTGAGAATTGCGCTGAAGTCGAACATGGAAAGACATCGCTTGATTACCGGTCAATAATGAAAACCGTTAACAAGCGCGAGAGGAATCACCAATAATGACGATGACCCTCAAGGTACTGCAGTACAATTCACGTGGCGTGAATAAAGGACTTGGCGTCGAACGCCACGCAAAATCTTCTGGTCGAAGGTCATTGATGTATACCTGTCGCCGGAAGTGAGAAACTTGCCATTGAGGCATGCAAGCTTCAAAGTACTGATGGGGGTGTTCCTAGATCAACTTCTTGGATAATGAGCTGAAGTCGACAAGAAGCGATCCCCAGCAGAGTCGCCAGTTTGTTGTGGGGAAAAGTATCCGATGCGGATGACCCTATCCCTACTCTAAAGGTGACAGTCTTTAGCAACAACTGAAAGTAAAGCTTTGATGTTTTCCTTTATGAAAGTACAGAGAGGGGGAAGAAATGATCAACCAACCTGGTATCCTTCGCTTAGTCGATCTTGATCCTCTCTCTTTGTCTCTTGTTCCCAGCTCCTTGCTCTCTTTGCCGGTCCAGCTACACACAAGCCCTGCACAAAACGAGAGAGGAAACTACAAGATACAAGTACTCATAACTGATGCATGGATTAGAGTGAATCAAATATACATGTAAATACAATACATCAATGCAATACAAGTATATAGGAGAACATGCAAAACTTTATTGATAGAAGTAACAGGGTTCTGAGAAGGTTACAACCAATGATGGCTCCAATCCAGCAGCACCTCCCCAGCAGCAAGAACTCTCCTCTTCACCTCTAGTAAAACAATCACCCAATAGCTCTAACTGTAATCCAACAGCACCTCCTTGCTTTACACAAAATTCCAGCCTCCTTAGACCTCATAGAAGAGCTCTATATATAGGAGAGAAGAAGAGAGGATGAGTCAGCTTGAGGCTGGCATAGAGCTGACTAGTGTCCTCTCCTTCTTCAGTTAATCTTCAGTTCTTGAGTCCACTTGGAGATCCTTGGTTACACATGGTGATCAAGTACCTCTTACTCATCACAGGGCGAATCTTATGAACCAAGTGTCAGTTTGGAAGCTTCCTGGGCAGTTGACACCTTGCAGGATGACTGTGCCACTTGGCCAATCTCGCCCAGCGCAGGTAGCCTTCATTACTTTTGACTTCCAGCGCAGGTACAAAGAGGGACAGTTGCATTCCAGCGCAGAAGCTCAGTGGAGCAGCTGACATGATCCAAAATAAGCCTGTTTTGAAGTGTTTTCAGGTGGAGAACTGATTGGAAGTGCTGTTGTTTGATGACCTTGTTCTTTTAGGGGTAAGAACAACATGTTTAGGGACTGAGGATCCCTGTAATTATTGACATTTCATGCTCCATGCTGCGAGGCACAAAAATGTCTATAACACTTGTCGATAATTGTCAAATCAAATTGTTGTAACAAAAGTAACCATCTAATAATACGAGCAATGACATCAGGCTTATTCATTAAATATCTAATCGCAGCATGATCAGTGTGCACAAATGTTTGATAACCGGTGATGTAGTGTCTCAACTTGTTTAGGGAATGGACTACGGCCAGGAACTCTTTCTCGGTTACAGTATAGTTCATTTCTGCCTTGGATAGGTTTTTGCTGACAAAGTATATGGCATATGGGAGTTTTTCCTCAACTTTTCCTAAGGCTGCCCCTATGGCTTTGTTCGAGGCATCAGTGTGGATGTGGAAAGGGAGGGTCCAGTTTGGACCTCTCAAGATTGGGGTGGACACTAGCTTTTCTTTCAACTCATCCAGTGCCCCTTGACAGTTGTCAGTCCATTTAAACTCAACCTCTTTCCCTAAGAGGCCAAACAATGGTGAGGCTAGCTTGCTGAAGTCTTTAATGAATCTTCGATAATATCCTGCTAAGCCTAGGAAACTCCGAACATCTCTTACCTTTTGAGGAGGTGGGACCTTTTGGATGATAGCAATTTTATTAGGATCCACCTGTAATCCTTGGCGAGAAATGGTATTCCCTAGCACGGTCCCTTCAGTCATTAGGAATTCACATTTTTTAGGACTGAGGGATAGGTTCATCTCAATGCACTTGGTTAGAACTTTCCCAGATTAGTCAATGCTTCTTGGAAGTTGGACCCATAAGGAGTGAAATCATCCATATAGATTTCTACCGAATCCTGGACCAACTTAGAAAAGATGCTCAATACTGCTCTCTGGAAAGTGGCAGGAGCATTACATAGCCCAAAGGGAAGGACTCAATAGGCAAAGGTACCCCAAGGATAGGTGAAGGTGGTTTTATCTTGGTCTTCCGGGCTGATTTGGATCTGGTTATACTCGCTGAACCCATCCAGGAAAGAGAATAACTTCTTCCCTTCCATTGCATCCAATACATGATCTATGAAGGCAAAGGGAAATGGTCTTTCTTAGTGGCTTTGTTAAGTTCTCGGTAATCTACACAGATTCTCCACTTCCCATTCTTCTTGGGCACGAGTACTAGAGGCGAAACCCACTCACTATCGGAGATAGGATAGATGAATCCTGCATCCAACAATTTTTGCAATTCTTCTTTGACAATGTCCTTAAGGGCTGGATTCATTCTCCTCTGAGGCTGCCTGACTGGTTTACAATATTCTTTAATGTAGATGTGATGGGTACAGATCGAAGGATGGACTCCTTTCATCTCCTTATAGTTCCAGGTGAAAGCATCTAAATGATTGTTCAGTAAGCTACACAGCTCCTTCTCCTAGGAAGGAGATAGGGAGGAGCTGATCTTTAAAGTTCTTTCGGGACCAAATTCCACATTCTTAACTCTGGAAGAGGTTGGATCAGTCACACAGAGGTCCACTGAGGCGCTGGCTTGGGTATCCTCCACCAATTCCTCTAAGGACAGTGCACTGGGAGGATGACTTTGAATCAAAGTCTCAATTAGATCATCCTCAGTTTGAGGACCTCCCCTAGTGGTTTCTACTATGCACAAGGGTGCAGAGTAGACCTCATCCTCATCTTCTTCTTCCAACCAGAGTGGTAAATAGTGTTCTAGAAGAGGTTGGGCAAGAGGGTATAGGACTAGCTAGTTGGACATAGGACCATTCTTGATGGTTATGTTTCCAGCTCGACAACTAATGTAAGCATCCGCGGTGGCTAACCAAGGCCTTCCCAAAATGAGGGGGTATCCAGTAAGCTTTGCCTTTGGCTGAAGGACCAAGAAGTCCATAGGATACTCCCAAGAGTCAACCGAGACCAAGACATCCTCCACAATCCCTTTGGGAGTCACAGTGGAGCGATCTGCTAACTGCAAGACTGTAGAGGTCTTCCTTAAGGAACTCTAAAGGTTGAGTTTAAGCATGGTGTCCCTGGTCATCACATTAATGGCAGCCCCTAGATCAATCAAGGTATGTGGGATAATGATGCCATTTATGTGGACATCAACTACAGGGCTCCCAGGGTCCAAATACTTTGGATAGATTACTTGCCCCAACATTAGATCAGACAGTTGTCCTATGACATTGATAATCAAAGCATCTCTCTTTCTCTTGCCTAGGTGCCTGAAACACTTCTCCTTAATCAATTTGTTGTATATCAGTACATCTTTGATGGCCTGGAGAAGGGGTATTTTCACACACAACTATTTTAGTTCCCCCAGAAGTTCAGTCTCCTCTGGGTTTGGTTGTGTGGTTACTATTAGTCGCTCAGGAAAGGGTGGAATGGCTTTGGGTTCACTTTCCTGTTTGTCTTCCTCGCCCTCTGGGGGAGGAGGTTGGCGATTTGGAAGGGTCTTCCCGGATCGCAGGTTGATCTCCTGGATCTCCACAGCATAGGTAGGACATGTTGTCTCCCTAATGTATACCTGCTGGGCCTGTCGGTTGTTGGGGTTCGGGTTCGGTTGAGTAGGCATTTGGGGTTGTCTTGGAGGAGCAAGAGGTAATGGTTGTGGTTGAGCTGGTGGTGGAGGAAGAATGGTGGGAGGAGAGTTGTATTGGGGCCTCCACCCCAGTTGAGGTTCATTCCACTGAGGTTGTGGCTAGACATGTGAGTGAAACGAATGAGTAGTGGGTTGAGTATGGTATTGAGGTGGATAAGACCACGGAGGAGGTGCAGACCAGGAAGGATGAGCAGGGGGACCCCAAGAAGGCATGTGAGCAGATTGGTTGGGGCTATAATAAGCTTGGGATGTCCCTTGCATCCCTTGCTAGTAAGGTCTGGGTCCATGCAGTCTCCTTTGGTTGAGGAAGTAGAGAGGTTTAGTGGGTGCCCCAGTCCCTTCGTACATGGCTTTGAATCTAGGCAAGGTTGGGCATTGGTTTGTGGGGTGGTCCTCCTCACAAATGAAACATACCTCTACTGAGTGCAATGGACACTCATTCTTAGGGTTCTTCCTCATACATCTGGGACAGAAGATGGCCAAAGCCCTCTTAGCTTCCTCTTTCTTTTGTTGGATTTGGAAAGTATCAAGTTGCATGGCAATGGTCTGTCTCATCTCACTTTTGAGGCCTTTCATCTGATTAGAAAACTCATGCTTGGAGAAGGTACTAGCTGAAAGTGGATTCCCCCTACCTCTTTTCTGGGCTGCCCTAGTGTGGTTTCTAAACACAGTCTTTATGTCCTCATAAGGTAGTTGGTAAATATCTCCTCCAGCTAGCATGTGAAGGGTATCTAGAAGGTCTTCAGGGAATCCTTGGAGCAGAACCAACTTTAGAGATTTAGGGTCAAGTGTGCACCTAGCCCATTTATAGCTAAGTTGGAACCTTTCCTCATAGTCCTCTAAAGACTCATCATTTCCCATGGTCATCTGAAAGATTTCTCCCTTGGTTTCCTTTGACCTACAGTAATCCCGGTATTTGTTGTTAAAGGCTTGCTGCATCTGAACCCAAGTAGTGATTTTGTTTCCAAGTAACCCCATGAACCAGCGTAATGCTGCATCCTTGAGGGTAAAGGGAAAGAGTTTCAACTTTTGCTCGTCTTCTGTATAGTCATAAGTTCGACAAAGGACAACGAACTCAAATAGGAAGGTATCAGGGTCTTCAGTGGTCAATCCATGGAAATGAGGTAAGGTTGAGGGACTTATGTTCTTCATTTTCATGTCCCCATTAGTCTATCGGATGGGGAAGGTACCTTCTATTCTCTCATCATCATCTCTACCATTTCTGTTGTCAGCCATAGTCTCAAAAGGAATTTTTTCTTGCTCTTCTTCTGTTATAGGATCTTCGTATATCTCAGGAGGTTCACCTATAGGTTCTTCTAGATCACTGCCACCAAAGAAGAGAGAAGGGTGACTCAGTGAAGTGGTGGGGGTGTTGGGTAGGAATTTTCTGGTATTATCTCTGTTCCTACGAGGCATGAAAGGACTTTTGGTTGTTTTTTCTTTTTTTCTCTGCTTGTACCTACAAAACTGAAACAGATGGAATTGCAACTAACTAAAATCTATCTTGCAGAAATGAAAATGCGGAATTGAAATGAAAGTAGGAAGAGACTAATCTATTTTGCTGAAATCAAATTGCGAGAAGGAAATACTAGACTATGCTTGCAAAATTGAAATTCTATTTTATGCTTGCAGAATTGAAATTCTATCTTATGCTTGTAGAATTGAAAGGTTAATCTACGAAAGCAGGAAATGTCTAATTTACTTTTGCAGAAATGAAATTGCAGAATAGAAATGAAATAAACTATTTAGCAGAAGGCGAGAGTAGGAAAATAGAAGAAAAGCAGCAATCACAAATACTCTGACGCTTCCCCGGCAACGGCGCCAAAAAGAGTGGTGAGCTCTAGTATTGCAGCAACAATGCTACAACTCCTGGGACTCCCTTCTTTACTTTTATCAACCTAGTAGTTCGTAACAAACTTGGAAGCGACGGTGCTGTATGCACAAGTACTAGCTCTTGCCGCAGCTGTCACTTGGTCAACTGGCACAAGTCCGCTAGGGGCTCAAGCCAACTTCTATGGGTTCTGAGAAGAATCTTTTTAACCGATGGATGAAAGATAATTTAAAGAAGGCTGATCTACTTGCAGAAAGACATTGAAAAGCTAAAAGAAAACGCAAACCCTAGCAAACCCTAATTCTACCAGCTAAACCTACTGATGCAAGAAAGAGGATGCAAGCTACTGAAAGAAATGCCATTGACTTCTAGGAAGGTAAATACATGTATCTAAGCTACTTCTATAGTAACATCTAAAAAACATCCTTTTGTATTTTTGAATAAGTTGCCAGAGTTATTATGCATATGAGTTGACTGTTTTTGGCTGTGCAGAGGCGGATGGGCGAGAAGAGATGCTTGGGAAAGGTCAAGGAGGTTCAGAGAGGGCCTAAGGGGTCCCTAACACCCTTCCATAGAGTTTCATTGAGTTTGGCTATCAAGAAACCTCATTCGTGAACCTCTACAGAAAGTCTGCAGGGGTTCTACAGGATGTCTGCAATTTTCTACAGGATGTCTGTAATTTTCTACAGGATGTTCGGAAATGAGGTTTTTGGTGGATGAATGGAGAGGGAAAGGTGAAGGAGTGAGTGTGGAGGTAGGGTGAGGGTTGGAGATGGTCTAGAACTCGGTGGATGGAGTTGTGGACAGGTGTGGATGGTTGTATTTGGTTTAGGGAAGACTGAAGCAATGTTACACACAAAACTAGGGTTATGGGAGCAAATGGTGAACAGGAGGCAAGGATTATAAGTAGAGGGTGGAGTGGATGGTGCTGATGGAGAATAAATAGAAGAAGGAGTGGTACAGGTGCTCTGCAAGGCGCTTTTTCCAACTGATCCAACGAAGACTTGTAAATTCAAAAAAAACTAATTATGATGACCTAAATCTGCTAGCTGCCAGTAAAGAGAATGAACAGAGGTGTGACCTGTAATGAAACCATGTATTTTAACTCATGAAACTAAACAAACAAAAGTATAAACTAGTGACCAACTTCTACACAGGAAAATCAAACACTAGTGATTGCATGGAAAAGTAAAATCAGTGTTTTTGTGGGTAGCACAATTATCTTGATCCCAGCTCCTGATCCTACTGAAGGAGAGGTGAAACCAGAGATGTTTGATGGCCCTTTTCTTGAAGCTTTTTCCTGTTAACAACCTATCAACTAAATCTGAGCATTCAAAAGTCTTTCTGACCATTAACAGTGACCTAGTTAATCAACAAACTTTAACCTACTTAACAGAAATGTTTTTGCCAATGCATAAAGAACAAATAATAATACATAAAGGAGGCCTTAGCACTCGGGTTGGGCCCAACCCCAAGAGCTGCAGGCTCCTAAAAAGAACTCAGATCTGATGCCAAGTAAAGCTGCTTCTCATCATTCAAAAATAACCATCATATGAAAGTTGTACAGCAATATCTACGATAAAATAGGCTAAGCAAAATGACAGCACTATAGTGCAAAAATAACAATAGTTCCAAAAGTAAACTATGAAGGTTGAGGCCTTCCTATTTGTACAATACGAGGGGGCTAGGAGCCCTCCTAGATTCAAGGGACTCGACTGTCCCAACTGCTAGTGAACAGTCACTCCTCCAAAAACTGCTTGGCTGCCTTTAAAACTCATTTTGGTAGCCTGTGGAGCTCGGTGTTGAGGGTGGAGATTTCAAGGAAGGCCATTTAATGCAAGAGACAACCTCCCTACGAATCCTCACCTCAAGCTTGGATGTCAGTTGACCCATGATTACTTGGTTTTGCTCTAAAATTTGTCCAAAAATCCTGAAATAACCATGTGTTAGCCTCCTAGGTAGAGTGACCACCCTTATTCATTCAAATAACACAAACATACTAAAAAACATGCATAATCTATGAAAAATGGAGGATTGAACAAGGACAATTAGGCAAAATGAGCCCAATAAGTTACCCAATTTGGGGGCTCATCAATGTGCCGAAGACTCCTAAATGTGTTGTGGGATGTTGGAGCTCTAATATCGATGTGAATAATGAGATCTGAAGTGCCAAATAAATAAGTTTTAGGCTCATGATGTGCATGCCACAAATCTAGGAAAAAACGACACTTGGAGGGAAGTTTCTAAAACGATCTTTGCATGTAACCTCGAGCTGCTAAAAATAGATCCATAAAATCTATGGATGCTTTTTGCATGTTGCTTTTTGCTATTTCAAGAAAAGAAACTCATGCATGCATATCAATTTGGCTGGGTCCTGGAGGGAACCGTTCAACCTAAAGGCACATGCAACAGCCTGCAAGACTAAGAGAGGAATTTACACAATTTTTGAGCTGAGCTGAGCTAGTTGTCCTTGAGGGATTGCACAATTTTTGGGGTCAGCAGGTGACTGCTACCCAGATGCACAATTTTTAGGCTGAGCTACAGTGCTGGGCCAGATTGCACAATTTTCTCAAGGAAGACTATTTGACTGTTCTACGCAATTTCTGAGCCCAACATACTACCCAGCAGATTTGAGCAATTTTTGGAGGGAAGGCTAGTTCCCCTCCAGAATTGCACATTTTTTTGAGGGAGCTGCTCAACTAGAAACTAGAATAAGTCTGGAATGGCAACTTGTGAAAGCAAGAAGCAAGCTGACATACATAGGCTAGCAAGCCATTGAAAAACCAATGAAGCCTATGTACTTGACAATGCAAGACATGCTGCTAGGATGGTTGGTAGGGAGGATCCAAAATGAAGCTAAGGAAAAATTCTGGAGGGTGGTTGTAGCCTCTACAGCATATACTATTAAGAATTTAGGCAACACTATTATGGGACTCTTCTCGACTCTAAATTTCAGGCACTCTATAATTAATATTGTTTACAATATTAAATTATTTATTTTTTCATACAAAAATAGGACACTTGTACCCATGCATAATCATAGCCACAATCAATATACAAATAAGGAAAATATCTCTTCATAGTTGCATCACATATATATATAAAACTGCACATATTGCACTTGTTGTTTATCGATATCTATTACAACAACAATGCAGCATAACCCACTAATTGCAAATAGTAATCATACAATATTTATCTTTTTTGTCTACAATGAAACTTAATATGGTTTTCTATCCACATCCTCTTTTCCAAATGCCTCCCTTTCTTTTGGGGCAAGCTTCCTGTCCCTCCAATAGTGTTGCATCCTTGCTATTGCAATCCCTACATAAATTTGGTCTTATTATGCTCCTTGTATTATCTCAAACAAGCATAAGCCTATATAATTTCCTCAAACCATTTAATTTCAAGAACCATCCCCTTTAATTTAAGGACCAGTAAGCCTTTAATGCCTATTGTCAATTTTAGGTCTCTTCTTTGCATAATAAATTGTATCATCCCTACGAAGAATTCCCCATCCCTAGCACTAGAATCCATGTTCTCAGACTCAATCCCCCTTTTTTGTTATTCCAAATATTACAACATATGTACATTACTTTTACATTACAGCTCATACTAGAACCTTGAGTGGGAGTGTCACATAGATAATAAAATTCCTGAAAACTAATAAACAACACAACACCTTTTCTATTATTTATCCTTGTTCACTGATGTGATGTAAAATGAAGCAAATGTCAAAGTGCTCCAACTGTTTATTAATTTAGTATAAGAAATAAAATTTCTATTAAAATAATAACTATAAATATTCGTAAACTGCCAAGCAAAGCAATCCAATGTTTTTTCCTATTTAATTTAAAAAAAAAAGACACAAATGTCATTTTGAAAAAGTTAGGTAAAATTATTTTTTGCAAAAAAAACTTGTTTTCCCATCCCATGTAAATAAATACCAATACAAATAGGTTAAGCTTGAAAAAAATGATATTATCCAAAGTTGGTGTTTTTCTTGAATTAAGAATAATCTATAAAATTACAATTAGAAATTTAAATTCAATATTTTTGAAATTAGAAATTAAAATCAAATAGTTTTGAATTAGCTTCAAAATACTTCTGCTATTTTTTCTTTGTTTTTAGGAATTAGTTAGGCCTAAACTCCCATTGTGTGTATGAGTTTGAGCTATAACTTCATCTTCATCTTCACACATAGCATTTTAATTAAATACCCTAAAAAATATATGCACACAATTCATGTATACAAATAAGAAGTGACATGCCACCACTTAGCTCTTGTTATTAACTCAGGCCATATTTGATTTATTTACAACTGCTAGACTGCAAGCAAAAAAAATCCTTATGAATATTGAAATATTAAGGCATGGGGATCCATATATAGCATATTGAAATTAGGAAAAGAATAAATATCAATTATATTAATAACGGTATCCAGAGGAAGCTTCATAATTATGGCTCATTGTGCTTTCATAATTAGATATTTCCCATGTGCGGAGTGCATTGTAAGAGCCCCAGCACAATGGGAGCTTTTGCACAATGACTATATGTGTGGAGGTGTGATGTTGGGTTGTGTTATATTCTTTCCACAACTAGCTCCCCTAGTGTAACCGAGGGGTTAGATGGGGGGAAGAGCCCCCCTTTTGTTGCACCGATTATGCAGCGGGGGTGTCACAGGGGGTTTGGACCCTATATTAGGTGGGTGAACCTACCTATGGTTTTGTGCATGGTTTTCACACATGGTTTTTGGCACGATGGTTTTCGGTCCATGGTATTGGATGCTTCGACATGTATATATATATATGTATTATAACATTGAAAAGGAACATAATGAAAAATCAATATGGTAGACCCAGTTTTGGGATCCAGGGGAAAATATCTGTGTATATTTGTTTTATATGTTATGCTCTCGCTATTGTTTATTTTTTGGGTTTTAGAATTCGTATGTAGGTAATTTATGTATGGGGTTAAAACCTACATTTGGTATTGAAGTTGTTTTGGCTTCAAGGGGACGCATTTGTTGCTGAGGGGTTTTGCTCAGCCCTGTGGTAGACCCTGTTAAGTGGGAGATCAACGAGATCGATTCTGGTGGTGAAAGAAAATGGTGACCATTGGAAAGATAGAGATCAAGAAATTTAATGGTCAGAGTTTTGAGTTGTGGAAACTCAAGATGGAGGATTTGTTGGTGGACAAAGATCACTAGATCGTAGTAGATCTAGGTACTAAACCAACAGGAGTGTTCGATGAAGAATGGAAGAAGTTGGATTAGAAGGCAAAGAGCAGAATACGATTATGCATCTCAGATTTAGTATTGATGAATGTATAGGGGAAGCTATGGCTAAGGGTTTGTGGGACAAGTTAGGGACTTTGTACCAATCTAAGTGTCTAGTGAATAAACTGTTCCTACAAAAAAAGCTGTATAGCCTGAGGATGAAAGATGGAGACTCGGTGACAGAGCATCTAAATGAATTTGATATTGTGGTAAGTCAGTTATTATCTGTGGATATTAAAATTTTGGATGAAGATAAGTGCATCAGTTTGTTGTGTTCTCTACGAGATTCATGAGATAGTTTGGATATTGAAATAGGTAGCAATGCAATTGCTTTGCAGTTTGATGAAATAGTCTCGTCCTTACTGACAGAGGAGACGAGGCGGAAAAATATGGAGAGCCAAAATGGTGATGCCTTGTCTGTATGAGGACGTTCCTAGAACATAAACAAAAATAAGTCATTGAGTGGGAGATCTAAATCTCTAGGAAAACCTGTAAAGGTGTGCTGGAAATGCGGAAAGGAAGGGCACTACAAAAGGGACTATAAATCTAAAGCTCCTAGAAAAGGAAAGATATATGATGATGTTCCTTCGACAGAGGTGAAAACCACCTCAGATGAAGGTGGGGATGTGTACTTGGCTTCTTCAAGTATACATGTAGATCATGAGGCATGGTTGATTGACTCAGGTGCATCCTTTCACTTCACTCCCCATAGAGAGTGGTTCTGTGATTATGAGAAATATGATGGTGGTGATGTATTCTTGGGGGATGATAGGAAGGCTAAAATCATTGGCCGCGGAAAAGTAAAGTTGAAGTTGCAGGGTGGAAGGGTTAGAACACTTTTGGCTGTTCTGCATATTCCTGCATTGACTAGAAATTTTATTTCTGTAAGCAAGTTGGATGATGCAGGTGTAAAAACAGTGTTCAAGAAGGATACCTATAAGATGGTTTGGGGAGCACTAGTATTGATGTGGGGAGTTCAGATTGGAACTCTATACAAGCTACAAGGTAGCACTATTGTTGATGGGTGCAACAGTTTTGTGGTTCCTGAAAGTGGAGCAAAAATTCTAGTGGTCTCTAGAGAAAAGACCATGCTACGACATCAAGGCTTGGACATATTAGAGAGAATGGTCTTCAAATACTTCATAGTAAAGGTATGGTAGAGGGTATGACTAATAGCTCTCTAGATTTTGATTTCTGTGAAAATTGTGTACAATGATGTGTTTGGACCTATGAAGGTTCCATCATTGGGTAAGTCTATGTACTATGTATCATTTATATATGAATTCTCAAGGAATACATGGATATATTTCTTCAAGAAGAAATTTGAAGTCTTTGACAGGTTTAAAGAATTTAAGGCTCTGGTGGAAAACTAGACAGAGAAGAAGATAAAGATGCTGAGGACAGATAACATTGGAGAGTTTTGCAAAAAGGAATTTGAAGAATTCTGTAAGAAGTGTGCTATACCATGGCAGAAGACTACTCCATACACACCTGTTAAAAATGGAATTGCAAAAAGAATGAACAAGAAGTTCATGGAAATGGCAAGAAGCATGCTCAGTGGTGCTAAGTTATGACAAGAATGCTAGGCAGAGGCGGTGGAGACAGCGTGTTACTCGATCAATAGATCACCTTCATCAGCGTTGGAGGATAAGACTCCGCATGAGGTATGGACTAGTAAGAAACCGTCTCTTTCGCATCTGACAGTATTTGGATGTGATGCATATGTACATGTTCCAAAGGAGAAAAGAACAAAGTTGGATAGTAAATCTAAAAAGTGCATCTCTATTTGGATAAGGATGGTTTAAAAGGATATAAGATCTGGAACTCAGTAACAAGGAAGGTTGTGTACAACCGAGATGTGGTGTTTAGAGAGGTGAAAGATGTTATTAAACATGAAGTCCCATCAAAGGAACATGAGAAGATAGATTTTGAGCTTAAGGAGAAAGAATCAGACTCTACAGCAGAAGAGGAATCAGAAGATGAAGAACCAGAAATTTTGGTTGTGAGGAGATCAGTTCGAGGAAGAAGGTAGCTAGAAAGGTATATTCCATCTGCTTTCTATTCAAATTTTGCTTTATCTATTATTGATGATGATCCCATAGCTATGAAGGAAGTAGTAGATTCAGAGGATGGAAAACTCTGGAAAGAGGAGATGGTTGATGAAATGGCATATTTGCACAAAAATGAGGCTTGGGATCTGGTGGAGTTGCCAGATGGAAGGAAACCCATTGGAAGCAAATGGGTGTTCAAGAAGAAGACAACTGTACAAGGGAAGGTGGAGAAATACAAAGCTCGGTTGGTAGCAAAAGGTTATTCCCAAGTGCCTAGAATTTATTTTGGTGATATTTTTTCTCCTGTTGCCAAGGAAGTTTCTATTAGATTATTTTTATCTATTGTTGTTGCTTTTGATTTTGAGGTAGAACAGATGGATGTGAAGACAACATTTCTTCGCAAGGATCTGTAAGAGGAGATCTACATGAAGCAACCTGAAGATTTTGTGGTGAAGGGTAAGAAAGAACTGGTATGCAAGTTAAAGAAGTCTCTGTATGGGTTAAAACAGTCACCAAGGATGTGGTATCAGAAATTTGATACATTTATACAGGGACTTGGCTTCACCAGAATAAAAGCAAATCATTGTGTGTATTTTAAATTAATTGGTGATGGTGTTTCTTGTATGTGGATGATATGTTTCTGGTTGGTAATGAAAAAGAAATTATCCAGGATTTGAAGACCCAATTGTCCTCCAAATTTGACATGAAAGATCTTGGTGCTGCAAACTATATTCTAGGCATGGAAATTAAAAGAGATCGGGCAAAGAGGAAGCTATGGTTAAACCAGAGGAAGTATGTCAAGACAATACTGTAGAGGTTTAAAATGTAGGATAGTAAATCGGTAAAGGTTCCTATTCCTGTAGGTGTGAAGTTATCTGCTAAATAGTGTCCCAAGACACAAGAAGAGGAATAGGACATCTCCCATGTTCCATATGTAAGTGCAGTCAGTAGCCTGATGTATGTGATGGTCTGTACTAGACCAGATATTGCACATGCAGTGGGAATATTGAGCAAGTTTATGTCAAAAGCAGGGAAGGAGCATTGGACAATAGTGAAGCGGGTTTTCAGGTATTTGCGTGGCACTAGTGATTATGGTTTGTGCTACCAAGGAAGACCGGGATTGGAGAGAGTTTTGGACATTTGTGGTTTTGTTGATGCAGATTGGGCTAGAGATCTAGATCAAAGAATATCTACAAGTGGGTATGTGTTTAACCTATTTGGAGGTGCAGTCAGTTGGATGAGTAAGAAACAATCTGTAGTGGCACTATCAACTACAGAGGAAGAATACATGGCAGCCACTCATGCAGGCAAGGAAGCAGTTTGGTTGCAGAGATTGTGTTCAAGTATGGGGTTAGTACAGGGAGCTATAAGGATAGACTGTGACAGCCAAAGTGAAATTTTCTTGGCAAAGAACCCTGCTTACCATTCAAAGACAAAGCACATTGATGTCCAGTATCACTTTGTGAGGGATATGATGGAAGACAAAAAGGTGTTTCTTGTAAAGGTGGATGCTTTGAAGAATACTGCAGATGCATTGACAAAATCTGTGAGCTCTAAGAAGTTCTCTTGGTGTAGAGAAACAATGGGCATTGTAGGGCTAGATAAATGGCTAAGCTCTCCTGTGGCCCCCTGTGGAAATAAAACAAATGGGAGAATGTTGGGTTGTGTTATATTCATTCCACGAATAGCTCCCCTAGTATAACCGAAGGGTTAGAGGGGGGGCAGAGTCACCCCTTTGTTGCGCCGATTGTGCAGCGAGGGGGTCACAAGGGGTTTGAGGGCAACAGTTAGCCCCCCTCTATGGGGTTCAAGGCAGTGCCCCGGGGAAATTTTTTTGGACCCTATATTAGGTGGGCGAACCTACCTATGGTTTTGTGCATGGCTTTTTCACATGGTTTTGGGTGCAATGGTTTTTAGTCCATGGTATTGGATGCTTCAGTATGTATATATATGTATTGTAACATTGAAAGGAACATAATGAAAAATCAATTTGGTAGTCCTAGTTTTGGGATCCAAGAGAAAATCTCTGTGTATATTTGTTTTATGTGTTATTCTCTCGCTATTGTTTATTTTCTTTGTTTTAGAATTCGTATCCAAGTAATTTTTGTACAGGGTTAAAACCTAGCTGTGAATTGCTAAGAGAATTTCATTGTGCATAATTTTGTGTAGAATTTCATTATGTAGAAGTGTGAAGGGAGGTGAGATGTTTCTCCTCATTTTCTTACCTCTGTACTAGTCCACCACTCTTTGTCCAACAACTATTTTTTTCTCTGAGCCTCATTTGAATGCGGAGAAATTGATTGTGCCAAAGTGCAGAGAAAAAACATTTCTCCCCACTAACACAATCAATTTCTAGACACTCACTCTCCCACTAAATCAGACACTTTGCTTCTATACAACGTCGATATATAATGACTCCTAGTACTTTAGCATATTTGCAACTATAACCTTTTGCAATGCAATTTCCAGTTTAACATGCCACTCTTGTAACTGAAATTTGAATCGTTTGTGTGCGAGTGCCTATCTCCACAAGTTCGAGGAGAACACCTGATTCTTTCGATTATTTTGAACAAGATGTCTTACCCTTCTGAGACATAAGTGTCGCTTTGAGACCAAATAGCCTCAAGAATTATTTAAAAAGAGCCTGGAAGGGAAATACTCAATCTAGCATTTACATGGAAGAAAATAAAAGCCTTTGAAACCTCATAATTTCCTTTTGCTATCACACCTATGCTACCCACACTGCCTACCAAAAGTACACTTATAGATGACACCTCTCAAACCTCACATTTTCTGAGCTATGCACTCACCCATTTTTTATAATATATATTGAATGGATCGAGTTGTGTGGGAATGTGGAGAATGGTGATTTCTCCTCACTTGATCAAGCAATCATTGTTAACCGAGTGTGGAGAAATCACCATTCTCTACACTACTGAATTTGTGTGTGATGCTCAATATATGTGAAATGTCTCATAGATAATGACATTTATTATCTTCAACTACTAAAAATGAATCATGAATACAAGTAACTTAACAGTAATGTAATGAACAACATTATAAATGTCTCATAGATAATGAGATTTATTATATTCAACTACCAAAAAAGAATCATGAATACAAATAAGTTAACAGTCGTAGAATTAACAACATTATCTAGCATAGAATAAATAAAATACCTTCATTAAAGAATAATAGTGTAGGCATCCTTATCTGGATTGTTGATTTGCCGAATATTCAAAAATAAGACGGACATGGGCGAATATTCGACAATCAAACGGACATGGGCGCAATCAATTATTTGACCGTGCCCATATCCATCTGATTACTGAATATTAAGTGAATCAACAATCTAGATAAACTCACATAATAGTTTCATATTCAAAATAGAACTCCCAATAGTTAATTACAACATTAACAGGACTATTAATGCCACTGCGGTCATCATTTTCAGAAAAATTAAACTTCGTCGCACAATATAGATCATCATCTTCAGAAAAAATAAACCCCATCGCACAATATAGATCAGTCGAAGAGTGCACAGAATGGTGATTTCTCTGCACTTCTCGGCACTCGATCACCAATGGTTGTTGACAGAGGGCGGGAGTGTGGAGAAATGCTGAGAAAACACCATTCTCCACACTCTTGCACAACCCGGTGCACTTGGAATCACAATAACACTACGAATTAAGTTATTTCCCGTATGACAACCTAAGAAAAATTATGGAGTAGATCAAAGCGAGCAAATTATTTTACAAAATCCAAATCACTTCCTCTGTGATTTTGATTCTCTATATATTGATCATTACACAATTTGATGCAGGAGCATCATCTTCGAAAAATACTTTGTATTTTATTTAAATCTAGGGGTTTCATGTTTTTGAGAAATTATTAATATTATGTAAATATTTATGAGATTTTGAGAGGATTTGAAATGTTTCCAAATAATTGGAAAACATGAGAGAAGTTAGACTTGGGATATTTAAGAATTAATTATGAGCCTAAGTTAGATTTAGTTTCATAATTTAGGGATAAAATTCTAGATTATAGGGGTGTTGAGATACTTGGGGATTTTGTGGAGTGACTAAAGGGATATGAACCAAAATTGGTTCAATTCAATTGATATAGATTAGTGAGATTGAGAGTGGAGAAGAGAGAATAGTGTGAGGGTTTCCGCTTGGGAGCCTTGGGCAATTGTAAAAAGGCCATCGACCTGGAATATCTGGCCAAGAAAAAAAGTCTGTAAATGATTTTGGTGTGGTTATATGAAAGCGTTTTCCAAAGTTATATGTATAGATCGATTCTATGAGTATGAGTGAATGAATGTGAATTTTCAATTATATATATGGCATTACCATGTCTGAGTTTGGCAGGGAAACGTAGAATAAATTTTGTAACAGAACTTTGCACATAAGTTTGATGTTGTTAATACTGGTATTCAGTTGTAATGGGTCGAAGAGCTGTAGCATTGTTTTGGCGCAGGTTAAATAACCGATATCAGTTACGGTGAATTGCCGACTAGATTTAGGATCTACGTGGCACAGATTTCGTGTATGATGAGTTTGGGGCGCTGTTGATCGGTGTCTCTCTAAGGAGACAATCCTACAGAGTCTGATTGCAGCGTATGTAGTGCCGTGACTGGAAAATCATTTTAATATGGCGTAATCAGTGGAAGAAACTCATATGTTGTTCCTTGAGCGCCAGAAGGATTGTAATTTTTTTTATGGCTTAATGAAGAGTCCAAAGGCGTGAGCCTACATTGAATTGCCGAATTGTGATTCCGACTTGGACCAGATCGAAACTGTGGCGAATGAAATCAGAGATGGTTGGACAATGTATGCGACCGAGATGTTTATAGGGTCGGAGATATATATATCCCTGTGTATTGTATTACGATTTACGTAGAGTTGTATTGCGGGATACATATATTAGATGCCGTTGACGATTATAAATGGCGGTCAATGTTGTTGTTAAGAGGATTACGGGAATGTTTGATTTAGTGAAGACTGCGTTAATAAATAAAAAGATTTAAAGCCGAAGACGTTAACGCAGCAGAGGCCCGGAGCAGAGTGAATTAAATACATCTCTGGTTTGAAGTGCATCGGGTCCAGAGATTTTGCATCAGCGCGTGGAACTGGCGATAATTGAATGACATTAATCCTGGGAAACGATAATTTCCCATTGAGATCGCATCGGAGCGATTCTTAAACGATAAATATCATAGCATCGTGGGATAACTGCACCTTCTGAGTTTCGGGAGTATTACATTCAAATGCAGGCCTGGATAGTGCGAAGCAGAAGCAGCCATTCTCAGTTGACCCTTTTTATTTTTAAGAAATTTATATATGGCCTATTTTTATCTGCTCTCTCGGAAAGGAAGGGATGTTTGATGGGATCTTTTTCGAAACGGGTCCGAGGCAGTCGTTCACAAATTTGGAAGCCACTACATTTTCATAACACTGGCATGGAGGATGGTTATGAGTTTATACTATAATGGTGCAGTGCTTGGAGGAAATTGGCTATGTATTGGATCAACTATTGCCTTGTCCTGGCATAAAGTCTTTCATGCGACCTCGCCGCCTTAGAAACCCTCAGAAAGTGGTAAGTGAAACTGTTTTCAGTGTGAGCGGAATAGAAGCATTATATGAACTATTTAAGAAGATTAGTAGCACTGTTGTTGATGATGGTCCTATCAACAAGGAAGAGTTTCAACTGGCATTATTTAAACCAATAAGAAAGAGAACCTGTTTGCAGATAGAGTTTTCGATTTGTTTGACATAAAGCATAAGAACGCACTGGGTTTTGAAGAGTTTGCCCGCGCACTCTCATTGTTTCATCCAAATGCTCCAATAGATGGAAAAATTGACTTTTCCTTTGAACTCTATGACTTAAAGCAACAAGGCTTTATTGAGAGACAAGAGGTGAAAAGTATGTTAGTGACCACGCTTGCTCAGTCAGGCATGAACCTTTCAGATGATGTTATCAAAAGTATTATTGACAAGACTTTTGAATAGAGAAACTGTATGTTGAATAAACCTTGAAGGTTAATAATCCCATGTGCGCTGGTGGAAATTGTGAATGTCAATCTCGATTACGTTTAAAGGGCATATATTGAGTGTGACTTTGCCAAGTATTAAGAATTTGGTTTGGGGAAAATACTGTGATATGCTATATACATGGGTATGCATGTGATTCTGGGTTTGGCGGGTTTAGCTCGCTATCATTTTTGGTATCAGAGCCGGAATGCTCTGTTGAAATATTTATTTTCTGAATGATGAAAAGAAGATTTTGTTGAATTGAAATATATTTTTGTTGAAAGACTGAAAGGAAGATCAGATTTTAAATCTGATATGCAGCATACATAATTGCAAGTGAACAGGATTACAGTGAAGGAAATTACAGAGGCGAATGAAGGACGAGATCAGGCAGGTGAGATGATTCTCTGATTTGAAATTTATGATTGAGGTTATGGTTGCAGAGAAGACGATGGCATTGAACCTGGCATTCAGCTAAAGGCTGAATAAGGAGGACAATTGCAGTGTCCTGAAGAAGAACGTGAGTTGAAGAGACAGCCTAGAGAGTGAGCAGAGGAGAGTGCTCAAAGATGTTCCAGAGGCAGTGAACCAGTACTTACCAAAAGACTGAGTGAGGACGGCTTGGTGAGGTAAGTGGCAGCAGAACAGATTGCTGTCGTAAAGGCTAGTACAACTTATGGCGCGTGAACAACTCATGGAGAAAGTGATCATGGAGGATCAAAGAAGAGGTTCAGAGGAATGCCACAACGATGAGATGACTGCAGAAGTCAGAGAAAGAGAGATTGCAGTAATGAAAGTGCAATTGCAGGTACTAGAGGAATGGCTGCAAGAGCAGGAAAACCAGAATAGAGGATGGATCTTTCCACTGAAGGGAAAGAAAGTGAAGTGGCATAAGCTACAACAGAAAAGAGATCGACAGATAAACATGCAGTTAATGGAAGAGCTGAAGAAGCTCGAGCAGCTGATGGATGTACAGTTGAAGTGTACGCAACTCAGAGCAGCTGAGTTGGAAGAGGAGGTTTCCATTGATCAAATAGAGGAGGAGATCATTGATGATTTCTAGAATTACTGGGCAGATCCAGATCAACTGGATAATGTGAACTCTTGTGTTTTTATAGCTGACAGTTGTGATGTGATTACATGTTTTGTTGAAGAGGAAGTTCATGTGAATGAAGAAGATGATCAATTGGAAGAACTGGTATATGAACCGTCGATTAAAGCTGTTGAGACTTGTAGTTTTCAAACTGACAAGTTGTGTATGCATGCAGGGACTGTAAGTGATGGTGATGTTATGCTTCAACAATGTTACAGAGAAATTGCATTGCTAGAATATTTGTTGGAAAATTCGGAGTATGACAGGGAGATGGTAGAGGAAAGAATTCAGTACAGTGAACGAGTGCAGAAAGATATCATGGAAGCAGATGATGTGAGAGAAAGACTGGTTGACAGTCTTGAGAATTCTTCAGAGAATTCTTTGGGTAAAAATAATCAGCATACTGATGTGCTGATAGTGGAGGAGAATTCAGAACAGCATACTGAAGTGCTGGCAAAGGAGGACAAGGCACTGATGCCTTCTGATTTTTATTCTAACAAGTGTTTTGTGAATGCAGGTATTGTTGTAGAACATTTGACTCAGTTGAGCAGTCAAATGAAGGAAGAAGAAGTTTTCTGTTCCAGAAGACAAGAGGGTATGGATGATTGGGTGGCGGTAAGAAATGAGAAAGTCAGAACAGAAACAAGCAAAGAAGCAAGAAGTCAGCAAGTGACAGTACAGATAGAGAAAGTAAAAACTGAGCAAGCCATCTTAGCTCAGCAGGCAGCAAGAAATCAACAGTGGGAGATTTATTAGACCAAGAGATTGAAAGTATCAGAAGACTGATGACGAAAGAATCCCGGAAGAGACTAGCAGTAACAAGAAAGAAAAGGAAAGACAACAACAAAAAAACCCCGAAAAATTGCAAGAGCAGAGCAAGTGGAGCACTACAGCACAAAATATGGAACCCTGGAGGACAACAACAGTTAACAACAGCAGTAAAGCAATTGACAAGCAAAGAAAGATTACAAAATAAACTTTGGGATCCAGGAGGAAATATCCAAACTTATGACCAGGTGGTCATGAATTTTCTTTCATGGGGAGTCTGATGCAGGAGCATCATCTCCGAAAAATACTTTGTATTTTATTTAAATCTAGGGGTTTCATGTTTTTGAGAAATTATTAATATTATGTAAATATTTATGAGATTTTGAGAGGATTTGAAATGTTTCCAAATAATTGGAAAACATGAGAGAAGTTAGACTTGGGATATTTAAGAATTAATTATGAGCCTAAGTTAGATTTAGTTTCATAATTTAGGGATAAAATTCAAGATTATAGGGGTGTTGAGATACTTGGGGATTTTGTGGAGTGACTAAAGGGATATGAACCAAAATTGGTTCAATTCAATTGATATAGATTAGTGAGATTGAGAGTGGAGAGGAGAGAATAGTGTGAGGGTTTCTGCTTGGGAGCCTTGGGCAATTGTAAAAAGGCCATCGACCTGGAATATCTGGCCAAGAAAAAAAGTCTGTAAATGATTTTGGTGTGGTTATATGAAAGTGTTTTCCAAAGTTATATGTATAGATTGATTCTATGAGTATGAGTGAATGAATGTGAATTTTCAATTATATATATGGCATTACCATGTCTGAGTTTGGCAGGGAAACGTAGAATAAATTTTGTAACAGAACTTTGCACATAAGTTTGATGTTGTTAATACTGGTATTCAGTTGTAATGGGTCGAAGAGCTGTAGCATTGTTTTGGCGCAGGTTAAATAACCGATATCAGTTACGGTGAATTGCCGACTAGATTTAGGATCTACGTGGCACAGATTTCGTGTATGATGAGTTTGGGGCGCTGTTGATCGGTGTCTCTCTAAGGAGACAATCCTACAGAGTCTGATTGCAGCGTATGTAGTGCCGTGACTGGAAAATCATTTTAATAAGGCGTAATCAGTGGAAGAAACTCATATGTTGTTCCTTGAGCACCAGAAGGATTGTAATTTTTTTTATGGCTTAATGAAGAGTCCAAAGGCGTGAGCCTACATTGAATTGCCGAATTGTGATTCCAACTTGGACCGGATCGGAACTGTGGCGAATGAAATCGGAGACGGTTGGACAATGTATGCGACCGAGATGTTTATAGGGTCGGAGATATATATATCCCTGTGTATTGTATTACGATTTACGTAGAGTTGTATTGCCGGATACATATCTTAGATGTCGTTGACGATTATAAATGGCGGTCAATGCTGTTGTTAAGAGGATTACGGGAATGTTTGATTTAGTGAAGACCGCGTTAATAAATAAAAAGATTTAAAGCCGAAGACGTTAACGCAACAGAGGCTCGGAGCGGAGTGAATTAAATACATCTCCGGTTTGAAGTGCATCGGGTCCAGAGATTTTGCATCGGCGCGTGGAACTCGCGATAATTGAATGAAATTCATCCTGGGAAACGATGATTTCCCATTGAGATCGCATCAGAGCGATTCTTAAACGATAAATATCATAGCATCATGGGATAACTGCACCTTCTGAGTTTCGGGAGTATTACATTCAAATGCAGGCCTAGATAGTGCGAAGCAGAAGCAGCCATTCTCAGTTGACCCTTTTTATTTTTAAGAAATTTATATATGGCCTATTTTTATCTGCTCTCTCGGAAAGGAAGGGATGTTTGATGGGATCTTTTGCGAAATGGGTCCGAGGTGGTCGTTCGCAAATTTGGAAGCCACTACATTTTCATAACACCGGCATGGAGGATGGTTATGAGTTTATACTATAATGGTGCAGTGCTTGGAGGAAATTGGCTATGTATTGGATCAACTATTTCCTTGTCCTGGCATAAAGTCTTTCATGCCACCTCGCCGCCTTAGAAACCCTCAGAAAGTGGTAAGTGAAATTGTTTTCAGTGTGAGCTGAATAGAAGCATTATATGAACTATTTAAGAAGATTAGTAGCACTGTTGTTGATGATGGTCCTATCAACAAGGGAGAGTTTCAACTGGCATTATTTAAACCAATAAGAAAGAGAGCCTGTTTGCAGATAGAGTTTTCGATTTGTTTAACATAAAGCATAAGAACGCACTGCGTTTTGAAGAGTTTGCCCGCGCACTCTTAGTGTTTCATCCAAATGCTCCAATAGATGGAAAAATTGACTTTTCCTTTGAACTCTATGACTTAAAGCAACAAGGCTTTATTGAGAGACAAGAGGTGAAAAGTATGGTAGTGACCACGCTTGCTGAGTCAGGCATGAACCTTTCAGATGATGTCATCAAAAGTATTATTGACAAGACTTTTGAATAGAGAAACTGTATTTTGAATAAACCTTGAAGGTTAATAATCCCATGTGCGCTGGTGGAAATTGTGAATGTCAATCTCGATTACGTTTAAAGGGCATATATTGAGTGTGACTTTGCCAAGTATTAAGAATTTGGTTTGGGGAAAATACTGAGATATGTTGTATACATGGGTATGCATGTGATTCTGGGTTTGGCGGGTTTAGCTCGCTATCACAATTGTTGTTAATTGAGAAGAGAAATTGGATCCTCCTTCTACTGTGCAAACTGCAATATGTGTTATCTATTTCAGACATGAATGTAATGTTGCACATAGCTAATTCGGTCATCAAGTTGACAGACTCCACACCCAAAATGAAAGGTAAACATGATTGTAGGAGAATCAAGGCCCCTAGGTTCGGTTAGGAAGGAACCATTCAGATTAAAATGGCTTGAAACCATCCATGAAACACTAACATCCTCATCATGAGCATTAATAGATTAATTTTTTTTTTTACATTCTATCGATTCATTCTAGAGGCTACCATACAAAGGGTACTAGGTGTTTTTATGTACAATGAAACATAATAATATTAATTAGAGATTTGTTTAGATATTTTCTTCTTATTCCTCCCGTATTATTCTCATCCTCCTCCCACTTGTGTAAATGACCTATAACCATGTGCTTTTTAGCATTATTGGATAGGACAATATCATAACAATGTCACTCTAAGTGTCAAAGCACTCACCGGTAGAATGTCCACTCACAGAATTAGTTTTTTTTTAATAAATTATCACTAGCAAATACCAAAAATAAAACTCCCTCCACCAAAAAAATTATGTCTCCTTGGCTCAACCAATAAAAAATTAAAAAAATATTTTTAAATTTATCTAAAAATAAAATATTAAACATTTTCAAGAAAATCTGTTAAAATTGCAAAAACACATTAAAAAAACATATAAAATCAATACATTTTAAACTAGATTAATACCATAGTACCCCAGGCATAGACTAATAACACCTCCCTTAAACTTCTTTATTACTATATTTATATTCAAAATCACTAAATAGCTGATATATATACTCCCTTTCTTTATACACTATATTAATACATATTAACTTCAAAAAATATTTGAAATCATTGTTTTTATCAACATAACATTCTTTCTAATATGTGTATATAACTTAATTTTTTAATCAAGCTAACTTTCTAAGAAATAAGTTTGATAGTTTTTTATATAATGTTAAATGGTTGGGAAAATAATTTAGATCACAAGTTCCTCCCGGATAGCTCAGAACTCACCCAAATTTCTCTGCAGCGCTACCAATACGCCGATACCTTTCGTCTATTGAACGTTATTTTTCAGCATTCAATTTCGTCCCATTCTTTCCTTCAGTATTCACGCGGGAATACTCAGTGCAGGGCTCTACTAACATGTCAATCCATTTAAAAATAAATAGCAGTAGAACTCCATTATTCTGAGTTAAGTAATCTTTAACAAGTATTTCAACATAACATCAATCTTGCATTCAGTAAGCTTCCCAGACAACATGCTCTACTGGGGCTGCTGACAACAAGATAGCAGACACAGTATTTGACAAATTAACATCGGCTGAGAGTCGAACGGTCGGGGCAGAGAAAACCCCAGCTGGCAGCATTGAAGATTCCAGGAAAGCTCAACCGAAGAAGAAAACTCTGAATTATAGCCAGCTGCACGAAGCAATAGCTGCGGTCTTCCAGTAAGATTTTATAATTGATTAGTTCAGGAAATTAACAATATTATCTTCAATATTAACAATATTAACATTTTAAGCAAAATTGTTAATATTATTTTATCATACATGGTAGCATAATTGTCCCAAAAAAAAACATATTCACAAGTCTATGTAACTATAAGTGATCAGAAGTTCAATAGCCGAACATATCTTACTAATAGAATTTGAAAAAAATATTGTCTCTAGATAGAAATTTTAAACAAAATTGTTAATATTATTAAAACCCACTTTTAATCACTCACTGATTATATTTTAAACAAAATTGTTAATATTATTAAAACCCACTTTTAATCACTGATGTCATGAATAACTAATAAATTTGCAACCTCAATTTTTTTCTGAATAGTTTTGAAGATCCTTTCATTATTGTTGAACTGTTTGGATTGCTTGGAATTAAGGAAGAAAACTTTGAATTATTTCCAGCTGCATCAAGCAAATAGGCATCCTTATTGTTACGTTTGTCTGATTAGGCATCCTTATTGTCATGTTTGTCCAACTGCTTAATGTTGGGGGGAATTAACAATGGACATAAATTCAGGCTTGATTACTTAATATTTGGGGAATGAGCAATCCACATAAGCTCAGGGAAAATCGATAGCTACTGTCCTCAGTATGATTTTACAAGTGATTAGTCCAAAAGTTAGTGAACTATATCTTCTGAAAATCACATCATTTTCTCCCGAATATTTTGTTTATTTATTCAAATCATACCTCCGATATTTTAGGAGTTAGAGGAAATTATTAACCATTAAAACTAAATCTTTACAAAATTAGTTGAAGAAATAACCAAAAAAAATCTTCAAAATATAAAATAGAAATTAGACAACACTTCCATCAAGCATAAGGAGATTTTCACATCAAGCATAAGGAGAACTTCCTTAAGAATAGGGAGATTTGCACATCAGTCATCTGCAGATTTTCCATGAGAAACAGCAATAGGATTATTGATGTTATGAATGTTAACCTTCGAGAATTGAATATATGAATCTCGTAAGAATTTTAAGTGACAAGTCCAGAAAATTAGATTAATTGGTTGTTCCCAGTATTAAATTGGCCATTTGGATTTCCAAGGGGATATGGGGATAGGGTTGTTGATTTTCCTAACAATTAACCATTTGAGATTTGATGTTTTGAATATGGAATAAGTTTGCGTGCATATTAGAAGATCCTGTCATAAATTATTGTTGTTGTTTTGGATTCCAAAAATCATTATTGTTATTGTTTTGGGTTAGAAAATCAATGAGACCATCCCTGGGCCAATTGGGTTCCTCCTCCACAGGAATTGCTGAACAAAATGCTCAAGGTATGTAATCTATCTCTTTTAAAATACGAATTCCAAGCCAAAAACAAAACTCTGAGCGATATCAGTGTAGCTTCTGATGGTTGTTTTGTCATAACTTGTTTAAAAGTGGTAAAATATGAAGTATGAGAGATAAACGAATAATAACATATCAACAAACAACATGCTTTACCCTGATGGATACCAACTACATGCAGGAATCTGATAAAGATCAATGTCAGCAAATCGATCAGCAAATCGATCGCAAGGAATTCAGCGAGTATGTTCAAAAATATTCTGGCCATCTAGCCGCATCATACAAAAGAAATGTGTTGATTGGTGCAGTGGTCGTCCTTGTTGTGGCAACGTTGACAAAGGAGATTATTGTTACAGTGGGAAATTTGCTTGTTAAAATGCCCAGTTCAGTCCTTTTTGTAACACTTGCCTTGGCTTATGTAATCATGCAATGTAGACCTTTTAATAAAACTGCAAGGAAACCAAATGTGATATCGAACAGGTAGAAAGTAGATGAAGGTAGTCTTGAACTACCCTATATTTCCATCACAACATGTGTGATACTTCAGTCATTCCATATATGTAATGGCATCATGAATGCAGCTCATTTTATTACCCATCATATATGTATGTCAAGCAAGGATGGGCGATGTTTCATGCTCTTCTTCTTGGATTATAGTTTCAGTTGCCTTTAATGAAGGCATACTGCTTTTGAGAGCACCACATTCCAATTAAAAGAAAAATAAAAAATTTAAAGATTAAAGTTAAAATTTAAAGTTTTGAGTCAAAGCAAGTATGATAATTATGGCATCTCAAAAACACCTTCAATTTTAACAATTGAAGGGTTTATAAGGAAGCTAATAAAGTAAACATTTATAATGCACAAGGGTAATCTTATGTTTTAAATGGAGCATAAATTAAGATTATAAGAGTGTGCGCTAGAATCGTTGTTATCTGAAAGACATTTACCTAACATAACACTACTTCCACATTAAAGAAGGATATGGGCATTCTAATGTGGCAACATCCCCTTACATGTTGGTCTATAGCATCTAAGGAGTTTTTAGTTAAACTTGAGTAGATTTGTATTTTCTTTGCTCATTTTCACAAGTATATAAGTCAAATACAGTCGCACTTCTCACATAAATTGGTTTTCCCCTGGCTTTCTCTTAGTCTTTAAATATCTTTAACATCTCTTCACATTATTGGCTTATGTTTGCAATTCCCATTTTTTATGGAATTGGGTGGCTATTTTTCTCTTAAAGGATAAGTGACTCTTAGTGGGCACCCTAGTATTAAAAAACCTCTTTATAGTAATCTTTATTGGAACCAAGTTTTAGTGGCTCAACATTGTTATTATTGTCATGTGCATGTTGAGATTGAGCTATGAAATGACCTAAGGAAGTGTGAATACATGGCTATTTTGACCCACCCCATGGCCACCCATGCAACCCTTGTGATGAATGGAAATAGAGATGCCATAAGCCAACTACATACTAGAGGACAAAGGAATACCCCCATGGATAGATAGGACTTCAAGTCACATTTCTAAAACCTTTTAAATTAGCAAATTAAAGCTAGGGCCTTCTAATGAATTATGCAACCCAAAACTATTAAATTTGAGCCCTACTTAGAAGCAATAAAAGGCCTTATAATCTAACTATCAACCTATTGCAACTTCCCTATGGAAGGGATGCCACTCGGAGCCCATCTAGTCAGTAGACCTAACATTTCCTCCACAAGAAAGAAGGAAAAAGGGCATTATAATGTGTCCTACCTCCCCTCCCACCTCAACATTTGCGTGCAACACTAGACACATCCCTAGCTAGACTTGAACAAGTTGACATTGCCTCTCTACCTTGACATAAGATGAATAAAGTTGAGCCTCCAATAGAATTAAGTCTATACATATATCTATCTCTCTTGGTCTTTGAACTACCACCTCATAAAGAATAACTAAAATTTCAAACTCATAATGAATTTATTAAAAATGAAATCAAATATGCATCACATTGAATGTTAATGAGTAACCTAAAATGAAACTATGAGAATTTAGCAGTGAAAAGGTCAAAAGATACATTAACAACCACAATTTGGTATTGAAAGCGTCAAAATCTATAGTAAGAGCCACAAATTTGGAATGTTCAAATAAGAATTACAATTAACATAGTGCCACTCAAGGTAATAACAATCTTTAAAACCCATTACAACAATAGAGGACATACAAGTCATTGTTATGTCAATGAATTTATTGAAATTTGAACATGAAAGAGTAGTCCACTACATCAATTGTTAATGTATTTGTTATCTCATAAAATATGATCACCTACTCAAAATCATCAATTGGATCTACACCATGTCAATATGAGTTTTACACATTAAAACCCACTTTCACCTAAATAAACCACTTTTCCTAAGTTATTTCTACTAATTTACACATTTATATGACAATAACCCATAAATTCACTAATTATGTTATTGTCATAATAAATAAATTATTTATTTATTAATTATTTCTAAAGTGATCTAATGATTTATAGATTACTTTCATTCATTAACTTATAAATCATTGTTTTTTATTTAATTGGCTTTGTTTAATCTCTGCTCACTTACAATTGCACTTTACCAAACACAATATTTTATGATTTGGTATTTCAACCCACTTTTCACAACTATGCTGTATGAGTGTGACCCATTTATAATTTAAAGTTTCCTTCAACCCATATATTTGAATTTGACGCTCCTTTCAATCTAACCTTTCAAAACTGGGCACATGTATGCCTTGGCACCATACCAATGCAACTAAGATACTTTATATAAGTATATCAAAGATTTCCTTGAATCCAATGATATTGAAAATGCAAATGCTTGTAAAACCTAGTATTTTTAATCCTGTGAATTTTTTCCGCCGGATTATGGAGAATTTCCGTTAACTAGGAATTTTAATTAATGGATATTACTATACCAAGATATTGGTAGATCCAAAATGCAAATACAAGAAAAAGTCTACTATGGCGGGTTTTCAGTGTAAAAAAGTAAACTCACGGCAAACAACTTTACCTAATTAAAAAGGGATGAATCTCAAATTAAGATGGTTATATCAGAGTAGTGGGAAATAGCCTGAAAATATTTTATACAGAAAAATTCCCACAAAACAAGTAGCTTTGAGGCACAAACAACATTTTTTTTTTGGGTCAGATATCATCAAAATTTTGTCTATTGGTAGAGCCCAAGCACCAAGATATCAGTGGATTTCAATGTATAAGCTTGAAATATTATGTTTCTTTCCTTTGTTCCTTAGATCACATTTCTTCAACTATTTCCATACATAAGTGTTCAAAAATATACTTATTTATAGATATTTTTGGCAGGTCTTAGTTGATGTCGACTTGCTTATGCTTCACTCAATTTGCTAGGCCAACTAATAATATTGAGAGGGTGTACATATAGAAAGGGTCTCCCTTGACTTTGACATTCAAGACAACACATGATTCAACATGTGTTATCTCTAAACACTCATTCCCTCATAAAATTTACCTTGTGTCACATTTCCCCATCCACCCCAACATGGTAGATGCAATTATAATTGCATTTGTTTCCAGTCTAATCAGGGGGTGGTTATCCACCCTATTGATATCCAACATGATCTTGAAGTTGTTTTTGGGAGAAATATCTTAAATGGCTAGCAAGATCTTCATCATTAGAGTCAATTCTTTAATTTTCTAGTTGATCTACTAGATTATTGGACCTGTGGTACACATGCAAAGGGATGATATTAGGGAAGCACTAGAGAAGAAAGGACACTTGGGAGAAGCTAGGGTACAACCTCTAGTTCATGGATAGCTTATCCAAGTTGGCTCCACATATCATATTGGGAAGGGGCTAAATAATGATCATTGAATCCCCTTCCACCACTAAACACTAGAAATTTAAATTGATGGATAGTGAAAAACCCCTAAGAAGACCGCCCAATTTAACAACATTGTTAGAGCTTTGTAATAAATTTATGGTAAACACAAATATTATTTCACCATTATCATACCTAAAAATTCCTTCCCACCCCTGCAAGCCAAATAGTTCATGTTGCTACACTATCAAAATTTAGTTAGACATATACATTGGTTAGTATTGTCCACTAACTCATCAAGGAGGACTACCCATCTCATCTCAAGGATCATACCATCTAGAAGAAATAACAAGAAGAAGACCTCAAAGACTCTACTTTCAAGAAATACCCCACACGCACTCAAAGAAAGAAGGAATACACATTTGAAGCATCTTGAAATATCCATATTCTACACTTCTACATCCCAAGAAAGAAAAGAAGAAACATTGCGATCATCATCAAAGGAATCGATATGATCTCCCTCTTTTTGAATAAAGGATCACATCTCAAGTATACATGAAGAAAGACATCTCTAGAATAAGAAGTATTTTTATCTTCAAGGAAGTAATCATCATCAACTATCATCAAAATCAAGAAAGGCATAAAGTTGAAGATATCATAATCAAAGAAGCATCTTCTCTTGACAAGTATCTTTATATATATGTTTGAATCTATTATAAAAATGACTTCATTCTGCAAGGAGAACAACAAATTGGTTGGGTCACCAAATTTCCTTGCATGGAAGAAGAGGATAGATTTGATCCTCATAGAGAATGAAGTTATTGGACATGTTAAAGGTTCAATCACCGAACCATCAAAAGAATAAGCTCAATATCTATAGAAATATATGAAAGCGGAAATAAGGGATCAAATAATCCTTATAGAATCAATCAAGGATCCCCTCATCCCTTATGTACCAAAATTGGTTATTTCAAAAGAAATCTATGATAAGCTAGTAGAATTGTTCTCTGTAAGCACTACAGGAGAAGTTATATATTTGAAAACTGAGTTATAGAAGATGAAAGTATCAAAGGAAAAATGGATAGCCTCATACCTTATGAGGGTATCACAAATAAGAGAACAACTACAAGAGTTAGGAGAAATAATGTCTGATAAAGAAATGACCATCGTTGTGCTCAATGAACTAGTTGATAAATGGGGCAACTTTGTATCAAGTATTTTTGGAAAGAAGGAAGCTACCCCATTCAGTGATCTTTGTTCATTATGTAATATTGAAGAAACTAGGTTGAATTCAAAAAGTGATGTGGTATCAAATGAAAAATTTCAAGAATGTGCTGTTATGGCTAGGAGAAAAGGAAAGTTTGGGAAATTTGGTCCTCAAAAAAAAAAAAAGATTGATATGTCTAAAATCCAATGTTATTGATGTCATGAATATGGAAATTTCAAGAGAGATTGTCCTAAAATCAAGAATGACAACAAGAAGAGAAAGAGAATAAATGAAGCCCCATGTCACCAAAGAAGTGGAAGAACCTTAAAATAAGAAATCAAAGAAGGAGGAAGTGAAATATCTCTACTATGACTGAGAAAGTCTCCTTCACTTAGTTCTTTTCAATTTTGTAATAGATAGTTATTATGATAGGAAACATCACAAGGATTATAGGATTCATTAGAATTGAAATAGAGATGACCTCATCATAAAAGCTTGAAAGGATAGTTGAAGTAGATGTCTACATGGTTGTAGCAAGCATCGTTATAGAAAGAAAGTAATTCGTAACCTCTGCATTAGAAGCATACAAGGAAAACCATAGCAACAATATATATGGTTGGAAGAAAGTCATCTAGTATGATAGAAGATAGAAAATTCATCATACATCATCCACACATCATCATTATTAAGGATATTTTGAAGAATGAGGATGATCAAAGTCCGCCATTGGAATCTTCATTAGAAGGTTCACCTCTACTTGGAAGAAGCAAGTGTCTTATTAATAGTCAACGGTCCACCTTGTGTGGGATCCACTGGTAAGGTATGATGACAAAGATGTGCAACATATCAGTTGGTTGAAGTACTTTAGTCTTCAGAGGAAAGGAAGATGTTGAGGGAAGTCTAGATGACCACATGAAGGAAGAGGTATGTATATGTCTTGAATTATATAGATAAAGTTAGAATGAGTGAATGCTCTATCTCCTGAGAATGATTAGAAAAGAAGGATATATTCCTTTAGGAAGATGCATGTATTAATGAAGACAATATTTGTTGGCTTAGCAGGGCCTGACCCAGGTTTGGAAGTGATTTAGCCAAGCAAATCCTGGTACTACTGGCCCTTTCAGCAAGAGTCCATGGAGCGCAAATTGAGGTCTCACCCGAAGTAGTATAGGAGGGTGCTAGAACCAGGTTTCTGCACCTTATGGATGTCTGATATGAGGTGATTGGAATGCAGTCCAACCTTCACACCTACTGTATTACGCGCACCTGCGGGCACCCTGCACCCTGCGATACTGTCTTCATGCAGTTCTAGTCGCAGCGTGACCCGTGTTAGTTACACAAGTCTTTCTTAATTAGTCTCTGTTAGCTGATTACTTAGATTAAATTTACATACAAGCATTCATACGAGTATTCATCCAGTGCACGTAATAAATGAACAGGATAAAAGTAAGCCATAACATTCAACCACGGATTCAAGAACAGATGCACAGAATAAACTTCTCTTTATTATCTTTCAAATCCAAGTACAACCCCACTCACAGACCCAACTCTTCCCTGCGCACTCAGCTGCGGACTCTACTAGGCCTCTGCGCACTCAGCTGTAGAGCCTCTTCCTACTACTATGACCCAATACACTTAAACTTTCCCCCTATGCTCTAACAATGCCTTCGCGTCTATCTATTTCTTGCTTACCCAAAAAACAATCTTTACACTTAGAGCCTCACTCTATTTATACAATTCCATGGTCTACAAACCATGGGTAGGCTGACACAACTTTACATTATTTTACAATTCTTAGGGCAGACCACCCTATCACTCATCCTAGACTTTCGTGCTCCACGCTTGCACTTCGCAGAGTCTTACAATACAATTCACCAAAACTTGGGCCTTAAGTCCCAAAACCTACTGCATGGGATCCCATGCCCAACAGGCCCCCAACACAATCATCATGACTCGTCCCGAGTCAGTCTGTTGGTGCAGCAATCTTGGCATGGAGCCCCTCTAACTATGCCTGTGCTACACGAAGGTCCGCAGCGCACTATTCTGCCATCTGCTAGATTTTCTCAATTTTTTCTCCTTAATCATCTGTGTCTGATTCGATTCTCTTCTTTGGTATGGGCTTCTAGTTCTTGTGTTTATAGTCCCACACCTTTGTCCAGCTTCTCGGGTCACAAAGACTATGCTTTGGTCGGTTAGTCAAATAGTCGACTTACCTGTGTAGGGCTTCAGGCGACTGCCATTTACTTTTCCTGGGAAGGGTTCTCCATTAAGTGTGAGTAGTTGGACCGCACCTCTGTCTGTGACCTCTTTCACCACATATGGTCCCAACCAGTGCATCCTGAATTTTCCGGGAAATTTTCTAAACTTTCTATCATATAGCAGCATTAAATCGTTTACCTTGAAGGTGCGCAACCTGATATGGTGGTCGTGCCAGGCTTTCTCACGATGCTTTTGTATCTGCTGGTGAAATCCAACCAAAAATCGTTCTTCCTCAAGTTCTTCTAATTGTGCGAGCCTTTCTTACAAAGCTTCACGGTTCGTCATGCCTGTGAGCGTTGCTATTCGCAGACTAGGTACGATGTATTCCATCAGCATGATTTCTTTCATACCATAGACCAACTAGAATGGTGTCTTGATACAAGTGGATCTTTAGACACCATGGCATGAACGCTCAAAAATAAAAGTGATCAGAATGTTGTCGAACTAGGACCATATTGAAGAGCTCATCTTCTTGATCGTGGAGGTGCAAATGGTTCATCAATTCGAGTATGGATGATGAAGTTATCGCGAAAATAAGGTTAGCTTGATCCTTAAGAAAATATTGTTTTTCCATAAAAATTGGACTTTAAGCCTTAAGAGGCAAATCACGATCGGCAAAAGTGCAAAATGGCAGAATTAAGGTGGGCCTTTGGAACCCCCAATCAATGATCTCTGACTAATCGAGATCGGGGGTAGGCAATCGGCGATGGCGAAGAGTTATGTTACGTAATCAGCAATATCGGCACTTTTAACTTGGCGATATCAACATCAGCAGATAGGTGTCGACGGAACCCGAAGTCCAAGGGCCAGGACCCTTGGATATCAGTGATGTGATTAGTGGTTACCAATATCAAAGATCGGCGGATCAGCGTCAACACATGCCCATGTATCGGTGAAGGACCCGGGGCTGCAGTGATAGCAATATAGTGATTAAATCACAATCGTCTGATCCAGGACCAATCAACAGCCAAGATCTGATCGGCAACGTCGGTGATCGGCGATCGGCACCTTTTGATCCCGACTTGTGATATATCCCGAACCCGATAAATTTATAAATCTAATTTTATAAATTTTGAAATCTAAACTGTCTTATTTTTAAATTATTTTCAGTGTTTTTCTAAGTTTTTGTCATATCATTGTAAAACGATAAAAGGGTTATTTTTAACAGATGTGCCCACCGATTGTTCTATACAATAGCTTCCATTCTTAAGCAACATACCTCAGATTTTGAAGCACTCTTGTCCCAAACATGCTATAAAACAAAATGGGTGACAGAGAGCCGAGGGGGGAAATATAGAGAAAGTCTGCATGCCAAAGAAGTGCCCGAGAGCTCGAAAACCTGTGCTAGAGTACTAAGAGCATGGTGCAGAGAGCTGAGATCAATGAAACGCTGTGTAATAGAGTCGAGAGCCTGTGTTGGGGAATTCTAGAAAGCATGAATGCCAGAGACCTCAATGAGGAGGCCGCGTTGATGGAGAGCCACAGAGCTACAGACAAACCCAAGTGCTATAGGGCCAGATAGCCATAGAGCTACAGAACGAGAAGACCCGAGTGATTCTCTCTTTATGATCGGTTATGTTACTATTGATCAATTATTCTATTTGATTGATTCTTGTGATCAATTCATCTGTTGATTAATGCTTCCTTGATGGATTCTTCTTCGATCACTTATTCTTCTTTCACATTGATGCTGTGAGATCAGTGTTTCAGCAAGCCTCAACACTTTGACAGTTGCTTCAGCACAACGCTTCTTCACATGGCCATTTGTAATGAGGCCATGATAGATTGGTAGTGGACTGTGCTTGTGCATTGATAATGTGAAGATATGTTCACCGTGGATTGATTTATCCACTTTTTCATTCATCTTCAGTTGGATCGTGGTTGGTGTGAGGTATATGATTTATTCAGATATTTCTTCTTTTACATTATGTTACAGATCCTAGATTGATATTGATGCAAGATCTTCTTTAATTTCATGTTGTCATGATTCATTGCTTCATGTTATGAGGAATCTTCATATGATGTAATTTATGTTTTGAGATCCCTTTATATGTTTCTGGGGTACTCTTGTTGTCATTGTGCATGTGTTTTTCTTTGACATCACTTTTGTGCCTTGTTGATGGGATGTGCACCATGCATTTTTTGTGTCATACTGATAGGAGTTTTGATTGAGAGTTATAGTTGTAGAATATCTCTTAGAGCCACTCCTGCGTGAGGGCCTTCTTCCTTGTATTATCAAGATAGAAAAATCTTATGTACATCACTTTTATTGATAGCACCTAATGCAGCAGCATACACCACCTTCAGTGGGGCACGGAGATGTAGTCCCTCCTGGATGAACTTCGTTAACAATGGCTTATGTTATCATGTGCTAATGATTATTATGGTCCTCTTCTTTTCCACATGCAGATGTATTCCTTAATGTTCTTTTAATAATCAATTTTAACACATCACGAAAGTAAAAGGTTTTGGTAAGGTCCTTCTTCACACCCGGACCTGGATCAAGTGGTATCAGAGCATGTCTTAATGTTGATGTGAATTGTAGCATGAACAATGACAGAGGATGAAAGAACAATGTACGAGACCATGCTTAACATTTCCAATAAGGTGGAAATTATGTATGAAACTTTTCAGAAAGAGATAGAGGAAAAGGAGCAGTTACAGCTTCAGTTGAAAGCCACAAAAGAGGCCATGAAAGAACTGAAGCAAGACAAACATAATATTCAAATAGAGAATGATGAATTGAAGATGCGTCTACATGAAGAGAAAGAGGAGAAGCAAATTTTGCTACTACAACTGCAAGAAAAGGACAAGAACTTGGGAAAGCTACAGCGAGACCCATGTGAGGTAAAAATTAGTTCTCCATCTTCATGTATGTTTCTTGATGATGATTTCGCTGTGTTTAAAAATCATACCACAGGAATTGGCTCCAAACTACAGAAGAGAATGGGATATGAAGTAAAATGCTTGGGCATTAATGGCCAAGACATTGTCAATCCCATCCAAGTAGAGGAATTACCATGTCGAGCATGACTTGGGTATGTTAGGAAAGAAGTTGGGGAATGCGATCCACCAACAACAAATGATGAGCAACCCTCATCAATTCTTTCAGAATCAAAAGAGAAGGTAAAGGATGTTGATTTCCTTTTTATTTCATCTACTAATAGTATGATGTCTCTTGGGGATTTGGAGATTCCGATTACAGGGACAAATATGAGGCTCCTTACAAAGACAAGGCACAAGGAGAAAGAACTTGGTGCTAATAACCAAGGCATCACCCAACCTTTGGAGGTTATACATGAACCTCGATTTATAGGCTCGAGGTACACCAAAGGAGAGTACTCAAAGGTGTTAGAGTTGTCCGAGACTTCGTCGAGGAAAGGGAATGATGGGAAAACATCCCCATCATCACATGGTAGTTTCCATTGCAGGGAGAGAGCTGAGGTAAGCTCTCATCGCCATACTGACATCAAAGATAGCAAAGGAAGGTATAATCACTTTCAATCTTAAAATTTTCATTATGATCATATTGTTAATAATGAACGAAGACAAAGGCATCGAAAGACATGCACTTTTTGTGGTTTACCTAATCATACCTTTTCCAACTGTTCGAAAAGAATGGGAACACTCATGAGGCATGAAAGACCCTCTCAACCACATAAAAAGAAGCAGGTTAACCAAGTATGGAGGAAGAAAACATATTGCAGTCATTGCCATAGAAATGGCCATCAGAGAGCCAGTTGTTGGAATCTCCATCCAGAGCAGCACCTTAAAGACAAAGCGTCAGTGCGTGAACCAGGAAGAGCAGTTGTGCGACAAGCAAACCCACCTCAAGGAGGTGATCCATTCACATTGATAAGTGAAAAATGGTTCTTTTGACTTATTTTCGTTTCATGGTCATTATTTGTAAATCATTGGTTGCATTTTTAATGTAAAAGTGATGTTGTGTTTGCCATCACTTGGTCAGCAACAATGATGTCTGGTCATGTTTTGAGTCGTATTTTGAGTCACATATTAATACTCTGAAAGTGATGTTATGTTCCCATCATGTGTCGAAACAATAGTGTTTGGCCTTATGTATGTAAATCATGTGTTGTAGTGATGATGTGTTTTCCATCACTTTTGAAGCAACCATGATCGATTGGCCTTGTTTTCATATCTGGAGTATTACGTCCATCTTATTATAAACTTGACCACTGAGTATGATTTACAAACTCGTGGCAAGTATGGGACGTTTAGGTCTTTAGTTTGGTCATGTCTTTTAAAGCATGTAATTGCAAATCCATGTACTATAGGTTGCAGGGGAAGCAAGTGTTGCTTCGTCGCTTAAGGCTCCAAAGAACAAAGGTGAAGGAGACGGAAGTGAGACCTTTCAGGACATTTGTGATGTAGACAGGGTACAGAGAATGATGCAGATTACTTTTTATGCTTTTGGAGGACCAAAAGCTCCTCAGTGGGGAGGATTGATCCAGGTGGATCTTCAGACACCATGGCATGAACGCTCAAAAATCAAATTGATTAGAATGATGTCAAACTAGGATCAGATCAAAGAGCTCATCTTCCTGATCGTGGGGGTGCAAATGGTTCGTTAATCTGAGTCCAGATGACGAAGTTATCGCGAAAAGAAGGTCAGCTTGATCCTTAAGAAAATAAGGTTTTTCCATAAAAATTGGAATTTAAGCCTTAAGAGGCAAATCACAATAAGCAAAAGTGCAAAAGGGTGGACTTAAGGTGGGTCTTTGGAACCCCCAATCAGCGATCTCCAGCTAATCGGGATCAGGGGCAGGCAATTAGCGATGGTGGAGAGTTAAGTTATGTAATCGACAATATTGATGCTTTTAAATCAGTGATATCGGCATCGGCGGATCGGTGTCAGCGGAGCCCAAAGGCTGACGACCAAAACCCTTGGATATCAGCGATGCAATTAACAATCGTTGATATCAACGATCGATGGATCAGCGTCGGCACATGCCCATGTATCGGTGAAGGACCCAGGGCTGCAACGATAGCGATATAGAGATTAAATCATAGCCATCCTATCTGAAACCGATCAATGGCTAGGATCTAATAGGTGATCGGTGACCGACACCTTGCGATATCGACTTGTGATATATCTTAGACCTAATAAATTTATAAGTTCGATTTTATAAATTTTGAAATCTGAACTATCAGATTTTTCAATGATTTTTAGTGTTTTTTTGGGTTTTTGTCATATCGGTGTAAAACGATAAAAGGGTTATTTTTAATGGTTGTTGCACCCACCGATTGTTCTATACAATGGCTTCCATTATTAAGCAATAGACCTCCAATTTTGAAGTGCTCTTGTCCCAAATGTGCTATAAAACATGATGGGTGATAGAGAGCCGAGGGGGAAATGAAAAAGAAAGTCTGCATGCCAAAGAAGTGCCCGAGAGCCCGAAAACCTATGCTAAAGTGCCGAGAGCATGGTGCAGAGAGCTGAGAGTGGCAAAAGGTTGCGTAACAGAGCCGAGATCATGTGTTGGGGAATGCTAGAAAGCTTGAATGCCAGAGACCTCAATGAGGAGGCCGCGCTGATGGAGAGCCATAGGGTTGTAGACAAACCCGGGTGCTATAGGGCCAAATAGCAATAGAGCTACAGAATGAGAAGACCCAAGTGATTCTCTCTTTATGATCAGTTCTATTACTGTTGATCAATTATTCTCTTTGATTGATTCTTGTGATCGATTCATCTGTTGATTAATGCTTCCTTGACAGATTCTTCTTCGATCACTTATTCTTCTTGCACATTGATGCTGTGAGATCAGTGTTTCAGCAAGCCTCAGCACTTTGACATTTGCTTCAGCACAACACTTCTTCACATGGCCATTCGTAGTGAGGCCGTGATAGATTGGTAGCGAGTTGTGCCCATGTATTGAGAATGTGAATAGATGTTCACCGTGGATTGATTTATCCACTTCTTCATTCATCTTCAATTGGCCTCTGGTTCGTGTGAGGTATATGATTTATTCATATATTTATTCTTTTACATTATGATGCCGATCCTAGATTGATATTGATGTAGGATCTTCTTTAATTTCATGTTGTCATGATTCCTTGCTTCATGTTATGAGGAATCTTCATATGATGTACTTTATGTTTTGAGATCTCTTTGTATGTTTCTGGGATACTCTTGTTGTCATTGTGCATGTGTTTTGATTTGACATCCCTTTTGTGCCTTGTTGACGGGATGTGCACCACACATGTTTTGTGTCATACTGATGGGAGTTTTGATTGAGAGTTCTAGTTGTAGAATATCTCTTAGAGCCACTCTTGTGTGAGGGCCTTCCTCCTTGTACGATTGAGACAACAAATGCTTATGTACATCACTTTTATTGACAACACCTAATGCAACGGCCTACACTACCTTAATTGGGGCCCAGAGACGTAGTCCCTCTTAGATGAAATCCGTTAACATTGGCTTATGTTTTCATGTGCTAAAGATTATTATGGTCCTCTTCTTTTCTGCATGTAGATGTATTCCTTAATGTTCTTTTAATAAGCAATTTTAACACATCACGAATGTAAAAGGTCTTGGAAAGGTCCTTATTCACACCCGGACCTAGATCATGTTTGTCCCGTCAATTTCTTACATGTTTTCCTGTATGCCCATAACACAGCGGGTACGTGCAGGTCTCGGTCGTTCCGCTGTGCGTTACATATTTTGGTCAACACAGTCTCCAGTATTTTATTGAATGCTTCTACTGTTCCATTAGCCTATGGGTGGTATGGTGTACTTTTCTGGTGATAAACCTGGAACTCTTCTGTGAGTGCGCTGATGGTTTCATTCAAGAAATGTGTTCCGCTATTTCTCATTAAGATTTTCAGGCAGCCAAATCGTGTCAACATGTTTTCAAATAAAAACTTTGCAGTCATGGAAGCCATGTAGTTCTTGACTGATTGTGCTTCCACCCATTGTGTCAGGTACTCCGTCGCGGTGATGATGTAGTGTGCACCTGTCTTTCCTTGAGGTTTGATTGGCCTACAAAGTCAATTGCCCATTTCTTAAATGGCTCAGTGTCATTTGGGGATTTAATGACATCTCGTCCCTTCATGATGTTTTTCCCATCCTTTGACATATATCGCAGGCCTTACAATGCGCTTTCGAATCTTGGTGCAGGGTCAGCCACCATAACCCTACACAAAGAATCTTTTATGCAGTCACACATCCTACATAGTGTCCTCCTACAGCACCCCCATGTGCTTCTGCGAGGATCTGAGCTTTCTCAAATTCAGGTACGTATCTTCGCAATATCTCATCATTTCGCATCTTGTAGAGGTGCCCCACGATGACAGAAAAGTCTGCCACATGCACCACTAATTCCTTCTTTTGTTGGATTGAGTATTTCTTCAGCACAATCCCCATTGTTAGAAAATGGATTATATCTTCGAAGTGTCTATCTGCGTTACGTAGTGCAAAGAGTTGTGCATCAGGTAGTCCATCCTCCAAGTTTGTTAGTTCCTCACCTATCTTGATTTGTCACAAGTGGTCTGGTCCTACATTTAAGCATCCCGGCTTGACTATGACCCCAAAAACATATTCTTGAAATAGTAAGAGGCATCTGCATATGCATCCCCCCAACATAGGCTTGTTCACCAAGTATTTCAATGCAAAATGGTCGGTATACATCTTAAAATGTCCTCCAAGTAATTAGTGTCAATATTTCTGGAGCACGTACACCATTACCAACCCCTCATGTTCGGTGGTAGAGTAGTTATTTTCTAATTTGGACAATATTCAACTTGCAAACGTGATCAGGTGATCCACACCCTCCGCACCCTCCTGTGTGAGTATGTCTCCCAACACGATACATGACACATCAACATGTACATGAAATTCCATGTCCCATTTCGGGAAGACAAAAATTGGTGTGAAAGCCAGTTTCCCCTTTAGGACATCCAAACTCTTCATGCAATCATCATTCCAGTAGTATGTCACATTTTTTTTCAATAGCTTTTCCATCGGCATGGTTATTTGGGCATAACTCTTGATAAACTTCCTATAGTAGCCAGTGTGCCCCAAAGTAGTGTGTAACTATTTGACACTGCACGGTGCTTCCATATTCAAAATAACAGTGATCTTCACAGGGTCCACCATCAAGCCTTGTTTGCAGACCACATGTCCTAGCAGGTTGCCAAAGGGAACAAGGAAGGTGCACTTTTTAAGGTTCAGCGCAATCTGGTGTTGGCGGCAAGTATCCAACATCAATCGTAAGCTCGCTACATGGTGCTTAACTAATCCAAAGATAGACCAATTTTCCAAATAGACCTCCAAGAACTTGTGGATGTATTCTTTGAATGCAGCCACCACTATGTGCAAGAATATCGCTCGCATGTTCTTCAGTCCAAAGGGCATAACGGTGTACTGAAAGCAACCCCACTTTGTTGCGAAGGTCATTTTGCTCCTATCTTCCAATGCGATCTTAATCTGATGGTACCCCTAGAAGCCATCCGTAAATAAGTAAGCTTCATGACCGCCAACATTCTCCAATACTTCATCTATGAATGGTGTCGGGAATGGATCGTGAACATAGGTGTCGTTGAGCTTCCTGAGGTCCATGCATATTCTTATTTCGCCTTTTTGTTTTTTCTCCTACACTACCATAGGACTCACCCAATCAGATTCTTCCACTGGTTCAATAATTTTGGCCACGACCATTTTATCTATTTCGTCGCAAACCTTTTCTTTATACTTTGGGTTTAAGCGATAAGGTCGTTTCTTAACTGGCTTCGTGTCTGATTTCAGAGTGATCTTCATCATCCCTAAGTCACCAATGATCCCTTTTAAGTGCATGATTTTGGTTGGGAACAAGTCTTGGTATTCGCAGAATAAATCATCGACCTTATCTACCATAGCATTGTCCCAATAGTCCCCAAGCATCGCATACTTCGGCTCTACTTCTATGTGAATTTTTACCTGCTTTGTTTTTAGCAGCGCGATTATGTCGAGATCATCAATTGATGGTCCTCGAACCTCACGACAACCTTTGGTTTCTAGGATAACAATATTTTAGGGATCATCATCATCATCCTCCACCTGCACGTTATAACATTCTAGAGTGCTACTTAACTGGTTTTCCCATGCTGGTTGCAACATTTCCAATGGCTCTTGTGGTATTTTGAAGATAGCGGCTTTTACTACTTGCAGGGCATTGTCAACACTATCTTACCACCAGTCTTCAAATGTGAATGTTAACAAAAATCCCTCACATAAGATATCCCATTCGCCCGTACCATGTCGGAGTTCTGTCTCAATATACCAATTCATGGGTATGACATCCAAGGTATGGTAGAATAAGTGTACCCATTCGGGTTGTGGTTCTTCCCTGTAGACCTTGGTCCATTTCACGAGGTGTATATGTGGGTCATGTCATCCATCATATTTGTCTTCTAACCACAGCTGCAGCTTCCCAAACCATAGGCACATCATCCTTCTGCATCCACACCAGACCTAAAAATTTCCTTGATGTGTGCCCCACCATCGTGCAGGTGTTGCGTGCAGTTCCCATTTCAATGCATCGAACTGTTGTTGTTCCGGTACTGCGCTTTCAAATTTTCTCAAGAATTCATCCACTGCTATCAATCCATCATATGTTAGCAGCTCTCATGCCTCTGTTGTCTTCATTTGAATCTGAAGTGTAGGAGCTTTCACGCTCCAATGAGATCCTCCCATCTGTAGTTAGATTCACCCAATCCTGGTCTCACACAGTTATCCTGTAAATACAATCAATATCATCATCGCTTTCATCGTTGTGCACTGGTTTAGTGTAGCGCGCTCCTTTGGTTGGGTCCAGTGGGTTTACTACGCGTAGCAACTTTTTCTCGAAGATCATTTTGCGCTTCTTCATATTGATGACTCTGTTTATATCGGTGGCCCAACCTATTCCTAACAATGCGGGATAGGGATTTCTATCATCGGCAATCTCTATCACTTCAAAATCTGTCTGTGTGCTCATGCCTTCAATATCAATTGTTACCCCTTGCAACCTTCCCATGGGAAAAAATCTTCTGTTGGTTCACCATTCATAATTGAATAGGGGACCACTGTAATGTGGGCCTACCCATACGTTCCCATGTTTGATTTGGTAATACATTCACGTCTGAACCCAGATCTAGGATTACCCGATCCATTTCACATTCCCCAATCTGTGTAGTCAACCTCATTTCTCTTCCAGTGTGCAATGCATGCTTCCCCAATTTCTGGATGATGCACAGTTCCCCTAAGCCTGTGCACCTGGTGATCAGTTCTTGTAGTCCTTTAACCACCTTGTTTTCATGCAATAGTTTCATACATGTCTTCAGAAAGGTAGTAGGCACTGAAGGATCCATTCCTAGCTCTGGTTGATCCTTACTACCTAAAGTGGAGGCCTTCGTGAAGCTCTTCTTAGCTTCCATGAATGTCTCCTTTACGCATTCTAAGTCAAACTTGGGTTCCTTTGCAGGAGTCTTGTGAACCCATATACTTTCCTCTGGCTGCTTTTGCTTCTCCTCTCCCATGGTCGCACCACTTCTGAGCATCATGTTTACATTCCGGTCCTCTTCGCGCGATTCAGACCTCATCATTTGTATATTCTGAGTTGGGGGAGGCTAGAATACCCCTTTTTCGTGCATCTTTGTGATCAACGTAGGACAGTCTATTATTTCATGATCAAACTGAGCACAATACATATAGGATATCCCTGTCGGGTTGGTATAGTCTTGGCCATAGCTCCCTGGTCCTATGCAATTGTAACAAATTAGCTGTTCGCGGCCCCTTCCTGGTCCCATTCCACCTCGTCCTCCACCTCGCCCCTGAAATCTAGCATGTGCCAACCTCACATCTAGGTCTAGGGCTCGCGTTTTAGTATACATATTATAGGGTGGGGTCTGATCCATCATTAGCTCCTAACTGCGGCAAGTGTGCTCATCGTGGCCTACTGACCTGCAGAAATTACAAAACAATTTTTGGGTTGTCTCTGTATATTTCTGCAGCAAATGACAATTGTTCGTCATGTGTTTCCCTCCTATTTGATAAATCGTGCACAATAAAGCAGGTGTTGCACTCGGCCCTACCTGCGCCTCCGGTCTCAGTCGCATTGGCCCTCCTCCTGCCAAGTAGTTTGCAAATACTGGGCATTGATCCTTGTCATGGCCCTGGCCTTTGCATTTTATGCACCATACTTCCTCACGCGCCTCTGGCCGTGATGCCCTATCCTAATTCAAGGTTTTCATTTCCAAACATAGATTATGTAGTTGCGCATGGATTTGCTGAACTCCCAACCCAAGGTCATGTATCGGGGTCTCATGTAATCTCATCACCATCTCCAATGCTTCGGCCTGGGTAGAAAGTTTCTTTTGTGACAGCACCGTCCTCAAGTTTGGTGTCAGAGATGATACAGACCATGCACGATGTTGTTCATCCGTTAGCATCATATTGGCCTCATGGATCATACTCTTCAACCTTTAGTCCAGATCCCAGGGGGTCTCACCCGTAAGCATCGCGATCTCTTTAAACCTGATGTTTGACTGTGTCTCTAATTCTAGCCTATTGAATTCCCTATTCAACGCATTCTGGATCTCTGCTATCCCTGCGTTTGGGTGGTCATTAAAGTGCTTGATGTACCATGTTAATGCGCAATCTTACAGTGCGCTCACCAATGTAACCCTCTTAATTTTGTCGTCTGTAACACCTTGTGCTTCCCATATTGCTCTTACCACGAACCAAAATTGGTCCTGATCCTCATTCCCTACTCCTCTAAATATTGGTAGTTTGATCTCACTCACCATACTAAACCATGGAGGTGGTGGAGGTGGAGTGGGTGGATATGGAGGTGAAGGAGGTGAAGTGGGTGGCAGTGTGGGTGGTAACCGTGGAATCCGCTACCTTATCAAACTGACTATGCTTCTCGGAGAAACTTTCGCAAGCTCATCCTTTCTCTCCCGTGAGGGTGAAATTAAGGGATTATTTTCTAATTCTTCAGTACTTCCGCTTCTGTAGATTTTTCCGCTCCGCGTAGTCCTAAACATTATTTTATTCACATAACCCACTTTTCAAATAACAACATATTAATCCAAGTATTCAAAGATTTAATATACTTACCTCGCGGTCCCTTGAGAAAACGCCACTTTCCCTCGTTGTAACTGATGGTTGTGTCCAGCGCGAACTTGGTGATAAATCCTCCTGTTATTCTGTTGAGCCAGTGGTCCACAGCTCATGCTATATTATCTTTTGAAGCTTCCAGTCTGCGCACTAATTCCGGAGTCCAAACTATCGGTTGGTCGAGCCTACACCTTCCCTGGCTATCGATTAACATCGTGATCCACTCATATAGTTTAGAAGGAAAGGATGCAAAGAAAATCTCATGGATTTTTGTATACATGTAGTGATCCAACTACTTTTTCTCAGATACTTGCGGAGTTCTGTTTTCCTCTGTCGCGAACTCGTGAATCTTCTTGTCCAACCACTCTTCAATTTCCTTCTTTGTTGGGTTCCAGTGGCATCACATTAGACATCCCTTATGTAGATCGTGGTCCTAGCAATGGAACCATTTGTTGCCTTAGTGGGGCCTAACCCAAGTTCAAAATTGATTTAGCCAAGCAAATCCCAATACTACTGGCCTTTTCGGCAATAGTATGCGAAGCATGAACTTAGGTCTCACCCAAAGTAGCATGGGAGGGTGCTAGAACTAGGTTTCTGCACCCTGGGGATGTCTAATATGAGGTGATTGGAACACGGTCCAACCTTCGCACCTACTGTGCTATGCACACCTGTGGTCACCCCGCACCCTGTGATACTGTCTTCATGCAATTCTAGTCACAGTGCAACCCGTGTTCGATACTCAAGCCTTCCTTAATTAATCTATGTTAGCTGATTACTTAGATTAAATTTACATACAAGAATTCATATGAGTATTCATCCATTATGCGTAATAAATGAACAGGATAAAAGTAAGGCATAACATTCAACCACGAATTCAAGAACAGATGCACAGAATAAACTTCTCTTTATTATCTTTCAAATCCAAGTACAATCCCACTTACAGAACCAACTCTGCCATGTGCACTCAGCTGCAGGGGTCTTCACACTCAGCTGCAGACTCTACTAGGCCTCTGTGTGCTTAGCTGCAGAGACTCTTCCTACTACTACAACCCAATACACTTCAAATTTCCCCCTATGCTCTAACCATGCCTTTGCATCTATCTATTTCTTGCTTACCCAAAAACTATCTTTACACTTAGAGCCTCGCTCTATTTATACAATCCCATGGTCCGCGGACCATGGGTAGGCCGACACAAATTTACATTATTTTACAATTCTTACGACGGACCACCCTATGACTCATCCTAGACTTTCTTGCTCTGCACCCACACTTCGCGGAGCCTTAGAATACAATTGACCAAAACTCAGGATTTAAGCCACAAAACCTGTTGCGGGGTATCCCATGCCCAACAATATTCCTTGAACTTCTTCACATGTTGATAAGATGAAATCATGAAGGAACTATGTATAGAAATTCCTAGGAAAACAATATGTGAACAAAGGAAGAAGAGTTCATGAAAGATGCAATTATTGTCACATAAGATAATATAAGAAATCAACATCTGATGACTAAGAAGAATTAGTTATGATATTTGCATAGAGAAAGATATGAACACCCTTTACATCGTGGGTCTTGGAGATGTGTTTATGAATGTGCAAGATGTTGATGTTGCAAGAAGTTGATGTCATGATGAAAGGCCATCATAAAAGGTAACTTTGATTTGATTTTCATTTTTATTTTTGAATAGCATACAATTGGGTTGGAACAAGGCTATTGAAGGAGATTTGTAGATGTCACTTACAACTAGTACTCATGGGAATGGATGTAATATCCTAAAAGAAACATGAATTGGAAGAGGCATCTATATGAATAAAATATAGATGTGGATTGGAAGATCACTTTCTTATGAAAAAGAAGGGTGACATGACTATTAGTTAAATCCTATGGTTTGTTGAATGAAAGTGATGGATGGCCAATTCCCTTTGAATAATATCTAGAAGATGAAGGCTTCATGATGAAGAAGACGAAGTTAATGAAATTGAGAAGAGGATCCCTACAAACAAATATCAGTACCATGATCTCCACCAAAGAGAAGAGAGTTGTTGTTGGAGACAAGTACCTAGTTAAGAGGGAGCTTGGACAAGTCTGTGGTGAAGAGGGAGCTTGATTATATTCCTTTTATAGGAATGAGTGTATCCTCATTATAATAGAGGTAGATATAGACACATCATTATTTTCTTCATGTTATGAAGAAAGAATGGAGGATTGGGTAAGCATCTAAGATTGATTCTGATACTCTTTGAGGATGTGGTAGGGCATCTAATAAGCAAGAGTAGTTAAAGAGGAAATTCCTGGAGGATGTGTTATTCCAAGACAAGAATTATCCTAAAAGGATATACCCTTTGAACACTCCGGTGGGGTGTGTGCCTTGAGAGATAATGATGATGGTATATATTAGTCATTGGTCTTGCTAGCATTATGCTCTAATCTTGTGGAGAGATAGAGATGTTAGTGAAGGCCTTGCTATGTTACAATGTTGGTTGGTGTGATGAGATGGAATAAGATAAGCTGAATTGATAAATTACGAGATGGCTTACCAATCTTCCTCTTCTTATGATAATTCTCCAGTTTGATAATGTCCAAGTACCATGTATGGATTATGAATACCTCCCTAGTTAAGAGGGAGTGTTGAAATATGTAACTAGGTTTGGTCTTCATAATGACACATGTAATCATTATTTTATGTATTTGATGTAAAGAGAAAAATAGAATTATTTTAGGCATGGATTTCATGCTCAAGGTTATTTGATTTAAAGTTCAAGCACCCACTGAGTGCTTCTAGGGCTTGTATTTGAGCCGACAAGTCATAAGAGTCATTGTCATGTATGGAAAACCATTTTGGGAATGTTACGTATTGTAAAGAAAATTTATTTGAGTCAAAATTAGAGTCAAATACCCTCCAAGACCTTGTCATCATCAAAAGGACAAGTCGGCCTTAATAAGTGGACATGTCAGCCTAAAGGCAACAATTCAACTTAGAAAGAAAGCCTATATAGAAGGGACGCCAACCTCATTTGAAGATCATCCAATGAACTCTTAAGAAGTTTGATCTAAGAGAAGAAGAGGATGAAAAAGGAAGTCAAAAACCTAACAAAGAAAGAGAAGGAGAAAGTGAAGTTTTTGGGATTTTTTTTAGGCTAATATTCTTCACACGTGCGAAAGAATTAAGGCCCTTATTGCAACAACTAGACCGAATTGTCGACTTGCTACAAGAAGTCGAGTTAGGGTATAGTTTTCAAGTTGAGTTCCATAGAAGGAATAACCAATTCAAGCAAAGAAGAAGGAAGAAGGAAATCACCATATTCTCCACACGTGCAAGAGCTAGGGTTTCTACAGAAGAAATTGCTATGGGTCAAAATCATAGAAGAAAGTGTTGGGGATTGAAGTTGTAGAAGAAACTGTTGGGGGTTGAAGTTGTTGTTGGGGTCGAAGTTTCTAGAGAAGTGACTGGAAATAAAGTTCATCAATGAGTAAGTATAGACTTGGTCATTGAGGGGACTTTGACAATGGTCTTAGGTCTTCAAATTCATCATTTGAAGTTATATAAGAAGCGAAGAGTTCTTGTGGGTTTTCCTCTCAAGAGGTGAGGTTTTGGCCCTAGCTAATAGCCTATATCTTGTGTCCTCTTGTCTCATTGTTATTTATTATTTGGTAGTTTTTTTTTTTATGATAAGAACACTAATTATAATCAAGTGAAAGAAGAACCTAATCAAGTTAAATTAAAAACACATCACAAGCAGTTATCAAAGTAAGAGAAATCACCTAATCTAATTGCCCCTAAATTTCTCAATGCAAGGGAGAACCTATATGTTTATAAGGAATGGGACTCATTTAGAACCCAATAAGTCTAACAATGTTGCATTAGACTATATGATCATAGTATTGTAGCAGTAATGCTGCAACTCTTGGGGCTACCAACTTTACTTTATCAACCCGGGGTTCATACAAACTTGGAGGTGACCGTGTTGTATACAAAAGTAAATGTGATGGGTCTACTCATTATCACTCCTAAGATGGTGATATACCACTAAGGTTTTTCAAACCAGACCTCTATGGATTCAGAAGAAGCTTGATTACCAATGAGGGAAAGAAAAATATATTCTAAGAGAAATCTTGTCTACTGCAGTAAGGAAAAATACTGAAATCAAATGCTAAAACACACCATTTTCTAACTAGTTTCTAAGATGCTATGTTTCAAAATAATGCTAAATTAACATGTATGCAATTCTATTGTCTTAAGAACGCAAATTCAAAGCATTAAACATTCTACTGTTGTGCATGTAAATGACTAAAATAAATCTGTTTTTTATTTGAAAGTGTGAAAGCTAATCTCTTTTGCTGATGTGGCAAGTGGCTTAGGGATGATGGTGAATGGTTAGAAAATTAGGGAGACTAGTAGGGGACCTTTTCTAGCTTCCTATAGGCTTTTTCCTCAATTTGGCCTCAAAACAAGCCACTATAGTTAAACCTATAGGATGTCCTAATGCTCTACACGATGTCCTGAAAACCTATAGGATCCCCAGTATTTCTAAAGGATACAATCAATAAAAAAAAGATGGGTGTTGAAGGTGATGGAAGGCTTAGGGAAGGTGGTTGGTGGATGGAATGAGGCAAGGGAGTGCCTAGGACCACTTCAGAACTCAAAACCAAGGTTGGGAGATTATTCGATTTGCTCAACAAGCTTGGAGAAGTTTCCTTGTGAAATGATGAAATTGATGAGGGTTTTAGTGAAAGAAAAGAATGAACATGGATGGATGAAGTTGGAATGAGGTTGTTGACTATGAAATATCTGTGTACTTCTTAAACACCTACAATGCATCAAACATTGACATTTACCCAAAAATCATGTAAACAAGAAGAATTTCAATTATCTAAGGAAAACAAAATTTCATGAGCTAGTTGCCTACTTTATGCATGAGGAGAACTTGCAGAATAAGATGGAACATTGATGAGATCTAATGTAAGAATTAAGATGGAAGAAATGATAACTAAATCCTACTCTTGCAAACTAATCAAATGTTGGCCTAAGTACAGAAAACCCTAAATTCCATGAGAAAGTAGAATTCTATATTTTTGGGGCAGCATAGGAGTTCTTTCCTCAAACAATGATCCCTGAAGGAAGGAGTGAGGCAAAAACCACCTATTTAAATCTTTTCGATATTCCTTTATCTCTTCCAAACTACTTCTAAAGTAAAGCACAAATTTAACCAAACCAATAAGAAAACTAATCAAATCTACACTACTTGCAGTGAAATAATTCTAAAGACAATTCAACCATTAATCTATGAATTCAATCTAAGCATAAAAATACAAGAAGAGGAGCCTTTTCTACCAGGGTTGGGCCCTAACCCAAGAGCTTTATCACTCTGAGTTAACTTATTGCTAGATCAAGGTATTTCTCATTCTTATTATCAAAACAGAAAATTACATAATAATGTCTTCCATAAGTCTTGCACTCGAAAATGACTAGTATTTTTACAACAAAAATTTGAATCTTAATGAGGCTCTAGGCCTCTTTATTTATACAACTGAAGTCTCCAATAAATTCCTTAAATCTAGGGAGGCTTGGCTCCCAACTTGAGATAAAATAGCTCTTTAACTGTCACTTTCTTGACTACCTTTTTTTATCTCCATGACTTGGTTGCTTGTACTCTGAGCTAGCATGATTGATGGAGGAATATTCGAATGAGGGAGGAGTAAATGAAGAGAATTTACCTCCTACAATATCCCTTCCTTGTCTCATTCAAGTTTCAACCCTTAATTAGCCAAAATTCCATGATTTTCTCTCACAAACTTGCAATCAATGCACATTAGTCCACCAGGCATAATATCTCACTTTGAATAATCTCATTAAACAAAATATAATCAAAATATGTAATAAATTGTGAGAAGAGCTCATTTGACTAAGCTAGGAGGTGGATTAAGGTCTATATAGTTACACAATGATAAGGCTCATCATCACCCCCTTACTCAAAGTGTTTCTCATCCTCTAAGCAACTCAATCAATATCCATGTCTTTCATTGCTCTAGTGGCCTCCTTGACATCCCATGCTTCTATTGTAGTTTCCTCTTCCTCTGCATAGAATCCTGCCTTCCTTTCTATTTCCTCCCACTGCTTTCTTTCTTCCTCTTCCTTCCTTCCTTCTAACATCCCTAAGAGCAGTGAGTCTCAATCCAATCCAATTGACTTTGAGTCTTTGGAGAGATTTCTTGTACATGGGTGTCATGTTCGGTGCTTCTCTCATTGTTTGAGGAGAATGGTACTATCTTATTTTAAAACTATAGGGAAAAGTATTCCATATCCTTTGGAAATCTTGCATGTTGTCATCCCCTAATAGCCTGAACATATCCTCAAAGTGTGTAATTGCTTGCTCTTGGGCAGCAAGGTATCTGGGTGCAAGTTGAGGGTCATTTGCAATCACGTTATGTTTGTTGATGATAGCCATTGGATTAGACTTCTCGGCTCTTATCATGAGAGGCTTTGTTTCTTCCCTTGCCATTATTTTCTTCATTTCAGTAGCCCTTGCTTCCTCATGGTTCATCCATGATGCCAAAGCCATCAATTGTAAGTCCCCTAGTTTTGAATTGGGGTCCCACACATTTAGATCTGTCAAGGCTAAGTAATGTAGGTAGAACTTAGACTTCATCCATGATGCCAAAGCCATCAATTGTAAGTCCCCTTGTTTTGAATTGGGGTCCCACACATTCAGATTTGTCAAGGCTAAGTAATGTAGGTAGAACTTAGACTTCTTATCCCTATACTCCAATGTGATTTGATCACAAAGATAAATAAATTGTCTATAATCCTGGAATGGCATAGTGCCTCTCTGTGATAGGATCTTGATTTGGAACTGCAACCACTCTTCCTTAAGGTATAATTCATAGGACTTAGTTGGAATCCTGCACTGGATTGCCTCTAAGGATATACTAGTCATGGATTCCAATTTATTCTCTCTTTCTTGTAGTTGTCCTTTTAACAATGCATTTTCTGCCTCCAACTGAGTTTTCATTATTGCCTCTCTGTCCCTTAGGCTGCTCAGTTCTCTTCCCATCTATTTAATTTTTCCACCATGTGACCTATGTCCTCCACTCCCATGGATTTGACAATCTGCATCCATCTATGCGTTCTTGCCCTTTCTTTCTCAAGCTCAAAGAATAATGGGATGGAAATTTCTTTTGGAATGACCCTACCCCCTTCAATAAACATGTAGTAGGACTCAAGGTTAGGTTGAGGACTAGGTTCCCTTAACTCTGGGTCCTCCTTCTTTGCTTCTTGCTGCATACTCCTTTATCCAATTTCTAAGTTTCCTGTAGGTTTATAAGAGATTCCTATAGGATTGCCTCTGCCTCCTGTAGGTCCTTCTGTGTATCCTGTAGGATGCCTTTTCCTTTGGATGAGGCAAATCTATTCATAGGCCTTCTCACACAAGTGATAGGATACTTGGGGGAGGCTTGTCCTGAGGATCCTTCTCCTTGAGTTTTCATAAGAGGTGCCATCTTCTCCTGCTATTTGGGTGAGTCTTCAATAAAAATAGGAACCTTGGTGGGAGTTTGAGGTTTTCCCTGCCTTATTCTTGTAATTTTTCATGTCCTAAAGTACAATGGAGTTTGTCTCTGTCTTATCCCTTTTTGTTTGATAGGGGTACTAAGGGCAGTGAGGGTAGCTATTGCCTCTTTCTCAATGGGTTATAGAGATACCCTGGGTGATTCCTACTTATATTTTTCCTCCTCTTTTCCATTCCCCCTCTCATCTTTGTCTTTCTCCTCTTCTTCTCCCTCTAGTTCCTCACTTTGTTCATTAGTTTCCTCCTTTGCATCTTCTTCTATCTCATCACCACTTTCCTTCTCTTTTTCTTCCTCTTCTTCCTCATCTATTTCCTCTTCATCGCCCTCTATTTCTTCTTCCTCTTTTTCAATCTCTTCTTCATCCTTCTCTATTTCTTCTTCATCCCTTTCACTGGCAGTGGGGTTCTTGTCATATTTAAGGGCTTTTATATCTCCCTATGTCTGCATGTCTCTGAAAGTTTCCCATGTGATAGGGATCTTGAGGTTTTGGAGGGCATATTATATGATAAGTCTAATTAACCCATGATGGGCTAGCTGTTGATGGTTTCCTTCCTGCACCTTCATGCTCATATCTATCAGTGATTGAATAAGGAAGTAGGGGATGCTGAGTCTATTTTGAGGAGGTGTATCTACTCCATACCTCAATTCTTGAAGAAGCCTAAAGTGGTATCCATATACCACATTGTACCTACCTTCACATGAGATATACTTTATAAGGTGGTAGCTAATTTCATTCCAAGGATAGGGTAGGGTTGCTCTTCTCACTCCATTTTTGTCTTGCATGGCCTCCTCTCCTTCTAAAAAGAATTTCTTCTTTTTTTTGGCTATTTCCCTTATCCTCCTTTCTCCAAGGCACTCCTAAGGGAAGTGTGGTAATTCTGCCTATGAGCTCAGGGGTGAGCTCTATGGAGAGGCCTCTCACCACAACAGTGGCATGGGTCCTAGTCAGTGGAATGTGGAAGAGAGAAAAATCTTTGGCTACTTCATCATCATACCCCCTCAATTTCTCAAAGAAACCCAACCAGTTGTGCCTTGTCAATATCTCTAGCACAAGAAGGTGTTGATGAATCCTCACTGTGTTGATGGGTTCTCTTTTATTAAATCCCCCTATTATTTTCTCTGATGGATGGAGGGCTGTATAGGTCTGCTACAAATTTAATGAATGAGGGAATTTAAATGAAAATTCTATGTATGCAATTCCCTTATGCTGCAATCACTTTCAGCAAACTAGAAGATTTTTTTATGTTTCTTTCACTTGGAAAAAAGTGGGAAAATATAGAGCCTACCTCCTTATCACTACTTGATGAAGCCAACCCCTGTTTTTCTCCCTCTGAAGCTACTCACCGCCAATCCTATAGGTGTTGGATTATATCCTGTAGGATTCTATAGGATTTCCTGTGGGATCCTGTAGGTGGTCCTGCACAGGAAAAAATGAAATTTTCCTTTCATGTAGACTGCTTAAGGGCTGAGAGCGACTTTTCTAATGTGGAGCCTCGAGAATGTGAATGATTCTATGCATGGGGATCAACATTTATTTCCTCATATGGGTGATTTGAATGAGGTGGTTGCTAGTAGCCGAGGTACGAATATCTATTTTTGGACCGTTGGCCCCACTACCATATCATCATTCTCCTCACCTTATAATCAACTCCCACTTCGGGCATCCATAGCTTAACTACTTTTGACCTCATCCTTCTTTTCCTTGACTTGACTGCTGCCACATGTGTAAGGACTAACTACTTTCTCCTCGTTGACTGAATGAAGGTGGCCAAGTTAACTGGCCACCTTTCGCTTATAAACCAACTCTTTCACAACTTTTACATATTTTGATCACATTATGCTAATGAGAGAGTGGAAGTGAGATACTTACCTATGGTAATGATGCCTTGATGATGTTTGAAGAATGAAGTCTTTGTTGTGTGTCTGCTGCATGTGCTTTTCTCCTTAATTTTTTATTATCCTTTGATGATTTTCTTCAATGTGCAGGTACTTGGATGTTGATGTTGATGATCTTGATGCCACTACTAGGCTCTGGAGGAGCTTCTTCTACCTCTGGATCTTGCATGCTTGAAGCCAACTGTAACCTTGATTTTTGTTTTGTGGGATAGGATGCTACAAGATTTCCTACAGGATGTCCTATAGCTACTTCTCCCTCAAACATTTTAATGATTTTCTACTGTCGCAACCTGAGGATGATTGGCATGAGAAGAGAAGAGGTATATGGATTTGTGAATGAGGAAAAATAACCTTCAGGTGTTTTCCCCTTGATCTCTATCTTCATCCTCTTTTATCTGTGTTTTTTCTTTGAAAACTAATTTTATTTTTGAAACTAATGAATGAAAGGGTGATCATGGTGGAGAGAGGCATGGTTATGAGATGGTGAAGTAAGAATTTAATTTTTTGACATGGGAAGGTCATACCCTTGCTCTAGGCTTACTTCCTTTAGGATTCCCAAGCCACTGTAATTCCTATAGGATCATCCTGTAGGTTTTTAGAGAATCCTGTAGGTTTACAGGGAATCCTATAGAAAACATAGAACCCTTGAAAACTGAGGTAAATGAGTGGAAAAATGGAGAGAATGATGAAGTATAATGAATGGAGAAATAAAAACATGAGCTGAATAGGTCCCTTTTGATTCTCTTTTGTTGCTCTGATCATCCTCTTGTTGACCTACAAACAATATTTTCATAATTTTCTTTTTATTTATTTATTTACATTTTTATTGAAAGCAACTACTCTGCCTCGAAGAGGTTTTTATCCTAGCTGCTTGCCCTGGGTGCCTCAAGAGAGGTTTTCGCCCAGAGATATTTTTATTTCTCTTTTTTTTTTTTTGACACCATTGGGTTGCCTCAAGAGGTTTTCAACCCAATAGTGGGACTTAGGTGCCTCACGGATATTTTCACCTGAGTCTCCTTATTTTTCTTTTTTCTTTTTTTCCTTTTTTCCCTTTTTTCCTTTTTCTTAGTGACTTGATGATGTAGGAGTTGACACTGGATCCACCACCATCACTATTTTTCTGATACCATCAACGAACTCTTGCTTCAAAAATGGCCTCTTGTAAATCTTCCATCTGTGCCCATTAACAAGTAAAGGAATGGCCTCTGCATCTATGGTTCTTATCTGCACTAAGCCATTATCATGACATTTATCTATGACATAAAGCCCTAACCATCTAGTCCTTAACTTTCCCTTAAATTCTTTATATCTGGAATCATATAACAAAGCCCAATCACCTTCTTGAAATTTCTAGTCCTTGATGTTCTTCTCATGCCATATATTCCTCTTAATTTGAGTCACCTGTCTGTGTAAGAGGGCCTACATTCTGAACTCATCCGACCCATTCAATTGGAGCAATCTCCCTTTTTGTGCATTGCTGAGATCTAGATCTAGTTGGGTTGCCATCCTCAATGTATTGTACTCAAATTCAATGGATACCAAGGCCTTCTTCCCATAGACCAACTCATAGGGTGTGAATCCAATGGTGGTCTTCCAGGTAGTATTGTAGGCCCAGGTGGCCTCAAATAATCTATCTGCCCAATATTTTCTACTGTTGCTAACCACTTTGGTCAGAATGCCCTCTAGCGCTCTACGAGCTTCTACTCTAGCTTCCGGAGATAAAGGTACATGGATAGCCATCTGATCTCCATTGAAGTCCTGGAGAAGGCTCCTACCATCGATTCGGGGGGTAGGTAGGGCGATCCCTCCCTCACCTCGCTCTTGCAACATGCTATGTTTCCCTTCTTCGTTCTCGAGTAAGGGTGGGTCCCATGCTTCACTTTCCCATTAGGTTGTGGGTGATGGGGAGTGGATGTTCTATGCTTTATCTTGTGTTGGATTAAGAAGTATTCAATCATGTTGGATGTAAACTGGCTACCTTGATCAGTGACTAGTTCTCTAGGGTACCCAAACTTGTAAAATACATTTTCCCTTAAGAACTCAACCACCTTCTCCTCTGTTGCTGCCTTGATTTCCTTGGTTTCATCCCACTTGGTAAAATAGTCAGTGCACACAATGATGTATTTCTTTTTCTTAGAATGAGGGTCAATAGGTCCAATGAAATCCATGCCCCACTTTTCAAATGGCTTGAAAGTCACTTGAGGTTGTAGAGGCATTTCATCCCTTGGAGTAGGATTTCCCATCCTTTGGCACTAATCACACTGACTAGTATATCTTCTCACATCCTGATAAAGAGTGGGCCAATAATAGCCAACTTGTAACACCTTGAATGCTGTCCTCTTGGGTACAAAGTGACCTCCACAAGGCCCATCATGACAGGTTAGAAGGATGTCAAAGACTTCCTCCTCCATGACACATCTTCTCAGAATTTGATCTGGGCCTAGTTTGAAGAGGTTTCCCCCAATCCAAGTGAATGGGGTGCTCTTCCTCACAATCTTAATTTTCTCTTTGGAGGACAAACTCAGTGGGAACTATGCGGACACCAAATAGTTTTCTATGTCAACAAACCATGGAGAGAGAACTGAAATGGCGAACAAGTGTTCATCCGATATCTAATCATCAACCATTCCTTCCTCCCCTACAAGAACAGTTAATATGGACAAAAAATCTGCAACAATATTTTCCTTTCTAGGCTTATCAACAATAGTTAGATCAAACTACTATAATAAAAGTAACCATCTAATAATCTGGGCATTCACATCAGGTTTATTCATTAAATATTTAATTGCAACTTGGTTAGTATGTAAAAATGTTTGATAACCTGTAATGTAATGCCTAAATTTGTTCAATGAATACATAACATCTAGGAGCTCCTTTTCAGCGACTGTGTAGTTCAGTGTGGCCTTTGACAGATTATTATTGATAAAGTAAATGGCATAAGGAAATTTGTCATATATCTGGCCTAGATATGCTCCTATGGATTTATGTGAGGCATCAACATGTTTATGAAAAGGAAGGGCCCAATTTGGGCCTTAGAGAATAGGTGCAGTGGTCAACTTGTCCTTTAGGGTGTCCATGGCCTCTTGACAGCTTTTTGACCATACAAACTTAGAGTGTTTGGCCAACAACCAAAATAAAGGAGGAGCTAACTTGCTGAAGTTTTTTATAAACCTCCGATAGTATCCAGCTAAACCTATAAAACTTCTGACATCTCTCTGCTTTTGTGGAGGTGGCACCCTTTGGATGATGGCTATTTTGTTTGGGTCCACTTTCAGTCCTTGTTAGGATATTGAATGACCTAGCACAATCCCTGCAGTCATCAAGAACCCACATTTTTTGGGACTAAGGGACAGGTTCATTTCAATGAATTTGTTCAGCACCTTACCTAAGTTGGACAGAGCCTACTGGAAATCACACCCATAGGATGTAAAATCATCCATATAAATCTCTACTCCATCAAGGATTAGCTCGGCAAAGATACTCAGGACTTCTCTCTAGAAAGTGGTAGGGGCATTGCATAGGCCAAAAGGAAGGACTCTATAGGTGAAATTACCCCAAGAACAAGTGAAGGTGGTTTTATCTTGGTCTTATGGGCTGATCTAGATTTGATTATACCCACTGAACCCATCTAGGAAAGATAAAAGCTTTTTCCCTGCTAGGACATCTAGCACTTGGTTAATGAAAGGTAGAGGGAAATGGTCCTTCTTTATGGCTTTGTTTAACTATATGTAATCGGCCCAAATCCTCCACTTCCCATTTTTCTTTAGAACCAACACCAAAGGAGAGACCCACTCACTATCTGCGATAGGGTAAATGAATCCTGCATCTAGCAGCTTTTGCAGTTCTTCTTTAACTATATACTTGAGAGATGGATTCATTCTCGTTTGGGGTTGTCAGACTGGTTTGCAACCTTCTTCAATATAAATTTTGTGAGTACACCTTGAGGGGTGCACTCCCTTCATTTCTTTTTAACTCCAAGCAAAGGCATCCAGATGTTCCTTTAGCATGTTGCACAAATTTTCTTCTTGGTGAACATAAAGAGATGGGTTGATATTCAAATTTCTCTCAGGGCTGAATTCTATGGGTTTGACATGGGTAGGGTTTGAATCAACTAAGCATAGATTAATCTGATGTTTTTTCTGGGTTTCCTTTACTACTTCTTCTAAGGACATTGCGTTGGGAGTTGGAATTTGGATTATTTGTTCAATCAAATCGTCTTCATCTGGTTGTCCTCCTCCCATGGTTATTTATAAGGTATAGAGTTGGGCTGAATAAACTTCATCTTCTTCCTCCTCTTCCAGCCATAAAGGTAAGTCATGTTCTAGAGATGGTTGAGCATAAGGGTATAGGACTAACTGCTTGGACATATGCCCATTTTTTATAGTCATATTTCTAGCCTTGTAGCTAATGTAGCCATCGATAATGGCTAACTAGGGCCTCCCAAGGATGAGAAGGTAACTAGTAAGCTTGGCCTTAGGCTGGAGAACTAGGAAATTTGCAGGGTATTCCCAAGAATCAATGGAGACCATCACATCCTCCACAATCCTCTTAGGGGTCATTTTGGAGCAGTCTGCAAGTTGCAAGACTGTTGTGGTCTTTCTCAATGAACCCTAGAGGTTGAGCTTGAGCATGGTTTCCTTGGTCATCACATTAATGGCAGCCCCAAGATCAATCAAAGTGTGTGAGACAATGGTTCCATTGATGTGCACATCTACTATAGGGCTTCCAAGGTCCAAATACTTTGGACAAATTACCTACCCAAGAATTAAGTCAGATAGTTGTCTAATGACATTAATGGGAGGGGCATCTCTTTTTCGCCTCCTTGGATGTTTGAAGCACTTCTCCTTAATCAACTTGTTATAAATAGGTACATCTTTTATAGCTTGGAGAAGTGGAATTTTGACACAAGGATTTTTCAATTCTCCCAGAAGTTCAGTAACTTCCAGGGGTAGGCTGGATTGGTTGAGTCAATCTCTTTGGAAAGGGTGGTGGATTTACATTAGGCATGCTTTTATCTCTTTCTTCCTCATTCTCCCAAGGTGGAGGTAGAGGTTGGTTGTTTGGGATTACTCTCCCAAATCTTAGGTTGATATCCTGAATCTCCACAACATAAGAAAGATAGGATGTCTCTCCATTGTATACTTGTTTTTCTTGTCTGTTCTTCGGTTTCGGATTTGGCTGGGCAGGCATCTGGGTTGTTTAGGTGGAGCAGGGTGTAAGATCTGTGGTTGAGCAGGTGGTGAAGGTAATATAGTTGGAGCATTATTGTATACGGGCCTCCACCCCTGGGGCAGTGCATTCCACAGAGGCTGTGGTGGAGCATATGGTTGAAATGACTGGTTGGTCGGATGGGAATGATACTAAGGTGCAAAGGAGCAAGGAGGAGGTGTAGACTAGGAAGGATGAGTAGGGGGGGGCACGAAGAAATGAATGTTGTCTGGTTGGGGTTGTAATATGCATGGGATGACCCTTTTATGCCCTGTTGGTATAGTCGAGGCCCATGAGGTCTCCTTTGATCTCTGTAGGAGATTTTTTCAGTCACCCCTTCAGCTCCCTGATATATAGATTTTAGTCCAAGTAGAGAAGGGAACTTGTCTGTGGAGTGGTTTTCTTCACAAACTAAGGAGACTTCAATCATGTTTAATGGACATTCATTCCTAGGGTTCCTCTTTGTGCATCTAAGGTAGAAAATGGCTAAGGCTCTCTCTGCTTCCTCTTGTTTTCTCTTAATGTGCATAGTATCCATTTGTAGGGAAAGGGTTTGCAGCATCTCACTCTTGAAATCTTCTAGCATGTTTCCAATTTCACCCTTGATGGATGTATTGGAAGAGGATGGACTGACCATAGGTTGACTATCCCTACCCCTTTTCCTAGCTACCCTAGAATGGTTTCTAAAGACAGTCTTGATATCTTCACAGGGTAGTTGGTAGATGTCCCCTCCTACTAACAAGTTTAGGGTATCCAAAAGATCTTCCCTTACCCCTCTAAGCAGGACTAGCTTCAGTGACTCAGGGTCAAGTGTGTACCTAGCCCTTTTGTAGCTAAGATGGAATCTTTCTTCATAATCATTTAGGGATTCATCATGCCCTAAGGTCATCCTAAAAATTTCCTCTTTACTATATTTAGACCTGCAGTAGTCTTGATACTTGTTGTTGAAGGCTTGCTACATCTGAGCTCAAGTTGTGATTCTATCCCCAGGTAAACCCATGAACCAATGCAAAGTTGCATCCTTGAGAGTGGATGCGAATAGTTTCAACTTCTTCTCATCATTGGTGTAATCATAGGTTCTTCATACGACAACAAACTCAAACAAGAAAGTGTTTAGATCTTCTGAGGTCAGACCATGGAAATGAGGAAGGTCAGAGGGGCTTATATTCTTCATATTGGTATCCCCATTGGTTTCCCTAATGGGGAAGGCAACCTCAACTCTTTCTCTATTTCCTCTGTTATTTCTATTTTCAACCATTGGTTCAATTGGAATGGGTTCTTCTTCCTTTTCTTCTCCACCTGTAGGCTCTTCAAATATCTCTAGTTGTTCACCTAAGGGTTCCTCCAATTCATAGCCACTGAGGAGGAGGGAAGGTTGGTTGTTTGAAGCAATGGGGTTATTTGGCAAAAATTTCCCTAAGTTATCCCTATTCCTATGAGGCATGAAAGAAGTGTTTTTGTTTTGTTTTGTGTTTTCTTTTCAAGCTTTGAAAATAAGTGCAAAATTGAATTTGCAGACTGAATGAAAACAAACTAACTGAATGAAAACTAATTACTTGAATGAAATATTACTTGCAGAATGGAAAGGAAAGCAAAGAATGTAGAATGGAAAAGAAAGCAAATTAAATTACTTTTACAGAAATGAAACTAATAGCAGAATATCAGAGAAAATAAATGGAAGAAAGAAAGTAGTAATCACATATTACTCAGACACCTCCCCAACAACGGTGCCAAAAAGTGATGAGCACCAGTATTGCAGCAGGAATGCTACAACTCCTGGGGCTATCAACTTTAATTTATCAACCCGAGGTTCATACAAACTTGGAGGTGATAATGTTGTATACAAAAGTAAATGTGATGAGTCTGCTCGTTGTCACTTCTAAGATGGAGATAGACCACTAAGGGTTTTCAAACTAGACCTCCATGGATTTAGAAGAAGCTTGATTACCAATGAGGGAAAGAGAAATCTATTCTAAGAGAAAGCTTGTCTACTGCAGTAAGGAAAAAGATTGAAATCAAATGCTAAAACACACCATTTTCTAACTAACTGCTAAGAGGCTATGCTTCAAAAGAATGCAAAGTTAACATGTATGCAATTCTATTGTCCTAAGCACGCAAATTTAAATCATCAAACATTCTATTGTTGCGCATGTAAATGACTAAAATAAATCTGTTCTTTTCTTTTTGTCTTTTTTATGTGAAAGTGTGAAAGCTAATCTCTTTTGCTGATGTGGCAAGGGGATTAGGGATGATGGTGAATGGTTAGAAGGTTGGGGAGACTAGTAGGGAACCTTTTCTAGCCTCCTATAGGTTTTTTCCTCACTTCGGCCTTAAAACAGGCCACTACATGTAAACCTACATGATGTCCTAATGTGTTCTACACGATGTCCTAAAAACCTACAGAATCCCCTGTATTTCTACAGGATATAGCCGAGAGAAAAAGAATGGGTTTTGAAGGTGATGGAAGGCTTAGGGAAGGTGGTTGGTGGATGGAATGAGGCAAGGGAGTGCCTAGGACCACTTTAGAACTCAAATCCAAGGTTGGGAGATGGTTGGATTTGCTCAACAAGCTTGGAGAAGTTTCCTTGTGAAATGATGAAATTGGTGAGGGTTTCAGTGAAAGCAAAGAATGATCATGGATGGATGAAGTTGGAATGAGGTTGTTGACTATGAAATCTATCTGTACTTATTAAACAGTTGCACTGCATAAAACATTGAAATTTACCCAAAAATCATGTAAACAAGAAGAATTTCAATTATCTAATGAAAAAAAAAATTCATGAGCTAGCTGCCTACTTTATTCATGAGGATAACTTGCAGAATAAGATTGAACATTGATGAGATCTAATGTAATACTAAAGATGGAAGAAATGATAACTAAATCCTACTCTTGCAAACTGATCAAAGGCTGGCCTAAGTACAAAAAACCCTAAATTCCATGAGAAAGAAGCATTCTGTCTTTTTGGGGCTGCATAGGAGTTCTTTCCTCAAACCATGATTCTTGAAGGAAGGAGTGAGGCCAAAACCACCTATTGATAGATTTTTTATTTTCCTTTATCTCTTTTAAACTATTGTTGAAGTAAATCACAAATGGAAGCAAACTAATAAAAAAACTAATCAAATCTAGACCAATTGCAGTGAAATAATTCTAAAGACAATTCATCCATTAATCTATGAATTCAATCCAAGAATACAAATTCAAGAAGAAGAGCCTTTGCTGCTAGGGTTGGGCCCTAACCCAAGAGCTTCTTCCCTCTGAGTTAACTCAGTGCTGAATCAAGGAATTGCTCATTCTCATTATTAAAACAGAAAATTACATAACAATGTCTTCCACAAGTCTTGCACTCAGAAATGACTAGTGTTTTTTATAGAAAAAATTGAATCATAATGGGGCTCTAGGCCTCTTTATTTATACAACTGAAGTCTCCAAAGATTTCCTTAAATCTAGGGAGGCTTGGCTCCCAAACTCGAGATAAACTAGCTCTTTAACTATCACTTGTTGAGTTGCCTTTTGATCTCCATGACTTGGTTGCTTATACTCTGAGCTAGTGTGATTGATGGAGGAATATTCGAATGAGGGAGGAGTAAATGAGGAGAATTTACCTCCTACAATATCTCTTCCTTGTCTCATTTGAGTTTCAGCCCTTAATTAGCCAAAATTCCATGGTTTTCTCTCACAAACCTACAACCAATGCACATTAGTCCACTAGGCATAATATCTCACTTTGACTCATCTCATTAAACAAAATATAATCAAAATATGTAATAAATTGTGAGAAGATTTTATTTGACTAAGCTAGGAGGTGTATTAAGGTCCATATAGTTACCTAATGATGAGGCTCATCAATTATTGAAGAAAATGATAAGGGACTTTCTTTGTTTGATGAGAGCCCTAGAGGAGGGCATAAACATACAAAGGATTCTTTTCAATATTGAGGCTTTAATCATATAGGGGTTACTTAATATAATGGTATCATAAAAAACTAGAGGTATGAGATATGGTCTAGACAAATGTGGATTTGAACAACTTTATATGAACCAAAGTAAATTGCAGTTTTGAAGGTCCATCTAAGGCCTAAGAAGCTAGGATGAAAAGGAAGGGTGACAAAGGATCACCATTTTAAATACCTATAGAATGATTGAATTTGTCTATGAGGGAAACAACCAGTTCTTCCTTTTATATTATCTAGCAAACTGAAGAGATACAACCTACAATAGATTTGTTGTAATTCCCTCTTCACTCTCAATCTCTTCTCTCTTCCTCACTCAGAATATAGATATACATAGACACAATACAATTCCCTCATATATAGCGAGGGGGTTCCTTCTAGGGCAAAAAACCCTAAATTAAACATAACATCTACCATCAAATCTTCGCCTAATGAACGACCCAGATTGACTATGTAATTACAACATTTACAAGACAATTTTACATCTATTTTTAGCTTCGAGGGGGCTCCCAAAGGTCACAGCCGCCCCCCATGGAACCCCATGTGAACTAGGTTCCAATGCAATGATACCTTTGAATATAGAATATAATCAGGATCCACACCCAATAGGTGATCCTACAGATAATCATCGTACACATTCTCAGTTCGATAGAGCCTCTTCTTTACTGGCTCAAGCTTCAACGAATTATGATCCGAACACCTTTACAGAAGCTTTAGGCCATCCAGATTGGAATGCATCTATGAATGAAGAATATTGTTCACTATTTTCAAATGATACATGGGACCTTATTCCTCTTCCAAAGGGACGAAAACTTGTTAGACGCAAATGGGTTTACAGAACCAAGTTTGGACTAGATGGAAAAGTTGATAAACATAAAGCTCGTCTTGTTGCTGCCTATTTCAAATGGGAATTTCATCAAATGGATGTTAAATATGCCTTCATGCATGGCGACTTTCATGAAGAAATCTATATGGAACAACCTCCTGGCTTTATACAAATAGACTCCAGACTTGTCTGTCGGCTTAAGAAATCCCTTTATGGTCTCAAGCAAGCCCCTCGGGCTTGGTATGCCAAAATGGATTGCTTTCTTTTAGATACTGCCTTTTTTAGGTGTCATTTTGGCAATACTGTCTACACCAAGAAAGTGGGTAAGTCTCTTATCATTCTTGTTCTTTATGTTAATGATATTATCCTTACTGGTAATGATCCAAAACTTATAAAGCATGTGAAGTCTAGCCTTAAAAACAAGTTTGAAATGACAGACTTAGGACACTTGCATTATTTTCTTGGTCTTCAAGTCTTGCAATCCAAATAAGGTATTTCCCTTTCCCAGTCCAAGTATGCATGTGATATTCTATGCCACTTTCACATGGAAGACTATAAGCCAACCCCTTCTCCCTTTCAGTCTAGAGCCAAAATTTTAGTCACTTGTACTTCCCATGAAGTTGATGCTTCCTTATACTATTAACTTGTTGGATAACTTTTGTATCTAACCCATACCTATCCTAACCTTTCCTTTGATGTTGGCCTTATTGCTTGATTTATGCAAAACCCACATGAGATTCATTGGAAAGTAGCTAAAAGAATAATTTGTTATGTTCAAGGTATAGTTTAGTTTGGGATTCATATAGTGCATAAGCATCTCCTCTACTAGTTGGTTTCACTAATTCCGATTGGGATGGTGACCTTGATGGTTAGAAGTCTACTGCAGGTCATATTCACTTTTGGTTCTGGACCTATTACATGGGCTTGCAAGGAACAAAGTGTTATTTCTCTTTCTTCAACAGAAGCAAAGTATCATGGCACCGTAGAAGCTAGTAAGGAAGCCTTGTGGACTCGTCAGACCTTATCAGAGTTTGGTTTTCAGCAACAACATCTGGCTACACTTTGGTGTGATAATCAAAGTTCCATTCAACTATGCAAAGATCCAATCCAACATTAGTGTAGCACACACATTGAACTACACATGCACCTCATCCAAAATCTCATTCATGACCATGTTCTTGAAGTGCAATATTGTTCAACTGATGCTCAAGTTGCAGACATATTTACAAAGGCTCTCACAGAGGCGAATTCTACTAAACTTCGATTTATGGTTGGATTTCAGGAAGTTGTCACTAAGAGGGGATAGGTTCTAATGCCTACTTCCTTATCCTATTTTTTCATCTTTGTACATCCTTCAATCATATCCCAACTTTTTCTTAAGGGGAGACATTATGATGTTTCGACACATAAGAAATAGTTAAGTATAACTTGGTCTAGTGTATAGTTAGGTAAAGTGTGTTTCTCTACTATGCACTTTTTGTAACTTACAATCCAACAACGACATTATGTTTTAGACATTAAGCGATCTGATGGTTCATTCTCTCCTCCATATTATCGACACTTGATTTGTGGCTTAACACCCGATTGGTCCATGATCTCTACTTAAAGAGCATGGAGGTCATTTTTAAGGTGACCACTCATGAGAGAAGCTTATGTAAATTTTCTTTCTTTTAGATTAATAAATTGCCTGAAGTGGTTGCGTTGGCTCAGGCCATGAACTATTTCCCTCTTTGAGGGTTTTAACCATGTCAAGAATACTGGTGTACCGATTTGTGATCTGTTTGTGAGTGGTGTCCTTTGGTGTTCTATCTAAGGAACTTACCCTGTAAATTACCCTATAGGTAAGAGCTTGAATTTCTTCACAAAAAACATATTCCCAAATTATTGAAATTACAAAACTAATTGGAAAATAATCCATGTTGATTTAAACCTTCACTTTTACTCCATAGGACTTCGCCATGTGCTCTCTTGGAAGAATCCAATAACATAGTTCCTTTTATATCTCAATGATGGCTCGTCCTTTCAAACGATCTCACAAGATGGATTCCTTCACATCGCTCCTTCCTCAGATTCAACACTTTAGTGACAATGCAAACAAGCTATATTCCTTCACATAACAATCTATGTCTCCAGATCTCAACGTCTGTAGCACCATGCATGATAGAGAAATTCTCATACAGATTGTATCCACATGTTGTAGCGGCTACAACCACCCTCCAAAATTTTTCCTTAGCTTTGTTTTGGAGCCTCCCTACCAACCTTTCATAGCAGCATGTCTTGCTTCATCAAGCACACAAGCTTAAGTGTTTTTCTTGTGGAATGACAACCTGTCTAGGCTGTTCTTCCGGACTTGGTCCAGCTACAGGCTGAGTAGTTCCCTCAAGAAATTATGCAATTCTAGAGGGCAACCAACCTTCCCTCCAGAAATTATGCAATTCTGTATGGTATTCTATTGGGCTCCAGAATTGCACATATATTCTAGTCAAGCTTCACCCAAAAAACTGCACAAATCCTCCCAAGAAGACTGCTCAGCCGAAAATTTGCGCAATCCTAGGTAGCAGTCAACTGCTCTACCCAGAAATTGCGCAAATCTTCTAAGAAGTCAGCCCAACTCACTCCTAGAAATGCACATTTTTTTCCTCCGAGCTTAGTAGACTATTGCATGTGCAGTTGAGTTGACCAGCTCCCTCCAAGACTGGGCAAAACTGATTTGCATACATGGTCTTCTCCTCCCAAGGCAACATGTAAAGGAATCCCTTGATTCAGTGATCTACTTTTAGCAGCTAGAGGTTGCATGCAAGGATCCGTTTATAAATCTCCCATCAAGTTTCGCTCTTCCTAGATTTGTGGCATGCACGTCACATCTTCGATTTTATCAAAAATCATGAACCGAACGCTTAGCTCTTTCCTCGCATCAACCTTGCAGCTCTGACATCCCACATTGCATCTAGGAGTCGTCATCATATTCCACTTAGTTGTCTTGGGGTAAGCCCATTGCTCATGACTTTCATTGCGTTTCTGTCGCTTTGTGTGTTTCACGTTGTGTGAGTGTTGTCTTCTTGATTTCAGTGAGTGCTTGTTTTCGTTTACATGTATACTAGCTTGTACTAGCATCGTTCCAGTTTTCGTCAACATATCGTTGTTGTCGCATGCATGAAACTGTTTTTGCACGGATGGTCGTCGTTGCGACAACTCGCTTCACACACATGCATGCTCTCCAATTTCCTGAATCCTGCACTTGTTGTTTGCATGAATGGTCACTCACTCTTTTTTTCACTCATTTCATCATGCATTCACACTTCTCATGTTTTCAGTCACCCGTCGGCCGATTAGGCTGCCATGGCCCAGACCGTGCCTCACCCGGCTAGCACTACGCATTTCCGAATGCGAAGTCTATGCCTTCCCCCCAGAAATTATGCAATTCTAGCCAAGCACTAACCTCCAAGCTTGCATTGCGCAATTATTGGAGGCAATGTCATGTTGGCCCAAGAAACTACATAATGTAGTTTGCTAGTTACATGTCACTGCTGACTGAAATTGTGCATTGTGCAATTTTAGTCCTCAACAGACCAGGCTGGATTGTGCATTATGCAATTATAGCAATTAGTCAGCCTCCTGATAGTCTAGACTGTGCCTTGCGTAGTTTTGGCAGCCAGTCTCCCAACCTCCTTGCAGAAATTGTGCAACCTTCATGATCAGTCAAACAGGTATGTTGCAAGTTAGTTCTCAAGTTTGTTTTGGTTTTCGACTGACAGCTTGCTTTCCATGCGTGTTGCCATGTCTCCAGGTATCACAGGTGTTCATTGACTTCTCAACAGCACAGGTACGATGTTTTAAGGAGAGTAGAGCCAAAGACACCATTCAGAGCACACTTGGGGATGCAGTCGATCAAGTGTCTATGAACTTGCCTACCCACAAAGACATCAAGTTATTCATAGAAGAGGACATCAAGGTAAGATGGTAGCAGCATCACAGCGAGAAACACTGTCAACAACAGCTGAAGGCAGCATACCACAAGAAACGAGCACAAGAGGAAGGTTATTGACAACACGAAGGCGGAAGAAAGTTGCAATCTCAAGATCCACTTGTGATGAAAGAAACTTTGGCGACTCAGGCTAAGAGGTGATGACACGACATGAAGATCACGCAAAGGCAAAGAATGGAAGAGAGAAGGAGTTGCATGTGCTGAAGTAACAACTCAAGGAAGAACACGATTTGCATAGACAAGAGAATGAGTTACAGCAGGAGCAGGTACAGCAGGGGGTGCAACATGCACTCAAGGATGAAACTGTGCCCATACAAGATATAGATCCATCCCAGCAGCTGGAACATAGTAGAAAAGGTGAGCAGTGTTGTTTATCGCATGCAAGGGAATTCAACAGCATGCATCTCATTGTGCACACACATGTGATCTAACTCATTTGGCACACTCACTGAGGCAAAGACAAGAAGCAAGTTCGACTAGAGCTGAACATCAAATTGACAGTTGATGCGCATGAACACCAACACACACTGGAAGATCAGCACAGACACTATGCATCAGTGTGTTGCTGGTTCATTCGCACCCAAGAAGACCATGGACATTCTAGCAGACGACTTGGATAAAGGAGCCATACCAATGCACCTAGATGCAATAGAGACAAGAGTTCACTTCAGCAAGATGTCACCATGGAGTGCATGCATAGCATCACAGATGACCAAGCTTGGCATCAGCTCACCACCTTAACCATCACAAGCATGTCAAAGAGTCGGTCTCCCACAATGGACCGAGTTTCAGTGATGTCTTCCATGGCTTGCTCAAGCCATTTTGTCTCACATGGGCACATGTGCATTTTAATGTAACGTCTTTTCAAGTGGAAGTTCAAGTGTCGATAGTTGGATGTAACAATCATAGAGTAGATGAATAGTCATGAAGATAGATGAATTGTCACAAAGGTGAATGTCAAGGGTCACCCTGCCCTTTGCTATAAATAGAACCTCATAACTCATTGTAAAGGCTTTTGGTCAACCAAGCTTCCAATAGGAGTATCTTAGAGAAATATTGGACAATATTGTAATGAGCCTTGGATTCTCCACTGCACAAAGCTAGTATATCTCTTTGGAGGAGTAGGTGGTTGTGGCTGTAATGTTCCACCATTGAGACTAGTGGGGGTACATGGATGTATTGTATGACTGGAACTTACACTTTGTAATATAATAGAGCCAACGCGCTTTCATGCATATGTTTTGATTGTAGTTGGACTATTCTGGTTTTTGTAGCAATGTATGTTATTTAACTTACGCATTTGTGTATGAACTATTTTGTATGCAATTGTATGAATATTGTTGCAGATGTGATGTTGGTTTGAACATCACTTTGGATTGCTAGCTATCTTGCTTTCCAGTCAACGATGCGTCTTTGCTCGTTTTTTCCCTTCCAAGCCGAGTAATATTACAAGTTTCCAAGGGCTGCACTCACCTCACTCTCTTCGTGTTAGAACCTCTCATGCACCTTCCTTGACTTACCGCAGTTGTCACACCCTTGCTACCAATAGGTTCATCTTACTTGTGTCTGTGTGAAATCGCGGTCAAGGCATTACCATACAAGCCACTGCTAGGACTCCTACACCAAACTGTCTGAGGTCTAATTGGGACTTCTTACCAGGGAGATTGCTTGACATGTTGGCGGGTCCAACACCGTCAACATTTCTGGTGCTAGAAGGGGGGCTAGATGACAAGATGAGCCCTCATCACATATTTTGAACCTTTTCATATCTATCATGGACTCTTGCACTCTCCTCCCTCTAAGATGTTTTTTGCATGCCGAATATGTTACCATCACGAGTGGGTTCTTTGATCTCTTGTCCATATACACGTATGATGGTGAAGACGAAGTGGCCTGGCCTAAGTTCTTATATCAATTCCTTTCCTTGGTTCACGAGGATGAAGGATGTTCTAACAAATAGGCAAGACTGTTGCTTGCATACACATTTCGTGAATATCCACATCGATGGTTGTGCCACCTACCAACTAACAACGTGCACTCACTTGAGCACTTCTGTGATCTCATCGCTAGTACAAAATGGGTAATTAGTTACTAAAACAACAACTAAAATTTGCATATAAATGACTATTTTTCAGTCGGTGACTAGAAGTAGCTAATTTATAGTATATTATAACGCAACAAACTTTTAGTCATTTTTAGCTTAGTCATTAATTGATTGTCTCAATTTTATCATCTAGCAGTATATTTAATCATAAATTTGGTCATAATTTAGTTATTGATTTAGTCATTAATTGCCACAATTAATGACCAAATATAGAACAAAATATATTACTATATGATCATCTGAAAAAACCAATTAATGACCAAAGAAATATGACCAAAATTTTGGTCGTGTTATAAGATACTGTAAATTAGCTACTAATAGTCATATATATGCAAATTTTAGTCATTGTTTGAAACCAATTAATGACCAAAGAAATATGACTAAATGTTTGTCGTGTTATAAGATACTGCAGATTAGCTACTAATAGTTGTATATATGCAAAATTTAATTGTCATTTGTAATGAAAAACTAATCATTTGTAGTAGTCAATTATATTTTTTTGATAGTTTTAATATTCATTATATAAAATACTAATTTAGTAGTTTATATTCATTTAATTTATTTTCATTAATAATCATTATAAACGACTAATTTAGTCATATATTCATTTTATTGGTGTTCATCATTAATCAATGTAAACTAATAATTTAGTAGTTTTAGATTGATTTTATGTGTTCATTATTAATCAACATAGATTAATTAGTATGATTTTGCGACTAAATTAAAAAAACATCATACAATGTGAATTGGTTCATCTAATATGAAAATTCAAAATTACATATGTTAGTTAAAATACTAAACAATATCAAGTGCAACTATAAATAATTTCAACCACAGAAATTATATTATATGAAATGTCGAGTATTACAATATGAGTTTCCAACTTAACATTGGTTGGACTACAATTTACACATGAAATGTTGTTTCATCACTATAAAACATTATCATTGTGTTGTCAAGTCATTGCAGGTGAATTCACCAACTATGAAGACTTGAACATCAGTCTCTATGTGTGTGTCTTATGCAGGATATTGGCTTTAAGGGTACCACTAGACTGGTTCTCTTTTCTCTCTTTTTGCATTTTTCACTCTAGTGTTAGTGTTCTCCTTTTTCTTCAAATCCTACTACTTACCATCAATACTGAGTTCCTTTTCTGGAAACAAAAGAACCTAGAATGCAAGGTGTGTTAGCCACCTATATCAATAGGTTTCATATTTCATGATTGGTTTCAAAGGTCCAAATATGCTCTGCTTTGATAATGCAAAGATCCCATATTTTTCATAAGGAGACAAGGTATGTATATATCTTGATAAGGATTCAATTTTGATGGATGGTCCAACAGCCTAATCCGGACCATGTCATGTTTTAAATTTTCAGTTGTAGAATAGAGAAAGAAGTTTGTCCAAACAGTTTAATCTTGGCAGACAACTAGCTTAGGTAGAGAAGAAAAGGTTCCCAACAGCTTAATCTGGGACCTTGGAAGAAATAAGGGCAGAAGTAGATAGAGAAACAAAAGAAAAAGCCAAGGAAAAGAAAAGGCAAGCAAGGGTCTGCAAGTCCAAGTGCACCCTCCAAGAAGAAATAAAAAATGCTAGGCAAGTAGCTGGGTAAGTAGTTGGGGTTGCAGAAAGGTTATCTTTACCATTACAGATGTGTGAATTATGTTTTCCAAGGCAAAATCTATCAATGGACAAGGTGTTCATCTTCATCAAGTTACAGCAAGGAGCATGACTAACCTCCCTCTCCCCCTTCATTTCATTGCTAACATCCCCTCTTTAGCTAAGATCCATGGAAGAAGATCATGGTTTCATGGTGGTTCTTGTTCCTTTATAAACCACATTTCCTATGTAAACTTCTTTTCATTTTGATCTACTCTCTAAACTAAGTGAGTTTCAAACAAACTTAGTGATATCCCCCTCATTTGCCCCCTTCATCCACATTAACCCCTAATTCTACTATATAACTCCCCTATCTTACCCTTTTCCCTAATAGTATTAACACCATGGTGTATAAACCCCCAAATTTTTATAAATACCCCTCCCCTTGGCATTATAGCGATATGTTCTCTAAAAAGGGATCAAAATGACATCTAGTCACTTTGATGAACCTATGCCATCTCTCTCTCCCTTGCTACAGGTCAATCTACTCATTATACCCCTCATTTGCAAAAAAAATCATGTAAAAACCCATTTTACCCATAAAACCCTGTGAAAATGTGAAAAATGCCCAAAAACCCACTTTTTCCGCCTAAACCAAAGTCGGGCGCGTATATTTGATTTTTCAAAATACGTTTAAAAAACATTACAAAGCCTAGACAGTGACCTTTTCCGCCTGGCGCGTTTTTCAAAAAATATCATATTTTATTTAAACCCGCCCGTCCGTATCCACCGGTCAAGTCACTCACCCGTCTGCCATTGGATCGGGCCCATCAGATCCGACGGCCCACAGCGATATCGGGTCAGACCCGACGTCCCCCCGTTACCACCCGAGAAGATGACGAAGGGGTACGTCAGGCATGTGCCACGCGTCCCCTTCTCGCTCTCTCGGGTCAGAGTCTGACACTAACTGTGTCGTATTTAAGCCGCCCCGAGAGACCGTGACGGTTACAGCACTTAACCGTAACCGCCACGGCCCTAGCCGCCTGATAGTTGGCCCACCTCAGCGCCACGTCAACTCCACGTCACCTCGCCTATGCCATTTCCTCCGTCCTTTGTCCACCCCTCCGCCAACGTGGCTGCCACTTCATCGTCCCCCATGGATGTTATAGACAATTTTGTGCCTTACAACAAGGGACATGAATTGTCAATAATCCAAGGGATCCAAAGTTCCCTAAACATGATGTTCCTACCCCTAGAGGAACAAGGTCAGCAAACCAACAGCTCTCAGATCAGTTCTCCACCTGAAAGCACTCAAAAACAAGCAATCCTGAAATCAAAGCAGGTGCTCCACTAGGCTTCTGCGCTGAAACTCAGCTGCTCCATGGTGTACCTGCGTTGCAAAGCAAGTGGAACAAAGGCCACCTGCGCTGAGTGAGATGGGACAAGTGGCACACTGAGTCATTGCTCCAAAAATGACACTTGGATCAGGGATTTCGCCTTGTGATGAGTCAAAGGCTCTGTTTCTCCAAGTGGAAGCAAAGTTCTCCAAGTGGACTCAAGAAATGAAGATCAACTAAAGATTAACTGAAGAGAGAGAGGACACAAGGAAGCTACACATCAGTTGCAAGCTGACTCATCCTTTCTCAATTCATCTATATATTGAGCTCTCTCCTATGAGCTCAAGAGGCTAGAATTTTGTGCAAAGTAATGATATGTTGTTGGTTTCACTATAGAGCTATTGGGTGATTTCTTGAGGGAGGTGAAGAGGAGAAATTCTTTTTGCTGGGAGGTGTTGCTGGATTGGAGCCTTCAATGGTTGTAACACTCTCAGAACCTTTACTTCTTCATTAATAAAAGCTATTGAGGTTCTTCTATATGCTCTTGTTTCAATGATATATTGTGATAATTGTATATTTGGTTTAGACTAATCCTTGAATCAGTTATGATTGCATGTTGCTTGTAGTTTCCTTCTTTGTTAATTTGCAGGATCTCATTATAGCTGGGCCAGCAAAAGAGCAAGGAGTTAGGAGCAAGCGGGCAAAGAAAAGAGTTTGGATTCGACATTAAGCGCAAGGCAACGGTTAGTGCATTTCTCCACTCTCTTTTGCTTTCATAAAGAAGTAAACCTTAAGTAGTTTGCTTTACAGTTGTTGCTGAGGTACTATCACCCTTAGAGTGGGATAGGGTCATCCGAGTCGGATACTTTTCCCTACAACAAACTGACGACTCCGTTGGGGATCGTATCCATTTGATTGTGTTTGTAGTATTTTGCTATTCATTTCCTGAACAAAAGAGTACCAAATCGAAAAGCTTTTGACTATATCAAAAGCGAAGTAGAGGGCAGCTACTCTAGCTCATTTCTGAGCAAGTTCATGATTTGAAGAGCTGATCTACAAGGATCCTTGTAAGCTCTTAGTGATAGCTTTTCACCTTCCTTATCATCCCTTTGAGTGTGCTTGACTGATTGCTTTTGATTTGAGCAAAAACTGTGCATTTTTGAGAAAATTGTGACCCGGAAACTGTGAAAACGCAACTTTCGTTTTCCAAAGCAGGTAGTACACAGGCTACCTTCTTTGCAACGCAGGTCCCGAAGGGGCTACCTGCGCTGAGAGCAAGACTGGCTGTGCAGCACCTGCGTTGGCCCAATTTTGCCTAGTGCTGTTGGGGTTTCCTCCTTTTCTCTTGCCTGTTTTCACTATAGATTTGGCTGCCAGTTACCAGTCTTGCACCTGTTCTGAAACCAACATTACTTGCCATCATTCCGCCTCTGTTATATAACGAAATTGTACTTGTTCTTTTGTATTTCTTACTCATTTACAATTTCCCATAACGAAGAGTAAACTAGTCTTGCTTTTGGCCTCTTAGATCTGAACCTGTGTTAGGCATTTTGCTGGTCTAAAGAGTTAGCTTGTTTGCTGTCCATAGCTGATTAGTCATTTTACTTTCGTCATTATGGTTTGATTTCATGTATTTCCAGTGATTAAACAAGTAAATCTTAAGGTGTCTTTTGATTTTGGACAAGCTTGTTTACTTTCGCTTTAAATCGAAATCAAAGTTATATAGCAACTTTCTTTTTGTAACCCATCTACATTAAGAAAGGGAAAAGAAAATACATGCATTGTGCATTTTGCATTTGACTGTTTGCTTGACGATTTAGGAAAAATTTGCATTTAGTGTGTGCTCTATGATCTGTGTGAAAAGATTTGCCTTTCTTTTCCCTCAGTAGTTAAGGTTTTCAAAGTTGAAAGATTGAAAAGTTTGCTTCTCATCTTAGACTGCATTCAGGAATTTGTTACATACATCTCGTGGTGATCCTTAAAGGCAAACTGCTAAGCAAGATCAACATTAAAATAAATCCAATTTACATAACAACGCTTTGTAACATAACGCAAACACATAGAGGTCTAGGTAGAGACGTGTTCCGGCGTCGTTAAACATAGTGACTGTCGATCTCTACGAAGGTGGGTGATTCCTCCTGAGAGTCGGTGGCACTAATACGGACTTGTGCTCCCACGTACCGTCGCGTATATATTGGGAGACCCCTATAGGCAATTATCCTTTATCCATAGGAAGCCATGTCGGCCGCCCTACTGATCGCGATGCAGTGAACACAGCATTCACGAAGATCGACCACCCGTACCGTAAAACGTATTCTGTGGTTTCGCGAAAAGTTTGGCACACCCTCTGCCTAGAACTCTAGAGAAGTTTCTTTTGGCCTTTTTCAAACTCTATAACTGAAAAAGTCCATCCGAGCATTTGTCACTTCGGGCTCGTTAAAACATCGAAGGCGACTAGAGTCATCTTTAGCTTTTTCTCGACTCTTAAAACATGAAAAAGCAAGTTTGTGTCTAAAAGTGTCGTTAATAAAATTTATTTTAAACGGAACATAATCACCTGTTATTCCCACGTTGATCTTTTAGTTGAAAAGTATGGAGCCCACCAACCAAGGAAGTAACCTTGGTGGAAGTCCAAATCCCTTCTCCTCTTGGGGAGATGTTGGTGCGCCTCATATGGCCACATTGTCACTTCCAGGATTGACAATTGGCCTACCTGTATGGCTCTTTTCAACTAATGTAGTTCAGATCGCCACTAATCCTGAGCAGTCGAATCAACGGTCAGACCAGTCTAGAACTACCCACCAGCCTTCCACTTCTTACAATTCTTCCTTTGATCCTTCATCTTCACAAGGTAGAGCCAGCAAAAGTCAGCCTCCCATGGAGAAGAAGGAAAAGAAGAAAAGAGAAAAGAAGCAGAAGGGGCCTATGGCGAAGGCGACTGGGGGCAAGCAAAAGACAGCTGACAAAAATCCACACACTGCACCGACCGAGCCTAAATCGCCATGTGTCATTTGCAAAGGGGCCCACTTCCATCGTGATTGTCCTTGTATTCCCCGGATACTAAGGGACTGGTCCCCAAGGTTGCACAATCCGGTAGCATCAACCTCTTGTAGTCATGTTGATTGCAGTCCGTCAACTAGCGAGAGTGAAGGACGAAAAGGGAGACCAAGATCGCCCTGTATGTTGTGTGAAGGCGATCACGCCATCCACCGATGTCCATTCTTAGATGAGGCGAAGAGAGTTTTGGAAGATCGTCCGGTATCACCGTTACGACTTCCTCCTGGATACCAAAAACTCGTGCCTAATCCCTCGATAGTTGAAAATCCAGCTGACCCGCTCAAGCGGTCAGCTGAAGTGTCAGTCATTGAGAATGAACCTGCTGAACCCAGACCAGACGAAAGTCTAAAGGTCGAAACGACAGTTGACCCGGTTCTTCCTTCAGAAGTTTCATCCTCAAATGACACCGCCATTGAAGACCCATCTTCAAATGACACCCTCACTGAAGAGGATAAGGATGACACCGTCCATATTCTTTTCATCAACACAGACTCTGATGAGCATCAGGGCAATGCGCCCATTCCTTTATCGCAGGAAGGAACATCGTCAGGGTCGTATCCGGCCGTATATTCGGTCCCACCACCAAGCAACCTAGTTGTATCCTTTGATTGGAATCAACTAGGCAGACCCCGGTTACCAGCCAGTATCCCATTCAGAATCATAGTCCAAATCTACAGAATGGTGATGGCTGGAACTATCATTGATGAAGGGGCATCTGTGAGTATCCTTTCCTCTATTGCTTGGAAAGCACTGGGTTGCCTGGCGCTTTTACCAGAGATGAGAAATCTATCAGGTTTTGATAAAGGAACCAGTCACCCATTAGGGATTCTCCCCAATGTTCCAATTACATTGAAAGGGAAGACAGTTCATGTGAACATCATGGTCGTCCAGGGACCCTTGGTTTATAACTTACTCCTTGGACGAGACTATATATATTGCATAGAGGCAATAGTGTCCTCGCTCTTTAGAGTCATGTGTTTTCCGCACGAAGGAAGAATGGTCAAGCTCGTAGACCAACTTTCATTTCCAGGATCATGCATTGCAAATAGTCAAATACCATCCCTTAACGGTTTATTCACTCAAGGAATGCCTCCACCCCCGGTTCTACTTCCCGATGAATGCGAGTAATTCGGAAAGAAAGAACTGGGACCCAGGGGGCATGCACCCTGGCCTGCCTTGGGCAGAGAAAACCTTGGGTATAAAGTTAATTTCCGCAGAAGAATGGACTAGTCCGTACCCCGTCCAAAAAAGGAAGAGAGGGTTGTTCTAGGATAAAATTCTTTTGTCAAAGTTATGTGAGCGAAAAGATCGACTCCCTTTGTCTAAAAAAGTAGGCTCTCCTAAGGAGGAGATCCATTTGTGGCGGCAAGTAGCCACCATCTTTGAATGTCAAGCCTCACCCATTAAAACATATGTTTTGAAGGATAAGTAGGGGCAGTCTTCAAAGAAAGAGATGAAATTGCTGCAACAAGTAGTCACCATCCTTAGCAACCTAATGATAGACATCGCCGAAAGGAGAGTTTAGTTTGCGGCAGCAAACAAAACCATTTTTCGGATAATAAGTAAGAGGACAGAATCTCGAAATTATACTTTATACCTGGGGGCATGCGAACCTTTTGGAGTGCAAGCACGGGACGACTATTTATTTTTTAAATTTTTAGGTCCTCCCTTTAAACCTGTAGGTCTAACCCGTTAAACTCGTAGGATTAGCCGTTTCCAGCTTGCATAAAGAAAGGATGTGAGGCAAAAGTTAAAACCCGCCGAATTGGAGTAATTAGTGAGGTATCGCTCCTTAAATAAGATTACCTCACCTGAGGCATTCCTTGTATTAAGACTAGTATAATTGAGCAAGGTTTGAACGCATTCAAGCTCGTTAAAAAATGAACTGCCCCTTAAAGTTTAGGGGGCATATGCCTCGTCTGCATTATTATGCTGGGGGCATCCATAATCGAGCAGTTTTAGCAATGTTCATGCTCGTTAAAAAATAAACGCAAGAATCCGAGCAGTTTTAATACAGAGTTCAGGCTCGTTAAAAAATAAACATAAATTGTGAGCAATCTTTCCCTGCAGTTCAAGCTCACCCAGAAAAATGAACCGGTAAATAACCTTGAGAAATGTAACCTTTGATAGCCATATTAAAAACCCTTGGTCGTGTTTATATGCCATCACCTCCATCCGTTCATTTGGCCAATCGTTCATCTCCATATGTTTGTTTACCCATTTTGAGGAACAGTTGCGAGGAGTGATTTCACTTAGCCATCCTTGTGACACTGCTGTGATTGGAAAATTCCAACCTGTACCTGGAATCTGCTGCTATCCCTGTTTATCACTCGTTCCTCAAAAGACGAGTCTTCTTTGAGCTCTTTTCACTGACTCGTAAAATATTGAAAGTTTGCCGAGTTTTGGCCTTCCAGCTCGTTAAAAGGATCGGAAGAGCTATCCCTCCTCTAGATTTTAATCTTTTTGGACCTGAGGGATTATTGCACAAAAAGATCGAGCTCTTGTTTTGTTCAGCTCGTTAAAGAAATCGAAAATTCATCCCTTTTGTATTGTTTTATACTTTTTCGGACTTAAGGGATTAGATGACGAAAAAGGAATTTTGGAGTTAACTTTCCGTACCTTTTCAGACTCTCTAAAAATGAAAAGGACCGAGTTTTCCTTGTCGTTTGACTCGTTAAAATGATTAAATAGCGACAAACTTGTCTTTAGACGAGAACGAGTTTCCCTATCGCTAGGCTCGTTAAAACATAGCGATGGGCTTGCCCGAAGGGCAGGTTATAGAACAAGCATATGTTATCCTCCTCAAGCTTGACAAAAATAAAGAGGTACTGGTCAGCAATGACTGGGGAAAAATTGGGAGAACCTCACAGCATTAATGGTAGCAAGTCGCTCTTGAACATGACACTTTGTCCTCCGTATCACATCGGGTTGGGTTGTTTCATTCACCGGTCTCATAACCATGGTCCTCGCCACACCATCCGCAATTAGGGTAATGCTACCAATCCATCACATCAGTGTCGTTATATGTTCAAGAGATGTGGTTCTGCAAAGAGTCAACCGTGTCCCATCCACTTCCATACATTATCCTTCATCCACTTCATGGCCGCCACCCTGAATCATACATCACAGTTTGTTTTCACCTCATCACAATCACTAGCTCCGTTCCGTGTCACTGATGTGGGATTCATTAAGGCCCTCCTTTGACGAATCGCTCCTTGTCGACATCAACTCATTATCCAAGGAGTTGATGTAGGAACACCCCCTTCAGTACTTTGAAGCTTGCATGCCTCAATGGCAAGTTTCTCACTTCCGGCGACAGGTATACATCAATGACCTTCGACCAGAAGATTTTGCATGGTGGTCGACGCCAAGTCCTTTATTCCCACCATGTGAATTGTACTGCCGTACCTTGAGGGTCATCATCTTTATCGGTGATTCCTCTCGCGCTTGTTAATGGTTTACATCGTTGACCGGTAATCAAGCGATGTCTTTCCATGTTCGACTTCAAGAAATTCTCACATGGATCGACTTGTACATCGAGTGAAGATCGGAAGAGATTGAAGACCCCAGATCTAGTTTCATCCATCCGGGCTGCGATATATATTCAGGATATAAAGACATTTGATATGTACATCATTGCAGCAGATGATCATCCGTCTCAAAGGATGATAATTTCAGCAAAGAATTATCAGTCTACAATCAGACGATCGTCTGTTCTATGTACCAAAATGTATTTATAAAGCTGAGCATGGGAATGCCCGCCTCAGCTAGATCATGAAAATGTATGAAAAATAATGTATTGTATTGTATCTTATTACAGGACACTTCTCAGCAGATCGAATGAACTTCGGATCCTCTCAATAAAGCATTTCACCCGATAAACGACCTCATACTTTAGGGGGCATCTGTTATAGACAATTTTGTGCCTTACAACAACGGACATGAATTGTCAATAATCCAAGGGATCCAAAGTTCCCTAAACATGATGTTCCTACCCCTAGAGGAACAAGGTTAGCAAACCAACAGCTCTCAGATCAGTTCTCCACCTGAAAGCACTCAAAAACAAGCAATCCTGAAATCAAAGCAGGTGCTCCACTAGGCTTCTGCGCTGAAACTCAGTTGCTCCATGGTGTACCTGCGTTGCAAAGCAAGTGGAACAAAGGCCACCTACGCTGAGCGAGATGGGACAAGTGGCACACTGAGTCATTGCTCCAAAAATGACACTTGGATCAGGGATTTCGCCTTGTGATGAGTCAAAGGCTCTGTTTCTCCAAGTGGAAGCAAAGTTCTCCAAGTGGACTCAAGAACTGAAGATCAACTAAATATTAACTGAAGAGAGAGAGGACACAAGGCAGCTACACATCAGTTGCAAGCTGACTCATCCTTTCTCAATTCATCTATATATTGAGCTCTCTCCTATGAGCTCAAGAGGCTGGAATTTTGTGAAAAGTAATGATATGTTGTTGGTTTCACTATAGAGCTATTGGGTGATTGCTTGAGGGAGGTGAAGAGGAGAAATTCTTTCTGCTGGGAGGTGTTGCTGGATTAGAGCCTTCAATGGTTGTAACACTCTCAGAACCTTTACTTCTTCATTAATAAAAGCTATTGAGGTTCTTCTATATGCTCTTGTTTCAATGATATATTGTGATAATTGTATATTTGGTTTACACTAATCCTTGAATCAGTTATGATTGCATGTTGCTTGTAGTTTCCTTCTTTGTTATTTTGCAGGATCTCATTGTAGCTGGGACAGCAAAAGAGCAAGGAGTTAGGAGCAAGCGGGCAAAGAAAAGAGTTTGGATTCGACATTAAGTGCAAGGCAACGGTTAGTGCATTTCTCCACTCTCTTTTGCTTTCATAAAGAAGTAAACCTTAAGTAGTTTGCTTTACAGTTGTTGCTGAGGTACTATCACCCTTAGAGTGGGATAGGGTCATCCGAGTCGGATACTTTTCCCTACAACAATGGATCAATGAGAACCCGCCACGTCACCCGATGACGTCAGCTGACGTCATCCGACCCTGACCCACCAATGACGTCATGCTGACGTCATCACAAAAGGGCACCAAATTTGGGAAAAAGTCTATATTATGGCCAAAATTTGCGCTTTTATGTTCTTTTCGCTCTATTTTTTCTTGCTCCGTTGCATGCCGTTCGCGTCCGATTCCTCGCCAACCTGCTAAAATCAACCAGGCAACCTCAAGAGTACCATTCCTGCCTGCTCATACAACCTATGTTCGCTGTTCTACCAGGTATTTTTCGTCATTTTCCTCCGTACGCCTGCAGTTGTCTATAAAATCTCACAGGAAGCTTAAAAGGACATTAAACTCATAATTCACCGGTGAATTCCTCTACAAAACCTCTGTTTTCAACCACCACCTCGAAAAACACTAGCTAAGCCTTAAAATTCCCCAATTTTGTCAAAACAATTGAGAAATGCTCGCGCAATCATGAGGCAGTAGTTATATCCTTTAAAAACTTGCTACAAGTGACAGAGGGAGGCCTGACAGTATTGCAGTCCCAATTCAAACAAAATTTCACTTGCTCTTGGATTAATTCCCCTCTGATACCCGTAACTCACCTGCATTGTGATAAATCACCCCTGAACTGGTTTGCCTACTTCAAACAGTTCAATTACAGCTTAGAAGATTTAAAAACACCATGGAGACACCAATTGCACTCAATATCAAACCACTGAATGCCCCTCAAAGAGAATTGAGTGGAAAGCATTAGGAGATGTGAATTACCAGATGATGGAGTGGTTTAGAATGGGTTCTAAATATAACATTCATATGCTCAATGAACTAAAAGCCCAGCACCTCAATGGAGCTGACATCCTGGGAATTTGGGACTCCAATTTACCCATATATAACCTTCCTCATGCTATCCCTTTGCCTGAATTCATTTACAGATGTCAGGAGTGCTATGACCCCTGTCAAAGAGCTGTTTTGAGCCCCACTGGCTCAATCCTATTTCAAATTACCCCTGAGAGCATCAATGAGATGCTACACTTCCACACAACAAAGTCATTGGCTCCTCTCTCCATGGAGCACCTAATAAGGAAGGGAACTAAGCTGGCAGATGATCAGATCATCAAAATCAATCAGCTGTTTGTCACACCAACCTCTGTAACCATCAGAACTCCTCCCATTGGATATGAATACTTAAATGATTTGGGCAAAATGATGGTGGATTTGATCAGTTATGTCCTGGGGTTCAAGGGAGTGGAGGATGTGGATGACAGTATAATGGCAATGCTGTCCATATTTTCACCTAGAAGGGCTCCTGCCATTCACTATGACTATGCCACATATATTGCAGACAGGATCCATGAGCAGCTAATAAATCTGCCAAGGGAAAGATTATTTAGGTATGCCTCATACATCTACCATTTGTTTCTGTTCTACCAATCAGATAGCTTCCCACTCCTCTTGAAGAAAGTGAATGCCCAGGGGAGTCCAAGATCAGTTGTCTTCTGGACATCAGTTTTCCACTGCAGCTCAGTGTCACCATATACATATAATGAGTTTGTAGATTTATTCATTCACCCAGCTTTGACACTATTGTATGGTGTCCCTCCTCCAAGATTGACTGATGATATGAGGAGAGTTCTCCATCTGTCTAAGAAATACAGCATTGGTGATTGGTACTTCTACCAACACCACACAGTGATCAGGATATATGGCTGTGTGTTAAAGCCATATAGATTGCCCAGGTATGTCCCAATGAGACTGTTTTCCTTGGAGTATTTCAGGCAATTCGGAAATGCTGACTGCCATCACTTTGAAAGCAAGAATAAGAAAGTACAGCTGAAGATAAGGAGCCAGCTGGGACCTTTCCTTTACAATAAAAGAGAGGAGGGATGGAAAGAGGCAGACAGAACCCTAGAGGGCCTCAGATTACAAACCAGTTTTTCTTGGGTACCCTATGACCCTAATCACTTCATTTCACTGAGAAGAATCAAATATAAACTAGGAACCTATGCACATGTGAGGCAGCCCGAGATTGAGCAGTATGCTAACACACTGAGATGGGCAGAGGGCACCTTAGAAGAGGAATTTAGTGAAGAAGAGTTGTTAGAAAAGGAAGCCAGAAATATTCAAAAGAATGTTGATCTCGAAAATTGTGTACAGGTTCCCCTCACATACAGAAGGCAACTTGGGACAGCAACTTCCTCATCAACAACACAGCAGGCTGCCGAGGATATTACACACAGCAAGGGCAAAGAAAAGCAGGTGGAACAGCCACCTCCTTTAACAGAAGAACAGGTAGAAACATTGCTGCAAGAACAGCAAGAAGAGATGGAAAAGCAAGCAGAAGGGCTGCAGCAAGAACAGCCAGGGCAGCAAGAGCAGCAGCATCAAGAGCAACAAAGGCAGGAGCAACCTGCCCAGCAAGAAAAGACAGTGGAAAATCCTAAAACCACTGAGCAAATAGTGCCTCCAAGGCAAGATATTACAGCTGAGGCATCAATCCTCCAGACCCCTCAGAGGGAGGATACATTCATCCTTAGGAAAAGAGACAGGGAGACTCCTCCCACAGCATCAACAACTCATGGGGAGAAAAGGCAAAGAATAAACCCCTTCTCTGAAGAAGAAATGCCAATGGGGCAGTCCTTTGGCATAGTTCCACCTAGCAAGGAAACATCAGCTAGTTCCTTCCAACAGGAACAAGATAGGACATTGGGAGGAGAGGTCAGCTCCTCAAGGCAGCAAAAGGAAGGTGGACTTGGCATTAAGCAACAGTTCATCGAAATCAAAAGGAGAAAAGAGCCTATCAGGATACAGCTGTACAATCATCTGCTGAACATGGCTCCTACAAATCAACAAAGGCTCATGTCTGCCTTTGATCTACAAGAAGTCAAAATGATCATGAGTCATTTTATGCCAACAGCACTTCAGCCACAATCTGCTTCATATTATCTCAGGACTAACCTGGAAGTCCTTGCTAAAGACATCCACCCGATGGACAAGATTGAACTACACAAACAAACGGGTGAGATGGTCTATGCTTCATTAGCAGACCAAACCTTAGACAATTACAGGCTACATAATAGCCTTAATAATACAGTTGCCCAGTTGGAATTGGAGAAGGCATCATCCCAGGCAAAAGACAACAGAATAAGGACCTTAGAGGACATTATTATAGAGATTGGGCATGATCCCAAAGACATCAAAGGCATTCAAGAGATCCTGAAATTGAGGGATGCAGATTTGGCAGCTTTAAGAAGGAAAATCAAACTCCCAGCCACTATTCACCCTCAGACTGACGATGTAGCCCAACAAAGACATGATGAACGGGCAAACACTCTGCTGGTAACCCTGTACAAGCAGCTAATGCAAACACAGGAAAAGCTAGGAGAGGCAGAAGCAGCACGAGCAGCATTACAGGCCACCTTGGCACAAAGAGAAGAAGGGCAGACTTCCCCACCTCCTCCTGAAACTATCAATCTGGAAGAAGATGCCACTACTACTGCTCCTCCTTCTCAACAAACAGAAGCAACAGCACCGACTACATCAACAGCTTCACCAACAACAGAGCAGACTCATAGTCTGGATATGCAGAAGCTGCAAACTGAAATACAAGTCCTGGAAGCTCAATTGAAAGAGCTCAATGAAGTCAAAGAATCCCTAGCCAGTGTGAATGACAAGTATGATAAAAGCAAAAGAAATGTGGCTGAGAAAGAAAGGGATGTCAAAACTTTAAAGAGAAGAATAACAGAGCTGGAAAAGGAGCTCACACTAGACAAGGTAACTGCTGAATTAAAAAATGTGCTGTGGGCCAATATTGGCCAATCTATTACTGACCAATGGCAGTATATAGAGACCATCCACGAGCAATTAGAGCTCATTCCAAGAGCACGAGCAGAAATTCACAAAGCAAGGGCTACTCTAGGCAGCACGCCTGAAGTAGCAACAAGGATGATCAATGTGCTCAACCACAAAACAAGCAGTCAGTTGGCTGCCATAGGCATATCTAACAGAACTGAGCACATCCAGTCGATCAAAAGGGTTCTCACACTCAATAATTTGGTACAGACATTAGACAGAAGAACCCAAGACATGCAGACTGAGGTAAACAAATTTATGGAGAAGTTTCAGGTGTTGGAAAGCAGAGGGCTCCCTGGTTTACTGAACAACGCAGGGAGATTATACACCCATGACCAATATGCCAAAAGGGTCAACACCTTTGCCACCAGCCAGATCAATGAAAGGCCCAGCAGCTCAGAGGAAACAGGGCCAGCTACAGGACAGACTATCTACAACAAGGTAGAAAGTCTATTTTTCATAATGAATGAGATCAATCATCTTTTTGATGCAGCTCCCAACTTTTTCAAGTACACAGAAGCAGAAGAGACCATGGGTGCAATCCTAAGGCATCAGTTACCTACTCAAGAATGGTGGACCAATGCTATACAAACTATTTTATGAACAGCGTGCCATTCAACAACTTTTTGCTCATATGAAAGGTAAAAACTTCTATACACAGGACAACTGCAAAGGGATCAACATACAGTCAAGATTAAAAGCTGAGCCAACTCAGCAGAGATTTTGGCCAAAAGGCAAAATAAAAGCTACAGGTGTCCGGGCCGAAGATCTACAGCAACACAGCTCCAAGAACGCATTATCACAGCAGTTATGCAGGTCACTCCAACCGACTTAGTAGCCTCCAAAGGCTAAAAATATCTTCTGACAAAGCATAAAGACACATTTACTTTATATTCAATGCTGTAATAACTTTCTGATTTTAATATCTTAAGAGTTGTTGAGATTATCAAATCTGAGATAACTTAGAACTCAGATCTTTTTTGTAAAGACCGAGAGTATATATTTGCCCCTCGCATAAGTTTCAGGGGTTGTTGTTGATTTCTCCTGAAGAAGCTCTTATGCTGTAATCTTTTCAGAAGTTAATAAAGAAAGCAATGGAATTTCTCGGATTTCTGAGGTGTTGGATGCGTTCTGGTGTCTGTTGATAACTGCTGGATTCCTGTGTATTTCACCATACAATAAGTCTCTGTATCTCTCTATGTCAATTAGTTGTTGTGTTAAAATCCATATATGTTATCTGATTTTCAAAACTAAGCAACAAAGAAAAAGAATAACTTTCAGGATTTACTCACTGAGTACCCTGAGTTCAATCTGTGTTGTTTATGAATGTTTTCCTCAGCTGTAATCTATATAAAGTGTAATTCTTAATTGCTGCACTTTCAGAATACACCTTTCACAGTGGCCTTTGTCACAGGAATTCAAGCTTTGCTCCTGTGCAGTGTGTTCACTTTCACCTCACCAACTTAATAGAAAATTCTTAATTGCTTTCTGTTGGTTGACATACATCACCATTTAAGCTAATTTTGTTTGTCTGTAATACACAATAGGCCCTGCAGTTTGAACACCACCAATCCAGCGTATCAAATCATTTCACAACTCCAGACTCCATTGCCCAATGGTATTTCACTATCTAAACACTATGTCATAAGACCTGATAGAAATCCTTCAAACAAAATATAAACCAAAACCTGAGCATAATAACTAGCCTAAAACACCATCATAACAGAGGCAAATCATAAAGAGAGAGCCCTCTCTGATCACAATTTGGCTAGAAGCTGTGATCCAAAGATTGGTCAGTGGTTACCCCGGCTGTATTCCCTTGGGAGTCATAGGGAACAACCTGGGTGATAACATAATTGGCGACTCCGCTGGGGACTCCTTAGGATTTTTCAATTACTATCTATCTTCCAAAGCTACCATCAAGCCTGAAACCAGCCAAGAGGCCTTAGAATTGTTTCTGTACCACAGTGACAGCGTTAGGGAAGAGCTAGTTAGGGAATCTTCATCTTAGCTTTGAAACATATATAGCCATTCCAAAATCTTCATCCAGTCCTTGCATATATAAAAACTTCCTATAAAAGTCCTGAAAAACAGTTAGAAACTGGCTCCTAAGAAAAATCCTCGACATACTAGGGCTAATCCTGACCCTAATCCACCCATCATTGTTGATAATCCAAACACTATTCCAAGAAACATCAAGAAGCAACAAAAGCAGGACCAGCCTGCTATTTTGACCTCAGTTGCAGATTTTCCCAACCTTTCTACTCCACTTAAAGTCCTCTTTAGGTCTGTTCCAAGTTCTCCTAGTTCACCATCCACATCTCAAAGTCCTCCTCCCTCATCCTCATTCACTGCACATATCCCCTTCAACCATCATTCAGGTTCAGCTTCACCTGTTACCCCTGTGGTGCCCATTGTTCCTATTATCCCAGCAGTCCCTATAAATACACCCAACCCACCAAATATGGCAAATAGATATGCACCCTTGCGGCTACCTGCTAATCCACCAGCTCTACCCCAGGATTACCAAACCAAAATCTCATATTTTGACTCCACTGGCCCTTACTCTGCCATCCAACATGCTAAGAGGATGCAAGACCATTTTGAAAACTATGAGATAGATGATGACAGTGTGAGGATGAGAATTTTTGTCCAAAGCCTGACAGGTGATGTTAGAACCTGGTTCAGGTCAATTGCTGCAAATACTATCACGACCCCTGATGAGCTTTATCAGGCCTTTACTACCAGATGGGAGAAGAAGAAAGATCCCCTGCACATACTTGGTGAATATGAAACAATCAAGAGAGGCCCTCAAGAGACTGTTCTAGAGTATTGTGCTAGATTCAACAATGTGTACAATGCAATACCACAAAACTTGAGACCCCCCCCTGATTTGGCCTTGTACAAATTCCCTGATGGATTTGATTCTGACATAGCATTTCAGTTGAGGGAAAGAGAACCTGAAACCCTTGAAGACGCTCAAAAGGCTACTGTCACAGTAGAAGCAAACTTGATTGCCAAGAGAAACAGGGCAAGGTTAGAAAAGAGAAGCATATACAAAGAAGAACCCACAGCCTTTGATCAAAAACTTGATGCCATACTCAATAGCATGAAGAGACTAGGTGATAGAGTGGAATCAGTTGAAAGAAAAGCATCATGGGAAGCTCCACAAAATAACCCTCCTAGAAATCCAAATTTTAGAAGGAACCCAAACACAAACAATGGCAGGGCCAATGCTGATCCGGAAATCAGACCTCCATTTCAGGAAAACTATGCTGAAACTTCCACATTGACTGAGCCAAATGAAGATCCTGAGATTAATTTGATAGGTCTAGATGGTGAAAGTCAAGTCTTTTTAACCCGAGAAGATCATGAGGAGGATGAAATCAAACTATTCCAGACCAAATCAGGTGAATCCTTTGATTTTAAACAAGGCTATGACACTGCTGTTTATGAAGTCCATAAACAATACAAACTAAGGAGCAGGACAGTGAATGTAAGCCAGCCCGAAAAGATAAAGGGTAATCAGCAGTCTAAAACAGTCATAGAGCTTAATGACAAAACAAATTTACCTACAAAAGAAATGATCATTGAAGAGGTCACTGAACCATGGTTTTTGAAAGATCAACCTATGGCAACTTCAACTGCTCAACCTGATTCTAGTATTACTCCCCAAGAGATCAGTAACACAGATAAGACACCAAATCGAGATAAAAATGAAGAAGAAGACTTAATGAAAAAAGAAAGGACTGCTACCCATAACCTTAAAGCCCAATCTGAAAAACCTTTTGATTTAGGCACTGAAATTGGCAAGCTTAAGGTAGCAATTCCCCTCTTAGAACTGGCTAAACATGATATCTATAAACTACAGATCAAGAAATCCCTTCAACTCACCAGCAACAAGGATGATGTCAATGTGCTGGATGATACCCCAGAACTCCTGTTTGGGCCAGAAGTGGATGGAAAAACCGTAGTCACAGGGGTATTACCTTTTTATGTCAGCTTACATATTCATGATAAAATATTGCACAATGCAATGTTTGATTCTCGTGCCTCTCACAACCTCATGCCAAAAGAAGTCATGGAGAGATTGAACTTAGACATAACAAGACCATACAAGGACCTGTTTTCCTTTGACTCCAGCCAAGTCAAGTGCCTAGGTCTCATAAAAGACTTATGTGTCTCTCTAGTTCAATACCCAAACAAGACAATCCTAATGGATGTGGTAGTTGCTGATATCCCACCTAAGTATGGAATGCTGTTATCAAGATCATGGGGAGCTAAACTCCAAGGCTCCTTACAATTAGACATGTCATATGCTACCATCTCTGTTTTTGGGCAACCAAAAAGACTGTACAGAGAAACACTCATGAAATACATGGTTAGCAGTGAAGAAAAGCCTCAAAACTTTCCCATATATGCTGTCCATTCGGACATAGACTCATACATTCTCTTTAACAGCAGTACTGCTCTCACAAAAAACAATGTTGAAACTGATATACTCATACAAGAAGAAGACTCGGATGAAAAAATCATCATTCACAAAACGAAAGTTGATCAAATACTAGACACTGCTGATGATCTAGACTTCAAGCATACCAAAGTAAATGATGTAACTGCCCTACAAGACAAGCCAGAACAAGCACCAAAACTTCTGCTTACATTGCCAGCCCATGAACAGATCATAAAAACTCCTTCACAACAAAACATTCTATGGTTCCTTGAGTTTGATGGCTCAGTCAACAAGTTAGGAGCAGGAGCTGGAGTTTGGGTACACAATAAAGAAAATAGTTATGCAGAAGGCAGAGCCTATAGATTAAACTTCAGATGTACTAATAATATGGCAGAATATGAAGCTCTTTTACTAGGCCTCAAGTTAGTAAAATTTTTGCAAGCTGCCAGGGTTTCAATCATGGGTGATTCAGATTTAGTCATTCAACAAGTGAAGGGAAATTTTGTCACCAATGACAAAAGACTAAGGACTTATAGGTCTGCTGTTGCTGATGTACTAAATGTTTTCTCTGAATTCCAAATCACCAAAATTCCTAGGACCCAGAATCTGCAGGCTCATAGTTTGGCCACATTTGCAAGTACCTGCAAGCTGCCTTTTGGGCCCCATCACTGTTTTACAGCTGAGGTAAAACATAGACCCTCTATTCCAAACAATGTGAATGATTGGCAAGTATTTGAGGATGACAAGCAAATAAACCATTTTTTAACGCTGCAAAAGGAATTTGCGGGATTAAATATTGACATTGAGACAGCAAGTCAATCACAAATACTTGATACAGCAAGTCAATCACAAATACTGTTCCAAAAGAGCACTCACCCAATGTCACCCAGAACAGCAAAACAAATGCTAAACCCAACCATTTTCAACATGGATAACATTCAGCAAATTCAAGCAATCAATTGTGAAGAAGTGGCCAATACTGAGACTGAAGTCATAGAACTGAAAGACAATTTTCTACCCACAGGCCTAACTCCACTAGAGGACATTTTTGATTCAAATGATATTCCCAGAAAGCCAAAAATGCAGCCCATAAATGCAGCCATTGAAGAATGCAACATCGGTACCATTGATAAGCCCAAAATAATTAAATTGTCTGCTTCCTTACCTCCTGACCAAAAGCCTAAATACATTGACCTCTTTAAAGAATTCCAAGATGTTTTTGCTTGGAGTTATGAGGACCTGAAGTCCTATGACACCTCTGTTATCCAACATACTATCCCTCTTAAGCCTGATCAAAAGCCCTTTAAACAAAAACTGAGGAGAATCAACCCAATGCTTCTCCCAGCAATGGAACAAGAGGTACAAAAAATGTTCAAAGCAGGCATCATAGCACCAATCAGATTCTCTGAGTGGATCTCCAACTTAGTCCCTACAAGAAAGAAAACTGGGGAAATAAGGCTGTGTGTGGACCTAAGAAATCTGAACCAAGTGTCCCTCAAAGACAATTACCCCTTACCCAAGATGGATCACATTCTCCAAAGAGTGGTAGGGGCCTCAAGGATTTCATTACTGGATGGATTTTCAGGTTTCAATCAGATCCTGGTACACCCTGATGATCAAGACAAAACAGCATTCACCACCCCATGGGGAACTTTCAAATATGTGAAAATGCCTTTTGGATTAAAAAATGCAGGGGCTACATTTCAAAGAGCCATGGATATTGCTTTTTCCAAAGAGATTCATGACTTCTTAGTCATCTACTTAGATGACCTTACACCTTTCTCAAAATCAGACCAAGAACATCTAAAGCATTTGAGACAGATCTTCCTAAAATGCAGAAAATATGGAATTTCTCTGAATCCCAAGAAATCCCTGTTTGGTTTAGAAGAAGGCAAGCTCTTAGGACACATCATCTCAAAAGATGGCATTAGAATAGACCCAGACCGAATCCAAGCTATCCTACAAATGCCCCACCCAAGAAATGTCAAAGAACTGCAAGGATTCTTGGGAAAAGTCAATTTCTTAAGGAGGTTTATTCCAAACTTAGCAGAACTAAGCAGATTATTAAACAACATGCTGAAAAAGGATTCAAAGGTCAAGTGGACTGTTGAAGCCAATCAAGCATTTGAAGGAATAAAATTGGCCCTTACCCAAACCCCAGTCTTGACCAATCCTCAGTTTGACAGAGAATTTATCATTTTCTCTTTTGCTTCCCAACATACTATTGCAGTTGTTTTATTACAAAAGGATGACCAAGGAAATGAGAAGCCAATTGCTTTCTTTAGCAAAGCTCTTAGAGATGCGCCTTTAAAATATCAAATCATGGAAAAACAAGCTTATGCTTTAGTCAAAGCAATCAAAGACTTTAGGATTTATATCCTTTATTCCCATGTCAAAGCATATGTGCCAAGTCCTGTTGTCAAAGACATTCTCACTCAAGAAAATTTAGAAGGCAGAAGAGGAAAATGGATTGCCAGCATTTTGGAATTTGACATTGAGATAAAACCTACAAAACTAATAAAAGGGCAAGGTCTAGCCAAATTAATGATAGAAACAAATTTTCAAGCCTTAGACATCAATCAGCTGGACAGTGAAACAGAGCTGGCGACTCCAAAGATCAATGTAGCCTTTGAACAATCCCCCTGGTACTCTGATATCTGTTATGTGTTACAAAACCTGTGTGCTCCCCCAGGACTGTCCAAAACTAAGTGTAGGTTCCTAAAAATGAAAACATCAAGATTTTGTGTGATGGATGGCAATTTACTTTGGAAAAACCATGAAGGTATATTGCTGCATTGTTTAATGGAAAATGAAACTAACCATATCATGCAAGAGTTTCATGCAGGAGACTGTGGTGGACACTTGTACTGGAAGTCCACTGTGGACAAGATACTGAGGGCTGGTTACTACTGGCCCACCATGTTCTCTGATGTCAAGAAATTCACAACATCATGTCATAAATGCCAAATGTTTGAAGGAAAGAGACAACTGCTGCCACTTCCTTTAAGGCCTATTACAACAGAGAGACCTTTTCAGCAATGGGGCTTGGACTTCATTGGGGAAATTCATCCCTCATCTTCAGGCCAACATAGATGGATCTTAACAGCAACAGACTATTTCACCAAGTGGATTGAAGCTATTCCTTGCAGGCAAGCAAATGATTCCACTATCATTCAGTTCTTGGAGAATAATATTTTGGCTAGATTTGGATGCCCGGACAAAATAATAACAGACAATGCTGCTGCATTCAAATCCAAGAAAATGGTGAACTTCTGCCACAAATTTCATATTACTTTGGGCCATTCTACTGCATATTATCCCCAAGGAAATGGCCTCGCTGAATCATCAAACAAAAGCCTTGTAAACATCATAAAGAAAGTACTTGAAGAGAACAAAAAGAACTGGCACAAGAAACTAGTCAATGCCTTATGGGCAGATAGACTAACAACCAAGAGATCAATTGGGACTAGCCCATATGAATTGGTTTATGGACTAGAGGCAAAATTCCCCTCATCACTAGGGGTACCTGTTATGAAACTTCTTCAAGAAAGCCAATCTGAACCAAATGATATGCAAAGAAGGATTAACCAAATCATATGTCTGCAGCAAACCAGAGATCAAGTTTTCAGCAGAGTTCAAGTGCTACAAGAGAAATTAAAAAAGGCCTTTGATAGAAGGACTAAGGCAGAAGATTTCAACATGGGAGACAAAGTCCTAAAGTGGGATGCAAGAAGAGAAGACAAAGGAAAACATGGAAAATTTGATTCTTTATGGAGAGGACCATTTGCTGTCCAAGCAGTGCAAGGTAACAACACTTACTTTCTAAAAAGCCTTAATGAAACTGACTTGGATGAAGGTCCTGTCAATGGCAGGATGCTGAAGCACTATTTTGAATATCACCCATAAGTGCAGCTTGAGGTTCCCTTGTATATATGCGGATGTACATATTATTTTCTGTTTAGATTATAAAAATGCAGTTTTTCAAGTTTATTGACTGTCAGCAAAGGTAGATAGAATCAGAGGATTACCAAGAAGGGAGGCACAAAATTTTGACATCTCAAAGTAGTAAACTTCAAGATTGGCAAAGGCAGTCAATAGGCAAGGCAATCTGACCTGCTGTTCTTGGTCTTTCAAATGAAAAACCATCCCCATGTGGAGCCACTGTTAGCCACCTATATCAATAGGTTTCATATTTCATGATTGGTTTCAAAGGTCCAAATATGCTCTGCTTTGATAATGCAAAGATCCCATATTTTTCATAAGGAGACAAGGTATGTATATATCTTGATAAGGATTCAATTTTGATGGATGGTCCAACAGCCTAATCTGGACCATGTCATGTTTTAAATTTTCAGTTGTAGAATAGAGAAAGAAGTTTGTCCAAACAGTTTAATCTTGGCAGACAACTAGCTTAGGTAGAGAAGAAAAGGTTCCCAGCAGCTTAATCTGGGACCTTGGAAGAAATAAGGGCAGAAGTAGATAGAGAAACAAAAGAAAAAGCCAAGGAAAAGAAAAGGCAAGCAAGGGTCTGCAAGTCCAAGTGCACCCTCCAAGAAGAAATAAAAAATGCTAGGCAAGTAGCTGGGTAAGTAGTTGGGGTTGCAGAAAGGTTATCTTTACCATTACAGATGTGTGAATTATGTTTTCCAAGGCAAAATCTATCAATGGACAAGGTGTTCATCTTCATCAAGTTACAGCAAGGAGCATGACTAACCTCCCTCTCCCCCTTCATTTCATTGCTAACATCCCCTCTTCAGCTAAGATCCATGGAAGAAGATCATGGTTTCATGGTGGTTCTTGTTCCTTTATAAACCACATTTCCTGTGTAAACTTCTTTTCATTTTGATCTACTCTCTAAACTAAGTGAGTTTCAAACAAACTTAGTGATATCCCCCTCATTTGCCCCCTTCATCCACATTAACCCCTAATTCTACTATATAACTCCCCTATCTTACCCTTTTCCCTAATAGTATTAACACCATGGTGTATAAACCCCCAAATTTTTATAAATACCCCTCCCCTTGGCATTATAGCCATATGTTCTCTGAAAAGGGATCAAAATGACATCTGGTCACTTTGATGAACCTATGCCATCTCTCTCTCCCTTGCTACAGGTCAATCTACTCATTATACCCCTCATTTGCAGAAAAAATCATGTAAAAACCCATTTTACCCATAAAACCCTGTGAAAATGTGAAAAATGCCCAAAAACCCACTTTTTCCGCCTAAACCAAAGTCGGGCGCGTATATTTGATTTTTCAAAAATACGTTTAAAAAACATTACAAACGCCTAGACCGTGACCTTTTCCGCCTGGCGCGTTTTTCAAAAAATATCATATTTTATTTAAACCCGCCCGTCCGTATCCACCGGTCAAGTCACTCACCCGTCCGCCGTTGGATCGGGCCCATCAGATCCGACGGCCCACAGCGATATCGGGTCGGACCCGACGTCCCCCCGTTACCACCCGAGAAGATGACGAAGGGGTACGTCAGGCCTGTGCCACGCGTCCCCTTCTCGCTCTCTCGGGTCAGAGTCTGACACTAACCGTGCCATATTTAAGCCTCCCCGAGAGACCGTGACGGTTACTGCACTTAACCGTAACCGCCACGGCCCTAGCCGCCTGATAGTTGGCCCACCTCAGCGCCACGTCAACTCCACGTCACCTCGCCTATGCCATTTCCTCCGTCCTTTGTCCACCCCTCCGCCAACGTGGCTACCACTTCATCGTCCCCCATGGATCAATGAGAACCCGCCACGTCACCCGATGACGTCAGCTGACGTCATCCGACCCTGACCCACCAATGACGTCATGCTGACGTCATCACAAAAGGGCGCCAAATTTGGGAAAAAGTCTATATTATGGCCAAAATTTGCGCTTTTACGTTCTTTTCGCTCTATTTTTTCTTGCTCCGTTGCATGCCGTTCGCGTCTGATTCCTCGCCAACCTGCTAAAATCAACCAGGCGACCTCAAGAGTACCATTCCTGCCTGCTCATACAACCTCTGTTCGCTGTTCTACCAGGTATTTTTCGTCATTTTCCTCCGTACGCCTGCAGTTGTCTATAAAATCTCACAGGAAGCTTAAAAGGACATTAAACTCATAATTCACCGGTGAATTCCTCTACAGAACCTCTGTTTTCAACCACCACCTCGAAAAACACTAGCTGAGCCTTAAAATTCCCAAATTTTGTCAAAACAATTAAGAAATGCTCGCGCAATCGTGAGGCAATAGTTATATCCTTTAAAAACTTGCTACAAGTGACAGAGGGAGGCCTGACAGTATTGCAGCCCCAATTCAAACAAAATTTCACTTGCTCTTGGATTAATTCCCCTCTGATACCCGTAACTCACCTGCATTGTGATAAATCACCCCTGAACTGGTTTGCCTACTTCAAACAGTTCAATTACAGCTTAGAAGACTTAAAAACACCATGGAGACACCAATTGCACTCAATATCAAACCACTGAATGCCCCTCAAAGAGAATTGGAGTGGAAAGCATTAGGAGATGTGGATTACCAGATGATGGAGTGGTTTAGAATGGGTTCTAAATATAACATTCATATGCTCAATGAACTAAAAGCCCAGCACCTCAATGGAGCTGACATCCTGGGAATTTGGGACTCCAATTTACCCATATATAACCTTCCTCAGGCTATCCCTTTGCCTGAATTCATTTACAGATGTCAGGAGTGCTATGACCCCTGTCAAAGAGCTGTTTTGAGCCCCACTGGCTCAATCCTATTTCAAATTACCCCCGAGAGCATCAATGAGATGCTACACTTCCACACAACAAAGTCATTGGCTCCTCTCTCCATGGATCACCTAATAAGGAAGGGAACTAAGCTGGCAGATGATCAGATCATCAAAATCAATCAGCTGTTTGTCACACCAACCTCTGTAACCATCAGAACTCCTCCCATTGGATATGAATACTTAAATGATTTGGGCAAAATGATGGTGGATTTGATCAGTTATGTCCTGGGGTTCAGGGGAGTGGAGGATGTGGATGACAGTATAATGGCAATGCTGTCCATATTTTCACCTGGAAGGGCTCCTGCCATTCACTATGACTATGCCACATATATTGCAGACAGGATCCATGAGCAGCTAATAAATCTGCCAAGGGAAAGATTATTTAGGTATGCCTCATACATCTACCATTTCTTTCTGTTCTACCAATCAGATAGCTTCCCACTCCTCTTGAAGAAAGTGAATGCCCAGGGGAGTCCAAGATCAGTTGTCTTCTGGACATCAGTTTTCCACTGCAGCTCAGTGTCACCATATACATATAATGAGTTTGTAGATTTATTCATTCACCCAGCTTTGACACTATTGTATGGTGTCCCTCCTCCAAGATTGACTGATGATATGAGGAGAGTTCTCCATTTGTCTAAGAAATACAGCATTGGTGATTGGTACTTCTACCAACACCACACAGTGATCAGGGTATATGGCTGTGAGTTGAAGCCATATAGATTGCCCAGGTATGTCCCAATGAGACTGTTTGCCTTGGAGTATTTCAGGCAATTCGGAAATGCTGACTGCCATCACTTTGAAAGCAAGAATAAGAAAGTACAGCTGAAGATAAGGAGCCAGCTGGGACCTTTCCTTTACAATAAAAGAGAGGAGGGATGGAAAGAGGCAGACAGAACCCTAGAGGGCCTCAGATTACAAACCAATTTTTCTTGGGTACCCTATGACCCTAATCACTTCATTTCACTGAGAAGAATCAAATATAAACTAGGAATCTATGCACATGTGAGGCAGCCCGAGATTGAGCAGTATGCTAACACACTGAGATGGGCAGAGGGCACCTTAGAAGAGGAATTTAGTGAAGAAGAGTTGTTAGAAAAGGAAGCCAGAAATATTCAAAAGAATGTTGATCTGGAAAATTGTGTACATGTTCCCCTCACATACAGAAGGCAACTTGGGACAGCAACTTCCTCATCAACAACACAGCAAGCTGCCGAGGATATTACACACAGCAAGGGCAAAGAAAAGCAAGTGGAACAACTACCTCCTTTAACAGAAGAACTGGTAGAAACATTGCTGCAAGAACAGCAAGAAGAGATGGAAAAGCAAGCAGAAGGGCTGCAGCAAGAACAGCTAGGGTAGCAAGAGCAGCAACATCAAGAGCAACAAAGGCAGGAGCAACCTGCCCAGCAAGAAAAGACAGTGGAAAATCCTAAAACCACTGAGCAAATAGTGCCTCCAAGGCAAGATATTACAGCTGACGCATCAATCCTCCAGACCCCTCAGAGGGAGGATACATTCATCCTTAGGAAAAGAGACAGGGAGACTCCCCCCACAGCATCAACAACTCATGGGGAGAAAAGGCAAAGAATAAACCCCTTCTCTGAAGAAGAAATGCCAATGGGGCAATCCTTTGGCATAGTTCCACCTAGCAGGGAAACATCAGCTAGTTCCTTCCAACAGGAACAAGATAGGATATTGGGAGGAGAGGTCAGCTCCTCAAGGAAGCAAAAGGAAGGTGGACTTGGCATTAAGCAACAGTTCATCGAAATCAAAAGGAGAAATGAGCCTATCAGGATACAGCTGTACAATCATCTGCTGAACATGGCTCCTACAAATCAACAAAGGCTCATGTCTGCCTTTGATCTACAAGAAGGCAAAATGATCATGAGTCATTTTATGCCAATAGCTCTTCAGCCACAATCTGCTTCAGATTATCTCAGGACTAACCTGGAAGTCCTTGCTAAAGACATCCACCCGATGGACAAGATTGAACTACACAAACAAACGGGTGAGATGGTCTATGCTTCATTAGCAGACCAAACCTTAGACAATTACAGGCTACATAATAGCCTTAATAATACAGCTGCCCAGTTGGAATTGGAGAAGGCATCATCCCAGGCAAAAGACAACAGAATAAGGACCTTAGAGGACATTATTATAGAGATTGGGCATGATCCCAAAGATATCAAAGGCATTCAAGAGATCCTGAAATTGAGGGATGCAGATTTGGCAGCTTTAAGAAGGAAAATCAAACTCCCAGCCACTATTCACCCTCAGACTGACGATGTAGCCCAACAAAGACATGATGAACGGGAAAACACTCTGCTGGTAACCCTGTACAAGCAGCTGATGAAAACACAGGAAAAGCTAGGAGAGGGAGAAGCAGCACGACCAGCATTACAGGCCACCTTGGCACAAAGAGAAGAAGGGCAGACTTCCCAACCTCCTCCTGAAACTATCAATCTGGAAGAAGATGCCACTACTACTGCTCCTCCTTCTCAACAAACAGAAGCAACAGCACCGACTACATCAACAGCTTCACCAACAACAGAGCAGACTCATAGTCTGGATATGCAGAAGCTGCAAACTGAAATACAAGTCCTGGAAGCAAAAATGAAAGAGCTCAATGAAGTCAAAGAATCCCTAGCCAGTGTGAATGACAAGTATGATAAAAGCAAAAGAAATGTGGCTGAGAAAGAAAGGGATGTCAAAACTTTAAAGAGAAGAATAACAGAGCTGGAAAAGGAGCTCACACTGGACAAGGTAACTGTTGAATTAAAAACTGTGCTGTGGGCCAATATTGGCCAATCTATTACTGACCAATGGCAGTATATAGAGACCATCCACGAGCAATTAGAGCTCATTCCAAGAGAACGAGCAGAAATTCACAAAGCAAGGGCTACTCTAGGCAGCACGCCTTAAGTAGCAACAAGGATGATCAATGTTCTCAACCACAAAACAAGCAGTCAGTTGGCTGCCATAGGCATATCTAACAGAATTGAGCACATCCAGTCGATCAAAAGGGTTCTCACACTCAAGAATTTGGTACAAACATTAGACAGAAGAACCCAAGACATGCAGACCGAGGTAAACAAATTTATGGAGAAGTTTCAGGTGTTGGAAAGCAGAGGGCTCCCTGGTTTACTGAACAACGCAGGGAGATTATACACCCATGACCAATATGCCGAAAGGGTCAACACCTTTGCCACCAGCCAGATCAATGAAAGGCCCAGCAGCTCAGAGGAAACAGGGCCAGCTACAGGACAGACTATCTACAACAAGGTAGAAAGTCTATTTTTCATAATGAATGAGATCAATCATCTTTTTGATGCAGCTCCCAACTTTTTCAAGTACACAGAAGCAGAAGAGACCATGGGTGCAATCTTAAGGCATCAGTTACCTACTCAAGAATGGTGGACCAATGCTATACAAACTATTTTATGAACAGCGTGCCATTCAGCAACTTTTTGCTCATATGAAAGGTAAAAACTTCTATACACAGGACAGCTGCAAAGGGATCAGCATACAGTCAAGATTAAAAGCTGAGCCAACTCAGCAGAGATTTCGGCCAAAAGGCAAAATAAAAGCTACAGGTGTCCGGGCCGAAGATCTACAGCAATGCAGCTCCAAGAACGCATTATCACAGCAGTTATGCAGGTCACTCCAACCGACTTAGTAGCCTCCAAAGGCTAAAAATATCTTCTGACAAAGCATAAAGACACATTTACTTTATATTCAATGCTGTAATAACTTTCTGATTTTAATATCTTAAGAGTTGTTGAGATTATCAAATCTGAGATAACTTAGAACTCAGATATTTTTTGTAAATACTGAGAGTATATATTTGCCGCTCGCATAAGTTTGAGGGGGTTGTTGATTTCTCCTGAAGAAGCTCTTATGCTGCAATCTTTTCAGAAGTTAATAAAGAAAGCAATGGAATTTCTCGGATTTCTGAGGTGTTGGATGCGTTCTGGTGTCTGTTGATAACTGCTGGATTCATGTGTATTTCACCATACAATAAGTCTCTGTATCTCTCTCTGTCAATTAGTTGTTGTGTTAAAATCCATATATGTTATCTGATTTTCAAAACTAAGCAACAAAGAAAAAGAATAACTTTCAGGATTTACTCACTGAGTACCCTGAGTTCAATCTGTGTTGTTTATGAATGTTTTCTTCAGCTGCAATCTATATAAAGTGTAATTCTTAATTGCTGCACTTTCAGAATACACCTTTCACAGTGGCCTTTGTCACAGGAATTCAAGCTTTGCTCCTGTGCAGTGTGTTCACTTTCACCTCACCAACTTAATAGAAAATTCTTAATTGCTTTCTGTTGGTTGACATACATCACCATTTAAGCTAATTTTGTTTGTCTGTAATACACAATAGGCCCTGCAGTTTGAACACCACCAATCCAGCGTATCAAATCATTTCACAACTCCAGACTCCATTGCCCAATGGTATTTCACTATCTAAACACTATGTCATAAGACCTGATAGAAATCCTTCAAACAAAATATAAACCAAAACCTGAGCATAATAACTAGCCTAAAACACCATCATAACAGAGGCAAATCATAAAGAGAGAGCCCTCTCTGATCACAATTTGGCTAGAAGCTGTGATCCAAAGATTGGTTAGTGGTTACCCCGGCCGTATTCCCTTGGGAGTCATAGGGAACAACCTGGGTGATAACAGGGTGTAAGACATGAAAGACGGTGAACACTAGAATATAAATGAAAGTAGACTATAAAGGATTTATATTACATATACCTCAACATCAACAATGTTAAATCCATTCTTCCCCATAAATGAAAGAAACTCGAACAAGTTTTCTTTAGTTGAGCAATAGTGGCCACTATGTGGCCAGATGACCTGTATAAATAAATTAAAGTCACCATAGAAAAGAACACCTTCGTAACTTAGTATTCAACCTTCAGGGAAAGCTCAGGAACAATCATGCCAACCAAGTTACATGCTAAAAATCTTAAGTTGTAAATAACTTGTTAAAACAAATAATCTGAGGTGTGATGTCTAATCCTTGTCATTTTATTCGCAACAACAATTTGTTGTCTAATGCATGAGCTTGGTCAAGTATATAAATAACATGTTCTCAAATAACAACATGAAAAATAAAATTTTCTAGTAATCATGAAAATCTTTCAATAGAAAGCAGTTAAAATGATTTCAATCAATATCGTGTAATATTAATTTCATCTTAAAGCTTTGGTTGTTGTTTAAATATACATAACACCAAGTACTTTCAATTACATAGTTAAAATGTAAAGAAACATCTAAATAAATGTTCAAAATACAATCAAACAATAAAGAGAGGATATCATGGAATGGACATTGCAATTATAAAAAAATTGTTTACATGTCCATCGATATATTATCACGCATTCCTAAAACATTTTCTTGCCCAAATAACCATGAGGTGAGAGAATCACAACACTAAAAACCATAGGAATACTTACTAGAAACATTTCCAAAGTCAATGGTTGAAGTGCCTGAAGGATCTCCAACAACAAATGAATCATATCCAAGACATGATCTCTATATTGTCTCCCCATCTTTTTTCCAATCACATCTCATGTAACATACCCACACTAGAGTCAAATAACAATCAAATGAAAGAATTGACATTTGATTTATCTTCTATATGTATAAAATTTGAATATAATTTTTTTTGGTAACATATTAATTCATATTTAAAGCCTTCCTGTCATAAGAATGTATCAATCAAGAAGAACAACAAAAACTTTGACCTCAATGAGGTCCTCTAACAATTTCTACAATATCCATATTTGTCTTGCTATGGTATCTTAGATAGAAAAAAGAACATATCTGCAAATAAAAAAGCCATATATTACTTATGCTCAAACTATGTATATCATGTATTCTTAGGTAACCTTTTAAGATGTACCTCTACCTTTACTAAAACGGATTGTAGCTTGGTTAAACTCTATATCCTTTCATTCAACATCAATTTCTACAAGATAAATGTCACACATTATTCTTTCCAATTTCTCAACATGCTAGATATGATAAATTGAAAGTCACATAAAAGCAAGAGAAAACCATTTTCTAACCAAAACAAATAAACAAACAATGCCTCTAATAAAACTTCACACTTCAGAAACTACTTTCCGACGTGCTCAGACTAAAGGTGATATTCTTTGAATCATCTTTAGGTCATATTTAATGGGATATTTGTATTTTTACCATGATTTCAATTTGGTGCTAAAAGAAATATATAAATCGAGGTTATTATCAGTGAACTTCAAGTATAATTTAAAAAAATAATGGCATTATAAGGTATGGAGAGAGAAACATCTTCATAACTAGGATTCTCTATTTTAGTTTGGTTTGAGTTGAGTTGGTATTTGAATTTATAGTTTTCTCTAAAGAAGTGAAATAGAAAGATGAGAACCAAAATAACCATATGAATTTTTAATTAATTCATATTATATATCTCTAAAATAGCTAGGTCATCCTTCTCTGTTATTTGATAGAGATTTGTTGGCATAGAATAATAATGAATTAACTATCAAACACAATGATGCAATACATGAACCAAGGAAATGATCCGGATTTAAACAGGAACGCAACAAATTACAGAGATAACCATATACACAAAGATGCAGCGGAAATAATACTTCATTTCATTAATGGAAAATACTGAAATATGCTTACAGACAGAAATGGAAATAAACTAGCTAGGGCGATGGTAGCTTATCTCTGAGAAGAGATGTGATGGCTACATGCCTCTGAACTGTGTTACAATGAGGCTCGAAGGCCTATTTATTGTTGAGAAACAATGGAAAAACCCTTAACATTCCAAAACCTAACCCTAGGAGATGAAACGCCAAACTGTGGGCCCCGTTTGGGGGTAAGTTAGTACATCAACTTCCCGGGGTCGTAACTTTGGCATATGATCTCCGTTTGACGTGTACAATAGCTCATTAGAAAGATCTATCCGAGCACTATCATTGTTGGAACGGGCAACACAGTCCATTCCATGGACTCGTGTTGCCCCCGGATTCCCCAAAAAACATCGTTTAGGGCCTCAAAACGGCTCCGGAAGTTCAGGACCCAAAAAACTGCTAAAAATAGTAAGTTGTGCTACAATTAAGGAAACTGAAAATGCTGAGAAAGACAATGGTGGGGGTCCAGGTGGACTTGGCAGGTGGCCACCAATATCCACCTGGATCATTCCTCCCCCCTTAGGAAGCAATGGTCCCCATTGCGTTGAGCTCCTCCATGAGATAAGGAAACTTCTGCTGAACTTGTTCCCTGGTGAGCCACTTGCCTTGCTGAAGGAGTTGGCCCGCTTTGACAACTCGATACAGTTGGATATTCTGTTGGCGAGTGTTCTTGATCTGTGTGTCCATGATCCGATTAGTTGCAGCTTGTTCCATGCAATCTGGATTTAATTCTGTGGGTTTGAGCTGTTCTGCAATGTCGGATGTGTCTAGCAATGGTGGAAAGTATGGCCGAAGGCGGTCCACATTGAATACTGGGTGCAGGCCAAGGAATGGGGGAATTCTGAGCTCAAATGCATTGTCTCCCATAGCCTTAGTAATGGTGTAAGGACCATATCGGAGTGGTCTCAATTTCCGATAGGCTCCAGTAAGGCGTTCCTTTTGCAAATGCAACCAGACTTTGTCGCCCACCTGAAACTTGTGTGGCACCCGATGTTGATCATGTCGCTGCTTGTACTTGGCATTTGATTTCTCAAGAATGTCATGGACTTGCTGGAGAATATGTTGGATGTGCTCAATGAAGCTGGTGGCCTTATCTGTTTCGGACTGGACATGAGCTGAATTCATGTGAGTAGCTGCAAATGGCATGGCCACATCAATGGGGCATAGTGGCTGGAATCCAAAACCCACCTGAAAAGGGCTATGGCCAGTGGAGCTGTGAAGAGCTCGGTTGTAGCTGTGTTGAATGTAGGGGAGGCTCTCGTCCCATGTGCATGGATGCTTTGAGTTATACATGCGCAAAATGTGCACAATCATCCTATTGACAACCTTTGTCTGGCCATCAGTTTGAGGATGGAAGGCTGTGGACTTCGTGAGTTTGGTGTCCAGCATTGACCAGAGACTGGACCAAAAGGTGCTGAGAAACCGATTGTCCCGATCTGAGATGATAGACTGTGGGATCCCAAAGTGCAGCCACACTCGTTCAAAGAAGAGTTTAGCAGTGGCTTCTGCTGTGATATTCTTCTTGCAGGCCATCATAATGGCCATCTTTGAGAACCCGTCGACGACCACAAAAACACAGTCATTTCCATGCTTAGTGGAAGAAAGGCCTGACATGTAATCCATGGAGATGGATTCCCAAGGTTGACTAGGGGTAGGCAATGGGGTATAGAGGCCATGCTTCTTAATGGTCGGTTTGGCAATGGCACAAGCAGTACATGATCGAATGTACTTCCCAACATCCTGTCGAAGATTCGGCCAATAGAAATAGTTTTGCAGTACTGCCACTGTTTTCTCGACCCCGAAATGCCCAGCAGCCCGACTGTAGTGTGCTTCCCAAATCATCTTGGCACGCTCGCTTGAAGGAACACAAAGGTGACCGAGGTGGCATAATAGAGCATCTTGGAGGTGAAAATCTGCAACCTACCGACCCTCCAAGAGTGTCTGGTATGTGTGGCCGAATTCTGGGTCGCTTTTGTAGAGAAGTGGCCAATCAGAAGTCTCGTGCCCGCAAGAGTTGAGCACGGTGGTTAGCGCCATGATCGGTGGTCGACTGAGGCAATCTGCAACATTATTGGTGCTGCCCTTTTTATACTTGATATTCAAGTGAAACTGTTGCAGGTATGTAGACCACTTCTGATGGCGATCATTCTGCAATTTCCCTTGGGTCTGTATGAATTGCAGAGGTCGGTGGTCTGTGTGGATGACCGTTTCCTTCCCCAAACTGTAATGCTTCCATTGTCGGCAGGCCTGTACAATGGAATACATCTCTTTATCATAAGTGGGGTACTTCCGGACTGTGTCTGAAAGTGTTTCACTGTGATATGCCACTGGATGTCCATGTTGAGTAAGGACTGCCCCAATAGCATAGTCAGAGGCATCTGTCTCGACCTCAAATGGTTGTTGTAAATCTGGTAACGCGAGCACTGGTGCCGTGCAGAGGCGATCCTTCAACTCCCTGAATGCCTTCTGTTGAGATTCAGACCAAAAGAATTTTGCTTTCACCCCGCCCTTGGTGACTTGACTCAAGGGCCAAGAAATATGAGAAAATCCCAACACAAACCTGCGGTAGAAGTTGGCAAGACCTAGAAAGCTGCGGAGCTCTGTTAGAGAGTGGTTGGAGAGGGCCAATCCCGAATGACTTGGACCTTGGCTGGATCGACATGCACCCCCTGTTCATCAATGATGTATCCCAGATACTGAACCTCGGTCATGCCAAAAGTGCATTTCTCCAAATTGGCACATAGCTTGTGTTGCCGCAGTGTTTGGAGAACCTGTCAAATGTGTTGGAGGTGCTCTCCCCAACTCTGGCTGAAGATCAGAATGTCATCCAAGTATACTACTACAAAGGAGTTGGTGAATGGCCGCAAGATGTCATCCATTAGCCTCATAAAGGTTGCAGGAGCATTCGTCAATCCGAAAGGCATGACCAACCATTCGAAGAGGCCCTCCTTGGATTTGAAGGCAATCTTCCACACATCTGAGGGTTCAATTGGTACCTGGTGATATCCTGACTTCATATCGATCTTGCTGAAATATTTCGCCCTCTTTAGTTGGTCTAGGAGGTCATCAATCTGCCGGATCGGGTACCTATTACGGACAGTGATCTTGTTCAGCGCCCGATAGTCAATACAGAGTCTCCACGTCCCATCCTTCTTCTGTACCAACACTATCGGGCTCCCACAGGGCGAAGAACTCGGACGGATGTGACCTTTCTGCAGGAGCTCCTGAATCTGCCTCTTGATTTCATTATTCTCCAGAACGGAGCACTGATAAATTGGTCCATTGGGTAGCGGCGCACCTGGGGTCAGATCGATGGAGTGCTTGACTTGACAGTGCAGAGGAACCCCTGTCGGGGAAGTGAAGATGTCTTCGTACTCCTCCACAATCTTGTCCATCTGTAGCTGCCGTGCAGAGGGACCCCGTTTGGAGGCCGCGGCCACTGTCTTCTTCTTCCCTTGAGGGCATATCATCAGGAAAACAAATTTCCTGGTTTTGGAAATGATTTTACTGCATTGTTTTGCAGTAATCAAAGAGATGGCGGCAGGTGGTGCTACCTCTGGTATCCTGAACAACTTATTTCCCAATGTAATAATAACAGCACGGGGCCTTGATTCATACACAGCATGTTTCTTCCACAAGTATGGTTGTCCTAGTAATACGTCACAAACTTCAAGGGGAGCAATGTCACACAATACCTCATCCGTGAAGGGCTTGATGTTGTATGGAAGGCGACACTGCTGCCTCACGCGAAGATCTCACCCTTGGTGAAGCCACCCAATGGTGTATGGTTGTGGATGTGCTGTGGTCGGTAAGCCCAACCGCTTCACGACCTCTGCCGAAATGAGGTTCTTTTGACTCCCGCTATCAACAATGAACTGTATCGGGGAGCCCTTTACCCACATCTGGGAGTGGAAGAGACGCTCCTCCTCCTCTGGATCTTCGGGTTCATTTTTCTGGATCTTTGCGGTAGCAACAGTGGCGCTGGGATCCGCATCAATGATCTGCTTCCCTTTTTCATACCCCTTATCGAGTTCTGACTCAGAGTCGGAACATGCATCTGATTCTGAAACCTTTAGCTCAGCCACCAGTGACTGCTTGGCCCGACACTCACTTGTGTTGTGAGTGGGGCTCTTGTGGAACTCGCACCATTTTCCAGTGTCCTTTCTCGGCTTTGCGGCGTTGCTCTTTGCTTGCAGCTTCGGCTGGTTATCTTGGGTTGTCCCGCCTTGGCTTTGTCCTTTGTTCTGTGGTTTAGGGGCACCTTTCCCCTACTTTGGATTCGCAGATCCAAAGTCTCGCTTCTTTTGTTTAAACTTCTGCTCGACCTTGACGGCATACCGGTATGCTGCGCCGAGCGAGGGGATGTTTAGGAACTGTATTTCTTCCTGGATGTACTTGTGCAGGCAGCCACGGTATTTGAGTATCAAATGTTGCTTTGAATCCTTGATACCCAACTTTGTGCGAAGGGTATGGAAAAGATTGGTGAACTCCGGCACGTCTTGGTCCCTTCCCTGCCGCAGCGTGGTCCACTTTATGTATTCATCCTCATAGCTTCCGACAGGGTAGTACTGCTCCTTGATGGCATCCCGGAATGAATCCCAGGTGGGTGCGGCTGAAAATAGTGAGCCAGTACTTTCATCCTTCTGCTTGCAGTAGGTTTCCCACCAGTCCTTGACGTGGGGGGCTGCTTTGAGAAGAGCAAAAACAATCTTTTCCCGACTCGAAAATTCATGAACAGAAAAATAAACCTCTAGCAGATTTAACCATTTATCTACGGCATCGGCGTTTATCTGACCCTCGAATATGGGGATTTCAAAATTAACTTGTACCTTACAGGGTGTGGCATTTCCAGAGGAGCTGCTGGAAGCCGATGCGCCGCTTCTGGGTAGCCGCTGAAGGATCTGCGTAAAGCTGTCCATCATCGCGTTCCGTTGTCGCTCGAGCGCTTCTTCGAGCAAGATTTTGATGGGATCTCCTGCCCCCTCGTCTTTCTTGTCGTCCGCCATGGGAGGCCGTCGGGATTTGCGAGGTTGGTCTTGCAACGGTTCAACCAGTTCAAGCCCTAACTCCTTATATCCCGACCTTGTTGGGGACATGCAAAGAAAAACAAAGAAAAAGCAGACCGCTCTGATACCACTGATCCGGATTTAAACAGGAACGCAACAAATTACAGAGATAACCATATACACAAAGATGCAGCGGAAATAATACTTCATTTCATTAATGGAAAATACTGAAATATGCTTACAGAAAGAAATGGAAATAAACTAGCTAGGGCGATGGTAGCTTATCTCTGAGAAGAGATGTGATGGCTACATGCCTCTGAACTGTGTTACAATGAGGCTCGAAGGCCTATTTATTGTTGAGAAACAATGGAAAAACCCTTAACATTCCAAAACCTAACCCTAGGAGATGAAACGCCAAACTGTGGGCCCCGTTTGGGGGTAAGTTGGTACATCAACTTCCCGGGGTCGTAACTTTGGCATATGATCTCCGTTTGACGCGTACAATAGCTCATTAGAAAGATCTATCCGAGCACTATCATTGTTGGAACGAGCAACACTCTTGTTGCCCCCGGATTCCCCAAAAAACGTCGTTTAGGGCCTCAAAACGGCTCCGGAAGTTCAGGACCCGAAAAACTGCTAAAAATAGTAAGTTGTGCTACAATTAAGGAAACTGAAAATGCTGAGAAAGACAATGGTGGGGGTCCAGGTGGACTTGGCAGGTGGCCACCAATATCCACCTGGATCAGGAAAGAAAAATGACATGGCTTTGGTATTTGTGTGCTCGAAGGAAATTCAACAATGGTTGTGTTCTTTCTTTATCATGAAGTAGTATTGAAGACAAATGTTGGTTCATAAATTGAGCTTTGTTACCAGTAGGAGATGGTCATGTTGGGTAAGGAGAGGATGAATTGAAGGGCTCAAGGTCTAGCTCCAATACATAGTTATCCTTGTCACTACAAAATACAAAGTTGCCATCATTTTCTTATGCAGGTAAAAAGAAAAGTGAGTTTGTATTTGTGCACTGGTGATAGTATATGAAAAAGAAAGCACTAATGGAAATCAAAGTGTGTTGTACCATCATTCAACCTAACGGAAAACTTATATATTCACTTGTTGCCTACAATGGAAATCAAATGTAAAACCCACTCAACTTGATCTTTACATGACACAGTCATAACGAACTAGTACAATTGAAGCATTCTAACTCATAAACATTATTTCCTACCACATAATTGGCATGAATAAAATTTCCACAGAATTCATCCAAAAAATGAGAAATACTTATGGCAAAAGAACATATCATTCGTGCTTTGTACCCTCTTTAACACATGTAGCATGGGGAAGTATAGGAGGCCAAATGTAGCAGGATTCCAACTGTGTGGGATATAAAAATAGAAATGTGGAAAAACACGCCTGCCAATTCATGAAATCTCACTTTAAATAATAGAACATGTTGAGGATATTAATGATGAAAGTAGATCATGTATTAAGATCAAGCCCCTTATTGGTCATCAATTAGCATGGCGGCTGGTAATTTTTACTCGTAAAAAAATATATCATAATTAGTGTAATTACTGTGTGGATCTTTTTGTGAATTTTTTTACATTTATACTATGGCGTCCTTGTAGGAGAGAGTGATGCAATTTCTCCAGGTTTGGTCAAACTAGTTTCTCCTTTCATATGCTTATGTGAATGGACAGAGAGCTACCTTTCTTCGGTTTGGAAATTCAAGTGTCCCTCCCTTTCATTCAATGTGTGGAGATTCCCCACCATTAAAGGACCTTGATAGTTATGAATCCAACCTTATAGACATAACAGATGGATCTGGTCCAAATCAAGATGTTGCTATGGTGATTGGAGTTGGAGCAACAACTCAAGCATTTTTTAGTATTCCTCTTGTGGAGCTTGAAAGATAGTGTAGGAAAAATGGCTTATGTATTTGTGGTAGTAGGGAGGTAACATTTTTCCGATTGCTTGAATTAGAAGAAGAAGAGAAGCATAAGAACCAATATCAAGACGAGGATTTCAGGTATGGGTATAACTTTGCAATCGGAGGAAAGCATGCAAGAGAAACTGATCCTTATATACAATTGGGAGGGGGAAAGTGGAGCACGGGTGAAGAAATAAAATCCATACTTTATGATGATAAGGACTATATATCATTATCATCATCTAGGAAAACTTTTCAGGAAGAATCATCTTTACGGTCACGGGTTGAGGAACATGAATCACTGGATGCCTCTTGCAGTGGAACTTTACCAAGAAATGTTCATGTGGGGATGGTAGTGTCACGTGATGTGCCCCCAAAAGTTCAAAATATTCTAGGCAATGTCAAGGAAAATTTCTTTCTCTACTCCTTAACTCATATTTCGCCCCATCCATGTTTTTATAAACCAATTATCAAGATCATAGAATGATCTTTTCTTTAATGAAGGAGTCCAAGGGCTAACAATTTAAGGATATGATCAATTTTTTTTTAAATGGACAATCTTGTCTGACTTGCAAGGACTTGGGTGTCAAACTTGTCGCCGAGACAATGTTATTCAAATGTCAAAATTTTGAGTATGACTTGGGGTTGATTTTGAATGAGAGGATTTTTCTTAATATTGTTTAGTTAAGGAAAAGAACCAAATTCAGAGTCCATTTGAATTATGATTCATGAAGCATAGTAACAGAGTTGGTGAGCTTAATAGGGCCCATCCTTGTCATGATGTGTTAGATTCGAATGGAATTAATGCATGAATTTCAAAGGGATGAGATATGATATAAATCATGGGAAGTTTTGACCAAATAAGTAACCCAAAATTGACACTTGAGATATGATATAAATCTTGGGAAATTTTAACCAAATACATAACCGAAACCTTAAACCTAGTAGTGTGAAATCTATTGTTTGAAGTGTAGCTACTGAAGAAAAATTTCTTAAATACTTTTAGAAATTAACATAAAAATAATTTATAAAAGCAAGGAATTTCGTTGTCAATCAAATGTCAAACCAAATAACAAGTAAAGCGATAACTCACAATAACAATCCAAAATTGACAAGGCATATTGGACAAATGTTCAAAACTCATTGGGAAAATCCTAATCCTATCAGCTGCTCATCGAAAGCAACCGAAAATGTTACCTTGCTTGGGAAACATGGAATGTTAATGATATAAATGACAAAAAGACAAATAATTCAAACTGACTATTCTAACTAGCGCAAACAACAAATGGTAAAAAAAATTGAAAATGAGGCAAAATGTTGCATACCCACTCCATGACAAAGAAATTCCCATTGTAGATCAACCTGATTATGCAATATACTAAAGAAAATACAAGATCTACTTCTACAACAAACTTTGCAGAAGATTAATCAAATATGAGCAAGATCAAACATAACACATATAACTGAGAATGAGAAATCAATCACACATGAACATAGAAGAATAATGCAGGGAAATCCTCAGCCTAAAACCCCAATCTCTATATTATCATACAAGTGGAAATATGTTCAAGTTACAAAAAGAACTAGCTCACAAGCTATCCTGCTCTCTCTGCAATCTAACAATACAACTCACGGACTGAGTAGACACGAGATATGCCTTTCCTCAGCCCCGCAAGCCTCCTATTTCCTTGCAAAGTTTTTCTTGGGGTCCAATGATGCCACCTGTGTGATTAGCCTAATCACACACTCACTAAACTGAAGAAGTAATTGTCTAATCTCCAAGGAATGAATTCCTTCTGTATGCAAGGGATATTCACAATGGAATATTCCTGCAACTGATAGTGTATTGTCCCTCCATTTGATCTCAACTGGGTCTCTGTTTAAACTGACATGCATGAGTTATTTATGAGAGAATGTTCAGTTATCTGAAGTGCAGTTGTTACATGCAGTCATGCATTAACTAGTTGAACTCACAATTAATTCCACAAACTCTTGGAACTAATCTAACTGGACTTAACTCAGTTAATTGAGCTAAGTAATTACAACTCATCCTTATCTCTTTAACTAGGGGATAAATTCCTCAATTAATGAGATAAATATTGCATGTCCTCACATAGACTTCATGTTTGATTTTCTACAACTAATTAACTCAAAATGAATTAATTAATTATTTTACAAACAGCTACTAAGATCAAATTCGAATTTTACTTCTCTATTTTAGTTCAGGGGCTAACTAAAATAGGAAGGTATCCCGAAATGCTATCTATAGCAATGCTATTTTTAGCACTTCCATTTTTCATTCCTTGTTGCTATGTCTAACACTAGTACCCGAAATGTTATTTATAGCAATGTTATTTTTATCATTTCTTGTTGCCATTTTCAACACTCCCTCTCAAAAAGAAAGGCATTTAACTCAAACCTGATCCTGAACCTTTGGAATGTTCTGCATGTAACACTTCTCCCAAGTGTTATTGCTCCAGCAACTCTAGAAACAAAAAAAATCTCCCAACTGACCTCCCTATTGGGCTAGAAACATCCTATGATGTTGAAGCTTCCTCTGCCACATACAAGTGCTCCCTCTATGACCTCTGAGCAGTTGCAACACTCCATGCATCTTGCACCGTTTCACACCTCTCTGTGCCATCCTACACTGGTGCAACACTCTTGTTCCTGTCATATTGTTACAGCCTACTAGCTCTGCACTGTCTTGGGATTCCTGCATTATAGCTCTCTTTGCTGCTCCATCCACATTTGCCTCTACCCACTCAGCCAATCCTCCTACTCCTCGTTGGGGCTCCCGTAACAAGATCTAATCAAAGAGGATGAGTACCTCAATGATCCTACCCCTATTCCAGCCTTCTTGGGACTGTCACTCCACATCACCCCACCTCCTACTTGGAGGTATGGATGCATGTTCACCCTCTGCTCACTTGGCTCAAAATTTCCCCCTACTGGAGGTCTCTACATGAGTGGATGTCTCCACTCCCATATCCTCTGCATGCAGTTGCTCCGCATCAATCTGAGGCTCCTCCTCCTTATGAACTGAAATTTACTCCTTTGCATGCAACTTGAGCTCCCTCTCAAGTGATAATCGCATGCTTTTCTGCTCATTGAACTTTATATCCCTGCGTACCAATGTCCTCTGACTATTAGGCAGGTACACCTGATAGTTATAGGGTGTATTCGTGTACCCCACAACTATTCACAACTTAGCTATTAGATCTAGATCCTTCCGGGCATCTTTGGTCACATGATAGTAGACTGATGATTCAAAGATTCAGAAGTGACTTACATCTGGTCGCTTCCCTGAAAAGGCCTCCATAGGTGCCTTCATTCCCAGTATACGGTGTCGGCTTCTATTCTGCAAGTATAGTGTTGTATTGCATGCCTCAGCCCGCAAATGTAGTGGTAGGCTTTGGCTATGAAACATCGCTCGAGATGCTCCCACAATTGATATGTTCTTCCTTTCAGCCACCCCATGCTGCTATGGGTTATGGGGTGCCATCAACTCCCATTAATTCCTTCTGCAGCGCAGAAGTCCTTAAACTGCAGGGAGACATACTCTCCACCATTGTTGCTACACAAGGGTTTTATTTTATTTCCATATTCTTTCTCTACCAAGGCTTTAAACTCACAAAACCTAAAGAAGGTGTGATCCTTCTTTTGCATAAAGTAGATCTAGCATCTATGAGAAAATTCATCAATAAAAATAACATAGTACCTTTGTTTAGCGGTGGAGGCTGTAGAGAATGGTCGAAAAACATCTAAGTGAAATCGCTCTAGGATTGCTCCATCTCTGCTGTCTTGATCTAGAAAGGAATATTTCAAATACTTACCCAAGGTACAACCTTTGCATGTATTTTCCTGCGACAGTTTTCCCTTGGGTAGCCTGGTAGAAATCTGCTACATGATCTTCAGGCCTCCATGGTGCAAGTGGCCTAGTCTTCTATGCCATAGCTCACCAACACCTTGGCTCTGCACCATCTCATCTTTGGAACTCAATGCAGCACAGTCATCCACCTCCAGCTTGTAGAGATTCTTTATTCGAATCTCAATTCGCTTTTTCTATCCAGTACCGATATGCCTCAGGAATACATTTCCTTTACTAAAGACTACATCATAGCCTTTATCTTCTAGCATAGTGACAACCATAAGATTCTTCTTTAGACCTGGTACATACTTTACATTAGTCAGGGTGAGAGGAGCTCCATTCTCCCTCTGAATCACAACCGTACCTTCACCTGAAACACGGTAATTTCCATCATCGTCCATCTTGATCTGCATCTATAAATCCTTCTCCTCCAAGGTACTGAAAGATTCTTGTTACCTGACACGTGGAATGAAGCTCCATTGTCCAGGTACCACACACATCCCACCATGGATGAATCCATGCATGAGATAAGAGAGAAATCCAACTCAAATTGTGAGGCCAGTGCCTCACCATAAGATCCCTTTGAGGACCCCTTCTTGGATTTCTTCTATGGAAAATTCATAGCATAATGGCCCACTTCATGACAATGAATGCATCACACTTTCGATTTGTCAAACTTCTTCCCACTGTGGGAAGAACTGGATTTGGAATGGGATAGCTTCCCATTCCCCTTCCTCGCCTTACTTGCTAAGGCTATATTTTCCTCATCATCTTGCTTTAATGGGGATCCATCTTTGGTGCTTCTTCTTACTCCTGCATCAAATCCGACCAGAGACGCTCCCAATCTAGCAGTCTTTCTCTTCCATTAACCGAGTCTTGGTAGCTATGCCAACTCTTAGGAAAACCAAGGAATGCAAGTCTCACCATGTCATCATCAGATGTCATAATCCCTACACTTCCAAGCTCATCCCTGTAGGTGGTGAACTTGTTCAGATATATATAGATCGTGTCGCCCTTTTCACACTTGATTTTCTGAAGCTTGTCTTTCAACGCCATCTTCCTCTAATCATTGTTGTTCTTATATATATCTTTCAATGTTTTCCACATCGAAAATGGTGTCTCCTTCCCATGGAGACTCGAGACTATGTGGTCTCGAACTCCCTCCAAAAGGATTCTCCTTGCTCTGATACCATGTAGAAATTCCTACTATAGATCAACCTAGTTATGCAATATACTAAAGAAAAATACAAGATCTACTTCTACAACAAACTTTGCAGAAGCTTAATCGAATATGAGCAAGATCAAATAGAACACATATAACTAAGAATGAGAAATCAATCACCCATGAACACAGAAGAATAACCCGGGGAAAGCCTCAACCTAAAACCAATCTCTATATTATCATACAAGTGGAAATATGTTCAAGTTACAAAAAGAACCAGCTCACAAGCTAGCCTGCTCTCTCTGCAATCAAAAAACACAGCTCATGGATTGAGTAGACACAAGATATGCCTTTCCTCAGCCCCGCAAGCCTCCTATTTCCTTGCGCAGTTTTTCTTGGGGTCCAATGATGCCACCTGTGTGATTGGCCTCATCAAACACTCACTAAACTGAAGAAGTAACTGCGCAATCTCCAAGGAATGAGTTCCTTCTGCATGCAAGAGATATTCACAATGGAATATTCCTGCAACTGATAGTGCATTGTCCCTCCATCTGATCTCAACTGGGTCTCTGTTTAAACTGACATGCATGAGTTATTTATGAGAGAATATTCAGTTATCTGAAGTGCAGTTGTCACATGCATTCATGCATTAACTAACTGAACTCACAATTAATTCCACAAACTCTTGGAACTAATCTAACTGGACTTAACCTAGTTAACTGATCTAACTAATTACAACTCATCCTTATCTCTTTAACTAAGGGATAATTTCCTCAATTATTGGGATAACTATTGCATGTCCTCACATAGACATCATGTCTGATTTTATACAACTAATTAACTCAAGATGAATTAATTAATTATTTTACAAACAACTGCTAAGATCAAATTCGAATTTTACTTCTCTATTTTAGTTTAGGGACTAACTAAAATAGGAAGGTATCCCGAAATGCTATTTATAGCAATGTTATTTTTAGCACTTCCATTTTTTATTCCTTGTTGCTATGTCCAACACTGGTACTCGAACTATTATTTATAGTAATGCTATTTTTAGCATTTCTTGTTGCCCTTTTCAACACTCCCTCTCAACAAGAAAGGCATTCAACTCGAACCCGATCCTAAACCTTTGGAATATTCTCCATGCAACACTTCTCCCAAGTGTTATTGCTCCAGCAACTCTAGAAACAGAAAAAAATCGCCCAACTTACCTCCCTATTGGGCTAGAAACGTCCTCTGATGTTGAAGCTTCCTTTGCCACATACAAGTGATCCCTCTGTGACCTCTGAGCTGTTGCAACACTTCATGCATATCACACCATTGCACACCTCTCTATGCCATCCTACATTGGTGCAACACTCTTGTGCCTCTCGTATTGTTGCAGCCCGCTAGCTCTGCACTGTATTGGGATTCCTGCATTGTAGCTCTCTTTGTCGCTCCATCCGCATTTTACTCCACCCACTCAGCCAGTCTTGCTACTCCTCGTCGGGGCTCCCATATCAAGGTCTAATCAAAGAGGTCGAGTAACTCAATGATTCTGCCCCTATTCGAGCTTTCTTATGACTATCACTCCACATCGCCCCACCTCCTACCTGGAGGTATGGATGAATGTGCTCCCTCTGCCCACTTGGCTCGAAATTTCCCCTACTGGAGGTCTCTGCCTGAGTGGATGTCTCCACTCCTAGATCGTCTACATGCAGTTGCTCCAAATCAATCTAAGGCTCCTCCTCCTTAGGAACTGAAAGTTCCTCCTATGCATGCAACTTGAGCTCCCTCTCAAGTGATAATCACATGGTTTTCTTCTCGTCGAACTTTAGATCCCTATGTACCACTGTCCTCTGACTATTATATAGGTAAACCCGATAGTTGTAGGGTGTATCTGTGTACCCCACAAGTATTCCCAACTCAACTATTGGATCTAGCTTCTTCCAGGCATCTTTGGTCACATGATAGTAAACTCATGATTCAAAGATTCAGAAGTGACTCACATCTGGTCGCTTCCCTGAAAAGGCCTCCATAGGTGTCTTCATTCCCAATATACAGTGCCAGCTTCTGTTCTGCAAGTGTACTATTGTATTACATTCCTCAGCCCACAAATGCAGTGGTAGGCTTTGGTTATGCAACATCGCTCGAGATGCTCCCACAATCGATCTGTTCTTCCTTTCGACCACTCCATTCTTCTATGGGTAATGGGGTGTTGTCAACTCCCGTTTAATTCCTTCTGCAATGTAGAAGTCCTTTAAACTGTTGGGAGACATACTCTCCACCATTGTTGCTACGCAAGGCTTTTATTTTATTTCCATATTCTTTCTCTGCCAAGGCTTTGAACTCACAAAACCTCAAGAAGGTCTGATCCTTCTTTTGATAAATTAGATCCAGCATCTATGAGAAAAATCATCAATAAAAAAAACATAGTACGTTTGTTTATCCATGGAGGCTGTAGAGAGTGGTCCACAAACATCTGAGTGAACTTGCTCCAAGATTGCTCCATCTCTACTGTCTCGATCCAGAAAGGAATATTTCACATACTTACCTAAGGTACAACCCTTTCATGTATTCGCCTACTCCAGTTTTCCCTTGGGTAGCCTGGTAGAAATCTGCTACATGATTTTCAGGGCTCCATGGTGCAAGCCGCCCAATCTTCTATGCCATAGCTCGCCAACATCTTGGCTCTGCACCATCTCAGCTTTGGAACTCAATGCAGCACAGTCATCCACCTCCAGCTTGTAAAGATTATTTACTCCAACCCTGATTCTCTTTATCTATCTAGTACTGATATGCCTCAAGAATACCTTTCCTTTACTAAAGACTACATCATAGCCTTTATCTTCGAGCATAGTGATAGCCACAAGATTCTTCTTCATACCTGGTACATACTTTACATCAATCAGGGTGAGAGGAGCTCCATGCTCCCTCTAAAACACAACCGTACCTTCACCTGAAACATGGTACTTTCCATCATCGCCCATCTCAATCTGCATCTCGAGATCCTTCTCCTCCAAGGTACTGAAAAGATTCTTGTCACCTGACATGTGGAATGAAGGTCCATTTTCCAGGTACCACACACATCCCACCATGGATGAATCCATGCATTAGATAAGAGAGAAATCCAACTCAAATAGTGAGGCCAGTGCCTCACCATCAGATCCCTTCGAGGATCCCTTCTTGGATTTCTTCTATGGAAAATTCCTAGCATAATGGCCCACTTCATGACAATGAATGCATCACACTTTCGATTTGTCAAACTTCTTCCCAACATGGGAAGAACTGGATTTGGAATGGGATGCCTTGCCTTTCCTCTTCCTTTCCTTACTCGCTAAGGCTAGATTTCCTCATCATCTTACTCTGATGAGGATCCATCTCTAGTGCTTCTTCTTATCTCCTCCTGCATCAGATCCGACCAAAGGCACTCCCATTATGGCAGTATTTCTCTTCCATTAACCGAGTCTTGGTGGTTATGCCAACTCTTAGGAATACCGAGGAGTGCAAGTCTCACCATGTCATCATTGGATGTCATGATCCCTACACTTCCAAGCTCATCCCTATAGGTGGTGAACTTGCTCAGATATGTATAGATTGTGTCGCTCTTTTCACACTTGATTTTCTGAAGCTTGTCTTTCAGCACTAGCTTCCTCTGATCACTACTATTCTGATATATATCTTTCAATGTTTTCCACATCAAAAATGGTGTCTCCTTCCCATGGAGACTTGAGACTATGTGGTCTCAAACTCCCTCTAGAAGGATTCTCCTTGCTTTGATACCATGTAGAAATTCCTACTGTAGATCAACCTGATTATGCAATATACTAAAGCAAAATACAAGATCTAGTTCTAAAACAAACTTTGTGGAATCTTAATCAAATATGAGCAAGATCAAATAGAACACATATAACTGAGAATGAGAAATCAATCACACATGAACATAGAAGAATAATCCGGGGAATGCCTCAACCTAAAACCCTAATCTTTGTATTATCATACAAGTGGAAATATGTTCAAGTTACAAAAAGAATCAACTCACAAACTATCCTGCACTCTCTTAAATCAAACAATATAGCTCACAGACTAAGTAGACATAAGTAATGTCTTTCCTCAACCCCCCAAGCCTCATATTTCCTTGCACATTTTTTCTTGGGGTCCAATGATGCAACCTGTGTGATTGGCCTCATCACACCTTACTAAACTAAAGAAGTAACTATGTAATCTCCAAGGAATGAATTCCTTCTACATGCAAGAGATATTCACAATGGAATATTGCCACAACTGATAGTACACTGTCCCTCCATCTGATCTCAACTGGGTCTCTATCTAAACTGACATGCATGAGTTATTTATGAGAGAATATTCAATTATCTAAAGTGCAGCAGTTACATGGATGCATGCATTAATTAATTGAACTCATAATTAATTCCACAAATTGTTGGAACTAATCTAACTAGACTTAACTCAGTTAACTAAGCTAACTAATTACAACTCAAATTACAAATCATCCTTATCTCTTTAACTAAGGGATAAATTTCTCAATTAATGGGATAAATATTGCATGTCCTCACATAGACTTCATGTTTGATTTTCTACAACTAATTAACTCCAGATGAATTAATCAATTATTTTACAAACATCAGATAAGATCAAATTCCAATTTTACTTCTCTATTTTAGTTCAAGGACTAGCTAAAATAGGAAGGTATCCTGAAATCCTATTTATAGCAATTCTATTTTTAACACTTCCATTTTTCATTCCTTGTTGCTATGTCCAACACTGGTACCCAAACTATTATTCATAGCAATGCCATTTTGAGCATTTCTTGTTGCCATTTTCAACACTTCCTCTCAACAAGAAAGACATTCAACTTGAACCTGATCCTAAACCTTTGGAATGTTCTGCATGCAACACTTCTACCAAGTGTTATTTCTCTAACAATTCTAGAAACAAAAAAATCTCCCAACTAACCTCCCTATTGGGCTAGAAACATCCTCTGATGTTGAAGCTTCTTCTACCACATACAAGTGCTCTCTCTGTGACCTCTGAGCTTTTGCAACACTCCATGCATCTCACACCGTTGCACACCTCTCTGTGCCATCCTACACTGGTGCAACACTCTTGTGCCTCTCATATTGTTGCAGCCTGCTAGCTCTGCACTGTCTTGGGATTCCTACATTGTAGCTCTCTCTACTGCTCCATCCGCATCTACCTCTACCCACTCAACCAGTCCTGCTACTCCTCATCGGGGCTCTCGTAGCAAGGTCTAATCAAAGAGGTTGGGTACCTCAATTATCCTGCTCCTATTCCAGCCTTCTTGGGACTATCACTCCACATTCCCCCACCTCCTACTTGGAGGTATGGATGCATGTGCTCCCTCTACCCACTTGGCTCGAAATTTCCCCCTACTAGAGGTCTCTGCGTGAGTGGATGTCTCCACTCCCAGATCCTCTGCATGCAGCTGCTCCGCATCAATCTGAGGCTTCTCCTCCTTAGGAACTGAAAGTTCCTCCTTTGCATGCAACTTGAGCTCCCTGTCAAGTCATAATTGCATGGCTTTCTGCTCGTTGAACTTCAGATCCCTACATACCACTATCCTCTGACTGTTAGGCAGGTACACCCGATAGTTGTAGGGTGTATCCATGTAGCCCACAAGTATTCCCAACTCAGCTATTAGATCCAGCTTCTTTCAGGAATCTTTGGTCACATGATAGTAAACTAATGATTCAAAGATTCGGAAGTGGCTCACATCTGGTCGCATCCCTGAAAATGCCTCCATAGGTGTCTTCATCCCCAGTATACCATGTCGACTTCTGTTCTGCAAGTATACTGTTGTATTTCATGCCTTAGCCCACAAATGCAGTGGTAGGCTTTGGTTATGCAACATCACTCAAGATGCTCCCACAATCGATCTTTTCTTCCTTTCAGCCACCCCATTCTACTATGGGTTATGGGGTGATGTCAACTCCTGTTTAATTCCTTCTACAACACAATAGTCCTTAAACTCTTGGGAGACATACTCTCCACCATTGTCGCTACGCAAGGCTTTTATTTTATTTCCATACTCTTTCTCTACCAAGGCTTTAAACTCACAAAACCTCAAGAAGGTCTGATCCTTCTTTTGCATAAAGTAAATCCAACATCTACGAGAAAAATCATCAATAAAAATAACATGGTACCTTTGTTTAGTCATGGAGGCTGTATAGAATGGTCCAAAAACATCTGAGTGAACTCGCTCCAGGATTTCTCCATCTCTACTGTCTCGATCCAGAAAGGAAGATTTCACATACTTACCCAAGTTATAACCTTTTCATGTATTCGCCTGCTCTAGTTGTCCCTTGGGTAGCCTGGTAGAAATCTGCTGCATGATATTCAGGGCTCCATGGTGCAAGCGGCCCAGTCTTCTATGCCATAGCTCACCAAAATCTTGGCTCTGCACCATCTCAGCTTTGGAACTCAATGCAGCACAGTCGTCCACCCCCAGCTTGTAGAGATTCTTTACTCAAACCCTGATTCGCTTTGTCTATCTAGTACTAATATGCCTCATGAATACCTTTCCTTTTCTAAAGACTACATCATAGGCTTTATCTTCTAGCATAGTGACAGCTACAAGATTCTTCTTCAGACCTAGTACATACTTTACATCAGTCAGGGTGAGAGGAGCTCCATGCTCCCTCTAAAACACAACCGTACCTTGTTGTGGGGAAAAGTATCCGATGCGGATGACACTAACCCTTTCTAAAGGTGACAGTCTTTAGCAACAATTGAATGATAAAGTTTTCATGTTCCACTTTATGAAAGCACAGAGAGAATGGAAAGAGGGTCAACCAACCTGGTGTCTTGTGCTTAGTCGATCCTTGTCCTTCTCGCTTTGTATCCTGTTCCCAGCTCTTTGCTCTCCAAGCCGATCCAGCTACACACAGAATCTGCACAACAAAAGGGAGCAAACTACGAGATACAAGCAATCATAACTGAAGCATGGATTAGGTTGCATCAAATATACATGTAAACACAAAAGCATCTATGTAAAACAAGTATATAGAAGAACATGCAAACTTTATTGATAGAAAGTAACAGGGTTCCAGAGGAAGTTACAACCAATGATGTTGGCTCCAATCCAGCAGCACCTCCTCGGCAGCAAGAACTCTCTTCTTCACCTCTAGTAAAACAATCACCCAATAATCCTGGCAGTATACCAACAGCACCTCCTTGCTTATACAAAATTCCAGCCTCCTTAGACCTCATAGAAGAGCTCTATATATAGGAGGGAAGAGGAAAGGATGAGTCAGCTGGAGGCTGGCATATAGCTGACTAGTGTCCTCTCCATCTTCAGTTAATCTTCAGTTCCTGTGTCCACTTGGAGATCCTTGCTTACACATGGTGATCAAGTACCTCTTACTCATCACAGGGCGAATCTCATGACCCAAGTGTCAGTTTGGAAGCTTCCTGGGCAATTGACACCTTGCAGGATGACTGTGCCACTTGGCCAATCTCGCCCAGCGCAGGTAGCCTTCATTGTTTTTGACTTCCAGCGCAGGTACAGAGTGGGACAGTTGCAATACAGCGCAGAAGCTCAGTTAAGCAGCTGACATGATCCAAAATAAGCCTGTTCTGAAGTGTTTTCAGGTGGAGAACTGATTGGAAGTGCTGTTGATTGATGACCTTGTTCTTTTAGGGGTAAGAACAACATGTTTAGGGACTGAGGATCCCTGTAATTATCGACATTCCCTGCTCCTTGACGCGAGGCACAAAAATGTCTATAACAGTTGCCCCCTAAAGTATGAGGCCGTTAATCGGGTGAAATGCTTTAGCTAGAGGGTCTGAAGTTCGTTCCAGTGCTGAGGAGAGTGCCCTGTAATACAATACAATACAATACATTATCTTTCATTCATCATTATTCTCATGATCTAGCTGAGGCGGGCATTCCCATGCTCAGCTTTTACAAATACATTTTGGTACATATGACAGATGATCGTCTGAAGACAGACTGATAATCTTCCGCTAAAATTATCATCCTTTGAGGAGGATGATCATCTGCTGCAATGATGTACATGGCAAATGCTTTTATATTTCCTGAATATATATCGCAGCCCGGATGGATGAAACTAGATCCGGGGTCTTCAAACTCGTTCGATCTTCACTCTAAGTACAAGTCGATCCATGTGAGAATTACGCTGAAGTCGAACATGGAAAGACATCGCTTGATTACCGGTTAATAATGGAAACCGTTAACAAGCGCGAGAGGAATCACCAATAATGACGATGACCCTCAAGGTACGGCAGTACAATTCACGTGGCGTGAATAAAGGACTTGGCGTCGAACGCCACGCAAAATCTTCTGGTCGAAGGTCATTGATGTATACCTGTCGCCGGAAGTGAGAAACTTGCCATTGAGGCATGCAAGCTTCAAAGTACCGATGGGGGTGTTCCTAGATCGACTTCTTGGATAATGAGCTGAAGTCGACAAGAAGCGATCCGTCAAAGGAGGGCCTTAATGAATCCCACATCAATGACACGGAACGGAGCTAATGATTTAGTGGAGGTGGAAACAAACTGTGACATATGATTCAGGGTGGCGATCATGAAATTGATGAAGGACAATGTATGGTAGTGGATGGGACACGGTTGACACTTTCTGAATGACCCCTCTTGAACATATAACGACACTGATGTGATGGATCGGTAGCATTACCCCAAATGGATGGTGTGGCGAGGACCATGGTGATGAAACCGGTGAATGAGACAACCCAACCCGATGTGATACGGAAGAAAAGTGTCATGTTCAAGAGTGACTTGCTACCTCTAAACTTTGATGTTCTCCCAATTTTTCCCCAGTCATTTCTGACCAGTACCTCTTTATTTTTGTCAAGCTTGAGGAGGATAACATATGCTTGTTCTATAACCTACCCTTCGGGCAAGCCCATCGCTAAGATTTAACGAGCCTAGCGATAGGGAAACTCGTTCTCGTCTAAAGACAAGTTTGTCGCTATTTAATCATTTTAACGAGTCTAACGACAAGGAAAACTCGGTCCTTTTCATTTTTAGAGAGTCTAAAAAGGTACGGAAAGTTAACTCCATAATTCCTTTTTCGTCAGCAAATCCCTTAAGTCCGAAAAAGTATAAAACAATACAGAAGGGATGGCTGTTCGGTACTTTTAACGAGCCGAACAAGACAAGCGCTCGATCCTTTTGTGCAATAATCCCTCAGGTCCAAAAAGATTAAAATTTAGAGGAGGGATAGCGTTCCGGTTATTTAACGAGCTGGAAGGCCAAAACTCGGCAAACTTTTCATATTTTACGAGTCAGTGAAAAGAGCTGAAAGAAGACTCGTCTTTTGAGGAACGAGTGATAAACAGGGATAGCTACAGATTCCAGGTACAGGTTGGAATTTCCAATCTCGGCAGTGTCACAAGGATGGCTAGGTGAAATCACTCTTCGCAGCTGTTCCTCAAAATGGGTAAACAAACATATGGAGATGAACGATTGGCCAGATGAACGGATGGAGGTGACTGTGCGTAAACACGACCAATGGCTTTTAAAATGGCAGTCAAAGGTTACATTTCTCAAGGTTATTTACCGGTTCATTTTTTCTGGATGAGCTTGAACTCTAGGGGAAGATTGCTCACAACTTATGTTTATTTTTTAACGAGCATGAACTATGTGCTAAAACTGCTCGGATCTTTTGCATGCCCCCAGCATCATAATAACGCATGTCAAAGGAGGGTGCCCCCCAAGCTTCATTGCATTCAACTTGGTGATTGGAATGAAGGTTTACCTTTGAATTTTGAAAAGGGGATTTGTTTCATTTTTTAATGAGGTTGACATAATAGAAGAACTATCCTCACGACTCCTTGTTTCATTTTTTAACGAGGTTGACACGAGATAAGAACCGTCCTCGGATCTTCATTTTTTAACGAGGTTGACCTGAGATAGGAACTATCCTCGGAGCCGACAAAATATCTAGGAATCTTCCGAATCCAACCAGAAGATTGGATTAGATTTCATTTTGTAGGTTTCCACTGTGGCCACTTCCGCCAGATTACTTGTAGGCGGTGGGGCGAAAGTACCCATTAAGGCAGGGTATTTTAGGAAACCTACTCCGATATTTTGGAAAAAATGATCCCTTGCATGGATCATTGGAATGCTTCCTGTAACTTGTGAACTGTTGGGGAGAAAAGTTTGTTGGTCGACGATTGTAATTCCTTCTTGGGAGGGAAATGCAATCCTCCTGAAATAGGTCGACACAACCGCGGCCATGGCATAGATCCAGGGCCTTCCTAGTAGGATGTTGTAATCGAGGTTTCCATCAATTACTTCAACATCAATTCCTACTGTTTTGCCCCCCAGTTCAACTTGCAAGTTACTTAAAATCCCGTATGGAGTGTATGATCGTCCATCGAATGCTTTTAACGTCGTTGACGATTTCGACAAGGGTGGTGAGCCTAATTCTTTCCAGCAACTCATCGACATAAGACATGTAGATGCCCCCTCATCAATGATTGTTCGATGAACAGTTTTGTTGAGGGCTTTCACTTGAATAAGGAAAGCTAGTTGAGCTGGTAATTGAGGGTCATATCCTTTATGGTCAAAGGCCACAAAATTGGAATCCATTGGGCCAATCTCACCTATAGCTGATAATAAAGCTTGCTCTTGGGAGATGCAATTTTGCACTACCTCAGGTGTCGACATAGCGGACGATGATTGAGCCAGGTCCTCTATTATATTATAATCCTGTGTTACTTTTGCACGAGGATTAAATGTCGATTTGTGTACTACTCCCTTTGGCGAGTTTATTATTGGCTTAGGAACGATGGGCGGCACAACTTCGTTCAAAGTTGTTGTCGAACTACTAGGTTGTTTATCAGCCTTGTTATTCGACCGCTGTGGATTCCGGTAATCTTTATTCCTTGTCAAAGCATTATTCTGCTGCTTTGAGGTGGACAACATAAGCACTTGGGATCCGGAAGCATTTTGATTAGCAACCAGATTTTGACTTGGATTAAGAAACGGATCAGTCAGAACTGCTGGGGTTTTTGAACTCTTGAAGAGTTTCTTAACTTCAGCTATATGTGGACAATCTTTCGTCCAATGATCCTCATCGCATATATGACACCCTCTCGGGGGTTTCCTTTTTCTTCCCGTCTTTTTCTTCTTGCCCCCTGGTTGCTTCAGTTGTTTGCCTTTGTCGGTCGACATGGCATTTACTTCTGAGGTAAGAAGTTCTTCATTTGCATTTTGATTAGAAATTTTGCGTTTTCCAGTCACGCCATTACTGGCGTGAGAGTTAGTATTTGATCCAGGAGGGGGAGGAATTGAAAATTCAGGTCTAGGGGCGTCAGGTATTTTGTCGTAGAGCGTGCCCGACTGAGTATATACTAAGTCTAAATATTGAGCACGAGCAATGACTTGCTCCTCTGTTACGACTCCTCCCTTGGCCACATCTTCCGTTATAGCCGGAAGTAACGACTTTATAAACCATTCAGCTAACAGCTGATCGGGAACGTAAGTTTTCACCATCCTACGACGACGTCGCCACTCATGTATATGATCAGATATGTGAGTGGCCGTTGTCTGTTTGAAGTTGGTGAGGAGTTCTGTCCCTGTTTCATACCTTATCGGTAATTGAAAATGGGTTAAGAAAGTCGTGGCTAAGGAGCTGAAATTGTCGAAAGAGGCTCTTGGCAATTCAATGTACCATTTAGCCGCTGGACCTGTCAATGTCCTCTGGAAGAGGCGAAGCCTTATCGAATCATCATTCAAGGTATTCGACGAACACCACAGATGGAATGTCATCACATGATTCGATGGGTCTTCACCCGGATTTCCATTAAATTTAGGAATATCTGACGGAAGTTTATGTGGAATCGCTGGCCACCAAGGGGCATAAGCAATTGGATCATTCGTCAGCCGGTTTAGATCTGGTAATTCTAGAGTTGCTACAAATGGCAACTGTTGATTCAGGTTAGGCGAAGCATATCCAGGATAAGATGGTATCGCCTGAGCAATGGGTCTTTGCAGACCAGCATTATGCTGACAACTTAGACAAGGTTGATGGGCGTAACCATTATAGTATGGTTGCCCATTACTTACAAAGACTTGTTGCTCAGGTCCTTGATATGATTGCTGGAAATGCGGTTGTTGAGATTGAAGCAGCTCTGGTTGTTGGACCATTTGCTGTTGACCAATACCGGATGATTGACCAGGATGAGGAGTCACAGTACTTGTTTGAGTCTGAGTCGCTCCAGATAAGGAGGCACTACCCTGAGATTGTGATTGAGTCGCTGAGCCAAGAGGTTGTTGTATTACAACAGGTGGCGTTTGTACTTGCGACATATTCGCCATAGCAGGTGTAGTGGCAACATTCGACACAGGGCGGACTGGTTGCATAGAATATACAACTCCTGGTTGTTGAGGCAGTATTGGTACCCAACTGTTGGATGTAATTCCAGTTTGACCTGAACTTTGTTGTGAACTCACGGATGGGCATCCTCCCGGAGGAGGTAATGAAAAGGCATACTGCCCCCCATATGGTATCAATCCGGAACTCAAGGGGATCGATTGCCCAGGTTGACCTCCAAATGGATCAATTTGGCGAGTTTCAACATAAGAAATACCAGATGATAATCCGGACGAAGAAATAGGAACTAACCATGTCATCGTCCCTGATGGGACTCCGGCTTGTTGTTGACAACTTGCCGAAATGGTATACCAGCGAACATCGTTGGAGTAGCAGTGGGAGCCTCTGCTGCTGCTGTGTCGGACGACACAGTCCTAGATGTCGACGGTTGTTCAGACATATCTAGTCTATCCAAAAGATTTCTTAGCGATTTTACAGGAACTTCCACTTGTGGTGGACTAACTTCGAAGATCAACGAGGGAAGGGTGATGATTATTCCGCTTAAAATAAATTTTATTAACGACGCTTTTAGACACAAACTTGCTTTTTCATGTTTTAAGAGTCGAGAAAAAGCTAAAGATGACTCTAGTCGCCTTCGATATATTAACGAGCCCGAAGTGACAAATGCTCGGTTGGACTTTTTCAGTTATAGAGTTTGAAAAAGGCCAAAAGAAACTGCTCTGGAGATCTAGGCAGAGGGTGTGCCAAACCTTTCGCGAAACCACAGAATACGTTTTACGGTACGGGTGGTCGATCTTCGTGAATGCTGTGTTCACTGCATCGCGATCAGTAGGGCGGCCGACACGGTTTCCTAAGGATAAAGGATAAAAGCCTATAGGGGTCTCCCAATATACGCGACGGTACGCGGGAGCACAAGTCCGTGTTAGTGCCACCGACTCTCAGGAGGAATCACCCACCTTCGTAGAGATCGACAGTCACTATGTTTAACGACGCCGGAACACGTCTCTACCTAGACCTCTAGATGTTTGCGTTAAATTCCAAAGCGTTGTTATGTAAATTGAGTTTATTTTAATGTTGATCTTTCTTAACAGTTTGTCTTTCAGGATCACCACGAGATGTATTGGTACAAATTCCTAAATGCAGCTAAAATGATAAGCAAGCTTTCACAATCCTTTTAGCTTTGAAAATCCTAACTACTGAGGGGAGAGAAAAACAATATCTTTCCACACAGAGCACAAAGCACAAACTAATGCACTTTCTCCTAGATCAGACACCCAAACTTATCAAAAATGCAAATGAAAGATGCATGTATTTCTTTTCTTTTCCTTTAATGTTGATGCTAACAAAAGGAAAACTGTTGTATGATTTTCGAATTCAATTTGAAGCGTAAACAAACAAGTATTGTCTAAATGAAAAGACGCTTTACAGGTACTTGTTTTACACCAAAAATATATGAATTCGAACCATAAAGTGAAAACAAACAGCTATGAACAGTAATAACACTAACTCATAAGATCGCAATCTAAGAGGCCACAGCTACTAGGTTCGCTTTTCACAATGGGAAATTGTAACTGAAACAAGAAATACTGAAAGAACGTTTACAATTTCATCACACAACTGAGGCGGAATAATGTCAAGGAGAAGTGGTCTACAGCAAATACAATAACCAGCAAGCAATCAGCCAAAAACAAGTGCAAACAGGGCCAAGACACAAAGGAAGAGTTGAGCTAGACTAAGGCCAACTGGACCAGCGCAGGCACTGGTCTACCAGTTTCACTCTCAGCGCAGTTCCCGAAGGGAGCACCTGCGCTGTAATGCAGACTGCCTGTGGACAGCCTGCACTGACTTACGAGAGTTACGTCTGCTAAGAATTCCGGGTCATAAAAAGCTCAAAAATGTACTGTTTTGACTGAAATAAAATGCTATGGGTTAAGTACAGGTTAAGGAATGATCAAGAGGATAAAGATCTATCACTAAGAGTAAGGATTCATCTGTAGATTAGCTCTTTAAATCTTGAATTTGCTCAGCAAAGGAGCAAGAGTAACAAAACCCTCTACTTCGCTTTTGATAGAGTCAAAAGCTTTTCGATTCGGTACTCCTTTCTTCAAGAAATGAATAGCAAAATCCTACAACAACAAGATACTAGGATCTCCCCAGTGGAGTCGCCAGTTTGTTGTGCGGAAAAGTATCCGATGCGGATGACACTAACCCTTTCTAAAGGTGACAGTCTTTAGCAACAACTGAATGATAAAGTTTTCATGTTCCACTTTATGAAAGCACAGAGAGAATGGAAAGAGGGTCAACCAACCTGGTGTCTTGCGCTTAGTCGATCCTTGTCCTTCTCGCTTTGTATCCTGTTCCCAACTCTTTGCTCTCCAAGCCGATCCAGCTACACACAGAATCTGCACAACAAAAGGGAGCAAACTACGAGATACAAGCAATCATAACTGAAGCATGGATTAGGTTGCATCAAATATACATGTAAACACAAAAGCATCTATGTAAAACAAGTATATAGAAGAACATGCAAACTTTATTGATAGAAAGTAACAGGGTTCCAGAGGAAGTTACAACCAATGATGTTGGCTCCAATCCAGCAGCACCTCCTCGGCAACAAGAACTCTCTTCTTCACCTCTAGTAAAACAATCACCCAATAATCCTGGCAGTATACCAACAGCACCTCCTTGCTTATACAAAATTCCAGCCTCCTTAGACCTCATAGAAGAGCTCTATATATAGGAGGGAAGAGGAAAGGATGAGTCAGCTGGAGGCTGGCATATAGCTGACTAGTGTCCTCTCCATCTTCAGTTAATCTTCAGTTCCTGTGTCCACTTGGAGATCCTTGCTTACACATGGTGATCAAGTACCTCTTACTCATCACAGGGCGAATCTCATGACCCAAGTGTCAGTTTGGAAGCTTCCTGGGCAATTGACACCTTGCAGGATGACTGTGCCACTTGGCCAATCTCGCCCAGCGCAGGTAGCCTTCATTGTTTTTGACTTCCAGCGCAGGTACAGAGTGGGACAGTTGCAATACAGCGCAGAAGCTCAGTTAAGCAGCTGACATGATCCAAAATAAGCCTGTTCTGAAGTGTTTTCAGGTGGAGAACTGATTGGAAGTGCTGTTGATTGATGACCTTGTTCTTTTAGGGGTAAGAACAACATGTTTAGGGACTGAGGATCCCTGTAATTATCGACATTCCCTGCTCCTTGACACGAGGCACAAAAATGTCTATAACATACCTTCACCTGAAACACGATACTTTCCATCATCGCCCATCTCGATTCACATCTGGAGATCCTTCTCCTCCAAGGTACTAAAAATATTCTTGTCACCTGACATGTGGAATGAAGCTCCAATGTCCAAGTACCACACACATCCCACCATGGATGAAACCATGCATGAGATAAGAGAGAAATCCAACTCAAACTGTGAGGCTAGTGCCTCACCTTTAGATCCCTTCGAGGATCCCTTCTTGGATTTCTTCTGTGGAAAATTCGTAGCATAATGGAAAAATTCATGACAATGGACGCATCGCACTTTCGATTTGTCAAACTTCTTCCCAACATGGGAAGAACTAGATTTGTAATGGGATGCCTTCCCTTCCCCTTCCTCGCCTTACTCACTAAGTCTAGATTTTCCTCATCATCTTGCTTTGATGAGGATCCATCTCTAGTGCTTCTTCTTATCTCCTTGCATCAGATCCAACCAGAGTCGCTCCCAATCTGGCAGTCTTTCTCTTCCATTAACCAAGTCTTGGTAGCTATGCCAACTCTTAGGAAGACCGAGGAGTGAAAGTCTCACCATGTCATCATCGGATGTCGTGATCCCTACACTTCCAAGCTCATCCCTGTAGGTGGTGAACTTGTTCAGATATGTATAGATCATGTCACCCTTTTCACACTTGATTTTCCGAAGTTTGTCTTTCAACGCTAGCTTCCTCTGATCGTTGTAGTTATGATATATATATATATATATATATATATATATATATATATATATATATATATATTTCAATGTTTTGCACATCGAAAATGGTGTCTCCTTCCCATGGAGACTTGAGACTATGTGGTCTCGAACTCCCTCTAGAAGGATTCTCCTTGCTCTGATACCATGTCGAAATTCCTACTGTAGATCAACCTGATTATGCAATATACTAAAGAAAAATACAATATCTACTTCTACAACATACTTTGCAGAAGCTTAATCGAATATGAGTAAGATCAAATAGAAAACATATACCTAAGAATGAGAAATCAATCACACATGAACACAGAAGAATAACCTGGGGAAAACCTCAACCTAAAACCCCAATCTCTGTATTATCATACAAGTGGAAATATGTTCAAGTTACAAAAAGAATCGGCTCACAAGCTATCCCGCTCTCTCTGCAATCAAACAATACAACTCACGGACTGAGTAGACACAAGATATGCCTTTCCTCAGCCCTGCAAGCCTCCTATTTCCTTGCGTAATTTTTCTTGGGGTCCAATGATGCCACATGTGTGATTGGCCTCATCACACACTCACTAAACTAAAGAAGTAACTATGTAATCTCCAAGGAATGAACTCCTTCTGCATGCAAGAGATATTCACAATGGAATATTCCTACAACTGATAATACACTGTCCTTCCATCTAATCTCAATTGGGTCTCTGTCTAAACTGACATGCATGAGTTATTTATGAGAGAATATTTAGTTATCTGAAGTGCAACAATTACATGCATGCATGCATTAACTAACTGAACTCACAATTAATTCCACAAACTGTTGGAACTAATCTAACTGGACTTAACTCAGTTAACTGAGCTAACTAATTACAACTCAAATTACAACTCATCCTTATCTCTTTAACTAAGGGATAAATTCCTCATTTAATGGGATAACTGTTGCATGTCCTCACATAGAATTCATGTTTGATTTTCTACAACTAATTAACTCAAGATGAATTAATTATTTTACAAATAGCTGCTAAGATCAAATTTGAATTTTGCTTCTCTAATTAGTTCAGGGACTAACTAAAATAGGAAGGTATCCCGAAATTCTATTTATAACAATGTTATTTTTATCACTTCCATTTTTCATTCCTTGTTGCTATGTCCAACACTGGTACCCGAATTGCTATTTATAGCCATGCTATTTTTATCATTTCTATTTTTAGCATTTCTTGTTGCCATTTTCAACACATGAGACTGCCATCCACTTCCATACTCAATGTTTCCCAAGACTAAGAAGGTCATTCCACTGGTGTCCACAACCATGTATCCATAGTAGAATTCATCCTCGTATCCACGTACAGCCTGCATTGGTCATACCCTTTTGTAAAGAAAAAAATAAAATAAAATGAAGCCAAAAAGTCTTTTTACAGGTCAACGGTTTAAATATTTTGAAGCATGTATTTAAAAAGAAGATTCTCATACCAATATTCTTGCTTTCTTTGAAACTCTATTCAAATACACCACTTCCTCCAAAAACTTTACATATCATGGATCGTCATAATTCAAGTCATCAATTAAACGAAGTTCTATCATCTCTAGAGCAGCGGTGCTTTGAAGAAAGAAACCTAATACACTGATTTCCCTATCATGAAATTAAATTATGTCTACATAAGCCTATATATAAGAAGATGAGAGAGTGGGGATCTGAGACGTCAAGGTATGGGATATTTTTAAAGTTCTTGCATTGCATTTCAAAACTAGAATAACCCAACTCTACACTCATTTACGAGGTAAAAGGCATAAATATTCATTATGAACATCATGGAAAAAAACATTGAAGAATTTTATGGTATTTTCACATCTTATAGCAAGTTAAATTTTTAAATTTAGGTAGTGTATATTTTCATCAAGGAATAGATATGAAACAAAGTTGTTACTTGGTTTTGTTTTATATCTATTGGATATACTGAATTTGCAAGCAGGACATAATAATGAACCAAAACATAATAGTCAACCTAAGATACATCAATATATGCTTTGTATAAAAAACAATTTATGCTATACCTGACAACTAAGTAGTGAATGCAAACATTCTTAAACATTGAAACATGTTGTTCGTTGCACATGTAAAAGAAAAGAATAAATTATGTATTTACCAAGATAAAGTTGTCACCCATTAAAAAACATTGGATATTATGAAGCCTCTCGAACAACAAATTGAGAAGACACATATTTCTTTAAGCAAAGGCACAACACATATGACTAGCTCCTTTAATGATTTAAAGCTCCTCATCATCTCAATCAATATGTCCACAAATAAATTGTGTGCATTATCGGGATATGAGTCCATTTCTAGTATGGTCAAATTACTTCCACATTACATATTGAGTCTCAAGATAGAGCATGAAAGCTCTTGAAATAGTATCCCATTCACTCTAAAATATTTTATCATGTATGCCCCTGCATACACATACAAGACAACCTGCGTTTACATTGGTTTATATTTTATCCACATAAAACCTGCATTTACACTGGTTTCATTGTAAAGCGTTGAAAGTAATAGTAAAGTCTAGACTTACATGGTTGTAGCTTGAAGAAATGCTATTGAAGGGCTTTTGTCCATATCTAGCGGCTGTTTGATGCAAATTCAGTGATTTCTCTATCGAGGACCACAAACACAGGGAGTGCACATAAGGTCAAATACTAATGATAAAATATTCTTTATGGTTTGGTTAGTTGAGTGGGGCATCCGATCAAATTGGATGAGCATACAACTAAGCCTCAAAAGGGGTCCTATGAAAGTGCTTTTAAATGATATCCCTTGGAAGCTTCGACACAATACTCAATATCATCATAATAAGGACCACCCAAAAACAAACCCTCTGATCTTGCCGAAGTTTGAAGAACCATGTCACCCTTTTTTAAATGCCCATTGCTACTGTCATTTTGAGCAATTACTTTAATGTCAACACCTGGGATTGCTGGCAACACTGACCCTGAATGTACTTTCCTGGGCACCCCAGAAGAGAAGGAATAGCAGGTTGGCACCCATCAATTTTAACAACAACGTGCCGACTTCTTGGATAAAACAAGACCTTTTCAAAACTATTTTTCTCACTAACATTCCTTTTATCTCTCAGAACAAAGACCATTTCATCTTCAAGATTGGCCTAGTGAGTGTATTGATATACAATAATGTTGCTTGGTCCATTAGCACTTGAAATAACTTTGACATTATTGATCATATCTATAAATTCACCCTCATTTTGCCATATCTCTACAATAATGCTTCGAGATAACTCATTTTCTTTGGGATAAGAACTTGAATCAACATGTATTTCACAACTTAGTAGATACTTTTCACCATTCAAATATATAGGCTTATGATTCAGTACATTGAATTCTAATGAAGACATTCCAAAGAAAATGCACAAGTTCAAGAAATGAATAAATGTGCACATGAGAATCTTCTAAGAAGATTTTCTAGCATCCTTTCTCAATCAAAAAATCCATGTGTTCTTTGTTTGGTTGTACGATGTAAGAAGCCACAGGATGAGTAGACAGAATACACAACCAATAGCCTTTTTGGATAAACATTATTTCTGAGTGATTAGAAACACCAACATTGACATAAATAACCTTTCTCTCCCAACACCAGTCATCATCCCAATCTAACAAATCAGATGAAGTTCCATGTTTTACCTCAAGGCATAATGCACCAGGTAGGAATTTCTCAAATATGAAGTCACTGCTCTTATTTGTTAAACTTAAAGAGTCAAGATTCTCTGAACCCAAATTTCAACAGCCAGAGAAGTAAGTGATATAGAAATTGAGGAGTCACATCCTTCTTTTTATATCACCGATCCACAGATATCAACAAGGCCCTTTATAAATTCAATGCCAAACATTGGTCTAGTTACTATCACATCAATATGTGATGGTGAAAATTGAAGACCATAATCACGTTCTGTTGCTATGGTCAATGGGGATATTCAAAATTAAGCTAGTTGAAACTCGAAGCAGAAGTTTCCCATATCATCAATCCTCTTTAGTTGAGGATGATTAACATTATTTGGCCCATGTGTCAAGCCAACTTAACACTTTCCATAATAGCCAATTGTCACTAATTTTATGGAACCAGAAATATTATAATGTGTTGATTCTATCTTTGGGATTGAAGCCATGTTTGGCACAACCATGAAATTCTCCAAACTGCTAAACTCGAAGTGATCCTTCTTACCCTTGATTGTGTAGCATTTTGATATTGCATGACCAAGTTTGTATATCCCTGGACATCTTTTGCAGCTCTTTCTCATCCATCAACTAATACCTTAACACCTTCAAAAAAGACTCCTTCAAAAGTCACCACAAGTCCTCCAACTGAGAAACCTGTGACCTAAAATGGCTGAGATATATTAACATGAATGTGCTCAACAAGAACCTCTATATATGGAAGTGAAACATCAAATATTGTATTCTCAACCTTGTAGAATAGCAACAACCTTTATTTTCCACGTGGAATAAAATTAAAATAAAATTTCCCATCTGCGTCAAATATTGCATGACAAAGTGCTTGATTTGGCCACATAGCTTCTTTGAGGGAACTTCACCTCATGGACATCATCTGAATAAAGTTATACATGAACACCTAAAATATGGTTACCCTGAGAAACAACTAATCCATCCATATCATAACTTGGGACATAAAAGATGTCATCTACTACCAGATTTTCAAAGCCCAACTCCATCTCTAGAGAGCCTCTTTGGAAAATTGTTAAGAGAACATGAGAATCACGTATTTGAAAGAGAATATTATAGAAAATATACTCTATAAGCCTCAATCATTGTACCTCATGTGTAGCACCATCCTAGATAGGATAGACATTAGGTATGACCTTGTATCGTCTTCCTCTATTTAACAATTGGCTCACAGAACCCGCTCTTTCCACTTCTTCACATTTGATGTCATGGAGGGCTATTGTTTACTCCGAAAACTCATCCTTAAGGAATCTCCAAACTTATTATGATTATGAAACAAAGGAAAAGAGAGAAAAATATCATGGCCTTTCCTTTTTGAAAAAAAATGTAGTGGGATTTGATATGACCTCGAGGATTGATGAAGTTTATGTATTCATGATGGGAAGAAACCAACCTATATTTCCTTGGAGTAATATTTGTGAACGTGTAACTACCTCCCTGTGACGTAAACATAGCATTAATGAGATCATTGCTAGTGGAAATGAGTTCAACCTTCACATTGGCACCACCTCCATTTATATCTAGACAACTTTCTGCTCCAACAGCCCCCATCACTCTCCCAAATATAGTGAACCCAATGAGGTGAAAATTGATGTCTTCATGGCTGTTGCAACCATTGTGATCCATTGATACATATTCACCCATTCAATATATATTCACCAAGTCAGGGAATATGAATATTTCCGATGTAATCTTTCCACTCAATAATCTTAACATCAAATGTGAAAGTGTCTCGTTCATATTCAGAGAGCTCTTGAAACAATTTTTCACTAGTATCGAATTTGCACAAATATATTAAAAAAATTATTAATGTATGTTGCTTGATTATCAATCAAAATGTTTAAAACAATACAACACCAACAAATTTGTATTTCATCTCCATTGCACATAGTTCACCTTCCTTAGTAGAATACCTATGGCTCGTAGATATTTTCCAGGTGTTCTTTGAATAAAGATTATATGCAGATATTATATGCAAAGTAAAACTTACATGAGTAAATTTTTAACTTTTCAAATTCCACTTATATTCATCAAAATTTGAGTAAGAAACACAGAGTATCGTTACAACTTACGTTGTTTGGTGATCTAATCATTGTGTCGAGAGCCTGCCCATAATTCTCCATAATAGTTACGTAGGTCAATTGTTTCAACAATTTTACTGGGTTTCCTTTGCGATCAATGTAACGATTAGATTTAAAATGTTCCAATATTATTTTTAAAAATTCTAGAATTGTTATGGGATTTACCACAGTAGAATCAACCTGATAAACCTATACACCATGTTTTCTTACATGTTTGACCATGGCTTCTAAAGTTGCATTCGCAACCATGTCTGTCGATATCTGTAATTTGAATTCAACCAAAAAAAATAACACATTTAAGAGATAAAGGATAATGGTTTTTTGAGGAAGACATATATGGAAGATCTGATCTCCCAAGAGAATTATATTATGTATAGAAGCTCCATAAAAATCAAATAAATATGATTTAAATAACTACAAAATGGGATATCTAGGTTTGGAACCATCCACTGTCATATTCCAGATATAAATGAAAAATGAAATCTATTAAAAAAAATTTAATATGGAAATACTCAAGAAAATCTAAAATTAATTATGAAGTGATTTTTCACACATTGTTAAGTGTTACTCACCAAATCTAGCATAGAATCTGGATCAGCCAAGAAGCAAGACAGCTGACCTTTGCCATAGTGCGTCTTGATCGGATCAATCATTTTGAAAGTTGAATATTTGATTTGGCTCAACAACAATGTGAGAGTCATTGAGCATCACATCCGAAGTTTTCCTCAACTTTGTCAAAGACACTTTTGATGAAACCTCAGCATCCATTGATCCATCGGCAATAGTTAAAACTACCAGACATGTAACCAACATCTTAAGTACCCACCATGTCTCCATTACAAGGAACTTCGAATCTAAAAACCTACTAGTTTTTTTCCATGTTTCAGCATCTCACTACATCTCTCTTTCTCTAGTGACCAACTAGTTGTCGCTAGTTCAATCCCAAGAGAATCTAAAATCACTCTGATGGTTGAGATGTTGGTTTTTAGGGGCACCAAACACCACTGAAAATCCAGCTGCATGATCTGGATTAGCTTTATCCTCTCAGAGATTTGGATAGGTGTTACCCTCGTAGAATAGTGCCATATGTAAAAAAATGCCTTTACATTGCCAATTATCAAGGCAAGATGATCTATAACCCCTACAGTTTAGAGAAAAATCACCCAAAACCCCAAATTTACTGCAATTTAAATTATTAAATTATTAAGTTATTTGTAATTCAAAGTTTATATAAAATAATTACAAATCTATTTACTCTCTTTCAAAATCGAAAGCAATTTTTCATTCAAATAATATTATTTTAACTTTCAATTAATTGAAAATTATTTTATTTTAACTAATATATATTTTTTGGTTATTTATATGTATTTTTCAAAGTTATTTATAATTTCATATTAAAAATAAAATAATTATTGCCTCCATGGGGTAGAACTCATGTAAAAACGTAAACATGTAAACTTAAATGTAAATGTAAACATAAATGTAAATGTAAACGTTAATATTTAACATTTAACATTGTTAATCTAATGTCAACCCTATTTAAAAATCAATCTAATTATTATTATTATGTATAAAGAATAGTAAAAAAAAAGAGATATGGTAAATAAATAAAAATATAAATAAACGAGAAGTATGCTAAATAAATAAGACTTTTTTTATATTTACTCCAAAGGTATGGTAAATAAATAAAACCGCTTTTTATCTTTACTCCATTAACCTCTTTATATTTATGAAAACTCAAAAAATAGGTTTTATTTAGGTGGATCCTCCGGGACACATAATTATTAATACCGTGGGCCAATTACCATATTTATAAAAGAGGTCTAAAGATGTATGGTAAATAAATAAAAACATATCAAATAAGATTAGAAATCAACATCTAATTATATACCAAGCCTATGGACCAAATACCATTGTAAATGAAAGAAATATGATATATAAATAAAAATATAAATAAACAAGAGGTATGGTAAATAAATAAAACCTATTTTTATAATTGCTCCATAAACGTCTTTATACTTACTAACACTCAAAAAATAGGTTTTAATTAGGTGAAACATATGGGAAAAATACCATGGTGTTATAGACATTTTTGTGCCTCGCAGCATGGAGCATGAAATGTCAATAATTACAGGGATCCTCAGTCCCTAAACATGTTTTTCTTACCCCTAGAAGAACAAGGTCAGCAAACCACAGCACTTCCCATCAGTTCTCCACCTGAAAACACTCAAAAACAGGCTATTTTTGGATCATGTCAGCTGCTCCACTGAGCAACTACGCTGAATGTCAACTGCTCCTCCTTGTACCTGCGCTGAAAGTCAACTCCAATGAAGGCTACCTGCGCTGGGCGAGATTGGCCAAGTGGCACAGTCATTCTGCAAGGTGTCAACTGCCCAGGAAGCTTTCAAACTGACACTTGGTTCAAGGGATTCTCCCTGTGATGAGTAAGAAGGTCTTGATCTCCAAGTGGAAGCAAGATTCTCCAAGTGGACTCAAGAACTGAAGATTAACTAAAGTGGGAGAGGACACAAGGCAGCTTTAGGTCAGTCTCAAGCTGACTCATCCTTTCTCCAAATCTCCTATATATAGAGCTCTTCTATGAGGTCTAAGGAGGATGGAATTTTGTGCAAAGCAAGGAAGTGCTGTTGGTTTACAGTTAGAGCTATTGGGTGATTGCTTTTATAGAGGTGAAGAGGAGATTTCTTGCTGCTGGGGAGGTGCTGCTGGATTGGAGCCATTGATGGTTGTAACCTTCTCAGAACCTTTTACTTCTATCAATAAAGCTTTGAATGTTCTCCTATATACTTGTATTGCATTGATGTATTGTATTTACTTGTATATCTGATTCACTCTAATCCATGCATCAGTTATGAGTACATGTTTCTTGTAGTTTCCCTCTCTTGTTTGTGCAGGATCTTTGTGTAGCTGGGCCGGCAAGGGAACAAGGAGCTGGGAACAAGGGACGAAGAGAGAAGACAAGATCGACAAAAGCGAAGGATATCGGTTGGTCAATCTTTTCTTCCTTCTCTGTACTTTCATAAAGGAAAATATCAAAGCTTTACTTTCAGTTGTTGCTAAGGAACTATCGCCCTTAGAGTAGGGATAGGGTCATTCCGAGTCGGATACTTTTCCCCACAACAAACTGGCGACTCCGCTGGGGAGCGTATCCGTTTGATTTGTGTTTGTAGTATCTTTGCTATTCATTTCCTGAACAAAAGAGTACCAAATCGAAAAGCTTTTGACTATATCAAAAGCGAAGTAGAGGGGCTGCTACTCTTGCTCATTTTCTTAGCAGATTCATGATTTGAAGAGCTGATCTACAAAAGACTCTTGTGCTCTTTGTGATAGCTTTTCATCCTCTTGATCATCCCTTAGCTTGTACTTGACCTATAGCTTTTTATTTCAGCAAAAACAATGAATTTTTGAGCTTTTTATGACCCGGAAATCCTTGTAAACGCAACTCTCGTGTCTCAGTGCAGGCTGTCCACAGGCAGTCTGCATTTCAGCGCAGGTACTCCCTTCGGGAACTGCGCTGAGAGTCAATTTGACAGACCAGAGCCTGCCCTGATCCAGTTAGGCTATGTCTTCCTGAGGTTTCCCACTGTGTCTTGGCCCTGTTTTCACTGTTATTTTGCTGCTGATTGCTTGTCATTGTACTTGCTGTAAACCAACTTTCCTTGACATTATTCCACCTCAGTTGTGTGATGAAACTGTGATTGTTCTTTCAGTATTTCTTGCTTCAGTTACAGTTTCCCATTGTGAAAAGCGAACCAGTATAGCTGTGGCCTCTTAGATCCTGAACTGTAAAAGTGTCGTTGTGATCTTAAGAGCTAGTTTTATTACTGTTCATGGCTGTTTGAGTTTGTTTGTTTTTCATCTTATGGTTTGAATTCATATATTTTTAGTGTCGAAACAAGTGCCTGGAAGGCGTCTTTTCATTTTAGACAAAACTTGTTTGTTTACGCTTCAAATTGAATTCAAAAAATTATACGACAGTTTCCTTTTTGTCTACATCAACATTAAAGGAAAAGAAAAGAAATACATGCATCTTGCATTTGCATTTGTTGATAAGTTTGTGTGATTGATCTAGGAGAAAGTGCATTAGTTTGTGCTTTGTGCTCTGTGTGGAAAGATAATGTTTTTCTCTCCCCTCAGTAGTTAGGATTTTCAAAGCTAAAAAGATTGTAAAGCTTGCTTATCATTTTAGCTGCATTTAGGAATTTGTACCCATACATCTCGTGGTGATCCTGAAAGACAAACTGCTAAATAAGATCAACTTAAAATATATTGAATGAATCTAAAAACGCTTTGTAACATAACGCTCACAATAGAGGTCTAGGTAGAGACGTGTTCCGGCGTCGTTAAACGTAGTGACTGTCGATCTCTACGAAGGTGGGTGATTCCTCCTGAGGGACGATAGCACTAATACGGACTTGTGCTCCCACGTACCGTCGCGTATATTGGGAGACCCCTATAGGCATTTATCCTTTATCCTTAGGAAGCCGTGTCGGCCGCCCTACTGATCGCGATGCAGTGAACACAACATTCACGAAGATCGACCACCCGTACCGTAAAACGTATTCTGTGGTTTCGCGAAAGGTTTGGCACACCCTCTGCCTAGATCTCCAGAGCAGTTTCTTTTGGCCCTTTTCAAACTATATAACTGAAAAGGTCCAACCGAGCATTTGTCACTTCGGGCTCGTTAATACATTGAAGGCGACTAGAGTCATCTTTAGCTTTTTTCTCGACTCTTAAAACATGAAAAAGCAAAGTTGTGTCTAAACGCGTCTAATAAAATTCATTCAATACGGAAACATAATTCCCCTTTTTGTATTTTAGTTGATCAAGTAATCCGCAACCGTGGAGGAAAGTCAATTAAAACTCCGTCGTTCGAGGAGACTCGCGAGTCAACCGTCTTTGTCTCCAGAATCGAGAGTAGTACGGACAAAGCGAACTCGCTTGACCGGGTCAAAATCTCCCATTAAAGTTAGAACAACAGTTCCGACAACATCTGAGATTCTGGTCACTCCTGATATTTCTGGAATCCCTGCCTCTATTGAAGAAGTTCAACAGCAACAGAGGGACAGTGGTACTGATCCTAGTCTGAAGACAAGTACTTGCATAACTGAACCAGTTCCATCTGAAACCGGTCCACAGAGTCTTGTTGTTCAAACAACTGTCGCTGTCGAAGCAACCCCTTCTTCGGCACCAGAAATCTTTTACGGACCTGACGGTCTTCCTCTTCCTCCTGGTCTGATCGCAATAGAGGAAATCGTAGAGGACCAGCAAGCAAATACTCCAACTCATTTTGGAGTAGGCGCCACTCTTTTTCCTTCTGCATCAGAAGTTTGTCCATCGCCACTGGAAGTTCCTGTAGAATCGTTAGGCAGTTTATTGGATAGACTTAAAATGTCTGAGCAACCGTCGACATCTAGGACTGTGCTAAATGACACAGCGACAGCAGAAGCTCCTGCTGTCAATCCAACGATGTTTGCCGGCATACCAGCTGTCCCGACTAGCTCTCATCAGCTAGAAGGAGTCCACCCAGGGACTATTACGACAACTTGGTCTGTTCCAGTTTGTTCTTCCTGTATAATACCCGGTAATTCTTATGTTGAAACTAGACAAATTGATCCCTTTGGAAATCAGTTTGGGCCATCCAGTCCTCAAAGGCAATCTATACCCTTGAGCTCCGGATTGTTACCGTATGGGGGGCAATATGCCCTTTCACTTCCCCTTTTGGGGGGATACCCATACGGCAGTTTTCAACAACATTCAGGTTTGACTGAAGTAACGACGAGTGGTTGGGTACCTATGTTACCCCAACAACCAAGAGTTGTATATTCCATGCAACAGTGTGTACCTATGTCTAGTATCCCGACGACGCCAGCAATTGTAACCGTGTCGCAAGTTCAATCGATGCCTGTTGTATGTCAACCCCAAGTTGTAATGCAACAGCCCATTGACCCTGCAACACAACCACAATCGCCAACTGCCAGGACGACACAGATACAAACGGGAACCATAACCCCGCATCTTGGTCCGTCGGTTAGTGTCGCACAGCAAAACATGGCTTCACAACCATGGATGGTGCAATACCAACAACCTCAGTTTCAACAGGTGTACCAGGGATCTGAGCAACAGATCTTTGCGAATAGTGGGCAACCCTATATTCAGAACGGGTTAAATCAACCACTTTACAGTGGCCAAGCCCACCAGCCGTATCAGTCATATCAACATCAGTTGCATTATGCTGGTATGCAAAGGCCTACTGCTCAGGCGATTCCATCGTATCCTGGGTACGCCTCGCCAAACCTGAATCAGCAGTTGCCATTCGTGGTGACCCTAGAATTACCAGATTTACATCGATTGACGAACGATCCAATCGCCTATGCCCATTGGTGGCCAGCGATTCCTCACAAACTTCCTTCGGACATTCCTAAATTCAATGGAAATCCTGGCGAAGACCCGTCGAATCATGTGATGACATTCCATCTGTGGTGTTCGTCGAATACCTTGAATGATGATTCGATAAGGCTTCGCCTTTTCCAGAGGACATTGACTGGTCCGGCGGCTAAATGGTATATTGAATTACCTAGAGCCTCTTTCGACAATTTTAGTTCCCTAGCCACGACTTTCTTAACACACTTTCAGTTACCTATAAGGTACGAAACTGGAACAGAGATCTTGACCAATTTCAAGCAGACAACAGCCACACATATATCAGATCATATACATGAGTGGCGTCGTCGTCGCAGAATGGTAAAGACCTATGTTCCAGATCAGCTATTAGCTGAGTGGTTTATAAAGTCGCTTCTTCCTGCTATAACAGAAGATGTGGCCAAGGGAGGCGTCGTAACAGAGGAGCAGGTTATTGCTCGTGCTCAATATTTGGACTTAGTATATACTCAGTCGGGCACGCTCTATGATAAGATACCTGACGCCCCCAGACCGGAATTTTCAATCCCTCCTCCTCCCAGATCAAATAGTGACTCTCATGCCGGTGATGGCGTGATTGGAACTGCAAACGCTAAGTCGACAAGGGATTCAAATAAGAAAGCCCGTAAGACTTCGAATCAAAAAGCAAATCAAGAGATTCTTGCTTCGGAGGTAAATGCTGTATCTACGGATAAAGGCAAAAACTCCAATCAACCAGGAAGCAAGAAGAAACAAAACAAAGGGAAGAAGAAGAAACAGGGTGAGTCATCCCCTCAAAAAACTTCTTCAAACCCTCCTGGGCAAAGGAAACAAATTTATCCATGTCATATATGCGATGAGGATCATTCGACAAAGGACTGTCCGTTCAAAGCTGAGTTAAAGAGGTTCTTTAAAAGTTCCCAAACTTCAGCTGTGTTGACTGATCCATTTCCCACCCCAGGTCAAAATATGGTTGATAGTGGAAATGCTTCCCCGTCTCAAGTGCTTATGTTGTCGGTTTCTAAGCAAAATGATGCTTTGATCTCGACCAAGAATAAAGATTACGGGAATCCGCCGGTGTCGAACGACAAAGGGAAAGATCAACCCAGTAGTTCGACAACAACTTCGGCAGAAGTTGTACCCCCCCTCACGCATGAATTAACAATAAAGCCACCTAAGGGAGTAGTACACAAGTCGACATTTAATCCTCGCGCCAGAGCGGCGCAGCATTATAACATAGTGGAAGATCTGGCCCAATCGCCATCTGCTATGTCGACTCTTGAGGTACTGCAAAATTGTCCATCCCAAAGGCAGGCATTGTTATCAGCAATTGGTGGAGTGGATCCTAAAGATTCCAATCTTGTATCCTTTGATCACAAAGGATATGATCCTCAGTTACCAGCGCAACTAGCTTTCCTTATTCAAGTGAAAGCACTCAACAAAACTGTTCATAGAACGATTATTGATGAGGGAGCATCGACATGTATCATGTCGATGAGTTGCTGGAAAACTCTTGGATCTCCAACCTTGTCGCGATCTTCGATGACATTGAAAGCATTTGACGGTAGGACGTACACTCCGTACGGTATCCTAAATAACTTTAAGGTTGAACTAGGAGGAAAGACGGTGGAAATTGATGTTGAAGTCATTGATGGCAATCTTGACTATAACATCCTACTGGGAAGACCATGGATATATGCCATGGCAGCTGTAGTGTCGACATATTTTAGGAAGATCGCATTCCCGTTTGAAGGAGGGATTACGGTCGTCGACCAGCAGAATTTCCTCCCTAATGGTTCACAAGTTACTGGAAGCATTCCCCTGATCCATGGGAGCGACCATTCAGTGCAAGATATCGGAGTAGGTTTGCTAAAAGATCCCACAATGATGGGAACTTTCGCGTTGCCACCTCCTTTCCATGTAGGGGATATCCCGTTTGTAGCAACATGCAACATGGTATCTTCTTCGAAGGTCGCAGGAGACAAAGTCGTCATGGATCATCAAGTGGTGTTGCCACCTAGCCCTATAGAAATATTGTAGCAATCAATGTTTCGGGCATGGGAGGCGAGCCCAAATCAACGCTCGTCAAGCGTTTGGGTAGATAGGTCTGAAGAATATGGTACCCCATTAGATCCATGGTCAAGAATTCATGGGACTGACGAAGGGATCTTACAATCAATGATGATTGAGGGGGCACCATGGAATGATCACCACCATCGTTCCCTTCTTCCAGAATGTGAAGAAGAAACTCAACACGACCTATATCACCCTTCAGTGTTTGAATTCCTAACAAATACTGTAAATACGGTGGATTCAGAGCGAAACCTATCCAATATTGAAGAGACCGTAGCCATAAACATCTCGACAAAACCTGATTTTGTAGAGAATATTCATGTCGGCAAAAGTTGTTCCCCTTCAGAACTGGAAATATATGGTGCTCTCTTTCGCGAATTTAGAGATGTCTTTGCATGGTCATATGATGAAATGCCAGGCATTGACTCGAGCATAGTTGAACATGAGATTAAAATGTATCCTGATGTCAAACCAGTAAGACAACGGCTTCGGCAGGTGCACCCCAAGAAAGCCGCTGCCATTAAGGCAGAAGTTGAAAAACTTCTCCATGCTGGATTCATCTACCCGGTTCCTCTAACCGATTGGGTATCGAATATTGTCCCTGTTATGAAAAAACAAGGGACGATAAGAGTGTGCGTCGACTATAGGGATGTAAACCAAGCTTGTCCAAAGGACAACTACCCTACACCCTTCATCGACCAGATAATTGATGAATGCGCCGGATGCGAAATATTTTCCTTTATGGATGGATTTTCCAGGTATAATCAAATAAATATCCGCCCACAGGACCAGTCTAAGACTGCATTTATTTGTCTGTGGGGCACATTCGCTTATCGAAAATTACCCTTTGGTTTAAAGAACGCAGGGGCGACGTTTCAGAGGGCAATGAATTATGCCTTCCATGACATCAAGAACATCGTTCAACCTTACCTCGACGATCTTCCGGCTCATTCATGAGAGCGGACTGATCATCCGCGGCATTTGAGAGCAATATTTCTACGTTGCCGACACTACAAGATAAGACTCAATCCGCACAAGTGTGTGTTTTGCGTCGGTTCTGGTCGTTTACTTGGCTTTGTAGTCTCTAAGGATGGGATTCGTCTCAACCCCTGTAAGGTTCAGGCAATCATTAATTTGCCTCCACCTTCAAATTTGCTTCAGATTCAGAAACTCCAAGGGAAAGCAAACTTTCTGAGGAGGTTCATTCCAAATTACGCAGAACTTGCCAAAGGTTATACTCGTCTTTTGAAAAAGGATGTACCTTTTGTCTGGGACCAGGTTGCGCAAGCTTCCTTTGACGCTCTGAAAGATTCTCTAGTAAGAGCATCATTAATGTACGCCCCGGACTATCAAAGAGATTTTAACCTGTATCTAGCTGCAGCAGATACAACCATTGCGATGGTCTTAGTGCAAGAAGTCGATGGAATTGAACATCCTATTTATTATTTAAGTAAAAACTTAAATGACACAGAAAGTAAATATTCCTATGTTGAAAAACTAGCGCTTGCTGCTGTTCAAGCGATTCAAAGGTTTCGACATTATGTCCTCTTTAGGAAAACTACCATTCTGTCAGATTGCAACCCCATGACGTATATACTGTCGCGACAGTTGCTTGGGGGCAAATATTCAAAATGGATAGCGATCCTTCAAGAGTTTGATTTGGATTATTTTACCAAATGGGCCGAGGCGATGCCTACATTGGATAACACTGGTGAAACAGCTGCCCTTTTCTTTTTTAATCATGTAGTCGCCAGGTTCGGTGTTCCGCAGGCTATAGTGACAGATCATGGATCGCATTTTCGCAATCACATGATGGTTGAGTTAGCTGCCAAACTAGGGCTATCGCACGACAGCTCTACCCCATATTATCCACAAGCCAACGGACAAGTTGAGGCAATCAACAAGGTCCTGAAGCGTATGTTGCAAAGGATGATCGGGGTTCACAAAAGAAGATGGAACCTACTCCTGTACTCAGCATTGTGGGCTTACCGAACCTCGGTAAAGAACGCCACTGGGTTCACACCATTCCAATTGGTGTATGGCCTGGAGGCAGTCTTACCAATCCAGTGCGAAATTTCGTCTCTTAAACTCGCAATTGACCTCCTCCCCGGAACCTCAGAAGAAGAGGCTCGTTTCTTGGAATTGATCCAGTTGGATGAAAACCGTCGTGACGCCGCTTTGGCGAACGAAGCCCATAAGAAACGAGTCAAAGCACAGTTCGACAAGAATGTCAAACCTCGTATCTTCTCTGAGGGTGACTTGGTTTTGCTTTACAACCAAGAATCCGACAAATTAGGAGCAGGAAAATTTAAGTCCTTATGGATGGGTCCCTATATTGTTAAAAGGGTGTTAGCAAAAGGAGCCTACGAGTTAATGGATTATGACGGGATACCACTGGCGTAACCCCGCAACGGGTTGTACCTCAAGCGTTACTATGCCTGAATAGTAACCTGAGTGCTTTTGTTGTATTTTGTTTTCGCTAAAGTGTTTGTTTCGGTTTAGTAATCCACCCTTCTCGTTTGTTGCAGATGTCGAATTATTCTGAGACATATGTGGGATATGCCGACGGAGCGAGTCGTAGTACGCGGAATTTGTCCTCCGCAGCCTGGGCCATTTTTGATCCAAGCGGCGAGTTAGTGAGTTTCAGAGGTGTGTGTATTGGGCAGTCAACGAACAACATCGTTGAGTATAGCGCGTTGATTGAACTCCTCTCTGATACCATCGCTCATGGTATACGCCGACTAATTATTAGGCTAGACTCACAGCTTGTGATACTACAACTCACTGGTATATATTCAGTCCGCAATCCAGCCATTTATCGAATGTTTCTAAGGGTTAAGATTTTGGAAAGAGAGTTTGATTCAATTCAATACCAGCATATTTCCAGAAACTTGAACACATTAACAGATTCATTAGCAAACTATGTATTAGATAGACATTTGCAACATATATAAAAAGAGATGCATCGGTGCTATGCAAGTGGATCGCAAATAAACCAAAATAAACCCCGAAAATCAAAATATATAAAGCTGTTTATAGTTTGTACATGATGTGCTGTAATCAAAACAAAATTGGTCGTATGACCTAGAACTCAAAAAGATGCTAGGGGGCACCCTAGCCTAGTGGTGCTCATGATAGTACGTCACGGTCTGTGCAATCATGCGCAAGAGACGAGTCCATCGTCTAGGCACGCCAATAGTGTGCCGCTGCAACTGTAAAGGTAACTCGTCAATCTGTACATCCGGAAGACCACGAGTAAGGCTCTCAACCTGCTCCTGCACAGCTGCAAGTATCTCAGTATCACCAAGGTCGCGAATAACAACTCTCCTAGCAGGCTCTGCTGTTGGGGCAGCAGCTGGCGATCGTGGACGGGCTGCTGGACGAACAGGACCAACATCTGCATGCACCCAGAAGTTTGATCAGTTTTTCACAGTAACATCATGAGTAAAAACAATAAACAGTGATATGGTCAGAGATTTTACCAATAGCGCCCCATTGCTCGCCATCCGGTAGCACCAAGTCCGGATCACCTCGGTAGTCCATACCCACATATGGATACTTAGAAAACGCCATCTCCTGACGCTCGAACCACCTAAAGAAGGCCTCAGTGAAAGTAATCTGAGGTTGACCAGCATGTCGGGACATGTGGTCAACCCACCTCTGCATGCGTGGCTCGGTCGGAGAAGGCAAGTCAAGTATGATGTACTGAGGCTGCATCAATGGGATTTTCTCCAAGGCGAAGGCAGTCAGAATAGAACCAAATCCAAAGTTCTTCAGCCTCCCGTCCTTTACCTTGGTCAATTGACTTTTCATCTGAACAAGTACTGCATCACACCAGTTAAACACTTTCGGTTGGAGACACTCCAAGGCGTGCTGCATGTAAGATCTGTTGGCAACATGTAAAGCTGCGCTACCGGCCATCCTACCAATAGTAAACAGAATGGACCTAAGAGACCTGTCAGTGATGTCACGGATATTGATCTTGCCGTCTTTGCTCGACTGTGAACCTTCCCGGCAATACTGACGAATATAGTCTCTGGTGGAATTAGTCCCTCGAGCCGTACCTGACAAAGAAATGGGGGCACCCCGCCTTGACAACCCAGTCAAGAAGTACATGTCCTCTATGGTCAAGGGGATGGTTTTCCCCCTAATCTGGAATACTTGGTTAACAGGATCCCAAGCATCAAGCATATACTGCAGTAAAGAAATCTGTGCTCTCATGCTAGAGATACGGAAGAACTTCAGTAGGCCACAGTTCCGAAACGCGTTCACCGTGACCGGTTCATGGAGTGCAACCATGTCCTCTGCTTCATGTTCTCGTTCTCGCCATGTAAGGGACATTTTGTTCAAAGTTCCCTGCAAGCAAACAAGAGAAGGAGTAAGTTCCTAATTTTGATGAAAAGCTGGCGAAAAATCATCAAAAAACACATGCAGGATCAGTTTTTCTAGGCCCAGCGCAGGCAGAGGGTCTCTCCCTTGCGCTGAGGCACAGTCTACCTTAAGACAACCTGACATACAGCGCAGGTTTCGAAAGGAGAACCTGCGCTGATGCCAGGGCGCCTTGATGAAACCCCTGAGGCTCAGAAACCTGAAAAATGTGCATGAAACTGAAAAAGGAAACCATGAAAGTGAAGGGCTAAGGTTTAGCTCCTACCTGGTCCAAACGGCGCCGAAAATCGTCCACAGAATCTCCCGGAATCAGCTGGTGAAAATCAAGGAAGAAGAGGCACCTCCAGAGCTCCAACAAGCAAAATGCAAATGAAATGGTAAATGAGAGGTAAAAACACCTTTTTATGACTTTTTACACAGTTTAAAGTTAAATATTAGGGTTATAATCTCCTTTTCATGCAAATATTGTCCATTTCTAACAAAGTTTGTTGCAGCAATTGAAGGTGAAGTACTACATTTGAAAAGAGAAAAGCTAGTAAAAGTAAAAAATCAAATTTGACCATGAATCGAGCAGTTTTACCACGGAATTTATGCTCGTTAAAAAATAGAAAAGTGTGAGCAAAATTTTCCACCATAGTTCAAGCTCATTAAAAATGAACCTATCCCGGTAAATAACCATTGCGATCGTAAATTTATCAGCCTTAAAAGCCTTGGTCGTGTTTTCATCCATCACCTCCACTGTCATTTGGCCGGTCGTTCACCCCCATATGTGTGTTTACCCATTTTGAGGAACATCTGCGAAGAGTGATCTCACCTAGCCATCCTTGTGACACTGCCGTGATTGGAAAATTCCAACCTGTACCTGGAATCTGCTGCTATCCCTGTTTATCACTCGTTCCTCAAAAGACGAGTCTTCTTTGAGCTCTTTTCACTGACTCGTAAAATACGAAAAGTTTTCCGAGTTTTGGCCTTCCAGCTCGTTAAACGACCGGAACGCTATCCCTCCTCTAGATTTTAATCTTTTTGGACCTGAGGGATTATTGCACAAAAAGATCGAGCGCTTGTTTTGTTCGGCTCGTTAAAGCAATCGAAAATTCATCCCTTCTGTATTGTTTTATACTTTTTCGGACTTAAGGGATTAGATGACGAAAAAGGAATTCTGGAGTTGACTTTATGTACCTTTTCAGACTCTCTAAAAATGAAAAGGACCGAGTTATCCTTGTCGTTAGACTCGTTAAATTCATTAAATAGCGACAAACTTGTCTTTAGACGAGAACGAGTTTCCCTATCGCTAAGCTCGTTAAATCATAGCGATGGGCTTGCCCGAAGGGCAGGTTATAGAACAAGCATATGTTATCCTCCTCAAGCTTGACAAAAATAAAGAGGTACTGGTCAGAAATGATTGGGGAAAAATTGGGAGAACATCAAAGTTTAATGGTAGCAAGTCGCTCTTGAACATGACACTTTTCCTCCATACCACATCGGGTTGGGTTGTTTCATTCACCGGTCTCATCACCATGGTCTTCGCCAAACCGTCCACATTTGGGGTAATGCTACCGATCCATCGCATCAGTGTCGTTATATGTTCAAGAGAGGTCATTCTGAAAGTGTCAACCATGTCCCATCCACTGCCATACATTATCCTTCATCCATTCATGATCGCCACCCTGAATCATATGTCACAGTTTGTTTTCACCTCCACTAAAATCATTAGCTCCGTTCCGTGTCATTGATGTGGGATTCATTAAGGCCCTCCTTTGACGGATCGCTTCTTGTCGACTTCAGCTCATTATCCAAGAAGTTAATCTAGGAACAACCCCATCAGTACTTTGAAGCTTGCATGCCTCAATGGCAAGTTTCTCACTTCCGGCGACAGGTATACATCAATGACCTTCGACCAGAAGATTTTGCGTGGCGTTCGACACCAAGTCCTTTATTCACGCCACGTGAATTGTACTGCAGTACCTTGAGGGTCATTATCATTATTGGTGATTCCTCTCGCTCTTGTTAACGGTTTTCATCATTGACCGGTAATCAAGCGATGTCTTTCCATGTTCGACTTCAGCGCAATTCTCACATGGATCGACTTGTACTTAGAGTGAAGATCGAACGAGTTTTGAAGACCCCGGATCTAGTTTCATCCATCCGGGCTGCGATATATATTCAGGAAATATAAAAGCATTGGTCATGTACATCATTGCAGCAGATGATCATCCTATTCAAAGGATGATAATTTCAGCAGAGAATTATCAGTCTACCATCAGACGATCGTCTGTTCTATGTACCAAAATGTATTTATAAAGCTGAGCATGGGAATGCCCGGCTCAGCTAGATCATGAAAACAGAATGAAAAATAATGTATTGTATTGTATTGTATTACAGGGCGCCTCCTCAGCACTGGAATGAACTTCAGACCCTCTAGATAAAGCAGTTCACCCGATAAACGGCCTCATACTTTAGGGGGCAACTGTTATAGACATTTTTGTGCCTCGCAGCATGGAGCATGAAATGTCAATAATTACAGGGATCCTCAGTCCCTAAACATGTTGTTCTTACCCCTAGAAGAACAAGGTCAGCAAACCACAGCACTTCCCATCAGTTCTCCACCTGAAAACACTCAAAAACAGGCTATTTTTGGATCATGTCAGCTGCTCCACTGAGCAACTACGCTGAATGTCAACTGCTCCTCCTTGTACCTGCGCTGAAAGTCAACTCCAATGAAGGCTACCTGCGCTGGGCGAGATTGGCCAAGTGGCACAGTCATTCTGCAAGGTGTCAACTGCCCAGGAAGCTTCCAAACTGACACTTGGTTCAAGGGATTCGCCCTGTGATGAGTAAGAAGGTCTTGATCTCCAAGTGGAAGCAAGATTCTCCAAGTGGACTCAAGAACTGAAGATTAACTAAAGTGGGAGAGGACACAATGCAGCTTTAGGTCAGTCTCAAGCTGACTCATCCTTTCTCCAAATCTCCTATATATAGAGCTCTTCTATGAGGTCTAAGGAGGCTGGAATTTTGTGCAAAGCAAGGAAGTGTTGTTGGTTTACAGTTAGAGCTATTGGGTGATTGCTTTTATAGAGGTGAAGAGGAGATTTCTTGCTGCTGGGGAGGTGCTGCTGGATTGGAGCCATTGATGGTTGTAACCTTCTCAGAACCTTTTACTTCTATCAATAAAGCTTTGAATGTTCTCCTATATACTTGTATTGCATTGATGTATTGTATTTACTTGTATATCTGATTCACTCTAATCCATGCATCAGTTATGAGTACATGTTTCTTGTAGTTTCCCTCTCTTGTTTGTGCAGGATCTTTGTGTAGCTGGGCCGGCAAGGGAACAAGGAGCTGGGAACAAGGGACGAAGAGAGAAGACAAGATCGACAAAAGCGAAGGATATCGGTTGGTCAATCTTTTCTTCCTTCTCTGTACTTTCATAAAGGAAAATATCAAAGCTTTACTTTCAGTTGTTGCTAAGGAACTATCGCCCTTAGAGTAGGGATAGGGTCATTCCGAGTCGGATACTTTTCCCCACAACACATGGGCCAAATTATTATTAATACCATGCAAAAATACTATTAACCATAATATTAATATTAAATTATTATTATTATTATTATTATTATTATTACCAAATCTAATATTCATATTAATATATCATAATATTGATATTTTTAGATATAATAACTTTGTTTTAATCCAATATTAAATTTTTTATATTATAATATATATTATATATCTTGATATATTTTAACTCTAGATATACAGGAGGTAAGAACAAAGACATAAAGTTATAGAGGTGGAGAGATAGGGGGGGTGACAAGAGAGGGATGGAGATAAACTGAAGGAGAGGGGAGAGGAGGAATAAAAAGAGAGAGAGGTAGAGAAGGGTAAAAGAGGGAGAGGGATACACAAAGATGGAGGGGGAAGAGAGAGGAGAGTGGGAGGGAGATAGTGAGAGGATTGGAAGGCAGAGAGAGAGAGAGAGAGAGAGAGAGAGAGAGAGAGAGAGAGAGAGATGGGGGAAGAGAGATAAACATAGGAGAGAAAGGGAGAGAGAGGAAGGATGAGAGAGAGGAGGAAAGAGGGAGGGATAGAGATAAGGATTTGGAGGGGGTGAGAGGGAGGGAAGAAGAAAGACATAGAGAGTGAGAAGTGGAGAGAGAGAGGGAGTGACAAGGGAGAGATGGAGAGAAAGAGTGTATGTTTAGGGGTGAGATAAAGAGACAAATAAGGAGAGATAGAGAGAAGGGGGAGAGAAGGAGACAAAAGGAGAGAGGGAGGGATATAGTAACATATTTAGAGAGAGAGAGAGAGAGAGGGAGGGAGATGGGGGAAGAGATAGGATTGGAGGGAAAAGAGAGAGAGAGAGAGAGAGAGAGAGAGAGAGAGAGAGAGAGAGAGAGAGATGGGGGAAGAGATAGGATTGGAGGGAAAAGAGAGAGAGTGGGGGGGGGGGGTAGAGAGTGAGAGAGAAGGAGAGTGATGGGGTAAGAGAGAGGATGAGAGAGAGAGAGAGAGAGAGAGAGAGAGAGAGATGGGGGAAGAGAGAGGGAGATAGGAGAGAAAGGGAGAAAGAGGAAGTACGAGAGAGAAGATGTGAGAGAGTGGAGGAGAGAGGGAGGGATAGGGAGATGGAGTTGGAGGGGGGAGAGAGGGAGGGAAGAAGAAATACATAGAGAGTGAGAAGTTTTGAGAGAGAGAGAGTAACAAGGGAGAGATGGAGAGAATTGGGGAGGGAAGGAGAGTGGGAGGGATATAGTAACAGAGTTGGAGGCGAAAGAGTAAGAGAGAGAGAGAGAGAGAGAGAGACAAAGAGAGGAAGGAAGAGAGAGAGGATGTGAGAGAGTGGAGTGAGGGAGGGAAAGAGAGATGGAGTTGGAGGGGGAGAGAGAGAGAGAGAGGTAAGAAGAAATAAATATACAGAGAAAGGAGGAGAAAGAGAGAGGGAGTGATAAAGAAGATGGAGAGAGAAAATAAGTATGGAAGAGAGATAGAAGTGGGGGAGAGAGAGAGAGGAGGAGGAGGGAGGGATAGGTAGATAGATTGAAGAAATAGAGTGTATGTTTTGGCGGTGATATAGATAGGCAAATGAAGATAGAGATATAGATGGAAAGTGAAGAGAGGAAAGAAGAGCGATATGGAGAGAGGGAGGGAGGGACAAAGAGAATGATAGATATGAAGTGAAATAGCATGTGTGTTTGGGGGGTCGAGATAGAGTGGAAAATAAGGAGAGATGGAGGGAAATATAGATATATATGGGGGGGTGAGGGGGGAAGGGAATAATATTTCTTGCACTAGATACATTGATTTCAGTATAGACGGTGATTTCTAATCCAATTTGATTTCTTGCACTAGATGCATTGATTTTAGTGTAGATGTTGATTTCTAATGATATTTGATTTATTTCACTAGATGCATTAATTTCAATGTAGTTGACTTCTAATCATATTTGATTTCTTGCACTAAATGCATTCTTTTTAATGTAGATGGTGATTTATATTCCTATTTGATTTCTTGCACTAGATGCATTGATTTCAGTGCAGATGTTTATTTCTAATAATGTTTGATTGCTTGCACTAGATGCATTGATTTCAGTGTAGATGGTGATTTCTAATCTTATTTGATTGCTTGCACTAAATGCATTGATTTCAGTGTAGATGGTGATTTCTAATCCTATTTTATTACTTGCACTAGTGCACTGATTTCGGTGTATATGTTGCTTTATAATCCTATTTACTTACTTGCACTAGGTGCATTAATTTCAGTGTAGATGTTGATTTATAATACAATTTTCTTATGTGCACTAGATGAAATGATTTGAGTGTAACCGTTGATTTCTAATCTTATTTGATCGCTTTCATTATATGCAGTAAGTTTAGTGTAAATGTTGTTTTCTAATCTTATTTAATTGCTTTCATTAGATTCATTAATTTCAGTGTAAATGTTGATTTCTGTTTTGATGTAATTGGATGTATGATGGTACATTAATTCTAAAGTGATTGGATTAACATTTTTCATTGATTTCATTGTAAGCAAAAAAAATTATTGACAATGTACATTGATTTTTTTGTTATAGTAATTCAACCTATTAATATTGGAGAGAAGGAGAGACAAGGAATCATGTTTACTACAATAGATTGAGCTAAAGATTTAAATGGTTTATGGTTTAAATTGTCCTTTTCATATAATCGATATGAAAATATGACAATCAATATGAAAAGATGACAAAAGTAACAAGGGTGACAATAAGAATAATAGAAAAAAAATAGTTTTAGATTAACCACAATAAAGACTATTTGTAAATGACTATATTCTTATTATTCACATTTTATATCATTCAACACTATTACATTGTCCCTTTACATTAAAAAAGTTATATTTCATCATTTTTCATCATTAAAGTTATTATCATCGCAACAAACTGGGGCAACTAACCAAATTTAAAATTAAAATATATAGATTAATCTGAGACATATTGGCATATATAAAATGATTATATTAATATTAGATGAATTTACGTATTATTGATAAAATTAATCATATGTTCATTAGATTTTCTTTCGTCACACATGACTGAAACCAACCTAGATCCATATTAACTCTGGATCTATCAAGTGCCGAGAAGGATCAAATCTCTCGAGGTACAAATCTTTCTTCAAGTTTTGCACTCAAAAAAGAGGTTTTCACCTCAAGAGATGTGATCCCTCTCATCACTTGATAGATCCGGAGTTAAGATGAAACTAGGCTGATTTTATTTTAAAATTGAGAAAATTACAAATATTTTTGAAAGTAACTTTTCATTAAAATAATAATTATTTACTTTCAATTACATAAATTGATATAAAACTAGCTTGGATCTATCTTAATTTTGGATTTACCAAGGGCAGAGGGGATCAAATCTCTTTTCACTTTAAAAAAGGTTTATATATGAAGAGATTTTATGCCTCTGACACTTGGTAAATTAGGAGTAATATGATTGAATTATTAATTATAATTATAATTATTAATTTTATATTTCACTTAACTTATTTTTATTTTAATAACTTACCCCAACTATATTTTTCTTAACATGTTTCACATTAAATTTCATTTTACGAAGTTTCCTCAAATCAGATGTTAAAATTGATTTTCAAATAAAATAAATTGGCTATATTTTTTAATATTAAAATTTATTTTTAATTTCGCCATGGTGTAGATTAGTTTATGATACAATGGGTTGTTAAGGCATTTCTTATGATGTTATTGGTTTAAACTTCGATTAGCTCAGTGTGCCACATGTTGGTACACTTGGAGGTGATAGTGGTAGTGGATAAATCAATCCTTAAGTACAAACATGCTATGGTTGTCTATTCTCTTATATACAAAAAATAACAATAATAATAATTTTTTTTTTTTTATTGAATTAATTATTTATCAAAATTAGATTTTATTAAAAGCACATGATTTTATTGGAAGTAGTTTAGGTGATGGAAATAAAGGAAACTAATTTTCTTGTAAGCATTTTCTAAATTGTATCTCCACTCAAACACTCTCATAGAAAAAATTAAAAAAAAACCTTGACCCCACCCATCAAGCAAGCCACCCAATGTCCCCTTGGTGGCCTTCTCTCACTCTTTAGACTATAAGAAGGATATCCTTATGTAGGGGGGAATCCTTAAATATCGTGCTAAGTTAGGTCATTGAGTAATGAAAGGAAGTTCCTCAACAAAGACTAGTGATTTGACACTACTCACTCTCAAAGTAAAAGGTTAAAGATAAGTGTGCGAATACTCAAACAAACCATGAATTATTAACAAATTTTGAATGATATTAATTACATAACTATGCTTATTCATGCAACCAAATTATACTTGAAAAATGAAAGATAAAGCTTGCTCAATTAACCATATAGCATGAGATGCTAGTGAAGCATATACAATGGGACAGTAAAAATATAAAATGATCATAAATTATCTATACAATTAAGGCATTATATAATTTATTCATCGTATTCATGAGCATTGGAGATTGAGATTTCGTTATCATCATCAAGATACCATTCCACAATTAAGAGATCATACACCAACAATGTTAACTATGTTTGGGACAACAAATAGTTATGTGTTTGTGATGATAAATAAAGGAAATATTCAAACTTGTCGTTGTTACTAAGGAAAATGAACACAATAAAGTTGAATGTGGACTACTTACGCATTTGTAACATTCAAATGTCATCCATTTATGATCATGCAAGTTGCATGAAGGAAATTTGGTAGTGGTACTAAGTGAGCATTCTTTGATCAAAGTTCATACCCTCTCCTTAGCACTATCACTTTGCAAGACAAAGAAGAAATGTGAAATATATGTGCAAACAACTAAATAAGTTGGAAAGGTTGTTGCAACATATATAGGTGGTCATGTCGTGTTGCAGAAGGAGGTGTTGGCCCACTCCCCTTTTCGATAATTTGTCAACCTTTGAATTTGATTCCCTATGAATGTGATCAAATGATATGACCGTGAATATTCTAATAAGCTCCATAATTTTAATCATCCTTTGATCAAATAAAGAAGTGTAAAAGGAAGTATAACCTTTCATCCAATCTAAAACAAACTTTGAATCCCCTAGGACTTGTAAGTTTAGATTTTTGAAGTGACATAATTAAAATGTCTAACATAAACGACTAATTCATATTATTGTAGTTTTTGTTAGGTAGTCAAAAATTTTTTCCTAGAGTAAATTAGTCATTTATGTTAGTCATTTTTAGTAGTATTACTTATTATCTAGTCATATATTTTAAATGGTGACTAAATTAGTCATTTATGTTAGTCGTTTTTAGTTGGGTCTCTTAATATTGCTAATTTTTTGTAGTATTTCACTTGGAAACGTTGTGGTGACTAACATTTTTAGTCACCTAGTCACTAATTTCACCATTTTCTACTAGTGCATTTTGATCCAGAACATATTGACCAAAAACTGCTACAACAATGGAAGGCTCCACATGAATCGCTTATGGATTTTTAGCAGTGCTTCCATGATTTACAGTTTCAAGCTTCGAAGAGCTAGATGAATTTTTTCTATCTTTGGGACTGATTCGAGTATTGTCTTAAGAAATTTTCTCATCCCAAGAAGAAGTTCAAGCTCAAACACCACTCAGAATTCTTCAGTGATGGAGCTACCCAATCAAATATGGACTCAGTCGTTGTCACAAGTGATTTTCTAACGTCCTCTCATCAAATAGCTCTACCATTGCAAAATAATGTGGGAGTGCATGAACATACATTTATTGAACCATCACATACTCCCAACATCACTCCCAATTTTCGCGCAGACTTGGTTGTGAGTCCCATACCTTGTCACATGTATTTTGTACCTCAACCTCTATATTCATATTCTTAATATCCTCTAGATGACACTATCTTGTGTTCTTCCATTCCAGACTCTACACTTGTTTTGAATGAGGATAGGTCTATCGATAGATTTGGTGTTGCACAACCGACATGGGCTAGCATTCATGAAGAGCATGGTGGGGACCTTGAACATCCACTGGAAGCAGGGGACCATCCCTGTCTGTTCGTACCACCTCCATTTTTTCCTGACATCCTTGATGATCCTGCCATCCCTGATTTTTCATGTGTATCTCCATCCATGGATGCACCCATTGTTGATCTTTCATAGGACACATCGTATGTCGGCCCATCATCTAACAATTGACAGGACCAATCATTCATTGAAAATCTACTTGATCTTTCATCTGCTCTTTCTAGAAACACAGAGGGTGAACATCCTTCCTTCTCATCTACCCCTCTGTGTGATTCATTAAACCATGAGGATGCCAAGCAACATCCTAAATTTTATGATCTTGGCTTTTGTGATCTCTTTACCTCATCATCTAATCACGATGTTGATTCACTCGTTGTTAATCCATCTAATCCACTGGTCTATGAATATCCATTTCTCAATGAAGTTGAAACCCCATAGACTGCAGAGACACTTCAGTCCAATCTGATGGTTATGCTAGGCCCTCGCTGTCCTGAGGTTGGTTTCACTTCTGATCAGGAAATTGTTCAAACACTCAAGGCTCCTCATCACTCATCTGTATGCACTCAAGATCAATATAACACTTATATTTTACTTCCTCCACTCGAACTACACGATACCATTGCTCATGCATTGGAGGAATCTTACACAACAAGCACACTTACACAACGTAAGTGGTCTACGTTTCTCACATTTGCTTGCATGTCACGGTTAAGGGAATCCATACACTCAACATCTACACGTAGTGTAGCACAACACCATGGCAAGTCCACAAAGTGCATGTCATGCGCTTTCACTTAGTTTTATGTTGTGGACGCTTGTATGCTTGGAGTGTGTCTATTTTCATTGTTGTATCTTTCACATTTTCTGGTTCGCACAACTAGGTTGCTTGTGGACCAGGCCTTGACCAACATCGGTCAACCAATGTGTTAGTGGCTGCATTGGAATTATCACTTCACGTGATCAAGCCCATGCACCATTAGCTTAAGAGTAGGAGTAGTGTTTTCTTTCAGTTGTTTGCTTGCTTGCATACTTGTTTGCTTTTTTTCTTTGCTTGTTTGCTTGATTGCTTGTTTGCTTACTCACTTTGATTTTGCATCTACTTATGCTCTTGCTTTTCTTTGTTGTTTGTTTCCTTGTTTTCGTCTGTAGGTTATTTTAACATGAAACCATGCATGATTATTGGAACAAGATGGGTAAAGTGCAAGAGGCCTTGTACAACTATCACTACTTGGTTATCTGTCGTCCTGCCTCTATATGAAGGACTTGTTACTTTCATTCCATGATACGTCGATGGAAAATACGTACTATTCAAAGTGAATCTTGGTGACAACACAACGCTTGTGTGCTAACTAGTGTCACCTACTCTAATCGGTTTTTATAGGTTAACCCTTGTCAACTCAGTCAAGAAGAGTAAGGTGAGGGGGAAAATCTTAATAGGCACGTCAGAGGTATATAATAAAATACTTCTATGAAGGAACAACCTCTTGTTCTCTCAATAAGTCAGGATCCCTCTTCTACCTCTAAAATGAATAAGTGTTATGCACAATTATGAAAATGAAAACGAAAAAAAAAAAATGAAAAATGAATAAGATGAAAGAACAAAAAGGATTCATGCATAGAGAGATGATGCAAGTAACTCCGTTGGGGTATTGACTAGGCTCGTTGGCAGTGGAGCCATGCTTGTGTTCCTATGGGACTCTGTCAGGGTATTTTCCAGGCCTGCTGGCAGTGGAGCAACACTAGAGATGAAACTAAGACTCTGACAACTATAGTGCTTGTGCACCAATATACCCCTCAAACCCAATCAAAACAATTGTGTTTCCATGGCTTGGAATGTGTGTCAATCGACCAAGATCTTGGTAGATGCTACGTCTTACAATCAAGCTAGTGTGGAAACTAAGAGGAACTAAGAACTGAACAATAATTCTGGAGGTGTTAGACTTTTTTTTCATGAACAAGGTCCATTGAGAGAGCTGGAGTTCTACCAGTGTGCCACCAAGTGCAGTAGCGCCTACAACCACCCTCCAAAATTTTTCCTTAGCTTCATTTTGGAGCCTCCCCACCAACCTTTCGTAGCAGCATGTCTTGCTTCATCAAGCACACAAGCTTCAATATTTTTATTGCAGAATGGAAGTCTGTCCATCAGAGCTTGTTGCATTCCCCTCACAGGCTATTCTTCTGGAATTGGTCCAATTGTAGGCAAAGCAGTTCCCTCAAGATTGCGCAATTATGGAGGGAAACCAACCTTCCGTCAAAAAATTCAGCAATTCTATTGGCAAACTGCTGGGCTCTAGAATTTTGAAAATATGTTGTTCAAGTTTCACCCAAAAAAATTGTGCAAATCCTCCTAGCATGACTTCTCAACCCATAATTTATGAAATCCTGGGCAACAGCCAGATCCTCTGCCCAGAAATTACGCAAATCTTCTGGGCAGCCAACCCAACTCCCTCCTAGAAATGCACATTTTTTTCTCCCAGCTGAGAAGACTGTTGCATGTGCAATTGAGTTGATCGGCTCCCTCTGAGATCGAGAAAAACTGATTTGCTTTCATGGGATTCTACTTCGAAGGTAGCATGCAAAGAAATCCCTTGATTCAGGGATCTACTTTTAGCAGCTGGAGGTTGCATGCAACGATTAGTTCAGAAACCTCCCACCAAGTGTCGCTCTTCCTAGATTTGTGGCATGCATTTCACATCTTCAATTTTATCAAACCTCATGAACTGGATGTTGCAGGAGCTCTTTCTCGCATCAACCTTATAGTTATGACATCCCACATTGCATCTAGAATTTGTTGGCACATTCATCTCATTTGTCATGGGGTAAGCCCGTTGTTTATGACTTGCGTTGTGTTTCTATTTCTTTTTGTGTTTCGTGTTTTGTGAGTGTTGTCTGCTTGATTTCAGTGAGTGCTTTCTGTTGTTTACATGTATACTAGCTTGCACTAGCACCGTTTCATTTTTCATCAACATCTCACTGTTGTTGCATGCATGAAATTTTTTTTACATGGACGATCGTCATTGCAATGAATCACTTCACAAACATGCATGCTTTCCCATTTCTTGAATCTTGCACTTGTTTGCATGAATGATCATTCGCTTTTGTTTTCACTCATTTCATCATGCATTCACACTTCTCATGTTTTCAGTTGCCCATCAGTTGGACTGGGCTACCTTGGCCTGGACCATGCCTCGCCCAGCTAGCACTGTGCATTTCCAGATGTGAAGGCTCTCCCTTCCCCCAAAAAATTGCACAATTCTAGCCAAGCACTAACTTCCAGGCTTGCATTGCACAATTATTAGAGGCAGTGTCCTGTTGGCCCCAGAAACTATGCAATGAAGTTTGATGGTTGCATGTCATTGTTGAATAAAATTGCGCATTGTATAGTTTCAGTCCTCGGCAGGCCAAGTTGGAATGTGCATTATGTAGTTCCAGTAGTCAGTCATCCTCTTGACATCCTCGACTGTGCCTTGCGTAGTTCTGGTAGTCAGTGTCCCGACCTCCCGGCGGAAATTGCACAACCTTCATGATCAGTCAGATAGGTATGTTGCAAGTCAGTTCTCAAGTTCATTTTGGTTTTTGATTGGCAGATAGCTTGCCATGAGTGTTTCCATGTCTCCAGGTATCGCAATTGTTCAATGACCTCTCAGCAGCACAGGTACGATGGTTTCAGGAGAGTAGAGTTAAATACATCGTTAAGAGCACACTTGGGGGTGTAGTCGATCAAGTGTTTATGAACTTGCCTACCCACGAAGACATCAAATTGTTTGTAGACAAGGACATCAAGATAATATGGAAGTAGCATCACAAGGAGAAACACCATCAACAACAGTTGAAGGCAGTATACCAGAAGCAACGAACATAAGAGGAAGGTTGTTGACAACACGAAGGCAGAACAAAGTTGCAAGCTCAAGAAAATCCACTTGTGATGAAAGAAACTTTGGAGACTCAAGATATGAGGTGATGACGCGACATGAAGATCACACGAAGGTAGAGAATGTAAGAGAGAAGGAGTTGCATGTGCTGAAGTAGAAACTCAAGGAAGAACAAGAGCTGAATAAACAAGAGAATGAGTTGTTGTAGGAATAGGTACAATAGGGGGCTCAACATGCACTCATGGATGAAACTTCTCTCGTACAAGTTATAGATCCATCCCAATAGCTGGCACAGAGTAGACAATTTGAGTAGTGTTGTTGATCACATGCAAGGGAATTCAGGAGCATGCATATCATCATGCGCACGCATGCGATCTAACCCATTTGGCACACTCACAGAGACAAAGACAAGAAGCAAGTCCGACTGGAGATGAACATGCAATTGACAACTGATGCTCATGACCACCAACACACACTGGAAGATCAACACAGACACTATGCATTAGTGTGTTGTCTATTCAGCCACACCCAAGAAGACTTTGTGCATGCTAGTAGACGAGTTGGATGAAGGAGCCATACCAATGCACCCGAATGCAATAGAGGCAAGAGTTCGCTTCAGCAAGATGTCACCATCGAGTGCATGCACACCATCATGGATGACCAAGCTTGGAATCAACTCACCACCTTCACCATCATAAGAATGTCAAAGAGTCGGTCTCCCCACAATGGACCGAGTGTTAGTGATGTCTTGCATGGCTTGTTGAAGTCATTTTGTCTCACATGGGCACATTTGCATTGTAATGTAATGTCTTGTCAAGTGGAAGTTCAAGTGTCGATATTTGGATGTAACAGTCATAGAGTAGATGAAGATTCATGAGGGTAGATGAACTTTCACAAAGGGGAGTGTCAAGGGTCACCCCACCCTTTGCTATAAATAAAACCTCATAACTCATTGTAAAGGATTTTGGTCAGCCAAGCTTCCAATAGGATTATATTAGAGAAAGCTTGGACAGTATTGTAACGAGATTTAGCTTCTCCACTGCACAGAGCTAGTATACCTCTTTGGAGGAGTAGGTGGTTGTGGCTGTAACATTCCACTATTGGGACTAGTAGGGGTACATGGATGTATTGTATGACTAGAACTTACACTTCTTAATATAATAGAGAAAACATGTTTTCATGCATATGTTGTTATTGTAGTTGGACTATTCTGGTTGTTGTAGAAATGTATGTTATTTAACTTACAAATTTGTGTATGAACTATTTTGTATGCAATTGTATAAATCTTGTTAGAGATTTGTTTTTGGTTTGAACATCACTTTGGATTGCTAGCTATCTTTCTTTCCAACAGGTGATGCATCTTTGCTCGTGTGTTCCCTTCTAAGACATGTACTATTACAGGTTTCCAAGGGCCGCATTCACCTCACCCTCTTCATGTTAGAACCTCTCATGCACCTTCCTTGACTTACTGCAGCTGTCACACCCTTGCTACCAACAAGGACATCTTACTTGTATCTATACAAAATCACAGTCAAGGCATTATTGTATGACCCACTGCTAGGACTCCTACACCAAATGGTCTAAGGTCTAATTGGGACTTCTTAGTAGGGAGATCCCTTGACATGTTAGCAGGTCCAGCACTGTCAACACCACATTGCAACCATTTAACAATCATATATCAACATCTTTGTCAATTCCTCTAGTTCCAATCTCTTGATCACATAGAAACGCTAAAAATAGATCTCCCTAAATATTTTCCTCTGTGATCTTGTCCCTTCTATACAGATATGACAATTATCTTCAACCTCCATCTTACAAGCTTCTATTTTTTTGGGTAGATACATCTTCTCCTCCAATACCTAGATGATAGATTTTGATATTTACATAGACGATCCTCCAGCAACAATAGCATTAAAAAATCTTCACATACTTGAAATCGTGTGTTTTTGAGACTAGATATGGACCTTTAAAGAGAACACATCTAAGGGAAAATGATATTATGAAATCCACTATTGCTACTCTCACCATATACAAGACTACCATATGTAGGAATCTTCCTCCTTTGATACCAAAAATGATGCCCAAGATAGGGACCTGCCATAATAAAATACACACAAAAACACTTAAAAATATACACATAAATATATTTCACAAATCATGAATAATTCATTAATAAATAAAATATTTATAAGAGAACTATTGGCATAATAATTTACCTATCATTCCTCTCTCTCCTTCACTTACATGCATCATGGGCCCACCTAGATTTATACAAGTGGATCAAAACCCAAAGTAGGTTCTAGATCCTAAACAAAATCCCACAATATCTCTCATGATCCATTAAAACTCTCACCTAATTCTTTATCTCTAGATGAGATCTAATTAACCCTCAAATCTCTCAACTCTTCCAAAATACTCTCGAAATTTCTCCTAATTACAATAATTCTCATTTTCTCTTAAAACTATAGGAAAAATACATTAAATAAATAAATCTTAACTTAGGGAACATGATACCCTAGGTTAGATGCTCCTACATCAACAAGTGAGAGAATATTGAGCATGTGTTATATTTTTTGCATGATTAGCCATTTTGGACCCTAGTTCCTAATGAAAGTGGGGGGAGGGATTCCTCCCTTATATAACTATTTCCATGGGGATTCTGGGGGGAATGACATTTTTATGGATTCACCCCTCCCCCCCTTGGTAAGGACTTTCAAGGGTAGCACCCCAAAATATTTTTTTTTGGAAAAACATCTTTTAAAATATTGTAAATTCATAGTCAATCTAGACCATTAATAATTCGGTCATAGACATGAAGGTAGAAGTTATGTTAGGGTTTTTTTCCTATAATGAAGCCCTCTTTTAATAGAGAATTATATAACAACTATGTAATCCTTAAAATAAATAGAAAAATCTTGCTAGTATTCCTAGTTTTGGCTCTCCAAAATACAATCTCTTTGTTATTGTGTTTTTTTACCATTGCATATTTTCTATTTTATGTTGAGAATCTATTTGCAAGAATTATATATGCAGCGTTAAATTTTCACTAATTTTGTGAGTTAGTACTCTTCAACATATTTTTCTTTAGTACTTCACAAGTGAAAATGAAATTCTCAACATTAGAGTCAACATTTGTGTTTGTTCTAATAAAAAAGGAAAACAAAGATACATGATTTTCACTTTCTAGCATTAATTTTTTAATGTGATATCCCTTGGCATCCAATTTCTAGTTATCTTTGATTTTCACTTTGTTTTGGAATCCCAAAGACAAAAAATTATAGGTGGTCAACCTTAGGGAACATCGACAAAATATTCAGCAATCCTATTTATGCACATATAGGATTTTCTGCAACTACCACATATTCAGGTAACCACTATTACAAGAACACTATAATGGTTATAGTAAAACATGTAGCATGCCTCTTTCAAACTACCTTGTATGTCCAAATCTACTCAATAATAGATGATTTCAAAAATAAGGTCCTAGATTTTCCAAACACCTCCATCCTCTTCTCTTCTTTCGTCATTCCTCCCACATTCGCTAATAATGATCCACTTTCATTCCAAGTTCAACAATGCAATAAGCCTCAAGCTGAACAATCACTAGAACTTGTCTTAGACCTAGCATCATGAACCACATTACCAACCTCATATTTCATTGGTATACAAGTCCCAAGTTCTATCTCCAATTTATTCACAAGTATATGTTTGTTTCTAAGGTAAAAACTTGAGGCGAGCAAATAAATTTAACTTATTTTAATTCATTGAAACATAGAAACATTAAATAACAAAATCTTTGCCTTGAATTGATGGTTTTTCTCCCCTCACAGATATTATTTTAATTTTAATCATTTTACATATCCATCACTCTAAACTCCTTACTCTTTCCTTTCATACACTTGAAATTATAATTTTATGATGATTATTATAACATTATCTCTCATATTATCATTCTAAACCTTATGATCATTTTTACTTCACTTTGCCACCTCATCAATAATATGGTAACTATCATTCATTGTGACCTATACACAATACCATCCAACCTCTTGATGGTATGATTTCCTCCTCGCCAAAGCACCACTTTCTTGGGACAAGCTCCTATACAAAATTTTGACTCATCAACCACTCATAATTCCATTGACTGGCAATAGAATTGTTAAGAAAAAAAGCACCCACAATCCATTGTGATCAAAACAGGATGGTAAATCTTGACACATATAATACAATACAATACAACATATGCATGAAATGTGTTGGCTCTTGTTATATTAAGAAGTGTAAGTTCCAATCATACAATACATCCATGTCCAACCCCTAGTTTCGACAGTGGAATGTTACAACCACAACCGCCTGCTCCTCCAAAGAGATGTACTAGCTCTGCACAGTGCAGAAGCCAAGGCTCATTACAGTACTGTCCAAGCTCTCTCTAGGATAGTCCTATCCAAAGCTTGGCTCACCAAAATCCTTTTCAATGAGTTATGAGGTTCTATTTACAACAAAGGGTGGGGTGACCCTTGACATTCCCCTTTGTGACAGTTCATCTACGCTCATGACTCTTCATCTACTCTATGATTGTTACATCCAACTATCAACACTTGAACTTCCACTTGACAAGATGTTACATTGCAATGCACATGTGCCCATGTGAGACAAAATGGCTTGAGCAAGCCATGCAAGACATCACTGACACTCAGTCTGTTAGGTGAGACAAACTCATTGACATGCTTGTGATGGTGAAGATGGCGATTTGATGCCAAGCTTGGTCATCCATGATGGTGTGCATGCGCTCCATGGTGACATCTTGCTGAAGCGAACTCTTGTCTCCATTGCATCCGGGTGCATTGGTATGGATCCTCCATCCAACTCGTCTGCTAGCATGCGCATGGTGTTCTTGGTGTGACCAAACTGGCAACAAACTGATGCATAATGTCCGTGTTGATCTTCCATTGTGTACTGGTGGTCATGCGAATAAACTGTCAACTACATGTTCAACTCCAATTGGACTTGCTTCATGTCTTTGCCTCGGTGAGTGTGCCAAATGGGTTAGATCGCATGTGTGCGCACAAAGACCTGCCTGTTTCTGAATTCCCTTGCATGCGACCAACTTTCAACACTGCTCACCATGTCTACTTCATGCCAGCTACTAGGATGGATCTATAACTTATATTAGCGCAGTTTCATCCATGAGTGCATGTTCTGCTCGTTGATGTATCTATTCCTGCTACAACTTATTCTCTCATCTCTGCAACTCTTGTTCTTCCGTGGGTTGTTGCTTCAACACATGCAACTCCTTCTCTATTTCGTTCTCTGTCTTCATACAATCTTCATGTCACGTTGTCACCTCATATCCTGAGTCTTCCAAAGTTGCTTTCATCACAAGTGGATCTTCTTGAGCTTGCAACTTTGTTCCACCTCTATGTTGTTAACAACCTTTCTCTTGGATTCAATACATCTAATGTGTTGCCTTCATTTGTTGTTCATGGTGATGCTTGCTATGATGCTATTGTCATCATATCTTGATGTCTTCGTGGGTAGGCAAGTTCATAGACACTTGATCGATTGCATCCCCAAGTGTGCTTTAAACGGTGTCTTCGACTTTGATCTCCTGGAAACCATTGTACCTATGCTGCTGAGAGGCAGATGAACACCTGATATACCTGGATACATGGAAACAGTCATGCAAGCAATCGATCAGTCAAAAACTAAAACTAACATGAAAAATAACTTGCAACATACCTGTGTGACTAACCATGAAGGTTGCGCAATTTCTGTCAGGAGGTTGGGAGACTGACTGCCAAAACTGTGCAAGGCATAGTCTAGGCTCTCAAGAGGCTGATTGACTACTAGAAATGTGCAATGCATTGTCCAGCCTGACCTGTTGAGGACTGAAACTGTACAATGCGCAATTTCAGTCAGTAGTGACATGCAGACAACAAACTACATTGCACAATTTCTGGGGTCAATGGGACACTACCTCCAAGAATTTCACAATGCAACCTTGGAGGTCAGTGTATGGCTAGATTTGCACAATTTCTAGAGGGAAGGTACAGCCTTTGCTTTCGAAAATTTGCCGTGCTAGCCATGTGAGGCACGGTCTGAGCCAAGGTTACCCAGTCCGGCCAACGGGCGACTGAAAACATGAGAAGTGTGAATACATGAGGAGATGAGTGAAAACAAGGGTGAATGATCATTCATGCAAGCAATAAGTCACCACATGGGAAAGCATGCATATGGGTGAAGCGAGTCACCACAACGATGACCATCAGTGCAAAACAATGTCATGAATGAAACATCAATGAGATGCAAAAGAAAAATGAAACAGTGCTAGTACAAGCTAGTACATATCAAAACAACAGCAAGCGCTCAATGAAATCAAGCAGACAACATTCATACAAAGTGAAACACGAAAAATTCCAGAAACGCAGCGCAAGACATGAAAAGCGGGCTTACCCCAAAACAAATGAGATAAATGTGCCGACGACTCCTAGATGCAATGTGGGATGTTAGAGCTTCTAAATCAACGCGAGGAATGAGATCTGCAGTGTCTGGTTGATGAGTTTTGATCAAATCGAGGTTGTGACACGCATGCCACAAATCTAGGGAAAGAAACACTTGGTGGGAGGTTTCTGAAATGATTTTTGCATGTAACCTCCAGCTGCTAAAAATATATCCCTGAAACAAGGGATTTCTTTGCATACTTCCTTGGGTGGAGTAGCCCATGCATACAAAACAGTTTTGCTCAGTCGTGGAGGGAACCGTTCAATTCAACCGCACATGCAATAGTCTGTTCTGCTAGGAGGAAAAAATACACATTTTTGGGAGAGAGCTGGGCTGGCTTCCAAGAGGGATTGTGCAATTTTTGGGCAGAGCAGCTAACTATTGCCTAGAATTGCGCAATTTATGGGTTGAGCAACCTTGCTGGGAGGAATTGTGCAAGTTTCTCAATGAAGCTTGACTGACAGATTTGGGTAATTCTGGAGCCCAGTAGGTTGCCAAATAGGATTGTGCAATTTCTGGAAAGAAGGTTGGTTCCCCTTCATAATTGTGCAATTTCTTGAGGTATCTTCTCAACATGCAGCTAGACCAAGTTTGGAGAAACAGCCTGTGAGGGGGATGCATCAAGCTCTCATGGACACATTGTCATTTAGCGAGAAAAGCACTGAAGCTTGTGTACTTGACGAAGCAAGACATGATGCTATGAAAGGTTGGTAGGGAGGCTCCAAAACAAAGCTAAGGCAAAATTTTGTAGGGTGGTTGTAGCCACTACAACAAGTACCAAATCACCATGGTACTAACATATACATGAATGGTCTCCCCAAGAGATATCAATCAACCAGTGTCTCACACTCATGGTACCAATCATATCCATACATAGTCTACTAAAGAGACATTAAACAAATCCATGCATGATTTCCATCAATAAGCTCTCTCTAAGATGATATCTGAGCTAAATGTTGGGAGGATCCTATCCAACCAAAGTAGCCTCTAAACTCATTTTCCTATATCAGTCTTTATACTAGACACATGGACAACAACCCTATACTAGTCATACTACAAGACACAAGAAAGTGTCTATCTTATTATACTGGTCAACATGCTTGACACGACCTCATGATTTCCCTATATTGGTCAAAGTACAAGACACAAGAATATTATCCAAGATTATGTTTAATATGTCAAACCATTATTCCTGTATTGGTCACATTGAAACAAGGATAATTCCCCTATACTGGTCTAACACACAATAAGAATAACATGATCTAGATAGATCATTACTCCCTCTCAGCTAGAGAGGCATACCCCACAAACCCTAGCTTATCCCTGAAATACATGAACTTTCCTTTGGGGAGAGGATTTGTTGTAATAGTAGTTGCTTTCCCAACAGTGGAGATGTTCTAGAGCTTCATTGCTCCCTTTTGTACCATGTCATGAATATAGTGACATTTAATGCCAATATTCTTTGACTTTCTATGTAACACTAGATTCTCTAATAGATTTATACAACTTTGATTTTCACAGAATATCACTGTGCTTTCCAACATTTGATCAAACAATTCGGCAAGGAATTTTTGAAGAAAAATTGCTTATTGAGTCATTGGACATGTTGCCATGTATTATGCCTTATCAGAACTTTGTGCCATAGAATATTGTTTTAATCTCATCTAAGAAACCATAGAAGATCCCAGACATAAAAATCCACCATTTGTACTCTTTCCATCATCAGTACTTATGGCCCAATCATAGTTAGAGAATCCCTACAACCTGATATCATCACCTGCAAAAAATTTTAGTTAGTAGTCAATAATACCACAAATATATATATATATAAGTACATGCTTTACTACAATCCAATGATCACTCTTAGGCTCCATCTGGAATTGAATCAAGTTTTTCAATTACAAAGCAAATGCCAGATCTAGTCTTAACCTAGTACATCAATGAACCAATTAGTTTTTTGTACATAGATGGATTAATGGAATGAGAATCATATTCTCTCAACTTACTTATGTCTATTATCATGGGAGTTTCCATGGGCTTGTAATCCATCATCCCAATTTTTTATAGGATCTTGATAACATACTTCCCTCTCCTAGGGGAAATATCACTAAGCTTCTATCAAAATTTTAGTCCCAAATAGTAATGCATTAACCCAATATCCTTCATATCAAATTCAGAAGCCAACTCCACCTTACATTGAAGAATAACTAGATTTTCTATAACTATCATAAGTACATCATCCACATAAAGGAGCAGGATCACAGGTGCATCTTTTGCAACCTTTATGCATAGGCTTGTAACAGCCCCAAGTTAAAAGTTCATGTAATAAAAGTTAATAAAGGAAAAATCAGACCACGGTCAAGGGACACTTATTCCAAGCTAAATGTTGGGCAACATATCCTAGTGGGCATCACTTTTTGTCTTTATTTCTAAGGGAATTGACAAAGGAAATGGCTTTGGAAAGTAAAAATGGCATTTATTTGCATTTTATTTATGAAAATAATGGAAAATAGGAGAAAGAAAGGTGAAAGGTCACATGTTGTATGTGAGGAGGAAATTGAAGGAAAATTAAGGAAAATGAAGAAAATTAGAGGCATCAATAATAAAAAGACATCAGATCATTATTTTGTAGCCTTTTAGTCAGTTCAGTTTTGGAATTAGTCTCAGAGAGGAGAAGGGGATCAAGCAAGAAAAGGAAGGACAAGGAAAGCAAAGGAAGGACTAGGAAAGAAAAGGAAAGCAAGGATCAAGCAAGGAAAAGTTGGATCAAGTAGCTTTAGTGGAAATAATTTCAGGTAATAGGTTGCATGTAAGATTTCTTAGCTTGTTTTGACATGCATGGTATCTAGATGTTGGTATTTGGTTCTTTTTTTGTCATTAGCATGGATTTTGTCAGCTTTCGATAATGAATTTTAGCCTTGCCTTTCCATTTCCAAATAGCCATGGTGTGATGGGACTTTTCTTGGTTTGAGATTTAGATTGTCGAAATATTTTGGATCTGGGTGAGGTGGTCTCATGGAATTCCCAAAGGCCTAGGAATCCCTTGATCAATAATGGAGGGATACATGTTAAACCCTGAGGGTGGAGGTGGGAAAATTCCTCAAGGTATTGGAGAAGAAATTCTGAGGCATCCAAGCTCGGTTTGGTTTTGTGATCTCGACACCGATTTATGTGAGATCACGGTATGGTGAGGGTGGACGTGGTTTAACCTTTGGATTCCCTTGGTTGTTTATGGATTGGTTTATCACATGAGATCCCACATTCATGCTTGGAATATGGCGAAGGGGTGAATGGCTTAAAGAACGATTTGGTTCATCCAATCTATGGTCGGGTGGTACGTGGAAGTCTTGAACTTGGTTGGCTTTTGCCTATGTTAATAAGAGCTAAGTTTCTCTTTCTTCAGATGAGTAAATGTACTTGTTATTATGTTGCTTTAATGGTTGTTCTATCATTGTTATTTATCTGGTTATATGTTGGTTATAAGAATGGTTATTTGACATTTCTTAGTCATGGATCTTTCCATGTTTTTACTTGTAACTGAAGGAATAATGAATTCAAGACCTAATTGATGTTATGAAAGCTAATGTGAAAATGCATTGATCCTTCTTGGTAAACCTCAGATAAGTTTTTAACTCCTTATGTTAAGACTTGCATTCATGACCTATAGGTTGCATGTTTACCAAGTGTTTGACGGAATGTTAGTCCTGGTTGGGGAAAGTAAGGTCAAGTTAGGGTTTCATTTTTTGTCTACAAGCATTGTTTCTATGTCATTTATCATCTCTGGAAGTTTCACTGAGTTCTAGGAAAAAACCTGAGTCCTAGCCCTGAAAAATGGCTCATAATTTGAGGTCATTGACATAGAACTAAGCAGAAAATTCCACAGTCACTGGTAGGCATGCCTATAGAAGGAACTGGAGGACCATAGTTGCTAACATGCCTTGACAAGGGAGTGAATGGGGCATTAGGTCAATGAAAAAGAGAGTTATCTTGAGGGTTGGACCACTAGAGTGGTTGGGCTACTTCTAGAGGTCATATAACACCTAAGGGAAGTTAGTAAGGTCTCAAGTCATTGACTTCATTTCCTTAAGGTCATATAGGAGGTTGATTCTTATCATAGTGACCCTCAACTCAAGTTTAAACTAGGTAAACCAACAAAAGTGGGTAAATGTGGAAGGAGGCGTTACAGGTTGGTATCAGAGTGGGTTGCACTCTCTTTGGGTAAAGTCTGATGTTGTCAATGTTATTGTTGTAATGCATGTGGTAATGGTATATAGTTGGTATGGTCATGCATTATTTTGTTTTGTTGTTATTTTGATGTGTTGATATGTTGATGATATGGATATGCTTATGATTATACATATACATGCTAAATTTGTGGACTGGTCTTGCAAATGAGATAAGCCTCTCCTGAACATCACTGAGGTATGGATTTGATTTTGGTATCTATTTTTTTTTATCTGACATGGTACACTTGCAAGAAGAATAGAATCAATATGACGAGAAAAATGGTAGACTACAGTTCCCTTGACTCTCCCTACAGATTAGTTGGGTATCAAGGAGAAGAGTATTCTCTTCGTGTAGCAGATACATTGAGGATCTTGAGGGCATAGATTAGAAGTTAAAAAGCGGAAAATGATAGGTTGGTTGAGGCATAAGAAGTACTTGCAAGGACTCAGGATAAGTAGGTAGAGGTCAACGCAGTGATTCTTCAGAGCTTGTCAGAGTCGCAAAGACAAGGACAACTAAGGATCAGTCAAGAGAAGGGAGAGAAAACTAATGGATCCTATGGTAGCAGGTCTTGGTCTAGATATAGGTTAGATAGAGGAGATATATTTAGAGGTGGAAAATCATTGGATACACATGGTAGGAGGACTAGTATGTATGGGTATAATTCTAGTTCCTCATCCAGGAGACATCATCACAGTCATCACCATCATCATCCTTATAGGAGGGGCAAGTACTTACCTAAAGAGTTCAATAAAGTCAAGATGCCTACATTTGATGGAGAGATGAAGAAGGAAGAAGATGAAGAGGAATGGTTGCTTGGTATGAAGAAATTCTTCAAATTACTCAGTTATTCAGAGAACATGAAAGCCAAGATAACCACCTTCAGTCTCAAATGGAAAGAAAATATTTGGTGGGAAGATGTGAAGAATGTCAAGGGAATTCAGGAAGAAGAGCTGATTTGGGATGAGTTTGAGAGACTCTTCAAGAAGAAGTACTTGTTTGAGAAGTACTATGATGACAAAGCTAAGGATTTTTATGAGCTACAGATGGGTTCGATGACAAATGATGAGTACACTAGCAAGTTCCTAGAGTTGTTGAGATATGGGCCTTATCTCAAGGACCATAAGGCTAATATCTGGAGATTCATCAGTGGGCTACCAAAAACATATAGAGATCGGATTGACTTTGATTAGCCTAGGTCATTGGAGGAAGTCGTTAGGAAGCTAAAGAATTTTTATGAGAAATCAAAGTGCAAAGTTGAGCCTAAGAATGAATTGAAAGGAAATGATAATGTTAAAGGGAAGTGGTACCTGAAGCAAGGAAGAACTCAAGATGCAGGCGAGAAAGAAAATGTTGCTCCTTACAAAAAGTTGCATATAGTTGAGAATAGGCATGGGTTGCAACTTTGAGCGCAACAGACTAGAGGTGATGTTAGAGGATCGTTTCATTGTTGGATATGTGGTAAATATTATCGTAAGAAGGATTGTCCATTGTACTAGGGAGGTAGGCCTCAGATCTATAGTTCTCAGGAGGCGTAAATAGTTGGTGATGTTGGTCATAGTATTCCTCAAATTTATGTAGTTGTGGACAACAGGCAGGCAAATCATTTGTGATCAAGTTATTTCTATTTTGATTTATCCTAGATCTAATTATAATTGTGTTAATCTTAACCTGGTGGATAAGTGTGGCTTGAGAAAAGAAGCACATGCAAAGTATTGGTTGGTTCAGTTGGTTACAGGTACTAAGAAGAGAGTTCATCATTGGGCAAGAGCTTATGCATTTGAGTTGAATGGTACACATACCTGAACATATTTGAAAGTATTTCTGTTGGGATCATATAGTATTCTTTTGGGTATGGACTAGTTGTATCTTCATAGGACCAAAGAGGATTGTTATGAAAATGCCATTGAATGTTTGGATGAAAATGGAGAACAAAGAATCTTTCAGGGTAAGAAGAAGGAAACATCAGTTAGAATGGTGACAAATATGCAGGACAAGTGCAGTAGAAGAAAATGGTGTGTGTTATTTGCAGTGCATATTTCTAGTGACAAAGGTAAGGAAGTTGATGACAAAGATGTATTGAGGAGGTATACGATTTTGTAGAAGTTTTAGGATGTAATTCCAGCAGATATTTCAGAGTTTCCTCCTCACAAGGAAGTTGAATTTTCCATTGAGTTGGTAACAGGGGAAGCACCAGCATCAAGTGCACCATAAACATGAGCACAACAATGTTAGTAGACGTGAAGTTACAATTGAAGGAAATTCTTGACAAGGGATACATTAGGCCAAGTGTATCACCATGGGGTGCACCAGTATTGTTCATAAATAAGAAGGATGGTATTCTCAAGTAGTGCATTGATTACAGGTAGATGAGCAAGGTGAATATCAAGAACAGATATATGTTGCCAAGGATTGATAACTTGTTCGATCAGTTCAATGGAGAAGTAGTGTTCTCAAAGATTGACTTGAGATCAAGATACCATCAGGTACACATCAAAGAAAATGACATCTACAAGATTTCCTTTAGGACCATGTATGGGCACTATGAGTTTGTGTTATGAAACAAACTCACAAAAACATAGAAAAGATAGATCAATGCCTTAGAATTCAGCCTCTTCGAGGGGGAAATCTCCTTTACATTACATAAATGAACAATTCTTGGATGATTCAAATGACAAAACCTCCTTTCTATATATAGGAGTCTAAGGAGTCACAATATAACCCAGCCGACCTAACAATAATAATATAAAGCCACAAAAATAACAATAGAGGGATTCTATGGGGCACAGTAATAACAATATGGGGACAATAGGGGCACAACAATATTAATAAGTGATACAACTACAATAGTAATGGGGTAATCACTAGTATTATAGGGACCTAACATGCCCCTATCCTTCAAAAAAGTGTTGCCCTCAATGCTTAAGTAGTTCTGATGCTTTTGTATAAAATTCTCATCCTCCCATGTGGAATCTTCAGCGGATAAGTTCTTCCACTTGATGAAATACTCCGAAATTGATCGATTTCGTCGATTTCAAGTTCTTGTTTCTATGAATACTTTCGGTTCCAATATAATTTTTCCTTTCTCGTCAAGTTCTGGCAATATTGTTTGAACTGAGAGCTTTTCGCATATAACCTTCTTTGAACATGAAACATAGAAAACTGGATGCACTCAAGAAGCTGCAAGAAGCTCCAATTTGTATGCCATAGTACCAATATTTTGAAACACCTTGTACGGACCATAATACTTTGGTGATAATTTATTATCCTTCTTAGCTTGCTTGAGGGACATTTGTTTATATGGTTTTAGCCATAGGAATACCCAATCACCTACATCAAAACTTATTTCGCTGTGATGTTGACATGCCTGTTGTTTCATTCTATTTTGTGCCAACATGAGGTTATCCTTTAAGAGTTGGAGGACTTGTTGTTGATGTTCAAAGTGATGTTCCACTGCTTCAACGTTAGAATTTTCTCTTAAATATGATGTGATGGATGGTGGCTGATATCCATAAAGTGCCATAAATGGGGTCATTTTTGTTGCTATATGGAAGGAAGTGTTATACCACCATTCAGCCAGAGGCAACCATTTGACCCATTGTGTCTGTTTATTAGAGACAAAGCAGTAAAGATATCCTTCCAAAAATTTGTTTACTATCTCATTTTTCCCATCAGATTGAGGATGATAAGATGAGCTATGAGCTAACTAAGTACCAAGACAAGAAAATAATTTTGTCACTTACAATAATATTTGGGTTTCCATGTAGCTTTTGAATTGTTTCCATAAATGCAGTAGAAACTCTACTAGCTTTAAATGGATGTGATAATGCACAAAACTGTGCATACTTGGTAACTCTGTCAACTACCACCCTGATGACACTCTTTCCCTCAAGCTTGGGTAAACCTGTGATAAAATCCATTGAAACCTCCTCCCAATGTTGGCTTGGAATGGATAAAGGTTGTAATAGACCCAGCATCTTAATTGTTTCAACTTTATTTTGTTGGCAAACCAAACATTCCGCAGCAAACTTTTGAATATCCGATTTAAGGCCATCCCAAAAGAATTCCTTCTTAAACCTATGGTAATTTTTTAAAAATCCTGAGTGTCCTCGTAAGGGAGAACTGTGCAGTCCCATATGAATCTTTTGTTTGAGTTGGGAATTCTTACAGAGGTATAAGTGATCTTTGTACCATAACGAATCATTTTTCCAGCTAAATGTATTAGATGTATTGGAATCTTGTTGTAACTTTCGAATAAGTTCCCACACTTCTTCATCACTCTTCCATTCCTCCCTTGCTTCGTTTATCCAATCTGGTTGGATAATAGAAATGGCGCACAACAATGCTTCCACATCCTCATCCTTTCTTGAGAATGAATCTGCCACCACATTTTGCTTACCTTTTTTGTAGATGATTTCAAAGTCATAACCCAACATCTTTGTTATCCACTTTTGTTGCTCTTCAAAGGATAATATTTGTTCTAAAAAGTATTTAAGGCTATCATGATCCGTTTTTACCTTGAAGTATCTTCCCATTAGATAGGTTCGTCATTTCTTGAGTGCATGTAGTATTGCCAACATTTCCTTCTCATAAATAGCTTTGTGTAAAAACTTTCCCTTGATTGGAAAACTTTCAAAAGAAATGGGTATTTCATCTTGCATTAAAACATCACCAATTCCATTTCCTGAAGCATCACATTCCACAATAAAGGTTTTTGTGAAGTCCGGTGTAGCTAAGACTGGTGCTTGGCGCATTGCCTCTTTAAGATGTTCGCATGCCTTTGTTGCTTCTGGAGTCCATGAAAATGCATCTTTCTTCAATAATGTTGTTAGAGGTGCTGCTATTCTCCCATAATTCTTAACAAACTTGAGATAATACCCTGTCAACCCGAGAAATCCTCATAGACGCTTTGTGGATGTGTGGATTTTCCATTCCTTAATGGCTTTAATTTTGCTAGGGTCAACCTTAACTCCTTCATGAGATACAATATGACCCAAATATTCCACCTCTTGTACTCCAAAGAAACATTTGGATCATTTTGCATATAATTGTTTCTCCTCCAATAGTTGTAGCACCCTGTCAACATGTTCAAAATGATCCTTCCAAGACTTGTTGTAGATTAGTATATCATCAAAAAATACTAACAAAAATTTTCTAAGGAAGGGTTTGAAAATGGAATTCATCAAACCTTGAAATGTAGAAGGTGCATTGGTAAGGCAAAAAGGCATGACCAAAAATTCATAATGACCCTCATGAGTTTTAAATGTTGTTTTCAGAATGTCTTCAGTCTTCTTTCTGATTTGATGATATCCTGAACGAAGATCCAACTTGGTGAAGTAAATTGATCCATGCAATTCATCCAGTAATTCATCAATGACAGGAATGGGAAACTTATCTTTAATAGTGAGATTGTTGAGCTCCCTATAATCCAGACACATGTGCCATGATCCATCCTTCTTGTGCACCAATACTATTGGAGCAGAGAAAGAACTTTGACTAGGTTGAATTATACCAGCCTCTAGCATTTCTGAAACCATACGTTCAATTTCACTCTTTTGGGCATAGGGATATATATACAGCCTGATGTATGGAGGAACACTTCCCGAAATCAGATGAATAGCATGATCATGATCATGAATAGGTGGGAGACCTTTGGGAGTCTCAAATACCTTGGAATGATTGTCCTAGAATTTTTGGAGATCTGGAGAAATAGATGATTCCGATGTGGAAACATCTAGCAAACATAATTTTGCAATTACACCTCTTTGTTCCTTTTTTAGAAGCTTTGTCATACTGTTAGAGCTGATTATCTTTCTCGGTTTCCCCGCAATACCCCTTAATTCAACTTCCTTTCTTTCCATAGAAAATTTCATGAAAAGTTCTTGAAAATTAAAAGCTATTGTACCCAAGGATTGTAGCCATTGGACTCCTAGTACAACATCAACACCTCCCATTGGAATGGAAAGCATTGGGCTAGTCAATACATATTCTCCCATGGATAGCTTGATATTATGGCCCTTTCTAGAGCAATTTATGGTCCCTCCATTTGCAACCATCACTTGACACTCTAGTGCTAGATATAGGAAGCAATTCAATTCTTTTTCTATCTTACAATGAATAAAATTGTGGGTACTTCTTGAATCAATCAACACTATTACCTTTTTCTTCTTAATTTGTCCTTCTATCTTGATGGTTTGAGGAGTGGTAGTTCTAGCCAATGCATTACAAGATATGGTTGGATTCATTTCTTCTTTATCTAGGCTTTGTTCCTGGAGTATATCCTCTCATTTTGACCTTTCTTGCTCCTTTTCTTCTTCCTCTTCACAATCTATGTAGAATAATTTCTTCTCAGCACACTTATGACCTTTAGTGTATTTTCTATCACAACTGTAACAAAGCCCTTTTGCTATTTTTTCTTCCAATTGTTATGGTGTCAACCTTATAGGTTGTGGAAGACTAGGGGCAACAACACTTCCATCTTTATAGTTGTGAGTGGTATGCTTCCTGGTTGCCATAATTTTGCTTTCCATTTTTCTTGCTAACCTAAATGCCTTCACTAATGAATCAGGTTCCCAAAGGCGAACATCATGTTGGATATTATCCTTTAAAGTCCCTATGAACACATCAATCCTATGCTCCTCTGGAATATTTTTTACCCTTATGTTCAATTTTTGGAACTCCTCCATGTGCTCCATTATTGAACCCTTTTGTTTGAGACTTATCAATTGGCTAAAAAAGGTGTTGCCTTTTGTATCCTCATAATGTGTTGTCAATTCTTTCGTAAAAATTGCCCAAGTGATAATTTGTTTACGAGAGCAAAGCCATTGATACCATACAAACTGATTTGGTTCCAAATATAATGTTGCAATACGTACCTTTTGTGTGTTTTGCACATTATTGAGATCGAAAAATTGCTCCATCTGTAATATCCATGTTGCGGGATCCTTGCCATCAAACTTCCTCATATCAGTTTTTGAAATATGGTGGGTCTTCGGTCCAACATTAGAATCTATGAAATCATGATTAACATTTCTTTTGTTCTCATCATGAGTTTCCTTTACTACCCTTTCACCATTAGTAAGCATTTCTTGTAGAAACTTTGTCAAATCTGCCTTCAAATCTTCCATGCTTGTCTTCAAATCTGTCTTCAAATCTATCTTCAAATCATCCATCTTAGCTTCCATGTCATTCATCTTAGCTTCTATGCCTTTATTTAAACCATCCATCTTAGCTTCTACATTTTTCTTTAAACCATCCATCTTAGATTCCGTTACTTTTTGTGCAAGTGACACTTGTTTCACTTGGTCTCGTAATTTTGATATATCATGTTGCATTTCTTCCTCTTCTTCATAAGTCATGCTAGAGCTTTCAGGTTTCATACTAGGTGTTTGCATTTTCTTTCCTCAGGGCATCAATTACCGATAATAGTGCTATACTATGCCCTTTGAATTCCTTCAAACTAATTTTTCAAACCAAGCTTATGCAAAAATTTAAAAAAACTACACACCTTTTTTCACTTTGTAGGAGCTTGATATTGAACCTGATGTATCTCTGTAATTTCAGATCATCTAGTTCTAAAATTGCAATTTTCAATAGCCCTCTGTGTCCTCTTTCCAATTCCACTAGTCTGATCCAAATTGGATTCTCCAGGGAAGAGTTATGCCAAATCTCACACAGTGACCTGATTATATACTAGTTCAATAGAGCGAATTTGTACAACGTGCCACAAGACACTATTTCAACCATTGGCTCTGAAAAATATATACAAGAAACTAAAGTCCATCTTTTTTAAGTACCTTCTTATGAAATTTCAATCTGATGCTTAGAGAGAAAGTTATGATGATTTTCCTCAGGTCACCTGTTTGGAATGTAATTCAGGAATCTGCAAAAAGACCAACTTCCTCATACATATCTCCACAAATATAGTGTGAAAAGCTCTGAAATTTGGACCCGAGGTTTAGTACGATTTCATCTCAAATGCGTTTTTTTTTAGCTTTCGAAACATCGCAAAAAAAAGGTATAGCGAAAATGCCACGATGACCTATTTGGAGCAGCGAAACCCTAGAATCCAAAGCTCTAATACCAAATGTTATGAAACCAACTCACAAAAAGATAGAAAATATAGATCAACGCCTTAAAATTTTTCCTCTTCGAGGGGAAAACCTCCTTTACATTACATATGTTAGATACCTATACCAATAGGTTTCATATTTCATGATTGGCAAAGAAAGTTCCAAATATGCTCTGCTTTGGTGATGCAAAGATCCCATATTTTCAAGAGAAGGTAATATGTGTACATAGCTCGATGTTGACTCAATTTTGGATGGATGGTCCAACAGCCTAATCTGGATCATGCCATGTTTCAATTTTCCGTTGTAGAATAGAGAAAGAAGTCTGTCCAAACTGTTCAATCTTGGCAGACCAGTAGTTAGGTAGAGAATTAAGTTCCCAACTGCTTAATCTGGGACCTTGGAAGCAATAAGGGTAGTTCTAGATAGAAAATCAAAAGAAAAAGCCAAAAGAAAAGAAAAGGCACATGAGGTTTTGCAAGTCTAAGTGCACCCTCCATGAAGAAACAAAAAATGCTAGGAAAGTTAATGGGTAGGTAGAGGGGGTTGCAGAAATGTCATTCCTTTCAATTGAATTTTGCTGGTCTAACATAAAGGAAACATCAGTGGATAGAGAAGTTCCTCTTCTCCATCATCTTGCAGCAATACAAAGGAGCATGTCTAACTTCCTGTTTCCCCCCCTCACATTCATTGTTAACATCCCATTACAAGTTATGTTCATGAAAGAAAGTCAAGGTCTTATGATGGTTCTTCTTTCTTTAAAAGCCACATTTCTTGTGTAAAATTCTTTTCATTTTGATCTACTTCCTAAACTAAGTTGATTCCATATAAAACTTAGTGTTTCCACTCCTCATCCACCTCTTCCACTCATATTAACCCCTAACTTCTTACTATGTAACTCCCTATACCCCCTATTCCCCTATTACTATGTAAATTATGCAAAAAACCCAAAATATCTAAGTATCCCTTTCCCCGAGCATTATAGCTCTAAGTTTGGCTTTAAAATGGTTTGAGCGCTAAACATTAGAGCGCGACCCAAAGAGCGCCGATAAATTAATCCTGGAATTAATCTAATATCTGCTTGGATTAACCGCCTAAACTCAGTTTTGTAACCAAACCTGTGCATAATCCATTTTACCCGTAATACAGTTGAAAACCCACTTTTCTAATGTTTCGTCGGGCGCGTATTTTACCGAATAATATTATTTTATATGCCCGCCCGCTTCCGTATCGCCCTGACATCTTATTGACCCGTCGACCGTCGGATCTGGGCTTTCCCATCCGACGGCCCATATCCATATCGGGTCGGCCCCGATGATTGCACTTTATCGCCCGAGAAACTGTCAGAGGGTGACGTCACCCCCATATTCTCTCGGGCCGCCCTCTGAAAAAACTACGACCGTATCCAAAGCGGTCCGAGAAAAACCATTTACCGCTTGTGGTTTACCGCCTGCCCACATCACCGCTACGTCATGCCCACGTCAGTTCAACTCGGCGCCCTGTCAGCACCCCCGCCCACTAGCGCTCTGACATGTCCGCCACCTATGCAATCCTCGTGGACCACTCACAGGCTGCCACGTCACTCGATGACGTCATGCTGATGTCACCCGACCCTGACCCCACCTGATGAAATCATGCTGATGTCATCCAAAAAAAGGCGCCAATGACCCAAAAGTCCATATTTTCGCCGAAAATTGCGTTTTTTCTCACTTTTTGCAAAAACAACTATTGCTTCCCCTGCATGCGAATTACGACCAATCCGTCGCCAACCTGCAGAAATCGCTACAAAGACCGTGGGCGCGTCCAATCCACCTGCATTTGTAACCATTGTTGGCAATTCACAAGGTATTTATTCAAATCATTCCCTCCGCGCCTGGTTTTGTCCATAATTGTCCAAAGCTAGCTTAAAAGAGTGAGAAAACACTGTATTTACCAGACAGTCCCTGGTACCAGTGTCTATTTTCAATTGTTGGGTCGAAACTCCTCTGCAGAACCTGCATTTAGCCAAATTTACCTAAATTCACAGTTAGTTCGCGCATTCGTGAACTTAAAGACACGAGCTCCACTAATTCACTGTGGAGAGAGTTTAGCAGTCCTGGCATTTTCTCTATCAATTCTCTGTGCTGTATTTCAATTGCTTCACTACCATCTACCCTCTGCTCCTCTGCAATTCGCCTCTCTGTTCCGGAGATACCCCCCTGTGTTGCTCTGATCAGTAAACACCAATTCACATACAAATCAGAGTCCTAATTAGCCATGGAAACACCAATAGCATTAAATATCTCACCTCTGAATGCCCTGCAAAGAGAGTTAGAATGGAAGGCCCTGGGTGATAAAGATTATCAGATGATAGAGTCATTTCCAATGAATTCCAAATTTAACATCCATATGCTGAATGAGTTAAAGGCCCAACACCTCAATGGAGCTGATATTTTGGGGATTTGGGACTCCAATTTGCCCATTTTTAACCCTCCTCAAGTCAATTCCCTTCCAAACTTGATCCATAGATGTTTTGAATGCTATGATCCATGTCAGAGAGCTGTTCTCAATCCCACAGGCTCAGTCTTGTTCCATATTACCCCTGAGGCCATAAATGAGATGCTGCACTTTCACACTGCAAGACCATTGACTCCTCTCTCCATGTTGGACTTATTAAAGAATGGGGGCAACCTGTCCAGTGCCCAAATCATCAAAATTAATCAATTATTTATTCAGCCAAGCTCTGAAACTGTGAGAACGCCTCCTATTGGAAATCCATATCTCAATGACTTGGGAAAAATGCTTGTAGATTTGATTAGCTATGTCCTAGGCTACAAGGGAGTTGAGGATGTTGATAACACCATTATGGCCATGCTGTCCATATTTTCTCCTGGGAAGCCTCCTGCTGTGCACTATGATTATGCTGAATACATTGCAAACAAGATTCATGAGCAACTGATGAATCTAGAAAGGGAAAAGGTGTTTAGATACACCTCATACATATATCATCTGTTCTTATTTTATCAACCTGACAGTTTCCCTATTCCTCTCAAGAAACTTGATGCCCAGGGAAATCCAAGGTCGGTTGTGTTTTGGACTTCAGTTTTTCATCATACCTCTTGTTCACCATACACATACTGTGAATTCATAGACCTTTTCATTCATCCAGCTATGACTTTGTTATTTGGTGTTCCTCCTCCGAGATTAACCGATGAAATGCAAAGAATTCTCCATCTCTCTAAGACCTACAGCATTGGTGATTAGTACTTTTACCAACACCATACAATAATCAGAATATACGGCTGTGAGTTGGACCCTTATAGGCTGCCAAGATATGTCTCTATGAGACTATTTGCCTTGGAGTATTTCAGGCAGTTTGGAAATGCAGACCAAATCCATTTCCATAGTAAAAACAAGAAAGTGCAACTAAAAGTCAGGAACCAGCTAGGCCCTTTTCTTTACAACATAAGGGAGGAGGGATGGAAGGAAGCAGATGGCATGCTAGAGGCCCTCCGATTGGAAACCAATTTTCGCTGGGTACCTTATGACCCTAATCATTTCATTTCTCTCAGGAGGGTAAAACATAAATTGGGTGGCTATGCTCACATTAGATTGCCTCATATTGAGAAATATGCCAATCTACTAAGTTGGAAAGAGGGCACCCTAGAAGAGGAAATTACTAGAGAGAAAATGATTCAAAGAGAGGCAAAGAATATTGAAAAAGAGGCTGACTTGGAAACTTGTGGACAGGTTTCCTCTTTATATCAAAGGCAACTTGGAGCAGCTGCCTCATCTTCTACAGCACATCAGCAAGCAGCCAAAGCTACTTATCAGGCTTCCAACAAAGGCAAAGAGAAAAATATGGAGCCAGAACAGCCACCTCATGAAGAAGTACAGCAACAAGAAGAACAAAAAAAATAGGAGCAGCCAGTGCGGCAAGAACAAACAGCTGAAGCCCCAATATCCACTGGGCAGCAGGCACAAGAAACTGTGCCTCCTAGGCAGGAAACGACAGTGGAGGCCTGGGTCCTCCAAACCCCACAAAATGAAGACAGAAATCGGAAGAGGGATAGAGAGCAGGAGACTCCCCTCACCACATCCACAACTCAAGGGGAGAAAAGACAGAGGCTAAATCCCCTTTCAGAAGAAGAAATGCCTATGGGGAAATCTTTGGGCATGGGCCAACCAAGCATGGAAGCATCTGCAAGTTCCTTTCAGCAGGAACAGGAAAGGATAGTTGGAGGAGAAGTCAGCTCCTCAAGCCACCAAAGGGGAGCTGAAACAGGCATCAAACAACAATTTATTGATATCAAAAAGAGGAATGAGCCACTCAAGATACAACTCTACAATCACTTGTTGAAAATGGCTCCTACAAACCAACAGAGGTTGATGTCTGCATATGATGTACATGAGGGCAAAATGATAATGAGTCATTTCATGCCAACCATGCTGCAGCCACAGTCAGCTGCAGACTACATAAGGACCAACCTTGAGGTCCTTACAAAAGACATCCACCCTATGGATCAGATTGAATTGCACAAGCAAACGGGTGAGATGGTATATGCCACCCTTGCAGACAAAACATTGGTAAATTATAGGCTGGAAAATAGCCTAAACAACACAGCTGCCCAACTTGAGTTGGAGAAAGCATCCTCCCAGGCAAAAGACAATCGAATCAAAGCATTGGAGGATATCATCATAGAGCTTGGGCATGATCCCAAGGACACAAAGGCTATACAAGCACTGTTGAAATTAAGAGATACAGACATGGCAGCATTAAGAAAAATGATCAAAATCCCAGCAACTCTTCATCCTCAGATAGAAGAGGTTGCCCAGCTAAGACATGACCAAGATGCAGCATCTATGCTGGTATCATTATACAAAAAGCTGATCCAGACAGAGGAGAAATTGGGAGAGTCAGAGGCTGCGCTGCAGGCAACCCTACAACAGAAGGAAGGAGGCCAAACATCACAGCCCCCTCCACAAATAATCAACCTTGAGGAATCTCCTCAAACTACTGCCCCTCCTACAGAGCAGATAGCTCAAACAGCGCCATCTACATCAGCACCAGCACCAACAACAGAGCAGGCTCCAAGCCTTGATATGCAGAAGCTGAAGAATTAAATTCGGGCCTTAGAAGCCCAAATGGCAGAGTTAAATGAAGCCAGGGAGAATTTAGCTAAGCTGAATGAAAAATATGACAAGTCAAAGCAAAGCATAGCTGAAAAGGGAAGAGAAGTGAAGGCTCTCAAAGAGAAGATAAAGGAGCTGGAGAAAGAGCTCACCCTTGACAAAGTGGTGGCTGAGCTCAAGACAGTTTTATGGGCCAACATTGGCCAATCAATCACAGATCAGTGGTAGTATATAGAGACCATTCATGAGAAAATGGAGCTCATAGGCAAAGCACACAGGGAAGTCCAGAGAGCAAGGGCATCTCTAGGAAATATGCCTGAGATAGCCAATAGAATGATTAACATGCTCAATAACCGTACAGGTCCTCAAATGGCAGCAATAGGAATCCCTAACAGAACTGAAACTATCCTGCTGATAAAGAGGGTCCTTACATTGAGAAGCCTGGTACAAACACTGGAAAGAAGAAGCCAGGACATGCAGACAGAAGTAAACAAATTTATGGACAAGTTTGCAGCATTACAAAGAAGAGGTCTTCCTGGCTTACTAAACAGCGCAGGGAGACTACTTTCACATGAGAAATATGCTAAAAGGGTCAATACATTTGCTACCAATCAGATCACTGTAAGACCAAGTACCTCAGAAGAAACAGGGCCAGCATCTGGGCAAAGTCTTTATAACAGAGTAGAGAACTTATTTTTCATTATGAATGAGATCAAACATTTGTTTGAAGTGCCTCCAAACTTCTACAAATATACAAAGGCAGATGAGACCTTAGATGCAATTTTGAGACATCAATTTCCCACACAGGAATGGTGGACCAAAATGATACAGTTGATACTGTGAATAAGAGCCTCTCATCAAGTTTTTTCATCAAAAAACATAAGTTATCATGTACAGGAAAATTTGATGCATACACTATGACTGGAGAAGAGTGGACTGAGCCAACTCAGCAAACCTATTCGACCACTAAAGAAATACTGACAGCTGCAAATGACAGGGCTGAGAAATATACAGCATGACAAAGCCATAAAGACACATCATTCAGCATTTATGCAGAACGCTCAACCGACTCAGTGGCCTCCAAAGGTCAAAAAGACTTCTGACAGAATTAAAGAACATTCATTTTGTATTTAGAGTAGTAATAACTTCTTTATCTGCTATTCTGTAAAGTTGGTGAGCGTATTTAATTATCAAGTGACTCAGCGGTTCAGATATTTTTGTATAACCGATTGTATATATTCCCCCTCACATAAGCTTGCAGGGGTTGTTGATTTTCTCTATCAGGAGATACTATGCTGTAAATGTTCAGAGTTTTAATATACAAAGCTGATGGAATTTCCAAATTTCTATGTTGTCTGATGCGTTTTGGGTGCTTTCTGAATGCCACAGGATTCCTGCGTATTCTCATGAAACAATAAGTTTTCTTTAGCCTGTTCATTATATTTGTTATTCTCTTCTTAATCCATTCATGTCTCTGTGTTTCACAAGTTTAATGGCAAAGAAAAAGAATAGTATTAGGATTTATTCATAGAATACCTTGAACTCAATCTAAGCTATTATGTATGTTTTCCTCAGTTATAGTTATAAGAGTGTAATTCTTAATTGCTGCACTTCCAAACTATACCTTTCACAGTGATTATTGTTCAGGAATTCAAACCTGTTCCTGGTCAATATATCTCTCTCTCACACCATCAACTTAGTGGAAATTTCTTAATTGCCTTCCACTGGTTACACACACTTCATCATTATAATTTCAAGTTTGTCTCATGAAATATTTAAATGGCCCTGTTGTTTCAATAACCACACTCAACAAATTCAAACAACCTGCAACTGTAGACTCCATTGCCCAAATGGTCTAAAACTGCCTGAACATATCACCTTAGGTACTGAAAGACATCATTCAACCAAACTCTTAAAACAAACCCTCACCTCATATCTAGCCTAAGATTCTTAAGAACAAAGTTAAACAGTCAAAGAGAGAGCCCTCTCTGATTACAGGTTGGCTAGAAACTTGTGATCCAAAGCTTGGTTAGTGGTTACCCCGGCCGTATTCCCTTGGGAGTCATAGGGAACAACCTGGGCGTTAACAACATAAATGAACAATTCTTGGATGATTCAAATGGCAAAACCTCCTTTCTATATATAGGAGTCTAAGGAGTCACAATATAACCTAGCCGACCTAACAATAATAATATAAAGCCACAAAAATAACAATAGAGGGATTCTATGGGGCACAGTAAGAACAATATGGGGACAAGGGGGGCACAACAATATTAATATGGGATACAACTACAATAGTAATTGGCTAATCACTAGTATTATAGGGACCTAAAAGTTTGTTGTAGTTCCTTTCGGTTTGACTAATTCTCCAGCTACTTTTATGTGCTTGATGAATAGTGTGTTATGTCATTATCTGGACAAGTTTGTTATTGTATTCATTGATAACATCTTGATATATTTTAAGAATGAGGAACAGCATGTTTATCATTTAGCAGCAATGTTGAGATTTCTAAATGAGCATCATTTGTATGCCAAGCTTATCAAGTGTAGTTTCTTTAAGATATAGGTGCATTACTTGGGACATGTTGTTTCCAAGGAAGGCATAGCAGTAGATCCATAAAAGGTAAGAGCTACCATGGAGTGGGAAGCTATTTAAAAATGTAAATAGGTTTGGTCTTCATATTTATATTTGAGTCAAAGAATGAAAAAGAAATTATTATTATTATTACAATGACTTACTAAAACATGGGCTTCACACTTGGGTCATCATTTTATAGGTAAAAGTCCCCATTGTGGACTTCTAGATTTTATACTGAGTCATTAGAGTCATTTTCCATTTAATGCAACTCTTCTTGGGCTTTTGTATCATGTAAAAATAATTATTACTGAGTCAAAAATGTATTTTTTCACCTATACACCAAGTCAAACCTAACCTGATGAAGTTTGCCTACAAGAGGACAATTCGACCCACAAAAGAGGTTATATATACAAGATTAGTTCAATATATTTGGACATCAACTCAATAAGTTCGATACACATCAAGGAAGTGAAAAAAATGTGTGAAGTTCAAGGGGAAGAAGGAATAAGTGCAATTCAAAGTTTATGGGCTATCTCTCTCTCTTTTATGTGAATTTACTGGGATATTTGTTGGATTGAAGTTTTTTTGTTGGGAGGGTTTAAATTTTGAAAATGTTGGGTCGAAGATTCTGGTGCTGGAAGGTCGAAATTTTGGATTTGTTGGGTCAAAGTGCAATTGTTGCAAGTTTGAAGATCTAGATCAAAGTTGTTGGAAGGAAGCGATGACTTGCTAGTTGGAGGAGGTCTTTTTCTAGGTTGAAGAGTTTTGTATTATCTCATCTTAACTACTAAAGGAAGAAGTTTGACTAGTTTTTCCTTGACATAGTGCCTACATCTTGTGTATATTTTTCTTGTGATCTTCATACACACATAATCTAGTAATTTATTAATGAAATATAATATAATAAAGATATAAAAGAAGCCAACATAATTCACAAGTAATTATCAAGAAAGAGAAATCTAACCCTAATTCTACTAGCATTGATTTCTCAACAACTCCTAGCAATGTGGATGAAGTTAGATCATTCATGGGTTTAGTGGGTTACTATAGGAGGTTCATCGGGAACTTCTCACACATTACCTATCCTATTACATCATTGAAAAGGAAAGGTAAGAAGTTTGAAAGGACAAAGGAGTGTGCAACTAGTTTTGAGCGTGTTTTAGCTAAATCTAGCACCTTATGGCACAAGTGCTGCAAGGGAGATAGAAAGCCTCCTAGAGACAACCTCTAGGTTGATTATAGACCAATGCCTAGGACATCTTAAATAGAGGAGTGCTTAAGAGATTATTTGTGAGGGGTTTTCAGCACTCCAATTGTCACGTAAAAAAGGTGATAGGAGGGGCTTGGTTCAATAAGCCTTCATTGAGGTAGATTCAAGCCAACTCATGGATCCAAATATTAGGGGTAGATTGGGGCAATATCAAAGAGAAATGGCTTCTTCCTCTAGTGGCCGACACATGAAAATGAAGCAATTCAAAACTAAAATTGTAGTAATGATGGAGAGGAGAAAAGGAAGGAGGGAAAAAGATGCATAGGGTTGTAACAAATAGAATCCTAAGTAGCAATGTTCCAGCAAAAATATGGAATTCAATGGATAGGGTTGTAAACAACACAGAATCCTAAACAACAATTTTTCGATGGAATGATATAAATAGAGAAGTGCAAAAGAAGGTTTCAGACCAAACATGACATGGGTATCATTCTCTGCCAAAAGCTAACATAGATCTAAGCTTGACACAAGTCATACAGGTTAATCAAAAACATAAGTAGATCTGTAATTTTATAGGTACTGCAATGTTAGTGAATAACACATGTAGGTTTGTGATAGGCTCAGGTACTGTCTTCTATTGAGAAGATAAGATAAATTCATATATTGGAGAGGAACCAACGACATTCATTATACTATTTTAAATGAGGGAAAACACAAATGAAATGAGATTACCAATAGGAACATGCTGCACATTAATCATGCTTGTATCAATAGGGAAGTTCCATTAATACTTAGAGGGTCCAATAAACAATCTATACATTCAGCATGACATAAGTGAAGCCCCCATCAATAAACAAATTAGAACCAAATGGCATCACAGAATTCAAACCCCACAGGTGAGAAATTTCGGAACGAGCCAACCACCTTTTAATTGTTTCTTCCCCCTTTTTATAAGAAGAGGGGGAGCTAGAACTATAGTTTAAAAAATACCTAACCCAGAACTCCAACTATTTGCTAGACTAGCTTTCTCGGCCCATGCAAGGCGTTGTTGCCCAAAATTATTACAATTGGGATTCGATCCCTTCTTGGAAATGAACAAAAATTAATGAACAGAGAAAGAAAATTGAAAGAGGAAGGAGCAGGTGTCCCTCTGCTATCCTTGTGAAGGTCTCTGGTCAAACCACCTCTCAATCGTGATGCACTCCCCCTCCTTCTCGGCCATTTTCGGTCAATTCTACCTTTACTGTGTGAGTAGCTCGTTCACTGGAGTAGGGAGTGGGTCGAATGTCAATGGCTATCATGGACTGAGAATGGAGTGTGTCTAGGTAGTCCTTTGCTGCATGACAGAGTGGAGCACCATGTCATTCCAATAATTCTTCCTGAGTCCTCCCCCCACCATACTGATCTACTATCATGCCATACCTCATTCACTACTTCATTAGCCGACCCATATTTCCTTTAAAGCTCTGTGTAATCCTTTTCAGTGTTCCGATACGCATGGGGATGTGTTTTATAACAAGAAGTCCGTTGAGTGTATACCTTTAACACAAAAATGAGATGAAAAAGGTGAGTTCTGACTTCCCTTTAAGTCCTCATGCTTTCATCCCCTTTCTACTTATTCATATCACCTCACTATGGGCTGTGACCGAGCGCTTAGCCCTTGGGTGCTAAGGCTATCAACTATTGTTCGGGGGGCCTTTTCCTTTGTTATACCAGAAACACCTTTGATAACTCTTTATATCGCATCAGGCAATATCCCGGACGTGAAATTTTTATAGACCACGCCAGAATAGCTTATCGCGTTCAGGGACCTTTTTCCTTATCGCAATCGCAATTGCATCTCGGGAGGGATATTGACGGGGGAATCAACTTTACTTCACGTGATCGTCGATTGGCGGGATGACTTCATCACTACCACATGTCTCCCTGTGAGTGGTGACACGTTTCACCTGGAAATAGCCCCATAGGACCCCTAAAAACACCGAAACTGAGTGACATGTGTCCCCCGTATGGCCACATCTTTCATGACGTCAACTGCCATGTCCACAATCAGGACCAATCATATTGTGCCATGTGGCCCCCATAAAGAGAGATAAAATGGCCTGCCCGGCCCTGTTTTTGCATGGGTTTCCTTTGTTAAATAATTTCATCCTTCCCAGGCGATCTTATACTAAATCGAAAAATTGCAACCCCGCAAGGTTTTTGGTAAGGTAGCCCTTCTATTCCTATGATCGTCAATAATGCAGGATGTGGGATTGGCTATCCTCGATATGTCTTACAACCACATGCAGGAGAGAGAAGGGGGCGGTCTGGCCTTGGTTTTTTCCTGCACTTTCTTTGTTAAATGATTTCGGCTTCCACCGACAATGTTACACTATATCGCAAAATTGACAATTCACAGGGCTTTTAAAGTGCAGGTCCCCCTTTACATCACCGATTTGCGATTATTTGGGACTATGGGATGCGGAACTATAGGAAAGTTGATATGCGGGACTGCGATATGCGAGACTGCAAAATTGCAAGACTATGGGACTGCAATGTGCATGACTGCGAGACTGCGATATGTGGGATGGTTGATTTATGTATCGTCACGTGGAGGAGAGAGAAAGGGGCCGCCCAACCTTGGTTTTTCATGGAATTTCCATTATCAATTCCTTTCGACATTCCCCGATGATACAACACCACATCACAATATCTCACTGTTAGGTGATTACCCCATTACTATTGTAGTTGTATCCCTTATTAATATTGTTGTGTCCCTATTGTCCCCATATTGTTATTACTGTGCCCCATAGAATCCCTCTATTGTTATTTTTGTGCCTTTATATTATTAATCTTAGGTCGGCTTGGTTATATTGTGACCCCTTAGACACCTATATATAGAAAGGAGGTTTCGTCATTTGAATCATCCAAGTATCGTTCATTTGTGTAATGTACAAGAGGTTTCCCCCTCGAAGAGGCTGAATTCTAAGGCATTGATCTATCTTTTCTATATTTTTGTGAGCCGGTTTCATAACATTTGGTATCAGAGCTTTGAATTTTAGGGTTTCGCTACTCCAAACAGGTCATCGTGGCATTCGCGCTATAAAATTTTTTCGACAACGTTTCAGACACTAAAAAAAAACCCATTTGAGATGAGATCGTTCTAAACCGCAGGACCAAATTTTAGAGCTTTTCGTGCTATATTTACGGAGATATGATCTGAGGAAGTTGCCATTTTTGCAGACTTCCGAATTACATTCCAAATAGGTGACCTGGGGAAAATATTCATAACTTTTGCTTTGAGCATCAGATTAAAATTTCGTAAGAATTTACAGAAATATGATGGACTATAGTTTCTTTTTTATATTTTTAAGATCCTAAGGTCAAAACAGTGACACGTGGCACTTCATACAAGTTTTCTCTTCTGAAAAGGTATATAATCAGGTCATCTTGGGAGATTGTGTATAACTCTTTCTTGGAGAATCCAAATTCGATCAGACTAGTGGCATTGGAAAGAGGACAAAGAGGGCTACCACAAGTCGCAATTTCAGAACTAGAAGATCTGAAATTAAATAGATACATCAAATGAAATATCGAGCTCCTACAAAGTGAAAAAAGGTGTGTAAATTTTTTTAAATTTTTTCTTAAGCTTGGTTTGAAAAATTATTTTGAAGGAATTCAAAGGGCATAGTAAAGAATTATTATCAGTAACTGATGCCCCGAGGAAAGAAAATGCAAACACCTAGTAAGCAACTTGAAATCTCTAGAATGACTCATGAAGAAGAGGAAGAAATGCAACATAATAAATCAAAATTATGAGACCAAGTGCAACAAATGTCACTCGCACAAAAAGTAACAGAATCTAAGATGGATGGTTTAAAGAAAGATGTAGAAGCTAAGATATATGGCGTGGAAGCTAAGATGAATGATGTGAAAATTAAGATGGATGATTTGAAGATATATTTGAAGACAGGCATGGAAGATTTGAAGATAGATTTGAAGACAGATTTGAAGACAGACTTGAAAAATTTTCTACAAGAAATACTTACTAATGGTGAAAGGGTAGTAAAGGAAAATCGTGATGAGAAAAAAATAAATGTTAATCATGATTTCGTAGACTCTAACATTGGATCTAAGAACCACCATATTCCAAAAATCGATATGAGGAAGTTTTATGACAAGGATCCCACAACACGGATAGTGCATATGCAGCAATTTTTCGATCTCAATAATCTGCAAAACACACAAAAGGTACGTATTTCCACTTTATATTTGGAACCAAATCAATTTATATGGTATCAATGGCTTTGCTCTCGTAAACAAATTGTCACTTGGGCAATTCTTATGGAAGAAATGACAACACATTATGAGGATACAAAAAGCAACACTTTTTTTAGCCAATTGATAAGTCTCAAACAAAAGGGTTCAATGATGGATCACATTGAGGACTTCTAAAAATTGAACATAAGGGTAAAAGATATTCTAGAGGAGCATAGGATTGATATGTTCATAGTTACTTTAAAGGATAATATCCAACATGAGGTTTGCCTTTGGGAACCTGATTCATTGGAGAAGGCATTCAGGTTAGCAAGAAAAATGGAAAGCAAAATTATGGCAACCAAGAAGCCTACCACTCACAACTATAAAGATGGAAGTGTTGTTGCCCCTAGCCTTCCACAACCTATAAGGTTAACACCACAACAATTGGAATAAAATAGAGAAAAAGGGCTTTGTTACAGTTGTGATAGAAAATACACTAAAGGTCATAAGTGTGCTGAGAAGAAATTATTCTACATAGATTGTGAAGAGGAGGAAGAAAAGGAACAAGTAATGTCAAAAGAAGAGGATATACTCCAGGAACAAACCCTAGATAAATAAGTAATGAATCCAACCATATCTTGCAATGCATTGGCTGGAATTACCACCCCTCAAACTATCAAGATAGAAGGACATATCAAGAAGAAAAAGGTAATAGTGTTGATTGATTCAGGAAGTACCCACAATTTTATTCATTGTAAGATAGCAAAAGAATTGAATTGCTTCCTATATCCAGCACCAGAGTGTCAAGTGATGGTTGCAAGTGGAGGAATGATAAATTGCTCTGGAAAGTGCCATAATATCAGACTATCCATGGGAGAATATGTATTGAATAGCCCAATTCTTTCCATTCCAATGGGAGGTGTTGATGTTGTACTAAGATTCCAATGGCTACAATCCTTGGGTACAATAGCTTTTAATTTTCAGGAACTTGTCATGAAATTTTCTACGAAAGGAAGGAAGTTGAATTAAGGGGTACTGTAGGGAAACCGGGAAAGATAATCAGCTCTAACGGTATGACAAAGCTTCTAAAAAAGGAACAACGAGGTGTAATTGCACAATTATGTTGTTAGATGTTTCCACATCGAAATCACCTATTTCTCTAGGTCTCCAAAAGGTCTTGGACAATCATTCCAAGGTATTTGAGAATCCCAAAGGTCTCCCAGCTATTCGTGATCATGATCATGCTATTCATTTGATTCCAGGAAGTGTTCCTCCAAACATCAGGTTGTACAGATATCCCTATGCCCAAAAGAGTGAAATTGAACGTATGGTTGCAGAAATGCTAGAGGTTGGTATAATTCAACCTAGTCAAAGTTCTTTCTCTGCTCCAGTAGTATTGGTGCACAAGAAGGATGGATCATGGCACATGTGTCCGGATTATAGGGAGCTCAACAAGCTCACTATTAAAGATAAATTTCCCATTCCTGTCATTGATGAATTACTAGATGAATTGCATGGATCAATTTAATTCACCAAGTTGAATCTTTGTTCAAGGTATCATCAAATTAGAATGAAGACTGAAGACATTCCAAAAACAACATTTAGAACTCATGAGGGTCATTATGAATTTTTGGTCATGCCTTTTGGCCTTACCAATGCACCTTCTACATTTCAAGGTTTGATGAATTCCATTTTCAAACCCTTCCTTAGAAAATTTGTGTTAGTATTTTTTGATGATATACTAATCTACAACAAGTCTTGGAAGGATCATGTTGAACATGTTGACAGGGTGCTACAACTATTGGAGGAGAAACAATTATTTGCAAAAGGATCCAAATGTTTCTTTGGAGTATAAAAGGTGGAATATCTGGGTCATATTGTATCTCATGAAGGAGTTAAGGTAGGCCCTAGCAAAATTAAAGCCATTAAGGAATGGAAAATCCCCACATCCATAAAGCATCTGCAAGGATTTCTCGGGTTGACAGGGTATTATTGAAATTTTATTAAGAATTATGGGAGAATAGCAACACCTCTAACAACATTATTGAAGAAAGATGCATTTTCATGGACTCTAGAAGCAACAAAGGCCTTCGAACATCTTAAAGAGGCAATGTGCCAAGCACCGGCCTTAGATACACCGACCTTCACAAAAACCTTTATTGTGGAATGTGATGCTTCAGGAAATGGAATTGGTGTTGTTTTAATACAAGATGAAAGACCCATTTCTTTTGAAAGTTGTCCAATCAAGGGAAATTTTTTACACAAAGCTATTTATGAGAAGGAAATGTTGGCAATACTACATGCACTTAAGAAATGGCGACCCTACCTAATGGGAAGACACTTCATGGTAAAAACAGACCATGATAGCCTTAAATACTTTTTAGAAAAAAGATTATCCTCTAAACAACAACAAAAGTGGGTCACAAAGATGTTGGGTTATGACTTTGAAATCATCTACAAAAAAAGGGAAGCAAAATGTGGTGGCAGATGCACTCTCAAGAAAGGATGAGGATGTGGAAGCATTGTTGTGCGCCATTTCTATTATCCAACCAGATTGGATAAATGAATCAAGGGAGGAATGGAAGAATGACAAAGAAGTGTGGGCACTTATTCGAAAGTTACAACAAGATTCTAGTACATCTGATACATTTAGCTGGAAAAATGATTTGTTATGGTACAAAGATCGCTTATACCTATGTATGAATTCACAACTCAAACAAAATATTCTTATGGAATTGCACAGTTCTCCCTTAGGAGGGCACTCAGGATTTTTAAAAACTTACCATAGGGTTAAAAAGGAATTTTTTTGGGATTGCCTTAAATTGGATATTCAAAAGTTTGTGACAGAATGTTTGGTTTTCCAACAAAATAAAGTTGAAACAATTAAGACCCTGGGTCTATTACAACCTTTATCCATTCCAAGCCAACATTGCGAGGAGGTTTCAATGGATTTTATCACAGGTTTATCCAAGTCTTAGGGAAAGAGTGTCATCATGGTGGTAATTGACAGACTTACCAAGTATGCACACTTTTGTGCATTATCACATCCATTTAAAGCCAGTACGGTTTCTACTGCATTTATGGAAACAATTCAAAAGCTACATGGAAACCCAAAGATTATTGTAAGTGACAGAGATCCCATTTTCACTGGAAATTTGTTGATAGAATTATTTTCTTGTCTTCGTACTCAGTTAACTCATAGCTCATCTTATCATCCTCAATTTGATGGGAAAACTGAGATAGTAAACAAATGTTTGAAAGGATATCTTCATTGCTTTGTATCTGATAAATAGACACAATGGGTCAAATGGTTGCCTCTGGCTGAATGGTGGTATAACACTTCCTTCCATACAACAACAAAAATGACCCCATTTATGGCACTTTATGGCTATCAGCGACCATCCATCACATCATATTCAAGAGAAAATTCTAAGGTTCATGTAGTGGAACATCACATCGAGCATCAACAACAAGTCCTCCAACTCTTAAAGGATAACCTCGTGTTGGTGCATAATAGAATGAAACAACAGGCAGATCAACATCACGGCGAAATAAGTTTTGACGTAGGTGACTGGGTATTCCTACGGCTACAACCATATAAACAAGTGTACCTCAAGCAAGCTAAGAAGGATAATAAATTATCACGAATGTATTATGGTCCATACAAGGTGTTGCAAAAGATTGGTACTATGGCATACAAATTAGAGCTTCTTGCAACTTCTCAAGTGCACCCAGTTTTCCGTGTTCCATGTTTAAAGAAGGTTATCGGCGATAAGCTCCCAATTCAAACAATATTGCCAAAACTTGATGAGGAAGGAAAAATTATATTGGAACTGGAAGTAGTCACAGAAACAAGAACTCAACATCTACAAAATCAATCAATTTCGGAGTATCTCATCACGTGGAAGAACTTATCCGCTGAAGATTCCACATGGGAGGATGAGAATTTTATACAGAAGCATCCAGAACTACTCAAGCATTGAGGAAAACACATTTTTTAAGGAGAGGGAAATGTTAGGTCCCTATAATACTAGTGATTACCCCATTACTATTGTAGTTGTATCCCTTATTAATATTGTTGTGCCCCTATTGTCCCCATATTGTTATTATTGTGCCCCATAGAATCCCTTTATTGTTATTTTTGTGCCTTTATATTATTATTGTTAGGTCGGCTTGGTTATATTGTGACCCCTTAGACTCCTATATATAGAAAGGAGGTTTTGTCATTTGAATCATCCAAGAATCATTCATTTGTGTAATATAAAGGAGGTTTCCCCCTCGAAGAGGCTTAATTCTAAGGCATTGATCTATCTTTTCTATCTTTTTGTGAGCTGGTTTCATAACACTTGCCCCTACAAGGTTTTAGAGTGGTAGCCCTTTTCTCCACCGATATGCAAATATTGTATGATGTTCTGTGCCTAGGGCCCCCTGATTGCAATTTGCATTTATCTTTTGACCATTTTTTTTCTTTGCTTGCTAGGCTTTCCAAGGGTGATCTTCAAAATGCTTTACCTTCTGCTCTAGGAGTCCATTTTTGGACTTCCATATACCGTTGGAAATATCTTTTTGAGATCTAGGCAATGGAGAGGGTCTAATTAAGCTCTAATAGCTTCTATGGCTCGAAAATTAGCATCAAACTTCACAACTATTGGGAATTTGAAACAACTAATTACTGATAAAGTAGTGAGTGACAACAGAGCAGTTAAAGTAGTTGTTGACAAATGATCTAATGTTAAATACCACAGATCCGGATAAAGAGTTCATAGTGTGCACATATTCTTGCAAGAGAGGGATTGGTGGAGTCTTTATGCACGAGGGACAACTAGTGTTCTATGAGTCCAAGAAACCGAATGAGCACAAGTAGAACTATGTGACTCATGATCTTGAGTTAGAAGCTATTATTCATGCCTTGAAAATATGGAGACATTATCTTCCTGGTAGGAGGTTTTTGTTGATAGTGATCATAGTGGGTTGATATATATGTTTGACCAAAGGAATTTTAATGTTAGGTAAGCTAGATGGTTGGCTACCCTTAGTGAATTTGACTTTGAGATCAGATACATTAAGGGTAAGGAGAATAGGGTTGCAAATGCTCTCGGCAGGAAAGTGCAATTGAACCATGTTGCATTAGTGAGCTCATATGGGACAGATTTACAAGATCAAATCTTATAGGAAGGACAACAGGATAACAGGTACAAGGAACTTATGCCTAGGTTACAGTAGGGTATAGGTGATCAGGATGTGGACTATCATTTCACAGCATATGGCTTGGTGATATTCAGGGATATGATCTATGTGTCAAATGATAGTGAACTCAAGAGGCTTATCTTGAGGGAGTTTCATGTAAATCCATATTTAGGTCACCCAAGATATCAAAAGACATTGACAATACTGAAGAAGTTCTACTATTGGCCAAATCTAAAGAAGGAAGTAGCAGAGTTTGTGGCTAGATGCTTGGACTGTCAATAGGTGAAGGTAGAGTGTAAGCATCCAGGTGGGTTGCTTTAGCCTATTCTGATTCTAGAATGGAAATGGGAGGTCATTTCCATGTACTTCATTATAGGTCTTCCGAGGAAATCGAGGCAACATGATTCTATCATGGTTATGGTTGACGGGTTGAACATGGTATCTCACTTCATTCTAATTAAGACTACTTATTCAACTAGTGAGGTGTCATAAGTCTTCATCAGGGAGATCGTGAGATTGAATGGTGTTCTGAAGAAGATTGTTCCAGACATGGATGCTAAGTTCACTTCCAAGTTTTGGAAGGAGTTGATTACAGGTTTGGGGACAGAGTTGGCCTTCAGTATAACTTATCATCCACAGACAGATGTAAAAATAGAGAGGGTCAACAAGATACTAGAGGATATGTTGAGGATGTATGTCATGCATCAACAAAGGAGATGGTAGGAGTACCTTCCATTGGTCGAGTTTGCGTACAATAATGGTTATCAAGATTCACTTAGGATGAGTCTATTTGAGGCAGTGTATGGGAAGAATTGTAACACTGCCATCAATTGGAGTGATCTAGTGAACAAGGTACTTATTGGACCGGACATGTTGACAGACATGCGACAGGAAATACAGGTTATCAAGAAGTATCTCAATGCAGCACGAGACATGTACAATATTTATGAAGACAAAAACAGGGTAGTTAAGGATTTTTAGGTTAGGGAGCATGTGTATTTGTGAATCAAGACCAATAAGAGCTCCTTGAGGTTTGGATCATGTGCCAAGTTGGCACCACGGTATTGCGAGCCTTTTAAGATCCTTGAGAGGATTGGACCAGTGGCCTACAGACTTGCACTACCTCCAACAGTGAAATTCCATGATTTTTTCCATGTTTCATTTCTTAAAATATATGTAAAGTATGTTGATCATGTTATTAATTGGTCTATATTGCAGGTGGAACCAGAAGGAGAATTCTAGCTAGAACCTCAATGCATATTGTAGCGAAAACAACTCATGCTCCAAAATAGAGAAATCGAGCAAGTTAAAGTGCAGTGGAAGCACTTTGGGCCCAATGAAGCTACATGGGAGATGGTTGATTAGATGTGGGATATGTATCCTTCATTGTTTTCCAGTTGAGGCAAAGAAATTTTGGTATATGTACATATTCATGTATGGTTGTTAATGTAAATATTGTAATGAGTTGTGTTATAAAGCTCCAATAAGCGGTATGGTTGTCATGTTGTCATGTTTTTCATGATGGTTTTCTTTTGAGCAAGTTGCTCATTGTAAATACTGCAATGAGCAGGGTTATAAAGCATGGCCAGTATGTTTTGGATTTCAGTGGTTTTGTTGGTTGTAGGTGTCATAGAACACCGATGGTAGTGTTCCCCTAAGGCAGAGGTATGTAACAACCCTGAGTTAAAATTTCATGTAATAAAAGTTAATAAAGGAAAAATAATACCATGTTCAAGGGACACTTATTCCAAGTTGAATGTTGGGAAAAATATCCTAGTGGGAATCACTTGTTTGTTTATAGCAAAGGTAAATTGGTAAAGGAAAATGTGAAGGCTTTGGAAAGGGAAAATGGCAATTATTGGAATTTTATTTATGAAAATAATGGAAAGGAGAAAAGGAAGGTGAAAGATCACAAGTTTCATGTGAGGAGGGAAATTGAAGGAAAATGAAGAAAATTAGACTCATCAATAATAAAAAGACATTAGAGCATCAGTTGGTAGCCTTTTAGCCAATTCATTTTTGGAATTAGTCGTAGAGAGGAGAAGGGCAGCAAGAAGAGAAGGAGATCAAGAAAGCAAAGGAAGGACAAGGAAAACAAGGATCAAGCAAGGAAAAGTTGGATCAAGCAACTTCAACAGGAAGGTTACAGGATGCATATATGATTTCGTAGCTAGTTTAGAGATGCATGGTATGTGCATGTTGGTATTTGGTTCTTTTTCTATCATTGGCATGGATTTTGTCGAATTTCGATAGTGGATTTTGGCCTTGCCTTTAAATTTCTAGATAGCCATGGTGTGATGGGACTTTTCTCTGTTTGAGCTTTGTATTGCTAGAAGATTTTGGATTCGCTGAGGTAGTGTTAGGAAAATTCCCAAACGCATAGGAATCCATTGACTAGTACTAGCGGGATACATGGTAAATCTTGAGGGTGGAGATGGGAAAATTTCTCAAGGTATTGGATAAGAAATTCTAAGGCATACAATCTCGATTTGGTTTTGTGATCTTGGCACCGGTTTAGGTGAGGTCACTGTATGGTGAGGGTGGAGGTGGTTTAACCTCTAGGTTCCCTTGGTTTTTTATGGATTGGTTTATCCCATGAGAGCCCACATTCGTTCTTGGAATATGGCACTGGGGTGATTGGCTGAAAGAATGATTTGATTGAGTCAATCTATGGTGAGGTGGTATGTGGAAGTTCTAAACTTGATTGGTTTTTTCCTATTCTAATAAGAGTTAAGTTTCTATTTCTTTGGATGATTAAATGTACTTTTTATTATGTGGCTTTAATGGTTGTTCTCTCATTATTATTTATCTCATTATATGTTGGTTATAAGCATGGTTATTTGACAATTCTTAGTCAAGCCTCTTTCCCTGTTTTTACTTGTAACTGAAGGAATAATGAATGAAATACCTAATTTATGCTATGAAAACTAACGTGAGAAGGCAGTGATCCTTCTTGTTAAACCTCAAATAATTTTTCAACTCCTTATATTAAGACTTTCATTCATGACCTGTAGGTTGCATGTTTACTAAGTGTTTGACAAAATATCAGTCCCAGTTGGAGAAGGTTAGGTCAAGTCCTAGTTTCAATTTTGGTTTAAAAGCATTATTTCTATGGCATCTATCATCTCTGGAAGTTTCACTAAGTTATGGGAAGAGGCCTAAGTCCTGGCCCTGAAAAGTGGCTCAAAATTCGGGGTTGTTGGCATAGACTAAGTAAAAATGTCCACAAAGACTGGTAGGCATGCATATGCGAGAGACTAAAGGAAAATAGTCATTGGAATTCCTTAGAAAGGGAGCGACTGGAGCTTTAGGTCAGTGAAAAAGAGACTTATCTAAGGGGTTGGACCCTTGGAGGGGTTGGGTTTCTCCTAGAGGTCCTGTAGCACATGAGGGAAGTTAGTAAGGTCTCAAGTTATTGACTCCATTTTCTTAAGGTCATATAGGAGGTTGAGTCTTATCATGGTGACCCTCAGCTCATGTTTACCCTCGATAAACCGACGAAAGTAGGTAAATGTGGGAGGAGACATTACAAGGTTCGAATCAGCTTCACTCTTCACATAATCGAGAATTATTAGATAAGATTCAATCAAGAGTACCAATTCATAGGAGCTTGTTTCAAACTATTGAGCCTTGAACCTTCACCTTCCTATACACCCTCTCAGCCTTCTTTTTCCACTCATTTCATCCACCAAGTTGATTAAATCATTGTATTTTAGTTTAAAAAAGAGCTTTTGACATGGTTTTCTAACTACGTTGATGACTGTTGTTTGGTTTAGAATTTTTTTCAGACAGCTGCGGAAGCTTCTCAGTTTCCGTAGCTGGTTGAAGGGAAAGTACCCCTAGGGTCCTTTGGGCTAAGACTCTACCAGACTGAAAATTGCTTATTCAAAGAAACACACACACAACCATCATCTTTACTTTTAAGTAAATTCTAATGTTAAGGGTACGTACCTAAGGTCCTACGTTCGAGAAGACCTTTAGGGTCCAAACCCTTCTTGGAGTTCCCTTCTTCTTCCTTTGACCTGTAAGACAAACAAATCAAAGAACACAACAGTACATGTACAAATACTTATGTATAAACCATCTTTATGCTATAAAGTTAGTTATAAAAATCTTTAAGTAACTACTTGCATAAGAATTCAAAACAAGAATCTCATAAGCATAAAGAAAGATTGTTTCGGGAACAAAGACGTGTTTCTTTATATATAAAGGAAAATAAAGTACATATAACGGAAAGACATCACCTGAACACCTTCAGCAGGCTCCAAGCAAAGCTTCCTCCCGGATTCGTTCCAGCCTCAAGCCTCCAACAAGAGCTCCTTCCAAGTCTTACTCAATGATGATATCAAGGATGAATGATCACCAATACACATGAAAACAAGGGTTTCCTATGCAAAATGGGCGAAGTGCAGAAAGCACCAAGGACTTCAGACCTGGTCTATGGGGAAAATATTAGCATAATAATCTTGCTCTTCTTTTCTTTCTCCCTTAGGCCTTCCCTTTGATGTCTTTTTATACCATCTCCAAAGTAGTTTTTTAGTTAGGAGTTGGTTGGGAACAGTTGGGCCACGGGCACTAACAGGTGATCAGCAGGTAAAACCCGTGATCTCCGCCTGAAAATAAGGAATTATATATTTTTTTAAGTGTTTTAATACATACACGCGGGTTGGGTATACACAGACCCGCGTGTACATGCGTTTAACTCAGGGCAATGTCGCGTATAGGGAATAAAACACAGTTTTTTTTAATTTTTGGACCAGGTCTGGAAGGAGGGGTTGCCCTAGGCCATGAGTGCAGCATCACAAACCATAAGAGTGAGATTTGGAGCTATAACAGATGCCCACTAATGTATGAGGTCAGAAGGGGAACATGATGGCCGAAATATATTATGTAAGTACATGGAAAGGAACTCTATCGAAAAACCGAGGAGGACTGCACCAGAATTCAGCCTGCCAAGCCACCGAAAGGAGATCAGAAAGAAACACTGTCTGAGGCGGGCATACCCATGCTCAGAAAAAGTAAAGCATGTCTGCATATCAAGTACAAGTGGATCCACTAAGTATACAAGTATAAATGACTGGAAGATACATAATGGATCATTTGATCATAATGAGTAAGTACATGTCTGAATATCACATATAAAACTGTCAATGATGCTGAAAGATGCAATGGATCACTGATATCAAAGACTGATCCCAAAAGGTACCAACTGAACATGATGGAATAGGATGGTACTACACTGCAAACTCAGGTGCCAGCATATAGAATGTCGCCATGACTGACTGCAACATATAAGGTGGAGTGGTATCAACTAGCGGCAACAGGAGCAACTGTCAATTGAACCAATGAATGCTGATACAACCTGAGGTCTTCACCGACCACCGTGGTACATTTCTACACCATGGGAATAAATGATCTGAAGTCGACCATGTGAGAAATCGTTTGATTACCGGTCATTGATGTATACCATTAACAAACGCGAGACTACTCACCGATAATGATAATGAGCGTCAAGGTACCCAGTACAATCTAACAAGTGTGAATAGATGAGCTGAAGTCGAACACCTGTAAGAATCTATCGATCAGGAGACAATGATGATTTCCCACTGTCGATAGCGAAGGATCTTCCACTAATGACTGCAAACCCCAAGGTACTGCCAAATGGACTCTAGATCTTTGCCCCAGAGCAATGAGTCGGAGTTGATAGGGAAAGATCTGCTAGAAGGAAGGCATTAAGGCATCCTCCATCAATCTAGCGCGAGTGTAACCCGTAGGCCAATAATGTGGAAGGAATCAGACGAAAAAGATGTAGTAACCCAACCGAAGTACGTTTTCAGCGTACACAAGATGTGGCTAGCGCACGGCAGAAACCCTCTGAACCAACCAATAATGAAAGCTGACACAGAGGCGAGGTATCCACCAATAGGGTCAAATGGAAACCAAGGTACTGCACGAATCCCAATGTGTGATAATGTATGCTGACGTCGAACACAAAGGAAACCACTCAGTCAAAGACCCATGATACTGATCGATGCTGAGCACAAGGTGACCTATCAATAATGAAAATAGGGCCAGGGTGCGGCTCTAGGCCTGTCCTCAGAGCAATGTGTCGTCGTCGATAAGGACAAGACCCGCCAGCAAGAAGTCAATGGGGACCTTCTCAAACCCGCACGAGTAAAGTACCAATATAAATGATGTGATGATAGACATGATACTAACAACCAGGGATGGCCGACTGAAAAATGAGTCAAGAGACACTGCAGAAAGGCCGACTCAGGCTAACTTCCCTTGAACAAAAGCACGACTCAATGTGACTATGTGGCAGCATATGATGAATCTGTATAAGTTCATCATGTAGGAGGCACGAACGAACCCTCCATATGATTGGAAGAGATAACCAATCGGGGGAGAACTGACTCGATAACAAGGTTATGGCATACGTAAGTCAAACTAAATCCCACCCATGCGGAGGAGACTTTGTTTTGAGTGCTTTGTTCAAGGGCGACACGACTGACTCTAGCTGCCAACAATAAATGGAAATAATGTCCTTGTTCCCGCTCTTTTTTGGAATATTTAATTTTTTTTTGCCTTTTTCTGATAAGCCGGAAAAAGAATAAAAGAATGCTATGGTACAGTGGAAAGAACGAGTGTCGGTGAAACAGATGATCTAGTTCCTGGGAAAGGAACGTTCCTATGCTCAATGTAGGGAGGTGAAAACTGGTCAGTGACACTCAAAGGTATGTTCCTTCCATGGATCTGGGTATGTCAAGCTGCAGAAGTCAAAGGTATGCAAGGTTGATTTTTCAGACGTCATGGTCAAAAGTTGGCTTAAACACGAGTCCAAGTGAAGCCAGCTCTAGGCCAAAAGGTGCAAATGGTCAACATGCAATGCAAAAGTACCACTTGACATTCATAGGAGCCTCTAGGGTATAAGGCCAGAACGAAGCGAAGAAGCAAAGAGGAATGAGTCTTCAACGCATAAGTCATGGCGGGACTACAGAGGACTCCCGAGCCTACTCAAAACGAAGCAGCATGGGCAACAAATGTCAGTGAGGTGCTAACTAGGATGCCCATGTAAAGGATAGCTCTACCATCGTGTCATGATTTAACGAATCGGCGAGTGAAAATGGCTAATGAACCATAGCACGATGGGGTCGAACCTATGGCAGATGTATCGGTCAAATGGAGGCTAGTATGCATAATGCAACGGAAAAATGGTGTCCCTAACCTATATGCCAGTGAGAACACAATACCTGCCATGACGGGTCAGCAGTCATGGAACCGTCTCGAACCGTTGAAAAATGTCCAAAATGTCCTGAAAAACAACCCAATCTCGACATTCCAAGCTCCCAAGTTAAAAGTGACATGAAACCAAACAAAATAAAATTTTGAAAAAATTTTGCATTTTCAAAACTTATAAAAAGAAATTTTGAACTTACCATTTTCACCGTTTGACTTGGAGAGCAAAAATTGTGGAGCAAAAGGAGCAAACTTCCCTATGACTTATTCAACCATTCAAACTTGCCGAAAACTTCCAGGTAAGCACTAAACTTGTCTTGCAATTAATTGTGATAGTTTTTAGGAAGTTTAATTGATGTTTTACCGTTGGATTTTTGCAAAAAATTCCTTTGCGGCGTACACGCAGGTTGGCTATATAGAACTCGCGTATATGACGGCCCTACACGCGACTGTATACAAAGGAACCCGCATGTGTGCAACAAACTAATTTTATACACAAAACTAACGGATGAAAATTATTTTTCTTCCAGGATTACTCTCACATGGCGTGAAAGAGAGCACTCAGCTGTGGATAATGAAGTTATGAACAATGATGAGGCATTAGATGCCCTACGGGGATGCGGGTTGCTAAAGTTCTTCAAATTGCCAAATATGAAAGCCAACACGCGTTTGCTCGAGAAACTCATTGATTATTGGGATGTCGATGAGGAAACATTCATCATTGATCAAATGCCACTCAGGGTAGAAGTGGAAGATATATATTTTATCACGGGCCTTTCGGGAAGGGGAGAGGTAGTGCATTCCCGAGGCAGGACACGGAATAGCCTCAGTGTAGATGACTATGTAAAGATTTATTGCCTCGGTCATCGGAAGGTCGGGAGTCAGATCTCTATCCCACATGTGGCGAGTTTGTCACTCAGGATAATCTTGTTCACCATAGGTCGAGTGAACGGATCATCCTCACTACATCAGGCATCACGGGTAAACATGAGCGTGGCAGTGGACTGTCTCACTACAGTGTTTGACTGGTGTACTCCTCTCCTTGCCAACATGAAGGAACAACTCACTTCTATTAGGAGGGGACAGACCAAGAACTTTGGGTTCAGAACCATCTTGTGCACTTTCTTCTTCGAGAGGGTTCCCGCACTCCGCCCCAGGGTAGCAGTTTCCATCAGTAGTCCACGTGATCCACGCATGGGCCGGTGGGCTGACTTGATGAAACGTCTAGGGGGTGGGGAAGTCCCTAGGAATGCATTCGACGATGATTTCTTTACCTGGTGGGAGCAGCAAATCATCGCCGTGGATGATTACCCCTATGCCGGACTGGATTTCCGAGGAGATCCTGATCTAGTGTTACCACTGGATGCAGCATGAGGCGAAATTGGTAAGATTTTTGATTTTTTATGATTTTATGATTTTTTTGATTTTTCAAATATAATGATGAGCTTTGAAAAATATTTTTTGATGAGATTCAAATGACTAATATGATGATCATGTTCCAGACATTGGGCCCGTACGACCAGATGGATTCCCGCGGCATGGACGGCGTGGCTGAGGAGCCGAAGAGGCAGCTACGGATGCGGAACGGACCTTAAACAACGTCCAGCGACACTTGGTGAGACTAAGCTGCCAAGTACCGATGGCCGAGATAGAGGACCTTCCTCCAGATATGCAGCGTCATGTGGTTGGGATGCCACGTGAATGGGTTCGCATCTTTCAGCGCGTGGCCAATGCTATAGTTACCTATTTAGCTGCTCGTCCAGAGCCGAGGCATTAGATATGCCTGACATGATTATGGGCATTTGAGTCCCAATTTTGTATATTTTTGGACACACATATGTACACTTTAGACGCTTTGTGATATATATATATATATATATATATATATATACAGTTTGACTTTTTGATGCATGATTTTATGATGATGAATGATTGATATGCCAGTCTAATGCTTGATTAGCGATAGAATCAGCTAACCAATTTTGAGATCTTGGAATGTGCAAATAATTAATGTAAATAAATGATCTTTGCAACAACCTCACCCTTAAATATTGGCGATATAATAATGGATCTCTAACCCGATAAATGTTATTTAACTGAGACACTATCAATTGAGAATCAAGATATACTACCAACGAGTCGATCCCATAAGGGATTGCCTCGGATAATAAATTGATAACAGCTGTATACTCGGCCATATTGTTTGAAGCAGGACCGATACACACGCCTCTCGATATCATCAACTGACCAGTTGGGTAATAAAGTACCCAAGCTGCGGAAGCAAGATTCCGAGTGTGCCGACTAGCACCATTGGCGAACCCAAAATAGACCAAATCATCCATCAGCACCTGCCACAGCAGACCAAAAAGCACTGATATCAGAAAACGCTCGACAATATATGCATAAATATATACATAAAATACAAAGAAGTCATCGCTCAGCCTGAACTAAGCAAAGTACTTCTTTAGGTAGAGCCCATTTTGGGGCTCCGCCGGCTTGTTTCCTTCGAAATCAATTAACTCATACGATCCTTTTTCTAAAACTCGTTTGATAATGAAAGGACCGTACCACATAGGCTTAAATTTTCCTGCCCCCAAGGCGTCCTTATCTTGGTCATAGACCAAGACAAGGTCACCTTCAGAAAAGACACGAGGACGGACAGACTTATCATACTGTGTTTTGACCCTTTTCTTATGGGCCTCATTCATCGTGGCGGCATCTCGACGCTGCTCATCGAGATGTTCCAAGTGAACAAGGCGCTCCTCGAGACTTGACGTCTCAGGAAGAAGCTCAACAGCCAACTTCAGAGATGGAATTTCACATTCAACCGGAAAGATAGATTCCATCCCGTAAACCAACTGAAAAGGAGTAAAACCAGTAGCCGTTTTGATGGAGGTTCGGTATGCCCAAAGCGCCGAATACAACATAATGTGCCAATTGGACCAATTTTTATCGATTGTCCATTGGAGTATCGTCTTAAGAGTTTTATTGACCGCCTCAACCTGTCCATTGGCCTGAGGATAATAAGGGGACGAATGCTGCTGACGGAATCCTAATTTAAGGGCCAATTCGGACATTAGCTGATTTTGGAAATGACTGCCATGGTCAGTGAAAATCTCCCTTGGGATACCGAATCTTGACATAACCTGATTGAAAAGAAACAAAGCTGCCGTGTCACTATCGTTCTTATAAGTAGGCATGGCTTCAGCCCACTTCGTGAAGTAGTCTACAGCCACTATAATATACTTGTGATTTGCCACTGAAGGCGGATTACAAGTCGTAAAATCAATACCCCACTTAGTGAAGGGACCGATGGTGACAACGGGAAAAAGGGGAGCTGGATGCGCGCGCATCTTGCGAGTAAAAAATTGACACGGATGGCAGCGTTTGAATGCTTCCACACAGTCCTTAAAGAGTGAAGGCCAAAAGTAGTCGGCACGTAAGATGCACTGGACTGTAGCAAGCCCTGATAGATGACCACCACAAGCTCCATTGTGGAAATCATTAAGAATAGACTCTGCTTCCTCTAAGGTTAAACAACGTCGAAGAATTGAATCAACCCCTCGACGGTATAATGTGTCACCAATGATAACATAGTTTTTAGCCAGGTGACGTAACTTGCGTTGTTCATCCTTGGAGAAAGTAGAGGGAAACTTCGAAGTCTGGAGATAAACAATGATATCTCCATACCAAGGGTCTTGTGAAGAGATGAGGAATATATGTTCGTCGGGTAAACTTTCCTCATAAACAATATCCTCTCCACAAGGAAGCTCAGAAATTAGCTCCGCGAAGGCCATAGATTTCTTAGACTTGGCGGACAAGAATTCGAGATCAAATTCTTGTAAAATGACTATCCATCTATTATATTTGCCCCCAATCACTCGCCTACTGAGGACAAATTGAAATGGATTGACCGCCGCTAAGACAAAAGTTTTGCGTAGCAAAATATAATGACGGAGCCTTTGGACAGCATGGACAGCTGCCAAGGCCAATTTCTCAACCAGAGAATAGCGGAGTTTAGGACCTATTAAACCTCGGCTCAGATAATAAATCACGTGCTCGACAAGAGCATCGTCTTCCTGAACTAGAACCATGCCAATGGTAGATTCTGCTGCAGCGAGATATAAAAGGAAGTCTCTACCATAATCCGGTGGACTCAAAAGTGGGGCAGAGACTAATGCTTTTTTCAAAGCATCAAACGACCGCTGCGCAAAGTCGTCCCACACAAATGGAAATCCTTTTCGTAGCAAACGCATGAACCCTTTAGTGATCTCGGCATAGTTTGCTATAAACCGTCTTAAGAAATTAGCCTTCCCTTGAAGACTTTGAAGTTGACGAATTGACGACGGGGGAGGCAACTGAACTATTGCCTCAACCTTGAAGGGAACAACCCGAATCCCTTCATTGGACACAATAAACCCTAACAGCCGACCGGATGTAACCGCGAAAACGAATTTATTGGGATTCAACCAGATTTTATAGAAATGACATCGCTCAAAAACTAATCGAAGATGACTAGGATGATCAGTTCTCTTTCGAGAGCGAGCAGCGAGATCATCTAAGTATGCCTCGATGACATGTTTGATGTCGTGGAAAGCGTATGACATGGCCCGCTGAAAAGTGGCTCCAGTATTTTTAAGACCAAAAGGCATCTTTCGATATGCAAAGGTACCCCAGGGACATATGAAGGCTGTCTTATGTTGGTCTTCAGGACGGATAGAGATTTGATTATAACCCGAAAAACCATCCATGAAGGAAAAAATTTCATTACCCGCACACTCGTCGATAATCTGATCAATGAATGGCGTGTGGTAATTGTCTTTCGGACAAGCCTTGTTTAAGTCCCTAAAATCAATGCATACTCGGATTGTTCCTTGCTTTTTGTCCACAGGGACTGGATTAGAAACCCAATCCGTAAGAGGAACAGGGTAGATAAAACCCGCCCTTAGCAGCTTCTCAACCTTAGCTTTGATAGCTGTTGCTTTCCTAGGGTTAACCGGCCGAAGCCTTTGACGAATCGGTTTTGTGTTTTCGTACGTCTTGATCTCATGTTGGACTATAGAAGGATCAATGTCGGGCATTTCCTCATAAGACCAAGCAAACACATCGCGATATTCCTTGAATAGGTCGGTGTAAATTTGAATTTCTTCAGGGGAACACTCAATTCCGATGAAGATATTCTCGATGATGTTAGGATCCTTAGAGATGTTTATAGGTATCGTTTTTGAGATTACCGACATATTACCTTCGGCACGTACGTGTGTTGGAGCCAAAGGGTTCGACACCGTACAAACATCACTACCAACGAGCTCGGAGAATCTAGATTCTACTTCCTGCAATGGAGGGAGAAAATATGAACGATGGTGTAAGTCTTCCCAAGGTTGATCTATACCCATCATTACTTCGAGGATTGCTTCTTCAGAAGGTAGAACCGAATCTAAGCAGTCCAAGGCTGAGTTAGAATCAAAGCTCCAAGTAGGGGCCACATGACCATCTAACTCTTCTTCGGAAAAAGGAGTAGAATGGTTATCTGCAGAGTCTATGATGGACTGATATCTAAGCTCAGCTGCAGATATAGGAAACGCCATTCCATTAAATTGTCCTTCAACTAATGTGGTCGTAGGTGAAGGCAAGGTCCAAGGGTCAGAAAAATAATGAGTTCGGAAGAACTCTTCTCGAGGAGACTCCTTGGATGATGAAATAGCATTGATTCTTGCAAAAGGAGAGGGAAGCTCAAACGTACCCATCAATGAGGAATACATCCCTAGTCCTAAATTCTCAGTTGGCGGGTGAGGGTTATCCACCAAAGGAACAGTAGAGTCGGAGCTTGCTTGAGGATCGATTGGAGAATAGTCCAATTGATCAACCTTAACGATTTTCCCCTCGTGAGGAAAGCAAATGACACGAAACAGAGTCGACACGACGGCTTCCATCTCGTACACCCAGTTCCTTCCTAACAGGAGATTATAGTCTAGGTTAGCATCTACGACTTCAACTTCGATATTAACGACCTTCCCTCCAACACATATAGGAAAGGTTGGGATAATCCCATGCGGCTTGTGAGAATGGCCATCAAATGCAGTTAAGACGGTTGGTGAAGGAACAACCGAAGGTGAACCAATAGCCTTCCAACATGACATCGACATGACACATGTGGAAGCTCCTTCATCTATAACGGTGCGAAAAATATTGATTTTCTGTTATGTAGACTTTATTTGAAAAGCCATATGATGAGGGAGTCTCTTTTTGACATTTGACATGTCAAAAGAGAGCATTAAAGAATTAGCTGGATCGACTGCTCCTATTGCGGAGAGTAAAGCACTTCTCTAAGACGGACACGACTAGAGAACCTCCAAAGCGAACATAGCACATGGGAGCCAAATCCTCCACAATGGAGTAATTTTGGGCAGCCCTAGCATTAGGGTTAATCGTCGCGCGTTTGGCGGAACCTTTCGGTATCCTAGGTATAGTCTCAACAGGGGGGCACTCAATATGAAGGTCATTACCTCCAGGAACAGTTTTATCCTTAGATGTTTCGGCTTCACCATAATCATGTGACCGAGTAGTCACATGGACGTCTGAACCCATCATAAAAACATTTGATGCTTTTTCCCCTTCCTGGTTGCCCCCTGAGGAGGTTCCAGGATTCGAATTTGCGCCAGCAAGAAGTTGCTGCCCTTGGGGAAACGGGTTAGTTAACATAGCTTGCGAACTAGAAGTCCCTTGCAGTCCTAACAAGCGCTGAGCATCTTCAATTCTAGGGCAGAGATGAGTTAGATGGTCCCCGCTGCATAACTTGCAAGGGAACTTAACTTTCTTTCTCGACTCACCTTTACCACCACCAGCGTTGTTGCCGGATTTATTTGCATCGGGCTTCCCATCCGAGTTCTTATTCTTACCACGTCCTTTCTTTTTCCCATTGGAATTTTGATTTCCTTTGGGGTTATCGGATTGGACGGCGTTAATGGAAGAATTTTGGGAAGCGGGAGGATTAGATAATGTGACTTGGTTGTTAGAAGCAGTTTGTAATGACAACTGCTGCAATTGATTCAACAAGTTCACTGTAGTCGAGTCTACTGACCCAATGATACCATCCGCGTGCGAAACTGGCTTTGGCTTAGCTAAATCAACCTTAGATCCAGGAGCATCTGGCAAGTACTTTTGGAGGATCCCAGACTGAGAGTAAATCAGTTCTAACTGCTGGGCCCTGAAAATGGCTTGCTCCTCAGAATAGACCCCAGACATGGAGACATCCTTGGAGATCTCAGGTTGCAAAGACTTCAAAAACCACTCTAGACGGTACTCCAGAGGGATTTCGGCTTTGATGAGCCTCTTTCTCCGTCTCCATTCCTGAATGTGATCAGAAATGTGGGTTGCCTTATCCTGACGAAAGGTGGCCAGAAGTTCAGTTCCGGCATCATAGCGGACAGGCAACTGGAAGTGATTTAAGAAGATATTGGCTAAGTCAGCGAACGATGTAAAGCTGCCCCCTGGCAACTCTATGTACCATTTAGCCGCATTACCAGTCAAAGTGCGCTGAAAGAGTCTCAACCTAATCGAATCCTCGATGAGGGAGTTGGATGAGCACCACAAATGGAATGTGGTTACATGATCGCCCAGATCTTCACCACTCTTCCCTTCGAATTTCAGTATATCCGAAGGGAGTTTGGTTGGGACCGGAGGCCAGGCCGGATTATAGCTGATTGGGTCATTTGTTAACTTTGTGAGATCTGGCAGGTTTAACGTTGCCAGAAACGGAAGCCTAGGAGGACCTAGGGGATTCCACCCAGACTGGGCGGAACTCCCTAAGTTCTGAAAAGATTGTCCTGGGATTTGGGAGGCACCAGGCTGCCCAAAGTGACCAGTAGAACCGGCTGAACCAAAAGGCAAGCCTTGTGGTCCAGCGAAATTCAGAGTTTGACCAACTCCTGCCGTATAACTTACATAGCCCGCAAAGTTTCCTCCTAAAGAATGGTAAGGAGTTGATAACCCCTGATATGGGTTCCAAGCCGAAGCAAGGGGAGGAATACTTTGAAACAAACTAACCGTGGTGTACGACCTATTCCCTTGTTGGCCGATAAATGGATTCCCAGTTCCTGTACTACTAACCCCAGGGTTATTCCAACCTTGGAAAGGATTGCTGCTTTGTCCTATATAAGAAAAAGGCATGGATCCTACCGTCGGGTTGGAATGTGGTATATGACCACTTCCGAAAGGAAAACCCTAGAATGAGGCCGATCCGCCCATCATGGACGTAGCCGCACTAAACGGAACCGATGGAATACCCTGTGATTGGGTGCCAAAAGAGAAGAGTCCAGTACTAAAAGCATTGGTTTGGGCATTTCCACTCGTGGACGGAATGGAGGTAGACCCAAGTAAAGATGTGCTCGCAAAAGATCCAAACAACGAAGTGGAGGGGATGGAAATGGTTCATCCCCCTTGCACCGATGTAGGGGTTTTCATAGTCGCAGCACTCGTAGAAGCCATGCTTCCAGTAGTGGTCATGAATGGTAAGCGCGTAGCGTAACCTGGACATTCCGGTTTATGCGACGGAGTCCCAACGTATTGCAATACGTCTGGATGACTAAATGGTATAGGAGAATTTGGAACCACTAATGATTCTGAAAGTTCTTCTACCTCTACGTTATTCTCCGCTTGAAAGCGAACTCGAGAAAGGACTGGAGTGTCCCTCTCTTGCTCAGAAGTACCAGGCCTTGCTTGGCCGCTAATGTCCTCGAGAGGAGGATCAATCCCCGATGCGTCAACCGGCGTGGGACGGACCCCACCGGTAGTACTGCCTCTGCGCCTTTTAGGAGAAGGCTCTAAACTTGGTGGCGACAGACCACGAAGTCTTCGAGACCGTCTTGGAGATCGGTCAGCCACTTTGAATTTTTTGTTATGATCTAACTAAAGACTCAAAAAATTAAAAGCTAAGCCGACTAGGAGCACAGAGCACACACTATAAAGTCCCTAAAGATACAACCAGTCAAACAACTTCCAAGTATTTCCGCTCCGGGTGGTTAGGACCGGACACCAAAATACGAGAAAGTGAATCAAGGGACCTTCCGAAGATAGTCTGGGATGATGAGGGCCCAGTCCTATCAACGAAGGTATCAGAGGAAGTTACGCCGACCTCTTAACAACAGCCTGCGCCGGTGCAAGCCCCCAAGCTTCGCAAGGGTGCCCTCCAGTAGTACTGTCGAGAGTGATACAACGTCGACCTCAGGTGCCACGAGATTCCCCTCCGCAGCCACCTATGCAGATCCCTAGGAGAGGCAACTATGGGTACCAACTCGTCGCAGAAGCCAGGCGGAACAGTCGTGAGGTAAGTTCGGACAAGTAGGAGAGGGGGTATCTCTCTTCCCTGTCTTCACAGACCCTCGTGCTTAAATCCCAGATCCGGAGCTTTCCTGGTCTTCCTAACGCTATTGGATTTACTCTCGTTAATCAGACTCTTATGTTTGATGTTTTATGTGGCCTTGGAGAGTTAACTCTCCACTCGCCTAATCCAAGGCCCTAAAATCCTAAACTTGTTGGTGTAACTGACTAAAACAAAAAAGTTCTAGTGGATTTTAATTTAGCGCTTGATTTTATTAGGCTGTTCTTTAAGTCACAAGGTAATGGAGATGAAACTTGTGGTGTTTTTATGGACGCAAAAGAAATTAATAAAACTTAGCTACATGCACATGCACTTTTTGTTTTCGATGAAGAGCAATTTCTATGAGGTTCAGAGGTACTTCTAATATAAACAAATTTTCTTTTTCTTTTCAGACTCCACACTCACAAAAACTAACAAAACTAAATATGCCTAAAAAGAGATGCAAATCTATCCTAATGCAAGAACTATATGTGGATGCAAGATTTAAAGACTACTTCTAAAAACAAAGAAGGAAAGTTGTTGCTTTACCAAATTTTGTCTTGCCACTAAAATGCTTAGATAGAAGATGATGTGTTACCAATCATTTCGTCCAAACAATAGAAACAAGTTTTAAGATAAAAACAAAGCACTTTCACTTCGCAAAAAAGGAAATCAAATGAAAAGCAAGTTTAAGAAAGCGAAACTCAAAACTTTCAAAAGATTTTCTTTCAATCCAACCAAAAAGTCTTTTTCAAAGGAAAGCTCTCAAAAATACTGACACCAATGATTGATAAATAGGCAACCAAACACTTTTGTGAATTGACACCTTTCAAATGATGAAAACTCAACAAAAATAAAATGTGTTTGAAATCGCTTTTGACAATCAAAAGCAGCAATGAAAGTCCAAAAGATCAAAAGACAAGTTTCAAGAAAATGGTAACAAACAACTTTCCCGAAACGAAGGAGCAAATGGTCACAAAAATGATTTCGTTAAGCAAACAAAAGTGTCATGAAAGCAAAATGGACACAAAGCTTGAAATCCAATCTTCCTACTCTGCCAAAACAGAGCAGTCAAGATTCTTAACCAGAAATCTTGTGTGTCAAAAATCAATACGCTTGCAATCAACGAAAACAAGACTAGTACTCCTTATAACTAGGGAGAGTTCAAAACAAGATGCCCCCTGTTAAACAGAGGACTGTTACTGGAAAATGACTGCTTGAAACTAACCCAAACCACCAGACAAACATTCAGCAACAAGAAAATTTATAAACCTTGAAAATTATGTAATATATGCGCCTGCATTTATGTGCAGAATGCGTGTACACGCGACTGTAACTAAGGAAACCTGCGTATACGCGGGTTCGCTTAGTGCAACTTGCGTATATACGCTTCTGTAATCTAGAAAAAGAGCGTATCTGAAGTCTTTCAAGAAAAATAAAAAACACAGACTGAAAAACTGGAAAAGCTTGGAGTTCAAGAACAGATCAGACAGTTAGAGCCAACAAACAAAGGGGCTGAGCCTTGATTGGCTTGAAGACTACCCAAACTAGGAACAACAAGAGTGTTGTCCCCAGTGGAGTCGCCAATTCTGGTTGAAGGGAAAGTACCCCTAGGGTCCTTTGGGCTAAGACTCTACCAGACTGAAAATTGCTTATTCAAAGAAACACACACACAGCCATCATCTTTACTTTTAAGAAAATTCTAATGTTAAGGGTACGTACCTAAGGTCCTACGTTCGAGAAGGCCTTTAGGGTCCAAACCCTTCTTGGAGTTCCCTTCTTCTTCCTTTGACCTGTAAGACAAACACATCAAAGAACACAACAATACATGTACAAATACTTATGTATAAACCATCTTTATGCTATAAAGTTAGTTATAAAAATCTTTAAGTAACTACTTGCATAAGAATTCAAAACAAGAATCTCATAAGCATAAAGAAAGATTGTTTCGGGAACAAAGACGTGTTTCGTTATATATAAAGGCAAATAAAGTACATATAACGGAAAGATATCACCTGAACACCTTCAGCAGGCTCCAAGCAAAGCTTCCTCCCGGATTCGTTCCAGCCTCAAGCCTCCAACAAGAGCTCCTTCCAAGTCTTACTCAATGATGATATCAAGGATGAATGATCACCAATACACATGAAAACAAGGGTTTCCTATGCAAAATGGGGGAAGTGCAGAAAGCACCAAGGACTTCAAACCTGGTCTATGGGGAAAATCTCAGCATAATAATCTTGCTCTTCTTTTCTCTCTCCCTTAGGCCTTCCCTTTGATGTCTTTTTATACCATCTCCAAAGTAGTTTTTTAGTTAGGATTTGGTTGGGAAAAGTTGGGCCACGGGCACTAACAGGTGATCAGCAGGTAAAACCCGCGATCTCCACCCAAAAATAAGGAATTATATATTTTTTTAAGTGTTTTAATACATACACGCGGGTTGGGTATACACAGACCCACGTGTACACGCGTTTAACTCAGGGCAATGTCGCGTATAGGGAATAAAACACTGTTTTTTTAAATTTTTGGACCAGGTCTGGAAGGATGGGTTGCCCTAGGCCATGAGTGCAGCATCACAAACCATAAGAGTGAGATTTGGAGCTATAACAGCAGCCGACACAAGTTTCCGCAGCCGACCCAGGTTTCTGCAGCCAGCACAAGATTCCGCAGCCGTTTTTTCAAACACCATGCTACAGGTGTCCTCTGAAGAAACGAGCCACATGGGCAAGTTACAGGAGTCAAGGACATGGAACGTGTCCCTCCAGATCATCCAGCATGCCCATAAAAGCCCGCGGTCAAACAAGGGGCAAAGGATAGTCAACGGAAGTGTTCAGCGGTGGCACAGCTCTGCGTAGCTCTGTTTTTGAGCACGTGAAGCTATGTGGCACAATCCTTAGCCACGAAGACATCCTGGTAGCGTGAATCCAACAGCCATACCTCTCAGATTTAATAAACATGATGACAGTTACCTAGATCCGGGCTGAAGAGGATTTACGTGTCTCTGGCAGCGTGGTTAATAGCGTAAATTTAGTTAATTTGTTTAGCTTTCTTTCCTTATAAATAACGCATCCATGAACGCTGTAAAAGTTAATCTCTTGTAATGTAATTCGAAGTTGTTGTATTTCCCCACTGCACTTTTACATTGCTGTTTAATATATGAGAAGACTAGTTTAAACTTAAGCTTGTAGTTGTTCGTTGAATCGGCTGAAGTGGTAGAGGGCCCCTGCTCACTAAAGCCTTGTACAGTTGTCCTTTAACTCTTGCATTACTTTTTTCATATTCATGTATATTAGTTGTACAGTTGTCATTTAAATGCTGCGTTTTATTTCATCATGTATATTAGCTGTACATAACAAAGCTTTTTGATTTCTGTTGATTTACATTTTCATTGCTGCTCTTTTATGGTTACAATTGATCAATAATTTCTACAGGTTTTCTTAGGCAGCCCGGGGCAATTTTTCATCTTTTCTTTTTATAACTATTGGCATACGAGATCATCTTGTCTTTGTCGGTGACTCTTGTTTTCTGAAGTTTGATTTCCAGTACTGTCATTTCCTTAAGTTGTACATTTATTTTCTGCTCTTAGATATCATGCTATTCATCTGTTAACGGTTTCTTTCTATAATCAAATAACTTTATTAGGAACCAGAATATCACTCATTATAGCTTGATTTAGTTTGCTTTAGATCTCACATTGCTTGACTTGTTCATGATTGTTTCTCACAGGGTAAATTAAGTTCAAAGGCAAAAGGTCAAGAGAGTTAAAGTAGTGTGATTAGTTTCTTTTATGCAATTTAACTTCTTTTAGATTTCACATTGCTTAACATTTCATGATATCTTTTCACAAGGAAGATTGAGTTGAAGAGTTGAAATAGTGTGGATTAGTTGTTCTTACTTTTAATTGAATTTAGTGTAGATTTCACTTTCATTTTCATTCAGCAAAAAAGATACTGGGCCGATGTCATTAGTTCATTATTTGATGTCTTTATTTCTTTTTAAGAATTGATTTCATTATAGTTATTTTAAAGCTTTCTTTTTTTTAAGTTTTGAAAAACCACTTAGAGATCACCATAATCATCCATATTTCACTTGCTTTATCACCTTTTCATCATCATACATTAGGGAAAGATAAATCCAAAAACAAACTTAAAAAACTAAAAACGACAAAAGACTAAGGAAATGGTTATCTAGTACATATAGTACACTTCACTTCGTCAGTTTACGAACCCTGGATTGACATTATAAATAGCAATTTAGATCACACTAAATTGACCAAACACAAACCATAGAGGATTTCTTCAACCTACATGATGAGCCTCGAATTGGGTAACTTATTGGGCTCATTTTTCCTAATTGTCCTTGTTCAATCCTCCATTTTTCATAGATTATGCATATTTTTCTAGTATGTTTATGTTATTTGAACGAATAAGGGTGGTCACTCTACCAAGGAGGCTAATACATGGTCATTTCAGGTTTTTTGGGCAAATTTTGGAGCAAAACCAAGCAATTATGGCCCAGGCGACAACCAAGCTTGAGGTGAGGATTCGTAGGGAGGTTGTCTTTGTCATTAAATGGCCCTTCCTCGAAATATCCACCCTCAACGCTGAACTCAATAGGCCACCAAAACTAGTTTTAAAGGTAGTCGAGCAGCTTTGGGAAGAGTGACTGTTTACTAGCAGTTGGAACAGTTGAGTCCCTTGAATCTAGGAGGGCTACTAGGCCCCTCGTAGTGTACAAATAGGAAGGCCTCAGCCTTCATAGTTTACTTTTGGAACTGTTGGTATTTGCACTATAGCGTTGTCCTTTTTCAACTCATTTTTCTTAGCTACTGTTGTATAACTCTCTTGTGATGATTATTTTTTAGTAATGAGAAGCAGCTTTACTTGGCATCAGACCTGAGTTCTTTATAGGAGCCTGCAGCTCTTGGGGTTGGGCCCAACCCAAGTGCTAAGGCCTCCTTTATGTATTGCTATTTGTTCTTTATGTATTTGCAAAATCATTTCTGTTAAGTAGATTAAATCTTGTTGATTAACTAGGTCATTGTTGATGATTAGAAATACTTTTGATGTTCAGATTTAGTTGATAGGTTGTTCACAGGAAAAGCTTCAGAAAAAGGGCCATCAAACACCTCTGATTTCACCTCTCCATCAGTGGGATCAGGAGCTAGGATCAGGGTGACCTTGCTGCCCACAAAAACACTGACTTTGCTTTGCCATGCAATCACTAGTGTTTGATTTTCATTTGTAGAAGTTGGTTACATGTTCAGATTTTTGCTTGTTTAGTTGCATAAGTTAGTATACATGGTTTCATTGCAGTTTAAACTTATGTTCATTCTCTTTATTGTCAGCTAGATCAGATTAAGTCAACGTAACTAGGTGTTTGATTTTACAAGTCTTCGTTGGTTCAGTTGGAAAAACAACTTGCAGAGCAACTGTACTGCTTCTCTACCTACCCATACTCCATCAACCCATCTGCTCCATCCCTCAACTCATCTTCTTGCCTTACGTTTGCCATTTGCTCACATAACCCTAGTTTTTGTGCATCATTGCTTCAGTCCTTCTTGAACAAATCCAGCCATCTACATCTTTCCTCAACTCCATCCACCAATTCCTGGACCACCTCCAACCCTTATCCTACCTCCATAACTACTCCTTCATCTTTCTTCCTCCATCCATCCTCCAAAATCCCATTTCTGAACATCCTGTAGAATAATTACAGACATCCTATAGAAAATCACAGACATCCTGTAGAACCCCTGCAGACTTCTTGTAGAAGCTCACGAATGAGGTTTCTTGATAGCAAAACTCTGTGAAACTCTCTGGAAGGGTGTTAGGGACCCCTTAGGCCCTCTCTAAACCTTCCCGACCTCCTCCAAGCGTTTCCTCTTGCAAATCCACCTTTGCACAGTCAAAACAGTCAAATCGCATGCATGATAATTCTGGTAACTTATTCAAAAATACAAAAAGATGTTTTTTTCATATGTTACTCTAGAAGTAGCTTAGATACATGTATTTAACTTCCTAGAAGTCAATGGCATTTCTTTCAGTAGCTTGCATCCTCTTTCTTGCATCGGTAGGGATAGCTGGTAAAATTAGGGTTTGCTAGGGTTTATGTTTCCTTTCAGCTTTCCAGTTTCTTTCTACAAGTAGATCAGCCTTCTTTGAGTTAGCTTTCGTCCATCAGTTAAAAAGCTTCTTCTCTGAGCTCATAGAAGTTGGCTTAAGCTCCTAGCGGACTTGTGCCAGCTGACTAAGTGACAGCTGCAGCAAGAGCTAGTACTTGTGCATATAGCACCGTCACTTCCAGGTTTGTTACGAACTACCAGGTTGATAAAAGTAAAGAAGGGAGTCTCAGGAGTTGCAGCATTATTGCTGCAATACTGGAGCTCACCACTCTTTTTGGCGTCGTTGTCGGGGAAGCATTAGAGTATTTGTGATTGCTGCTTTTCTTCTATTTTCCTACTCTAACCTTATGCTAAGTAGTTTATTTCAGTTCCATTCTACAATTTCATTTCTGCAAAAGTAAATTAGACATTTCCTGCGTTCATAGATTAGCCTTTCAATTCCGCAATTTCAATTCTACAAGCGTAGAATAGAATTTCAATTCTGCAAGCGTAGTCTAGCATTTCATTCTCGTAATTTGATTTCAGCAAAATAGATTAGTCCTTTCCTGCTTTCATTTCAATTCCGCATTTTTATTTCTGCAAGATAGATTTTAGTTAGTTTCAATTCCATCTGTTTCAGTTTTGCAAGTACAAGCAAAGAAAAAAAAGCAAAAGCAACCAAAAATCCTTTCATTCCTCGTAGGAACAGAGATAATACCGGAAAATTCCCACCCAACACCCCCACCACTTCACTGAGTCACCCTTCTCTCTTCTTTGGTGGCAGTGACCCAGAAGAACCTATAGGTGAAACTCCTGAGATATACGAAGATCCTATAACAGAAGAAGAGCAAGAAAACATTCCTTTTGAGACCATGGCTGACAACAGAAATGGTAGAGATGATGACGAGAGAATAGAAGGTACCTTAACCATTTGAGAGACCAACGGGGACATGAAAATGAAGAACATAAGTCCCTCAGCCTTACCTCATTTCCATGGATTGACCACTGAAGACCCTGATACCTTCATGTTTGAGTTTGTTGTCCTTTGTCGAACTTATGACTATACAGAAGATGAGCAAAGGTTGAAACTCTTTCCCTCTACCCTCAAGGATGCAGTTTTATGCTGGTTCATGGGGTTACCTGGAAACAGTATCACTACTTGGGATCAGATGTAGCAAGCCTTTAACAACAAATACCGGGATTACTGTAGGTCAAAGGAAACCAAGGGAGAAATCTTTCGGATGACCATGGGAAATGATGAGTCTTTAGAAGACTACGAGGAAAGGTTCCAACTTAGCTATAAATGGGTTAGGTGCACACTTGACCCTGAGTCTCTAAAGTTGGTTCTGATCTGAGGAGTCCGAGAAGACCTTCTAGATACCCTTCACATGCTAGCTAGAGGATACATCTACCAACTACCTTATGAGAACATAAAGACTGTGTTTAGAAACCACTCTAGGGCAGCCCAGAAAAGAGGTAGGGGGAATCCACTTTCAGCTAGTACTACCTTATCCAAGCATGAGTTTGCTAATCAGATGGAAGACCTCAAAAGTGAGATTAGATAGACCATTGCCATGCAACTTGATACTTTCTGAATCCAACAAAAGAAAGAGGAAGCTGAGAGGGCTTTGGCCATTTTCTGTCCCAGATGTATGAGGAAGCACCCTAAGAACGAGTGTCCATTGCACTCAGTAGAGGTATGTTTCGTTTGTGAGGAGAACCACCCCACAAACCAATGCCCAACTTTACCCGGATTCAAAGCCATGTACCAAGGGACTGAGGCACCCACTGAACCTCTCTACTTCCTCAACCAAAGGAGGTCGCATGGACCCAGACCTTACCAGTAGGGGATGCAAGGGACATCCCAAGCTTATTACAGCCCCAACCAATCTGCTCACATGCCTTCTTGGGGTCCCCCTGCTCATCCTTCCTGGTCTGCACCTCCTCTGTGGTCTTATCCACCTCAATACCATACTCAACCCACTGCTCATTCGTTTCACTAACATGTCCAGCCATAGCCTCAGTGGAATGCACCTCAACCAGGGTGGAGGCCCCAATGCAACTCTCCTCCCACCATTCTGCCTCCACCACTGGCTCAGCCACAACCATTACCTCCTGCTCCTCCAAGACAACCCCAGATGCCTGCTCAACCGAACCCAAACCCCAACAACCGACAAGCCCAGCAGTATACACTAGGGAGACAACATGTCCTACCTATGCTGTGGAGATCTAGGAGATCAACCTGCGGTCCAAGAAGACCCTTCCAGATCGCCAACCTCCTCCCCCAGAGGACGAGGAAGAGAAATAGGAAAGTTAACCCAAAGCCATTCCACCCTTTCCTGAGCAACTAACAGTAACCACGCAACCAAACCCAGAGGAGACTGAACTTCTGGGAGAACTGAAATAGTTGTGTGTGAAAACACCACTTCTCCAGGCCATCAAAGATGTACCGATATACAACAAATTGATTAAGGAGAAGTGTTTCAGGCACCTAGGCAGGCAAAAGAGAGATGCCTCGACTATCAATGTCATCGGACAACTGTCCGATCTAATGTTGGGGCAAGTCGTCTGTCCAAAGTATTTGGACCTTGGGAGTCCTGTAGTTGATGTCCACATCAATGGCACCATAATCCCCCATACCTTGATTGATCTAGGGGTTGCCATTAATGTGATGACTAGGGACACCATGCTTAAACTCAACCTTCAGAATTCCTTAAGGAAGACCTCGACAGTCCTGCAGTTGGCAGATCGCTCCACCGTGACTCCCGAAGGGATTGTGGAAGATGTCTTAGTCTCGGTTGACTCTTAGGAGTACCCTACGGACTTCTTGGTCCTTCAGCCAAAAGAAAAGCTCACTGGATACCCCCTTCTTTTGGGAAGGCCTTGGTTAGCCACTGTGGATGCTTACATCAGTTGTCGAGCTGGAAGCATGACTATCAATAATGGGCCTATGTCCAAGCAGCTAGTCCTATATCCTCCTGCCCAACCACTGCTAGAACATGACTTACCACTCTGTTTGGAAGAAGGAGATGAGGATGAGGTCTACTCTTTACCATTGTGCATAGTAGAAACCACTAGGGGAGGCCCTCAAACCGAGGATGATTTGACTGAGACTTTGATTCAAAATCCACCTCCCAGTGCATTGTCCTTAGAGGAATTGGTGGAAGATACCCAATCCAGCACCTTAGTGGAGCTCTGTGTGACTGATCCAAACTCTCCCAGAGTTAAGAATGTGGAGTTTGGTCACGAAAGAACTTTAAAGATCATCTCCTCCCTATCTCCTTCCCAGGAGAAGGAGTTGTGTAGCTTACTGAACAATCATTTAGATGCTTTCGCTTGGAGCTATAAGGAGATGAAAGGAGTCCATCCTTCGGTCTGTACCCATCACATCAACATTAAAGAAGATTGTAAACCGGTCAGGTAGCCTCAGAGGTGAATGAATCCAGCCCTTAAAGACATTGCCAAAGAAGAATTGCAAAAATTATTGGATGCAGGATTCATCTACCCTATCTCCGATAGTGAGTGCGTCTCGCCTCTAGTGCTTGTGCCCAAGAAGAATAGGAAGTGGAGAATCTGTGTATATTACCGAGAACTTAACAAAGCCACCAAGAAAGACCATTTCCCTTTGCCTTTCATAGATCAAGTGTTGGATGGACTGGCAGGGAAGAAGTTCTTCTCTTTCCTAGATGGGTTTAGAGGGTATAACCAGATCCAAATAAGCCCGGAAGACCAAGATAAAACCACCTTCACCTATCCTTGGGCTACCTTTGCCTACCAAGTCCTTCCCTTTGGGCTATGCAACACTCTTGCCACTTTCCAGAGAGCAATATTGAGCATCTTTTCTCAGTTGGTCCATGATTCGGTAGAAATCTATATGGATGACTTTACTCCTTATGGGCCCAACTTCCAAGAAGCATTGACTAATATGGGAAAAGTTCTAACCAAGTGCATTGAGATGAACCTATCCCTCAGTCCAGAAAAATGTGAATTCCTGATGACTGAAGGGACCGTGCTAGGTCATACCATTTCTCAGTAAGGATTACAGGTGGACCCTAATAAGATTGCTATCATCCAAAAGGTCCCGCCTCCTCAAAAGGTAAGAGATGTTCAAAGTTTCCTAGGCTTAGCAGGATATTATCGAATATTCATTAAAGACTTCAGTAAGCTAGCCTCGCCATTGTTTGGCCTCTTAGGGAAAGATGTTGAGTTTAAATGGACTGACATCTGTCAAAGGGCACTCGATGAGTTGAAAGATAAGTTGGTGTCCGCGCCGATCTTGAGAGGTCCAAACTGGGCCCTACCTTTCCACATCCACACTGATGCCTCGAACAAAGCCATAGGGGCAGCCTTAGGACAAGTTGAGGAGAAACTCCCATATTCCATATACTTCGTCAGCAAAAACCTGTCCAAGGCAGAAATGAACTATATTGTAATCGAGAAAGAGTTCCTGGCTATAGTCCATTCCTTAAACAAGTTCAGACACTACATCCCTAGTTATCAAAAATTTGTACACAATGATCATGTTGCAATTAGATATTTAATGAATAAGCCTGATGCCAATGCTCATATCATTAGATGGTTACTTTTGTTGCAACAATTTGATTTGACGATTGTCGACAAGCCAAGTAGGGAAAATGTTGTTGCTGACTTCTTCTCTAGATTGGACTTGCTTGCAGGTGAAGAAGGAACAGTGGATGACCAGATGCCAGATGAACATCTGTTTTCTATATCATTACTCTCTCCATGGTTTGTTGATATAGCAAACTACTTGGTCTCAGCACAGTTCCCTCCACATTTATCCTCAAAAGAGAAGAGAAGAATTGTAAGGAAGAGTGCCCCATTCAATTGGATCGGGGGCAACCTGTTTAAACTTGGCCCAGCTCAGATCTTGATACATTGTGTTAGGGAGGAGGAAGTCTATGACATCCTCCTAACCTGTCATGATGGACCTTGTGGAGGCCACTTTGCAGCAAAAAGGACTACCTTCAAAATTCTACAGGCAGGCTACTATTGGTCTACTCTTCATCAAGATGTCAGAAGATACATCAGCCAATGTGACCGATGTCAGAGGATGGGGAAACCAACTCCAAGGGATGAAATGCCTCTCCAACCTCTGGAATTATTGTAGGTTGCAGGGAATATAGTGCAGATAAAGAAGGTAGCCCAAAATGAGGACAGGGGTCCGTACCAAGCTACCATACATCCTCACAAACACCCCCTCCATGGCCACTCACTTTTTCTAGGATTTGAACACATTCAAGTCGAGATTCAACCTCCTACAGGAAGTTCTGATCTTTCTACAGGAAGTTTTGGGGCTTTCTATAGGAAGTTTCGCATTTCTACAGGAAACATCCTGTAGAGCCTTCGGGCAGGCCAAAGTCAATTCTGGAAAGGGATTTAAAGCTTGAAGTCTATTGGTAAGGCCTGCAGCCACTCCTCTCTTCCATCCATCACCGATTTCATCTTTTCCCACCGCCATTACAACAATCTGTCCGGTATTCCTGCATAGTCATGCAAAGAGTGATGTTCTCCTTAGATTGCAATTTTTTTCAAGGGACAAATCAATTACATGAAGGCTCGCACACTCTACCTATTAAAGCTCCATCAGGACCCTTCAATTGTGAATACAACCTTGCTTGTTTCAGCATGCACCCCAGGAGGAGAAGCAACTACAGGATGTCCTACAGGAACCCTGTAGCAGTTGATCCGCCTGAAGTACACACTATGGAGTCAATAGCAGTTGAAATTAATGCAGGAGGCATGTAACCAACTCCGCTTTAATGTGAACACCTCATCGATAGCTGAGAAAAGCCAGAGTCGTGCATGCAACATTCACCACCAGAGGATCGGATCCCGAAGCCTTGCATGCAGCATCAGCCAATGAACGAAGGAATTCCAGTGCCTATGCACGAACCAGCAGCAAGCAAAGCCATCGTTCCACATCCCAAAACCTACAGAACACATCCACGGCCACACAGGTAAGTGTCTAACCTTATTTCGTCAAATTGCATAGACTATACTATGAAAATTGCATGTCTGTGAATGGTGTGGATTAAACAAATTCGATGGCCAGTCACACCCACAGTCAGTCGAATGGTCTCGTGGGATCCAAACAAGCTCGGTTACACTCGAATCCGCCAAAGGGATGTGGAGCCGACACATGGGAAGTGTCCAGTCGAGGAAAATCGGCGGATTTGCAGTGAAATCGGCGGATTAGTAGTGATGATGGCGAGTAATGGCAGAGATAGAAAATGGCGGTCAGAGACACACCAAAGAATGATGGCCATGACGTTGGCTAACGGATCGGTCCAGACACCTCACCCCTGCGCCATGAATTGCGCCATAATTCAAAATCGTTCGGCCAGAGCACTCACATTTACCACTGTCATTTACACTTGCAACTAGTTTTCAGCAATGTATGCATCCTCCTCCTCTGCAATTCATTAGCCTGAGCTTCTCGGCCTATTTCAAACTCCTCTCGTGTCCTAGGCTTGCTCAGAAGTGCCATGACATCCTCCAGAAGCCGGCAAAGCTCTCTACAGGAAGCACAGCATAGCCTCCCGAAGCAGAGAAACCCGGATCTTCTGTGTCGGAATTGGAGTTTCGAAGAGAGGTAGGCTCGAAAACGCCATTCCAATGCATGATATTTCGAAAGGTGGTGAATTAAAATTGTTTGGAGTAGGAAAATTAAAACAAGTCTGCCTATGGGTCAAGAAGGGTGGTTTGCCTGTGTGATACATGGAATTTCTTTCAAATGGTGTTGCGTCACATTCTCCTCCATGGTTCCTACTAACAAATTCCTCCTGTAGAAATGATAAACCACTGTAAGGGCTAACTTGTGCATGAAGAATGTGACTTGTATGTGATTGGTGTGAAAATTAAGCTCTGCACTCTATCTGTGAGAGCCTAATTCCCTTTTGATAGTTGAGTTTTGGGCAGGAGTGGCATTATAACCAGGGAATTGGTGTAAAGTGAGACACAAACATCTGAGAAACCCTATCCTAAGAATCAAAGGAGGAAACCATATGCAGAATTCCCCTTCTGATCAGAACGCAAGCCAAAATAGAGCATTCTCACGGTGCCAGGAGGGTTTATCAGAAAGGAACCCTCGGATTCTAGGAAATTGCAAGAAACTCCTGAGGCGGTAGACCTATTTACCCGTGCCAATTGGATGACCTTCTGTGACAAGATTCAAGGTCACAATGATGAGGTAACAGAAGGGTTCCTAATGTCTTTGCAGCCTAAATCCAAGATACTGGACACTGTAAATTTCAGAGGATTGACCTTAAAACTTACCCCACAACTCATTAGTTGATTCACTAAGTTGCCATTGGGGATACCCTTGAGCAAAGAGGAGAGGGCATTGGGCCAAAAAGCCAAAAAGGAATTCTTCCTCCCAGAAGAATAGTTTTCAGAGGATAAAAATGGGGTCTGAAGAGCCAGCCTACATCCATTTTGGAGTGAGTTCAGCCTTCAGATCATGAAATACATTACCTGTGAGGGGCGGTTCAGTATTATATATGGTTATCACTTCCGGTTGCTAACTAAACTCAGGCATAAGATGGATTTACCCACAGAACAAAAGCTAAGCATCCCATATTTCCTCCTACAATCATTAATGGAGTGTGGCACAAAAATGAAGGAAGGGACACTGGACCAGATGGCTCATCATGGGCTTATCAAGCTTCTAGTAGAAGATGCCCTCCATACCTATACTGTCCCTCTCTCCTGGGAGATTTTCCGCAATATGTCCAAGAATGATGATATCCGGATTCTAGCCGAGGAACTCACTTCATCCAGCAGTGAGGAAAGGGAGCACATTGAGGCAAAAGAGAAACCCAAGGGTAAGGAACCCCAGGACAGACCACCACAGAAAGAGAAAAAAGAGAAACAAGAGAAAGGCCAAGCTGCTAAGCCCAAAATTGTGGGTGGAATAAAGGCACAAACGCCAAGGGAGAAATGGTTGCAAATCAGGGCAGAAAGGACTGAAAATGTCCAAGCAAGTGAGGGCACATCCAAGGCAACCATAGCAAAATTGAAAGAGAAGGCACCCCCAGCCAAGCAGGGCAAAACAGCAAAAACGGTTTCTACAGGAAGCCCGAAAACTGTTTCTACAGGAAGACAGAAAACAGTCAGCACAGGACTTTCTACAGGAAGTCTGAAGACAGAGCAACAGAGGGAAAAATCGTCGGAAATTTTAGCTAGGGAGGCAGCAGCTGTGCTGGCCACCCTAAGCACATCTCCCAAGTAGAAGGGGAAGCGAAAGAGGGAGCCTCCCCTGTATTTTAAGGTAAGAAGGAGTGTGAGGATTAAGACTGGCAGACCCCAGCCACTGTCAAAAGAACCAATCACAATTTTAGACACCCCTACCACACAAAAGGAGAGGTCCCCCTCCAAGGCATCCATCACTTATGAACGGGGAAGCCCGAAGACATCCACCTAGAGAGAAAGAATGAAAATGTTGGACACAAAGGCCTCTATACAGGATGTTGAGACTGTTCTACAGGAAACACTGGCTAGGCTGAAGGAGACCGAAGCAATGGAAAGTGAGGCAGCTAAATCACCACAGGAGGAAGAAAAGGTGGAGAACATTGTGGAACCTAGCCCCCAGTCCAGCTTGGGCTCCTACTATAACTTCTTAGAGGCTGGAAAGATCATTCCTAAAAAAATCACAATGCCACTTTTCCTTGCACTAGAAGAAGAGAGAGTGAGGACCCACACTTGGATGAAAATCGCTAAGTCCAAGAGTGTGGTGGATATAGGTCCTCTTGAGGAACAACTCAAAGAGGCAAGAAGGGAATTGGCTATGGTACGACATATGGAGAGCAGCCAGCAGGTCAAGCTACAAGAAGAAAATGAGTTGCTTAGACAACAACTATAATTACAAGGACAGAGGAAGGAAGACAGGCCTCATATCTTGGGAGAACAACAACAACAGGAGGAGCCCACAACAACCAAAGATACCCCTGATGAACAACGGAGAAAGGAAGGGATGCAGACTGAAATTGAGATACTGAATCGACAGCTACAGGAAAAAGAATTGCAACCATGCTTGGAGATACAGTCTCTGAGACAGCAGGTACAAGAAAAGGAGGCCCAACTGGCCTGCATGGCCAGCTGGGAAATGGAAGCTCTGCAGTGTAGGAAGCCTGCCAAATCCTATTCCCTATACCTCAAGGATCAGTGGTTACAATTTCAGATCAATACCTTGGCCCAAAGGGGCATCACCCCATTCCAAAATTATCATCAATTTGCAGCTCTATGTGGCAGTAGTTCATCAGAGGATAGGGACAAATTATCAGAGTTATACTTGCACAATTTCGCCCTTCCAAACATGAACGCATGGGATCCCAACACGGTGATAGGAGATGTCCAGCTTATGGCCATGGCCTCATGGATGAGTCAAGAGGAGAAGAGAGCAACAGAGGTCCGCAATATCATAGGCAGAGAGCTCAGTGAACCACTCATGATCAGAGTAGAGCCGGATGACCCCTTAGCAATGATAAGTACCCACCAGCACTTGGCCAACAATCCTCAGGATCTAACGGAATACATTGAACAACAGGCTCAAGCCATTTCCCACTTTGAGGACATGGAGAGACTGTTGGGAGAAAATTGGTTGCATGCGTGCACAAGGTGGTGGAACACACTGCCTCACAGCCTAAAGATAAACAATACCACTCCCCCACCAGGATGAGGTAAGCCTTGGCAAGGGTACCTCTCTACAAACAGTTGATCCATAATTTGCAGGCCAATTGGATTGGCCTGAAATTCAGTCCTCCTTTACTTTTGGGATTGCTAGAAGGAAGAGGAGGAAGGTAGACAATGGGAGGAAGTGGAAAGGAAGGCAGGATTCCACAACCGGGAAGAGGATATCACCATAGAGGCCTAAGACATGAGGGAAGCGATCAAAGCCATAAAGGATGATGAGCTGGACTAGTTGCTCAGAGGATGAGCAACCCATTTAGCAGGGGGATGATGATGAGCCCCGAATTGGGTAACTTATTGGGCCCATTTTGCCTAATTGTCCTTGTTCAATCATCCATTTTTCATAGATTACGCATGTTTTTCTAGTATGTTTATGTTATTTGAACGAATAAGGGTGGTCACTCTACCAAGGAGGCTAATACGTGGTCATTTCAGGTTTTTTGGACAAATTTTGGAGCAAAACCAAGCAATTATGGCCCAGGTGACAGCCAAGCTTGAGGTGAGGATTCATAGGGAGGTTGTCTCTGGCATTAAATGGCCCTTCCTTGAAATCTCCACCCTCAACTCTGAGGTCAATAGGCCACCAAAACGAGTTCTAAAGGCAGCCGAGCAGCTTTGGGAAGAGTGACTGTTTACTAGCAGTTGGAACAGCCGAGTCCCTTGAATCTAGGAGGGCTACTAGGCCCATCGTAGTGTACAAATAGGAAGGCCTCGGCCTTCGTAGTTTACTTTTGGAACTGTTGGTATTTGCACTATAGTGTTGTCCTTTTTCAGCTCGTTTTTCTTAGCTACTATTGTATAACTTTCTTGTGATGATTATTTTTGAGTAATGAGAAGCAGCTTTACTTGGCATCAGATATGAGTTCTTTATAGGAGCCTACAGCTCTTGGGGTTGGGCCCAACCCAAGTGCTAAGGACTCCTTTATGTATTGCTATTTGTTCTTTATGTATTTGCAAAATCATTTCTGTTAAGTAGATTAAATCTTGATGATTAACTAGGTCACTGTTGATGATTAGAAATACTTTTGATGTTCAGATTTAGTTGATAGGTTGTTCACAGGAAAAGCTTCAGAAAAAGGGCCATCAAACACCTCTGATTTCACCTCTCCCTCAGTGGGATCAGGAGCTGGGATCAGGATGACCTTGCTGCCCACAAAAACACTGACTTTGTTTTGCCATACAATCACTAGTGTTTGATTTTCATTTGTAGAAGTTGGTTACATGTTCATATTTTTGCTTGCTTAGTTGCATAAGTTAGTATACATGGTTTCATTGCAGTTTAAACTTCTGTTCATTCTCTTTATTGTCAGCTAGATCAGATTAGGTCAACGTAACTAGGTCTTTGATTTTACAAGTCTTCATTGGTTCAGTTGGAAAAACAACTTGCAGAGCACCTGTACCGCTTCTCTACCTGCCCATACTCCATCAACCCATCTGCTCCATCCCTTAACTCAGCTTCTTGCCTTACGTTTTCCATTTTCTCACATAACCCTAGTTTTTGTGCATCATTGCTTCAGTCCTCCTTGAACAAATCTAGCCATCTACATCTTTCCTCAACTCCATCACCAAGTTCTGGACCACCTCCAACCCTTATCCTACCTCCATACCCACTCCTTCATCTTTCTTCCTCCATCCATCCTCCAAAATCCCATTTCTGAACATCCTGTAGAAAAATTACAGACATCTTGTAGAAAATCACAAACATCCTATAGAACCCCTGCAGACTTCCTATAGAAGCTCACGAATGAGGTTTCTTGATAGCAAAACTTCGTGAAGCTCTCTCGAAGGGTGTTAGGGACCCCTTAGGCCCTCTTTGAACCTTCCCGACCTCCTCCAAGCATTTCCTCTCGCCAATCCACTATGCACAGTCAAAACAATCAAATCGCATGCATGATAATTCTGGCAACTTATTCAAAAATACAAAAAGATGTTTTTTTCAAATGTTACTATAGAAGCAGCTTAGATACATGTATTTACCTTCCTATAAGTCAATGGAATTTCTTTCAGTAGCTTGCATCCTCTTTCTTGCATCGGTAGGGATAGCTGGTAAAATTAGGGTTTTCTAGGGTTTACGTTTCCTTTCAGCTTTCCAGTTTCTTTCTGCAAGTAGATCAGCCTTATTTGAGTTAGCTTTCATCCATCAGTTAAAAATCTTCTTCTCAGAGCTCATAGAAGTTGGCTTAAGCTCCTAGCGGACTTGTGCCAGCTGACCAAGTGACAGCTTAGCAAGAGCTAGTACTTGTGCATATAGCACTGTCGCTTCCAAGTTTGTTACAAACTACCGGGTTGATAAAAGTAAAGAAGGGAGTCCCAGGAGTTGTAGCATTATTCCTGCAATACTGGAGCTCACCACTACAGACGTGAGAATTTTTTCCATGGACCTCAAATCCTTGAGGTTGTTTAATGTACACCTCCTCCTCAATCACACTATTGAGGAAATCAGTATTCATGTCCATTTGATGTACCTTCCATCTCATAGAAGTTGAAATAGAGACATTGGATCTAATGGTTGTGTTCTTGGATGTCGGAGCAAAAGTCTCATCATAGTCCTCTCCCTCTTTTTGGGAGAACCCTTTAGCCACAAATCTCACCTTATATTTATCAGTGCTTCCATTTGCTACATGCTTGATCTTTTCTATCCATTTTTAAGTTACAAAAGACTTCTTCTTTGGTATTGGAACAATTTCATGTACATTCATTTTCATGATTGATTGATGTTATTCCATCATAACATTCTTCCAAACTTGTTAGATAGATGCTTCTTCATCAATATAAGGTTCATAATTGATTAGCTTAGTCATGAATTTCACATAGCATGTGAATAATTTAGGCCTTTTACTTTCTTTGAATGTGCCATGAGCAGGTACATGTCTTTCTATTACTTTAATGTTTTTGTCAACCAAGTTGGTTTCTTCTTGATTTCTACAATGGGGATAAGATCCATATGATCAATTCTAATGCTTCCAAGTGATCAACAGGAGGTTCAAATTTTTCTTCTTAGGGAGCCTCGGGTTCTTCCTCTTCATTAGTATCCATGCGGTCTTCAATAAACCTTTTAAATGCATCGCTCTCATCAAAGGTGACATCTCTGCTAAGTTCAATATTTATTTGCTTCTTGATCTAGATTTTGTAAGATTTCGAGGATTCACTATATCCAACCAATATTCCCTTATTGTCAAAGGGGTTCAAATTATTTCTTTTGGCTTAGGAATGTGAATGTATATATGGAAACCAAAAATTATCAGTTGATCCACTAAAGGCTTTAGACAAGTGAAGGCTTCTTCCAAAGTCATATGATCCAACAAGTGTTGAGGACTTCTATTTTGAATGTAAACAACAACCATGATTTATTTACCCCGTAAGAACAAGGGGAGGTATTGATCATGAAGCATAGCCCTAGAGATCTATTCTTACTTCCTACCACTCCATTTTGTTGGGGATTCTAGGGAACTGTTAACTCCCTCTTAATCTCTGCTTCCTTACAGAAAACAATCATCTCCTTAGAAGTGGTTCTCCTCCATTGTCAGATCTTAGGATCTTGATCTTATTTCCATACTTATTTTCAAATTGATCCTTGAATCCCTAAATCTCGCCAAACACTTCATCTTTTATTTTCATAAGATACACCCAAGTCTTGTGAGAATAATCATCAATAAATGATACATAATATGATGCACCACCAAGGGAATTCACATACATGGGACCATAGACATCAGAATGAATCATATCTAGGATTTCTTTGGCCCTATTTTCACTACTAGGAAAAGACTTATTAACATTCATTCGTAGGGCAAAGCCTTTACAGACACCTTCATTATCAATTTGAAGTTTGGGCATGTTAGTTACCATATTACTCAAGAATGGTAAAGTTTTGTAATTAAGGTGAGCATGCCTCCTATGCCAAAGTTCACAAGGATTGATGTCTTAGTGTACTAGTGGTTGAAGAAGTTGAATCAAAAGTCTATAAAGCCTTCCTTGATGGACTCCAATGGTTCTAGAATTTTATATACTAAAACCTCCAAGATAAACCAATACTTTACCATTAATGAAAGCTACATTATGACATTTTTATCTGATAATGAGATCTAAGACAATTATTAAGGTATTACAGACTCATGTGCATGGATATGCCTATGTTACTTTGTGCAGTGGATCGATAAGATTGTGAAATACATAGACAATGAAGTAGTAAAAGAAACATAATAAACAACACATATAAACACAGCAATTTTAATAAGGAGTTCACCCAACACTCCTAGGCTACATCTACTGGTCCATCCTTTGGTGGTGACCTCTCTATTATGTCTTCAAAACAGAGTTTTACAACAGTGAGCTCAATTTGAGCTTCACACAACATATACAAAACAATAAGGCTTTACTTGGATCCCCCAAGTCCCTTCTGAGTACACAGACTCTCCTCATTAACTTCTCTATCTCTATTGCTCTGTCTCGGCACTACCTGTCTGTTTTCTGTCAATCTATGGCTTTAAAGCCAATCTACATTGTCTATTTGTTTCCTCTTCTCCGGCTCTCTAGCTTACCAACCTATATCCGCTTAGATCCCCCTCTGAGCATTAGCAAACATTGTTAAATGCTTTCAAGGATGGTGGCCACCTGTACTGTAATGGAATGGGTCATCGAGCCTTTGAAATCCTTTGAAATCCCAAAAACGGTCGTTTTCTATTTACACAGAGAAACACTACAAAACATGGAAAAATCTGCCAAAACACTATTCATCGGACTTCAAATATTATAAATCTGCCTTATAACTCCTATCGGGTCTACCTTTGTAGTGATATCTCATCTCCATTGTTGATCTGGGAGATCCAGATCTAATGGCTATGGTACATTTCGGGCGACTCTTTTGTACGAAGGTTAACCACCCGATGAGGGTGGTTTTCTCTCTTCTTAGCCTGGACACGTGGCAACCATTGTATGGGATCGCGTGGAGCCCAACCCAAACCATTTATCGCCTTTGGCTCTCCCGAAATCTCTCTTATCTCGTGATTTCCCTTTGTATTTAAAAATGCAGTAAAACATGAAATCTCGCTCATATCGGACTTGAAATGTTAAGATATCATATCTATAAGTTCCATCGGGTCCATAATATCGCATCGGGTGCATTTCCTTTGTAATCCATTCACTTGGCAGAAATGCGAAATACAAAGGAAATTAACGCTTTCCAGATTTCAAATTATATAGAATATCACCTATATTTCCATCAGGTCTAGCCATCGCATCACATATATGTATATGTATATAGCCCCACTCCTCTATCGTTTTTCGATGCGATATTACGATGCAACGTGGGTCGTCGATCTGTGCGCTTGATCAATGGTCCTCGTTGACCCCGTTGATCGTTGTCGCATATTCCTTGTGGTCTCTACCGATAGCCTCCCTTTGTCGCCGCCGATTGTGATTTGTCGATCGAATCTGTATTGTTGATCGACCAGATCCGACGAATCTGATCCAAAGTTTCTTTGACCGCCAATAAGCCTATTTTTCAATGTTTTCATTATGTTTTTGCCTCCCGATAGTGTTATCCACCTTCTTTAAGGGATTTTATTCATGCGATAGTTTTTATCTTTCACACGATTTCGAAGACTTAGAGGGTATTTGGATCCATTTTGGATCACATTTATCTTCTAAACATGAAACAGAAACCAAGTTCTTTTTCAAACCTGGTACATAGAGGATGTTGTTGAGATGCACATTCCCACTAGATTCTAGTTTGATAGATGAATATCCAACACCTTCCATAGGATAGCAATTATCGTCTCAATGCTCAAATTTGTGAGATGTCTTTGTTCTTGATATACTTGAAAAGTTATCATGATCTCTAGTCATGTTCCTTGAGGTGCCATTGTCAATAATCTACATGGCATCATCATCAAAAGAACCTAAAAGATGATATAAGTAGAAGTCCTTATCTTCTTCAATCATTATTTTCTTGGAATGTTCCACTTCCTCAGTTGTTGAGGCCTGATGTCTTCCTTTCCTCTTCTTGTCATTTTATCTAATAGGAAAGTCACTTTTATAGTGACCATACTGATGACAACCATAACATTAAACTTTTTACCTATCTTTGCTCACTTGAGGAGCAATTTTTTACTTGAATTCTTCCTTTAAAATCCAAACTTGTTCTTTCCATTAAACTTATTTGATCTAGAAGAAAAAGCTTTAGAATTATTTTCTTGAATTTTTTCCTTTAGCTTTGAGTCTTGGCTCTTCTTCCATACATGTAACACATAATTCATCAAATATTGGTCTCTTCTTTCTGGAATAAATTCCTCCTACAGTAAACCATTAATTGCAATAGTCACCAATTCAAGTTCGGAGATCTTGTTTCCCATGTTGTACAGTTCGTCCCTTGTGTTAGATATCTTCATGAAGAAAGATTCCATTGATTATCCATTTGAAGGGTTCAGATCACGAAGTTGAATCCTTAGAGAAATCATTTAACTAGTGGTATTGGATGGAAACAAATTGACCAACTTTTCATACACTTTCTTAGCAATGGGTAACTATGAAACATAAGGGATCAAATGATTCTTAAGAGATTCAAAGATAATTATATGAGATTTGAATTCACCGTTTCAGTGTTTAGGCTTTCCATCATCATCATTAGGTTAAAAAAGTTCTTCTTGGACATATTGAAGAACAACGTGTTCTTGTAGAACCAAATCGGTCCTCTTTTTTTAAGCTTTGAAATTTGTTGCTCCATTAAGCTTGTTTCCTTCTTTGTAAGAAGGAGCCATATACTCACTATCCTTAGTCATTAGAGAGAGATAAAAGACTTACTCGATGATGATGAGAAGATGAACAAGGGTTTCTTCAAGATGTGATCTGTAATTTTCTTCTGCCACAAATGCTCTGATACCATGTTGAAAAACCAAGTAAAATGTGTACAAGAACAATTTTGACATATTGATAATTATTTGTCAATTTATTAGAGCTTCTTTAATTCATCTTCCTCATCAAATAATTACACTTCAGAAACCCAATAGTAACCAATGACAAGAAAGTAGATATCATAGAGCACAATAACAAGGGACACCAAAGTTTAGGTCAGAGACCATGGGAAAACCCAATCAAGCTTTTCCTTAGAGAGATCCTTCAACAAGACATCAAGACATAGATAATACTGACCACAAGATGGATTCCACAAGTGCTAAGGGTCTTCTTCACAAAGCCTTCCAATCAAGATCATAAACAAGAGTTTGATCCTCTCATCATACCATAGAGACCAAGCTCAGATATTGTTCCTTCTGAAGCTCTAACTTTGGATAAGATATAGATCTAGGGAAATACGAAAACTTGGAACAATTCACACCTTGGAGTGGCTTAGATATCTCATAAAGATCTGAGTTAGATCTCAACCTACTTCACAATCTTGGAAATAGATCTAAGTTAGATCTAGACCTAGTTCACAATCTTGGAGACATATTTGAGTTAGATGTTGAACTAATTACATTACTGGAGATAGATCTCATATCTCAGCCTAATTACAGTCCGATCTCAGATCTCGACCTAATTACAGTGGTGGAGATAGATCTCATATTTCCGCCTAATTATAGGCTTGAAGTAGTTACAGACTCGAACCAATCAAAGACCTCAAATAGACTTATAATATCCTTCTAGCACTCAGCCTAGAGATCACCTTCAGGAGACAAAAGGTCTTGAATAAGTAGGGTCTCACACCGCTGAAACATTTCTTGGAGTGTCCTTCTAGATCTCGATCTAGTATCAAATTTCAGATCAAAAAAATAGGAAGCAGATATTGGACCACCAAACTTCATATGACAACAATAATGAGCAGATCCCAGACCACCGTTCTTTAGATCAGAAGAGTAATGAGTAGATCTCAAACCATTTCACATCGGAGAACAAATGAGTAATGTATGTGTGATTGAATTGTGTTAAAGGAGGATGAATGGAGCTTTTTTATAATCAACATGAGAATGGAGTGGACACCTTTCTAGGAAAACTAACTTGAAGAGCTAGAAGGACTTATTTGATCTAAATGAGTGAGTCTCTAAGCAAGCCAACTTGACCATCTAGAAAGGTCGACTTAGCACATGTGGAGCCATTTGTAATTATAAATAAAACTATATTTATCTTATTTACAAAAATATATTTTTGACCAAATCTAATGCATGATGAACATACTAGAACAATAATAATAATAAATTATTTTTCCAATAACAATAAATAATTTTATGAAAACCAATCCTAGCTACATTTTCAAGGAATATAAAAATATAATATAAAAAACACAATTCTAAACTAAACTAAATAAATAATAGATAAAGTGTCAATATCTAAACTAAGACATATAGTTAATAGATACAAGAATATAACCAATATCTAGGTGAAGATACTATATGAGTCCATGTTGAAATTGATTAGCTAAATTGTTTGATATTATGAAATGCAGAAATAGTGCATATCAGAATAATATAAGCTTATTTTTTATTTTTTTTCCCTTAAGGAAAAAGTCATAATTTCTATTAATAATAGGAAATTACATTCTGTAGATGCTGGTCGCATATTCATATGAGGTCAGTGACATGTCTGTATATACAAAAAATGAACTAAAAGAGTTGGATCTCCACGCAGGGAGTCTTAAGTTTTACTGAATCCAAGTTTTTTACAAAAATATTGCTTTGCCTAATGAGTACTGCTATAGGCCGTGCATAAACTTAAAAATATACAATATAAGTCCATGTGTCAAAATTTGTCCAAAATGGCTATGACTGTTTTGGGCGGGTCAATGACCCGTTCTGTTGAGGTCTTCAAAAGGCCTGTGATAATATTGATGGAAGGTTCCATCAATCTGCTCCTCTATCAGCCATTGATCTAGATGGCTGTGTGCTGCTTCTTTGGAAAGTTGATCCGCTTCTGTATTATGTTCCCTGTATATATGACGACAGACAAAGGATTCAAAAGATGATTTCAGTCTCTTGGCTTCATCCAGTATGTTTCTCAAAGAATATGCATGACAATGAGATGCAGAATTTATCCAATTGCAAACAATCTGTGAATCTCCAAACAATTGCAGGTGTCTGCAGTGCTTTTGGTGAGCAAAATGAATGATGTGCTTTGCAATGCATAATTCGGCGTAATTATTTGTGCCATTTCCAAGTTTGATCTATATTTTGAAGCAGTGTGAATCATTGATGTATAATACAACACCACCGCCACAGCCCGCATCCTGTGCGGAACCATCGAAGAAGGCCCAGGGCTTTGTCTTATCAATAGCAATGGGATTAATAGTGCGGGGTGGGGGGTTTGGATACAGTATCTGGTATTAGATTGTAGTCAGCAATGGTATGATTTAGGATTGTAGGCCAGTGGGGAGCTTTGTTGTTGAATATGATGTGGTTCCGAGCTATCCAAATAGCTCTACACACAATGAGAGGTATGTTAATGATCTTTCCTGAGTGTGCTCGATTCCAAGAGCTCCAAGCCTCCTGTATGTTCGCGCCATGCCACGCTGTGAGGAAGGTATAATGTGATGATATTTCATGCCAGAACTCTCTAGTGACTGTACAGTGGAGGAATAGGTGATTTGTGCTCTCCTCTTCGCTACAGCAGAGGTGACATCTGTATGGCCCGTGGTAAGATCTTTTCATGAGATTTTTCCTTGTGGGGATATTATCAAATAAGATGTTCCACATTAATAGACGACATCGGGGGGCAACTTGTAGCTTCCATAGATTTTTCCAGTGTGGGAGGATATTCGGGGGCATATGTGGCTCCATTAGTTTCAGGTACCCCATTTTGGGGGTGTACATGCCATGTTTTGAATGGGCCCAAATGAGCTCGTTCGGTCCCTCAGTCAACCTAATGTGTGCCTAGGTGAGAGAATCGGTGAAATTACCCCATTCAGCCTGCCATTGCTCAGGAATACCCAGTGTCTCAGATGTGAGCCAAGCCTGTTGTAGGAAACTTGAGTTATCACCGTCGCCAACTTGATTGATATGTGATATGCCTCTGCTGTGTAGGTGTCTGATGAGGCCTTCCGAGAGTCTGTGTGTAATACCACATCTGACCCATGGGTCCTTTCCAATTCTAACGCTCTGCCCACTCTTGATGCGCCAGGTAATGCTCTCCCTTAAAAGAGGAAGGGAGCGTAGCACTGCCTTCCAAATTTTAGATATGTTATGCCCAGGCTCTTGATGCTGTTGGAACCAGTCCATAAGATGAGGAGGTCTGATGTATTTTTCTTGGGCGACACGAGACCAAAGGCTATCAGTGGTCAATAGCTGCCATCCAAGTTTTGCAGCTAGAGCATTTGCAAAGAGATCAAGCCTTTTGATACCCCAGCCACCCCTTTGCTTTGGCTTGGCTATAGTGTCCCATTTCACCCATGCAAAGATCTTCCCAGATTGTTGTCCTTTCCATAGAAATCTAGAGCATATACTCTGGATTCTGTTGAGTACTCCACGTGGTATCCAAGCAAGGGTCATCCAGTAGACTGGCGTAGCTTCTATAACCGCTTTAATGAGAGTCAACCGACCCACTCGAGAGAGGTATTTGTGATACCATGTCTGAAGTCTTTTTTCCACCTTGGCTATCAACCAAGTCCAGTCGGCAATTTTGTAGCCAAGGGGTTTGAGTCTATACCCCAAATACTTGATACCGTCAGCAAGGGTAGTTGAGGTGAAGGGGAAGCGATGTGTGGCGTATGCTACCTCATGTCTAGAGCAACCAACCGAAGTGATAGTGGATTTACTATTGTTTACCATCATCCCCGTAGCTTGCTGAAATAGGAGGAAGTTATTTTGGAGGGCTGTGACATCTCCAATACCTCCATTGAGGAATATGAGGATATCATCCACAAACAGAAGGTGCGTGAGGAAAAAATTTTCCGATATATTGATGCCAGTCATCTGGTGCCTATCCTTGGTTGCAATGATAAGCCTACTGAGCCCCTCCATGACAAGTAGGAAGGGGAGAGGGGAGAGAGGGAAGCCCTGTCTAAGCCCTCTTTCCGATGTGAAAAATGGTGTGGCTTCCCCGTTGAGGAGGACACTATATGGCACATCAGTGATGCAGCTCATGACCCATTTAGTGAAGTGGTATGGAAAGCCGAGGTGTGTCAGTAGCAATCTGATGTAGAGCCAATTGACTCTGTCAAAGGCTTTGGATAGATCCACCTTCAATATCATGCCTTTCTGTTTTTTAGTGTGGAGGGTATGAAGGAGTTCCTGAGCAGTAGCTATGGCTTCATGGATCTGTCGGTGGTTTAAGAAAGCAAATTTTTCTGATGAAATATGGCGAGATAAGATAGGCTTCAGTCGGTTGGCAATGATTTTGGCTACTATTTTGTATAGACAGTTGCAGAGAGATATAGGTCGGAAGTCGTTGAAAGATGTAGGGTGGTCGGCTTTAGGGATGAGGGCGATGAAGGTAGATTTTAGGGCCAAAGAAACTCTACCTTCCTGCCTGCAAAGCTCGATGACTTTCAGGAGATCATTTGCCAGGATGTCAAAGAAGGCGATATAGAACTCAATGGACCATCCATCCGGGCCAGGGCTCTTATCTTTCTTAAACCATTTTATGGTAGCTTCAAGTTCCTCCATGGTCACTTCCTGAGTGAGGTCGTCTTGTTCCTCTTGAGTGACGAATCTGGGAAATTTCTCGGCCACCCTCATGATTTCGAGTATGTTGGCCTCCATGGGAGCCTTATATATGCTTTTGAAGTGATCAGTTGCTAACTTTGCCAGGTGCCTTTGAGATGTGACTGTATGGTTCTGATCATATTTTAATTCCCAGATTGTGTTAATGGCCTTCCTGCCATTGGCAAAGTTGTGGTAGAATCTGGTGTTGTCATCCCCAGCTGTGAGCCATATGGCTCTGCTTCTCAGCCTCTAACTTTCTTCTCTTTCTTTCAGGATCTGCGTCTGTTTGGTAATGAGAGAAGTATATAGCTCCTTGCTTTCCTGGGTAGGGAAGATGCCTCCCTCATCTTCCTCATGAGTAGCAATGATCCTTTCAGCCTCGCTCAATGTGTGGTCATCACGGAGACGCTTCTGATGAGCCCAGATCTTAGAAATTCTTTTGAGCTCGGATAACTTCCTGGTGAAGCCTTCAATAAGGTTTTCATCGTCTCTGATGGGGTTGTTCTACCAATACTCAGTGATCATCTGAGTGTAGGATGGGTCCTATAACCAAGAAGAGTTAAACTTGTAAGGGCTCTTAATTCTGGTGTGGGAGTCAGAGGTCTCTAGGTAGATTGGCCGATGATCCGAGATGCCCCCTGATCCAATCCATTGTCTGATGTGAGCAATGTTGTTATGAAGGGGTTCTTTAATCATGAATCTGTCAAGCCTCCTGGCTAAACTCTGGTCACCGCATCGATTGCTAGACCAGATGGGTTGAAGTTTTTCCATAGGAGTATCTATCCAGTGGTGTTCATCCAATAGAGTGGATATAGCTTCCGAGAAGGGATCCACCCTGGCTCCATGTCCCCAGGATTCACAGAAGCCCATGGTGAAGTTGAGGTCTCCTCCCATAATGATGTTATCTTCACTTAATAGGGCTGATCTGAGAAGGGAGTTCCAGAAGGTCACCCTATCAGAGCATGGGCCATATACATTGATGAGGCGAAGGTCAAGTTCCATGGAGCGAGCATATGCATCAATTCCAATATACCCTCGTCCACCCCAAGTATTCTTAAGTCTCAGGGCTTTATTATTGATGCCAATAGCCAATCCACCAGATCTCCCAGCAACATCTAGTGCGAAGAAGGTCCAATTGGGTAGCCAGGTCTTGAATATGGGAATAAGAGTATCAACCGGGCAAAGAGTCTCTTGTAGAAAGATAATATCCAGTTGTGCAAGAGAGAGCAGCCTCCTAAGGGCTAGTTTTTTGGGATTACTAGCAAACCCTTTGCAGTTATAGGATAGAATCATCATGATGGAAGGGAGGCAGGGCTAGTCTGTGCTCTAAGGGCCCTAAAGATGGTTTTCTTTTGTCCAATGGTGACCTCAGCATCTGCAGTGTGTCTAGCTTTCGATATTCGCGATGGCTTGCCCCTAGTGTGCTTGAGAGAGGAAAGTACAGAATCCAGGGCAAGTCCAATAACATCCGGGCCTCTGTCTTTAGATCTGGGGCGGAGGGAGTATATGGGGGGAGCAGGGGAAGATGGGGCCGGGAGCACTTCAGAAGTGGGGGGAAGAGTAGGCGATCGTGTGGAGAAGATTAGAGGGGGGGAGGGGATAGGGCAGATGAGAGAGGGAGGGGGAGAGGCGATGGATGAAATTGTAGTTGTATGTGCAATGTGAAATTGATGCAAATGTGCAAATGTAGAACCATGATGTTCAATCGGGGGCGATAGAATGAAAGTTGAAGATGGGACAGACATACCCGGCATATCGGTCCTCATCGGTGCAGAGTCTGTGAGGGCTATGGCGGATGATGCTCGGGTCCGGACCCCAGTCGAGGAACTCGGAGGATCTGGAGGAGATCCATCAACCTGTCCCTGAGTGTCCCTGGGTTCTCCTATAGGTGGATGAGCAGGTGATGGGGGGGACGAGCCTGTGTATCCTCATGATTTTGTACCATTCCTTTACGAAGTAGAGGGCAATCCCGATAGAGATGCCCAACTTTGTGGCATCTGCGACATCTGTATGGGATTCCTTCATAATCTATGATCTGCCTCCAGGATGTGTCCCTCCATTGTATCGTGATATATTCCAGAAGGTCGCCCCTAGTGTCCAGGTTGATGAGGAGGCGTGCGTAAGCCATCATACCCGTGTGAAGATACGATTTGTCGTAGTCCATGAAGCCGCCGATGGAATTTCCAATTCTCCTGAATATGTCTTCTGACCAGTACTGCAGGGGGAGACCGGGAAGCCTAATCCATACCGGACCTATCCCAATCTGCTCTGTTGCCGGGTTGAATAAAGGAGTCCATCGTTTAAGAAGTACCGGAGCGTGTTCGAAGTGCCAAAACGAGGATAGGACCCAATTTGTGTGGTCGGCACGAGCGAATCTGAATGCAAACCATCCTCTCACAAAGGTTTGCACAAAGGGGATGTCGACCAGGTGATGACCCCATACTTCCGTAGCCCAGGTCTTGAGTTGAGCTGCCGAGTAATGTCTGCCTCTGATGCGGCCCACGAGGACCCTGTCTGCGAAATCCATAATTTTGCCCCACTGTATATCTTCTTCAAGCCTGAGAAAAGTATCCTCCGCCCTGGATTTAAAACAACGGTACTTCTGCTTGTGACCAGATCTCGACGGAGGGATAGATACCAAGTCGGGGCCGAATCCCTGGAGGGGAGGAACACTGGGAGTGGGGTGCAGGGGGCTGGTACCGTTGGTGAAATGAGGACCAGAGAGAGGCGGGATCCCAGTGAAGCTACCCGATAGAGGTCCGGCTGATGAGGAGGCGGTTAAGGGGGGGCGGAAGGCGGAATGACATTAGTCGACCGGGGTTCCAAGGAATGAGTAGGGGCGGAACTAGGGTTAGGGTTTAAGTAGCCCGCCACAAAACCCAGGGTGGCCGGAGAGTGAGGAGGAGTAGACAAAGCCGGCCAGGTTGGGGGGGAGTCTGGGAGAATCACTGGATAGTGACTCGTCGGCAACCCATCGGAATAAGAAACCAAATTTTCCGGGAGATCTGTATGGAACATACCTTGAGCTGTAGAGTAGGGTGTACGCCAGATGGAGACGCCCTCCAGCAGGTCCTCAGAGTAGTCGACAGCGTCCTGATCCTCCATCTTGACAGCGACAAACCTCGGAACAGTGGACACCTCGACACAGTTAACTGCGGAGAAACTTAGGGTTAGGGCAGCGTGACCGAAGACGGTTATGGCGATCCGGTAGCAGGTGCGGAGGTTGAACAGGAGAGCAGGGGAGAGCCCGAGCCTGTGAGCGGCCTAGAGAGGAAACGGCGACCGGGGAAGCGGTGAGAGTGACCGGGAGGATATTCGATGCGAACCGCAGAAAAAACAGGAACCCTTGTGACTAACCGAAACCATCGCGCTCCATTTCCGCAGAGCTCCCAAAATAATATAAGCTTATTCATAATATTATGTTCTAAATTTTGATTTGTAAAGGGATACTGATCCGATTTTATATTTTATTTTAGAATGTATATTTTAAATTGATTTAATTATAATTTAATTGTTTAAAAATCTTATTCTTTTAATATTTTTAATAATTTTGGAAAATTGATTTGATAGTTTTAATTGATTGGCTAAACTATTTGATATTTGATATTGTGAAATGCAGAAATAGTGCATCTCAGAATAATATATGCTTATTCCTAATATTATGTTCTGAATTTTGATTTGTAAATGAATATTGATCAGATTTTATATTTTGTTTTAGAATGTATATTTTAAATTGATTTAATTATAATTTAATTGTTGAAAAATCTTAATTTTGGAAAATTAATTTGATAACTTTAATTGTGATTCATTACATCGATAATTTTAATAGGTTAATTGTGATACATTGCATTATATATTGTGTTATTAAAGCTAAATTGCTAATGTGCATGTGAAGAAGAACAGAAAACTATTGATTGTTTAGTAGATTGTTTTCTATATATTATAACATATTTGATATGATAAGCTCATATACATCATATTGGACATTGTTTGTAAAATAATTTAAGATTTGTTTATGTATTCATTTCACAACAAAATAAGATATAGTACGGATATCATCTTTCAAATAAGCATAAGAAAAAAAAACTATTAATTGTTTAATGGATTCTTCTCCATATATTATTAATATGTTTGATATGATAGACTCATGCACATTACCATAATTTGGACATTGTAATATGGTTTAAGGTTTGTTTATATCCAATGACAAAACAGTATATATGATACAGTACGGATATCATCTTTCAAAGACATGTATTTTGGTACCAATTTCAAAGGGCAATTTCTAAATATGGATAAGGCACTTGTGACCTCTTTGTTTAATCACTGTTCATCCCCGCAACACCATTAGTGTCTCTGCCATATTCTTTCCTTCCGGTTCTCACGTATCTTCCAACACTAAAGTATTACAAATGTCTTCCTTTATACATACATACAGAAAACAATACCTTTATACTTCAAGAAAATCATGAGAAAATAGCGAGAATAGCGAGAGTCGGTGGCCCAACAAGGGAGCTGGAAATTCCAATCAGTGGGCGCCTTTAATAAAGCCAAAGGTCTAGAATAGCATGGTGGCCAAGCATTCTCAAAAGCATCGAGTCGGGAAAATTTCTTTCTTGCAGTGGTAGGTCTCGCAAAGTATTATGCGTTCAAGACTTCAAGGAAAGAAATTATGTAGAAACCAATATGGCATTAAATAACAGAAGGTGGGGAAGCTTAGCATTCTGTGTATTACTGCCAACATCATTTTTTTTGGTTTTTTGTGGCTGCAAGCACCAGGATTTCTCAGAAGCAAGAAATGGGTCAAATCTGGACTGGTTTACACAACTCATTTAAACGTATTGATCTCAGATCCATGGGATATATTGCAATTTTTCTTATTGTTATGTGAATTTTGTTGTCTAATGTTTTAGAGTTTGAGATCATTTTATACACAGTTTATTTATAAATAAATGTAAAAATGTTAGATTTTAGGATTTTGTAATTTATATAGAAAAAAATTTCTTTCAAACTAATCTCACCATTTAAGTTTGATGAACTTTTACACTCAAATAATATTAAAATCTTCAATTTATTATTATCTGGCTTTGGTTAAAATTTTAAAACTACCCCTTATTTATTATTTAGTCGTTATGTTGTGATGCAGACCACATCCCGGAACAATATCTGAATGGGGTTATAGACACAATATTTGACAGATTACCCAGTGGTGAAGATGGAAAGACTCCTCGCGCTGAGACTGCTGAGCCAACACCAGCTGGTGGAGAGACCCGTGATTCTGCCAGCGATACAGCTCATGACTCTAAAGAGATTTCAACCCCTGCAGCAACCCCTACAGCAGGTGGACCAAAGAAGAAAACTGTGACTTATGAGCAGCTGCATGAAGCAATAGTTGAGGTCTTCACGTAAGCATCTAAAAGTGGAGAATAAATATGCAACTTCATATTTCATTTTTGAGGATCCTTTCGTTAAATCTTATTTTTTTTCATTGTTCTTCTTATGCAAAATAGGAAAATCAACCAGATACCTGGCGCCAATTGGGCTCCTCCATCAAAGGAAGATGTGGTCAGATTGCTCGAGGTATGGAAGAAGGGGTTAAATTTGACCATTATCTGTTTGTGTTTTTTAATAAAGCAGTAGTTTTTGGATAAAACTTTCTGATAAGTGTTTCTGAAACAAAATTTATATTATTTTTTAAACAAAAATTATATTATTTTTTATTTAATTTTTAGTAAATATTTCTTACTTAACTATCAAATATTGACCTAATTTGTACATCATTTTTAAAACTAATAAGTTGAATATATATATATATATATAATAACACTTCAATATTTTGCATATAAGCAATTTAAATATAATTCAGACCCAAAAAAAGTGATTATGCCGAACTTACAATATTAAGGTTTTAATATAATATTCCAATATAAGCTCAAAATACCCCATAGTGTTGAGATTCTAACACAAACTTATACACAATGGTGTTGAGATTCCAACACAAACTCATATACAATGGGTATTTGAATGTATTACCAAAAAAAAAACCTCTTTTTTCTTTTTTCTCTTTTTGAGTCTCCACCCACATCTGCAATCATGACTTTTGCACACTTCAACCTAAAACCTATAGCTTTAAGGTTGAGATTCATAAAGCATGCCCATACCCATAGGTTATAGGTATGCTATATGAACACTCCATTGAGATTCATAAAGCATACCCATACTCATAGGTTATAGGTATGATATATGAACACTCACTTATGGGGATAGAAGAACAGAATTAAAGGTTTTTTTAGGTTGTTAACAACATTAATATAATTGATGATTTTTCTTATTTGTCTATGTGAAATAGTGATTTTCTATTTGATTTTTAGTGGAAACAGATTTATAATGATTAGAAAACGGAAATCTCAAAAGATTTATTTATCATTTTTATTTGAAATAGAAATCATTGTAGTGGCTATGAACACATTATGTAAATCTGAACTCAATTCAATGTTAAAAGTTGAAATTAATTGTTCTTTTTCAAAATACATTATAGTTAATGGATTTGACTAAACTATTTCAGAATTTTTTCAATAATAGTTCACTACACACCTACAAAGATGTTGCGGAGAAAACCCTAAACTTTACCAGCAAGGAAACTTAATGTTCATTTTGCAATAATTGGAATTTGAAACACATGAATTCCAAATGCATGCAGGCTTCTGATCAAGACCAAAATAAGGAAATCGATCGCGAGGAATTCCGCGAGTTTGTCCGAAATTTCTGTGGACATCTAGTGGCAACATACGCAAGAGAAATGATGATTGTTACAGTAGCAGTCCCTATTGCAGCTACATTGACAAAGAGGGCCACTACCAGAGTACCTGTAGTGGGCGGCTTGCTTTCAAAAGTACCCAATACAGTCTTTTATGCATCAGCCTCGGCCACTGCTATGTTCATCAGAAACAAGTATTTCGTAAATAAAAATACACGCCCAATCTGATACAAGTAGTTGAAGATCCTCATAAACTATAAGACAATGGTGTACTTTCACAAGTTGGTTTGATTTCAACCTAAATTCAAATATTGTCATAAATGCAACTCATTTTAGTACCAAATGCATAGGGAAGTAACGTTTGATTAGGTATGGTTGTTTTATAATTTTTTCTTCTAATAAAAATTAAATCTTGAAGTAGCAGTTTTTAAAGATGGAAATTTGGATTAATGTCATAACAATGATTACTTCCAAACAAAATTTATGTCCTATGATTTTAAGTCTAATGAAATTATATATTTTAGCATAATAAGGTGATTAAGGTTTCAAGCAAAATGCAATGATTACTTATCACCAAAGTTGAGTGAAAAGATTTTTTTTAAGATAGTTCTTCCCCTTTAGAAAATATATATATATATATATATATATATATATATATATATATATATATTCATATTCAATCACTACAACTGACACGTGATCCAACAAAAAGTGCATAATGAAATGATCACTACCCAACAACACCTGATCTAACAAATAGTAATAGCTTTGTCAAAATACTATACCAAAAAATCTTCATCACACTATGAGGGAATAAATGTCTATGAGGATTGCTTGAGTTTAATATGTTAAAGGATTTTAATTCTAAGTACCACCAAAGAAAAGGGATATTTATGCATTTTTCATATAGTGGGTATTTAGGCATTTCTCATATAGTGTTGTTGGACAAAACTTTGGAATGAGGAAGGATGAATTTTGGAATCATTATGATTTTAATTTTATTTTAAACTTTTAAAAGTGATGGAGGAAAAAAGAAAAAACCAAAGTCGAATCTTATTTAATTAACTAAAACTTTAACTTGACATTAAATGAAATGGAATTGATTTAAAATCTATCTTTAGTTTATTGCAAGATTTTAAAAAATATAATAATATGATATTGAAATCATTCGATTTTGATTCTATTTTAAGTTTTCAAAATTTGAGAAATGAATTAATAGAAATTGATTTAAAATTGGCCTTCAGTTTATTGCAAGATGATAAAAAGAACTTAGATGAATAAGAATAATCATATTGAAATCCCCATGATTTTGATTCCATTTTAAGTTTTCAAAATTTGAGAAAGAAATTAAAAGAGGACAACAAATCTGAATTTAATTAATTGAAATTAATCTAAAAAACTATATTTATTCTATTGTAAACTAATACAAAAAGACTTCGATGAATAAGAATAATGAGAGTTGGTACCTAATTATAATTGCGATCTCAAAATTTTCTTAGGCTTTGAGAAGTGATCAGAATGTAAGATTATAAATGGAGGAGTGTTACTTAACCAAGGGGAAAGGACCAAAAATTATGGTTATGGTGTAATTAGGTGGGGTTTCCACCCAAAATTGAGTCAAATATCAACTAAGTTTGACTATAGGACTAATGCTATGAGAATTTCACCCTATAATTATCAATGTATGATTGCAAATATTTGGTTACTAGGTTTAAGGTATAGAATAACAAAAAATCATCATCCTTGAATGTACATTGTAGTGGAGAATTTCAATGTGGCACATGTGGGGCAGAAAGTGGAATTTTTTTATTTCATCACGGCATATTAATATTCTACAAGTGTATAGTTCTAGTACTACAACATGGTCTTGTAATTTCAAACTTCGATTGTACTAACACATTAGCATAATACCTTCGTTCATTAATGTTTTTCATAGAGAAAATCCAAATTCGTGCAAGTGAACTTGGGTAAGTGTCAAACTCAAGAGATAGTCATGTGCAAGAGCCCAATGTCCATGGTGGGTGACCTTCCAATATAGCTTGGCATGAATTTGTGTGAGGCAAAATGAAAATGACTTCTTCAGATTAATGAGTTAGATGAAATCTGTCAACCATCTCTACACCATAAATTTGTCATTAAACAACAAAGAGCTCGGTAGCATGACAAGTTCATAAAGAAGAAAAGATTCAAATTTGGGATTCGTCTTTGTTATTTGACTCGAGTTTTAAGGACTTCAAGGAAAAATTATGCATCATTGACTTGGGACATATGAGATCGATACCATATATGATAATAGGTCCATTAAGCTCCATACTATTGATGAATATAGGACCCCACTTATGGAAAATAGTCATAGGCTTTGATTATATCACAAGCCCCTATCAAAAGAGGAATTTTTAAGAAAGCTCAAGGAAGGATAGCCTAATAACAATTTGGATATTTTCCATAAGGGAGAAATCCCCTCTAGATGTTTCATCTTCAATTCTCTATTAAAAAAATGAATAAGTAAATATATATTAACTCAATAAATAAATGAATAAATTGAAAACTATATCATGAGCAAAGGGACACTTTAATGACTATGTCAAGATTCTCCTATTCAAGAAACTTATAGGTTCCTTCTAATGACATCTTTGTCATTATTGTATGAGAATGAAATTGCATTCTCCTAAATTACTTATGATATGGGGAAGGGAATAATCATATTGTTGCAACACCAATACAATATTGCCTACACACAGTTGTTGCAACACCTTCCTCTAGGCAGAACTAACACCATTTGTTGCAACAATGTTGTTGCAACACCTTAGGTTAGGATAATATTATGATTATGCTACAACACCTCTCCACTAGGTCAAGACAACATCCATTGTTGCAACATCAATGCAAATAATTGGTGTAATACACCATGCTACAACACCTTCACCAAAATATAGCTACATCCCACTTTTGGTTCCATTACCAATTTCAAAAAATGAGATAGGACCTGACACACCTATCTCCACCAATTTGAAGAGGATCACCAACTCATAATGATGGTAAGCATTGAAAATATATTAACTTTCCTTACATAGCATTTGACATTAAAAGTTGGCATAATAAATCTTACCTTGTAATGATTTCCATGATCATTCACTATTATTCCCATATCACTCCAGTGTTGCCTCACCCTATGACATGACCATCACCATCACTCATGCTTATAATGCCTTAACTACACATTTCCACCTCCCAATGAACTATTCATTTGTGTTGCAACTGATAGCTATTTGATTTTTTACTAGCATCATGCGTGGTTCATTAATACATCAAGAGCCTTTTGAGACCCTCTTGTTGCAAGCTTACAATCACATTTTCTCCATATTCTAGGTAACATGGTGGATAGAGTATGCAAAGAGACTGCAAGGTTTGATGAAAATGTTGTATTTGAGTTTTCCCTTAATCAACATGATAAAACGACAATGGAGGGAACACTAGTTATAATCAACAAAGAAATAATAGCCACTATCCCAATACTACCATAGGTGGTGTTGTAACATTTTCTTTGCAAAATGTCACACAAAACATTTTGAACTTTATCCTAATAATCATAATATTTTTATTTTAAATAAATCTAATTTTATAAAAATATTTACATTTTTTTGTTAAATTGTTAAAAACATTGTTTATTTTTGTTAAATTGTTTATTTAAAATAATCCTAATATTTTTTTATTTTAAATAAATCTGATTTTCTAAAAATATTTAATCTAATTTTATAAAAATATCTACATATTTTTGTTAAATTGTCTATTTAAAATAATCCTAATATTTGTTATTTTAAATAAATCTAATTTTATAAAAATATTTACATATTTTTGTTAAATTGTTAACTGTCGGGGCTTTCCATGGAACAAAGGCCCCAAGCTAAGTTGGATCTTGAATGATGTTGATATTATATTGCTTGTTGAAACTTGGGAGCACAAAGAATCTAAGGTCCCTAACATAGATGGCTTTGCACTATGGTCTACCTGGAACAAGCGATCCTCCCATAGAGGCATTCAGGGTATAGCTTGTTACATTAAGAAGAACATCTCCCCCCATGCTAGGATTTATAAAAACGACCCTTACAACCAATATAGTTGGATAGATATTACTGACATTAATGATAAAAAGGCCTACATAGCAATCTGTTATTTCCCCCTATCAATTCTAACTTCTATAAGAAAAATAATCTAGATAAAAATAGTCCTTACAATGGTTTAGAGAATGATATTTCTAACCTAAGGAATGAAGGTAATATCCTTTTAATGGGTGACTTTAATGCTCAAGCTTCAAGCAACCAAGCTATTCTTTTAAGAAATCATTCCAACCCTAATCCTCTTTGGTTAGATGAAGACCTTACATTGGCTAGTTGGTACAAAACGAGCTCTGAAGACCTCAGGGAGAATTTGTTTGGGTTGGAGCTAGTCAAGCTCTATAGTGCTTAGGATCTCATAGTTTGCAACAGTCTAACGAAGTGGCCTAATTCTAGCCATATGACCTGCATCCATGGGCTTGGTAGTAGCATGGTAGACTATGTTATTTTCAATCTCCCTTTATACAACGAAATAATAAATTTTAACATATTAAACGACCACGAGCCTGAATTTGATCATAGACTTTTACTTATAACTCTCAATTTTGTCATGCATAGAGATCCCATAGAAGATAATCCTTATAGCCAAAATAACTTGTTCTTTGATAGAAATAAAAACAATCACTTCCTAAATGAATTAAAAACTAATTTGCTTCCTTTATCTAGTATAGACAACATATAAGACCTCTATCATAATTTTATTACAACCATCTCATATTCTATTAACAAATTCTCAATTTAAGTTTCAAGTAATAAAAGAAATATCAAAACCAACCCATGGTATGACAAATATTGTAAAAGTGTGAGGAGAGCAATTAAGGAAGTTGTTGATGAATCTCTTAAAATTGGCAAGATAAAAATATACAAAGCCCTAACTAAAAGGAAAAAAAGGCAGTGTATGCATAAAATACAAGAGAACCTCTTACACCTCTCTAAGGTGGCTCCTAAGAAATTCTGGAGGTAGATTCTAACTAGGAAAACTAAAGATAATAATAAAATTGCTTTACACGATTGGAATTCCTATCTTAAAAACATTTATGAATCTCCAAATGTCATGGATAACTTTGAAACCTTGCTCACAACGAAAGAATTTTTCTCATTAGAAGACATTTATTTTGGGGTTAAACGCATGGAAAATGGGAAAGCTAAGGACATTGAAGGTTATCAGGTGGAAATCTTAAAAATTGGAGGTCCTATCCTCATCCCCCACATCCACAAGCTTTTAAATCAAGCGGTCAAGCAAGGGTTCCCTAAACCATGGACTCAAAGCCTCATTATTCCTATTTTTAAAAGTGGGGATACAAATAACCCCTCTAGTTATCGGGCAATTATGATCAGCCCTCTCTTAGCCAAGTTATATGGTATTATTTTGGAAAAGAAGTTGAGCATATGGCTTGAAAGTAAAGGTAAGCAGGCTAAAGGCCAAGCGGGTTTTAGAATGTAGCACTCAACAACATACCACCTCGTTATGCTTAGGATCATTGTGGAGGAATGTCGCAATGATAAATACGATCTCTTTTTTTGCTTTATGGACTTTAGAAAGGCTTTCGATACAGTTCCTAGAAATAACCTATGGAATATATTAGAGGAACTAAGGGTTCCTTTTGAGTTGAGAGTTGTCGCTATAAGGCTATACAAGAACGTAATTGCCAAGTTAAAGAGCAATGAGGAGTGGTTGAAATATATTAAGTTTAATATCGGAGTTAAACAAGGTTTCCCCCTCTCCCCTACCCTATTTGGCATTTACATCAACAAGCTAAAAAGTTGTTTAGAGGAAGCAGGTTGTGCTAGCACGATCTTAGCCGAGATAGTCATCATCCTTCTTCTCTATGCTAACGATATTGTTCTTCTCTCAAGGTGCCCTTCTGTTCTTGATAAGAAACTAGACTTCTTAAGGATTTTTTCTCTACCATGGGTATGATTGTCAACACTGACAAAACAAAAGTTATGATTATCAAATCCAAGAAGGACATTAGTACCTAGGAATTGATATTCATCACAACCTCAAGTGGAACTATAGCATTGAGAAAAGGATTAATGGAGGGTGGAAACCTTATTTTGGTCTTGAAAATAATTGTAAAACGAGAAACCTCGTAATGTGGGATAGAAAGAATTTCCTCTTTGAAACTTTAGTGACTCCTGTTATCTTATATGGATGTGAGGTTTGGGGTTGTAGAATCTCTAAAGAATCCTAGAGAAATATTGAGCAAATCCAGAAGCGTTTTATAACGTATAACCTCAAAATTAAAAGCAATACACCCTATCCTATTCTCCTTATAGAAGTGGGTCTTTCCCCTACCGAGAGCCTAGCTATGACTATGCTTATGTTGTACAAGCACAAACTCAATAACATAGGAGACCATAGACTTTCTAATCTAGCTTTAAATTCCAGCCAAAACCACCTAAGGCTCAAATGAGGTTGGTATAAAGATAGGAGGGCCTGGTTAAGCCATTGGGAGATCGACGAGAATGTTGCATTGAAAAACATTAATAACATTAAAAATATTGTTACTTCTAAGTTCAAAGAAAAAATGTGGTGTGAGAAAGATTTAGCAATTTAAAGAAAATTAAGATATTATCAGGAGGTCATCAACCCCACTCTAGAAGATCAAAAGTATCTCTCTATTTTAACTAGCTCAAAGAAGAAAATTAATATAGACAAGATCAGAACGAACTCTCATGAGCTCGATAGTGAAACGGGTCGTTGGGAAGTTCCTAAAACACCATGGATGGAAAGGATCTTCCATATCTATGAGAATATGAACATCGAGAATGAAAATCATTTCCTCTTAGAGTGCCCCATGTACAACCACATTAGATCTTAGTTTCATAATCTTTGTTGCAATACTGAACTTCCTAGCCTTTTACGATGTCAAAATTATAGTGAGATCGGAAGGCTTCTCTCCAAGATTTTTGAGCATAGGAATAAAATATTAAATCAAACTAAATAATTCCTTTGTTTAGGTCCAATAGACCAAAGTTTGGTCTCAGTGGACGTTAACCATCATCATCATCAATATGGTGTTTCATATCCAACCTTTTGACCAAACTGTCCAACTAAGCTTTATCCACGTCGCGTATAGTTACCAAGAGTCGCATGCTAAATATGGTCCATGGAGAGCCATGCCCAAGTGAGCACAAGGATCAAGTTGTCTGCTGAACACATCAACCAAAACTATGAATAGCTACATCTATAAACCATTGAAGATACAAGTATTCAATGCATGTGGGATAAAACTCCCCAGTTTGACAAATAAGAATATGACTTGGAGATTTTGTATGCCTATTAAAGTTTTAATCTTGAGAGGTTGAGTGTTGGCAAACAGTGACAGGAGTATGAGAATCATCTTGGCGATGCAAAAAAGCTTCAAAATCTATTCATGTCAAAGTTGGCAGGTTGTTGGGGACTTCTTGCTGCTCCATTCGATTCATACTTTGTTGATCATTTCAAGAAAGTAAAATGTTGTTTATCATCATAATATAGATTGGCTAGAGCTAGATGAAGTTTTACAATTTGGTCCATTTCTATCACAATGAAGAAATTAAATCATAAAAGAGTTTTTCAGTTTTTCAATAAAAAGCTTGTAGTTTTCAAAGGTGAGCAATGGCACTTGAAGATCAACGGTTGTAGTTTCATAGCAAACCCCCTTACAATTCGAAGTTTAACAAAGGGGGGATAAAAAATAAGTTTTTTGTCCAAACTGGGAAAGGTTACATGGTAAGATTTGGTGAATAGTGGGGGACCCCTTGAAAAAACCAGATACATCTAGTACCCCCATGCCTTCCACTTCAGTATACAACCTATGAAAAGAGTGATTTTATTATGGTAATGGTTTTAGTTTCAATGGTGAATAATGTAAACTTTGAAACGGGAACTATAAACTCAAAACGGGAACTATGGCCAAAAAACCCCCAAAAAACATCAAAAACAATGCTAAAAACGAAAAGTGTGTATACTGGAACGATGTTTTTATTTTTTAGGCATCAATTTTGAACATGTTTTAAAAATGGCAGTGACTACGAAATTTAATATGAAATTTTCGCGCAAAATATAGCTTCAAAATGAAAGTGATGATACGGAAACAATGATTTTTTTTTAAGGGTCAATTTTCAAAATTTTTAAAAAATGCTAATAAAACCAAATTTTTATGTGTCAAACAAAGTTGTTTATGAGGGAAAAAACACATTAATGTTTTTGATAGAATATCATTTTTCTTTCCTAAGTATAAATCTAACATGTTTTCAACCATAACATGCTAGATACAAAAAAATTGAAATTTTTTCAACTATAAAATTAAAAAACCATGACATTATGAACAAATTACATCACTAAATGAATTCAAAAGTCATTATTTGTATATTGAATAAAACATACATTATATCTCTAATTTAATATTGCATTGTAGATATTTTAAACAATAAAATTGATCATAATTAAGACATATAATCCAACAACATAAAAATTCCTCATAACTTCTCATTTAACACCATATGGAAAACATTCATTTTATTTGAAGATACGATGCATACATCAGTTATATAAACTGTCTTAAACAATTATTCAAAATCACTCATATTTTCTTTCACACCATCAGAATTCACATCTTCAGATGAGTGACTGGATGCTGACGAAGATGTTCCATATTCTTCTCTTTCATCAACTAGTGCCCCATCTGAGTCCACATGCATGCCCAACATTTCAGGTTTCAAAATTCTTCTAGATCTACGACTGGTTTCGGCTGACTCCCATGTCAACACTGTTCCTTCTGGTAAAAACCTTTTCAAAATCTCTATCATCTTGAAGCGAAGAGTTCCTCTCTTTGTTAAATTGAAGTCATAAACAAGTATGTCAACCTGCTCCAATTTTAATATGTCTGTGCGACAGTGATTTATATTTGTACCGTTTCTTTTTCTTTTTCTGCCATTTCTTTTGTCAACTACCATCGCTGGCTTATACACACCATTGAATGGGTGTGTATTTGTGGCATACCAATGTACTTCAACACTTGTAACATCATCATTTTCTATAAAGACCTTTATAACTTTAGCAACCCAAAATGGATAGCCATTGGGATCTCCATCTGCTAGCACTGCAATCATGCAACCCTCCTTAATATCTTATATTGAACCCCTATAAAGGTCTTCCATGGCTTCACGTTGTGCACGAGATCTTCTGGAACCAATATACATCTCTCTTTCCGCTGCCTGTGAAGAATTAATAATACCTTGAGATTGTTGTTGTTCAACAATGTTTACTTCCTCATGTTCATTTGACACATTTTGTGGCCAAATAAATGGATTTTTCAAAGGTGTATCTTCATTTGTTGTTTTGGAAATGATATCACTTTGATTATTGAAAAATGACTCCCACCAAACTGAATCAGCAATGTCAAAGTACTCATATGTATATCTAATACATTTTTTAATTTCTTCCAGGCAATCAGAGTAATTTATATCTCTATTCTGACTGTGTGCATTCTAAACTTCACCAACTGATTGTAATAACAATATTTTGATGCAAATATTGGATGATCTGGAATGAACTTCAAAAATTGCAAACCTGATGACGGTGCCCATTCTGTAGTAGTTGAATACTTCTTGCCCCATATTAGTGTTTTCCCATCAATTTTTTTGATACGAAATTGATGTTGGAAGCTAGTGTCATTAAGTTGTTCAATGCATTTCCCCTCACCATATGATCCCAGAATAAACCTTTGCATGTCAACAGTTTCTTCCAACACATCAAAAGTAGGCTCTGGCATGTATGATTTCTTAATACATTCAATTAGTGATGGCAAGCTCCCAACTTCCTTCCTCCTCAATGTGACTGAAAAACAACTGAACATCTGATCAATATGGTCATGAGTGTGCCCAACAAGAAGGAAACCAACCTTTACCTTTTGAAAAATTCTCAATTCAACAAGCATGTTTAGATATCCAAAAACAACCTGATTTTTGTTTTCATGGCAAGTGTTGTCCAATTGTAGATATAGTACTTCAGGAAGATTACCAGACCAATGAGAAATCACATCCTGAATTATGGTTATGGTCAGATTGGCATCATTATGAATATTTTGAGCTGTGAAGGTCACCCTTGCCAACATTTCCCCATTGAAGACCATACAACCGACCAAGTGAAATTGAATAAAATTTTCCTCCTATAAATTTTTGGGTGTGCGAACAAAATGTGGTAAAAGTGTTTTCTTCTGGTCCATACCATCAATTATCAAACCAAAATATTTATTTGGATTACCATAACACTTCTTTCGATGCTTGTACAACTTCTTTCTTTCGTTTGTTTGTTGTTCGCGATGCTCCTGAAGTACTTTGACAATTAAATCTACACAACATAAAAGAAATTCATTAAGAAATATGTTTTCATAGTTGATGACTATACAATTTTAAAAGTTAAAGTTATGAACGCTTACCTCTTTCTGAGCCTTCACATTTGTCCCTTTTTTATTTAAGAGAATCACATGTACTGCAAATCCCCATCCTTGTCTTCTTAGGAATATGAACATTGTTGAATTCTTTCTTCCATACCTTCACAAAATATTGATATGTAATAAACTAGCCATGTCCCTCAGCACCTTCTTCATATTCTTTGTATAAGTTGTAGATTTCTTGTCTTGAAAAATTATCTGGAATGTGTATTGTCTCTCTATTTGGCATACACTCTCCATGCTTTGAAAAGAAATCTTTCATCCATGACATTGTAGTATTTGATAATGGCCCAAACTATCTTTTATGACATACTTCTGAATAAAATGTGGGATCCTTTTCCAAATTTTCTTGAATTCTCGAGAGATGAAAATTCCCAATCAAATGAAACATTTTGAAACCTTTTCTACAGATAAATAAAGTCCCAATATGATAATCATAACCTGACAATGTAGATTGCATGCACCCAACTAAATATGAATTTTACATGCTTTTATTCATTGACAAATATATCTTCCTGCTTTCTAATGCAAATTTGAAATCCATATGTTTCAAGCAATATTTTTGGCAACATTCACTCGAAATGAGAGCACTGATAGAACTTCTTCTCGTCAAATATTCTGCTCTACCCCTTGTATAACTAGAACAACTTGCATTGATAAGAAAAGGTCTGCTCCTACTCCTCGATACAATATTTCTTAGCAACATCTCCATCATTGGATCATCATTTGTATAAGGCTTTTCATCATCATTAAGAGGAATGTTATCCACACTATGATCAGCTCTGCTTTTCAAATATTGACTTGGAGGATATTCTTCATCTTCCGCTTCTTCAGTGCTACTGTCATAGTCCTTAGAATTCAGACTGAATGGAAAATATGGCTCGATGTTTAATGGATATTCTTCCTCATATGCATTGTCAGCGCTACTCTCATAGTCCATAGAATTAGGACTACGTCGAAAATGTGACTGTTTACTTAATGAAGATGCTACATCCAATCCTTTGTCACTGCTACCTTTATACTCATTAGAATTAGGATTAAGTGCATCATCCTGTCCTTCATCACTGCTGCTCTCATAGTCCTTAGAATTAGGAATAAGAGGACACAGTGACACTCCATTCTTTTGAAATTCATCATCACGCTCTTCATAACTATTTCTCTCATAGTCTGCCGAATTAGGACTAAGTGGACACCATGGCACTCCAATCTTTTGAAATTCATCATCCCACTCTTCATCACTACTGCTCTCATAGTCCTTAGAATTAGGACTAACTAGACACCATGACACTCCATACTTTTGAAAATCAACATCATGCTTTTCATCACTACTGCTCTTATAGTCCTTAGAATTAGGACTATGTTGACACTTTGACAATCCATTCTTTTGAAATTCGTTATCACGCTTTTCATCACTGCTGCTCTCATAGTCCTCAGAATTAGGACTAAGTGGACACTGTGACACTCCATTCTTTTGAAATTTTCCATCATGCTCTTCAAAACTACTGCTCTCATAGTCCTCAGAATTAGGACTAAGTGGACACTGTGACACTCCATTTTTTTGAACTTCACCATCATGCTCTTCAAAACTGCTTCTCTCATAGTGTTGGAAATAATACTGAGAGGGGGGGTGAATCAGTATTATCTAATTCTTTTAATAAATCTTCTTTATTTGTTCTTTGAATTATTTTTGCATGTCAGTACCATAAAATAATGAGCATGAACAAAAGAAAACAGATAGTCACACCAAAGAACACAAGATGTAAGGTGGAAACCCAATGTGGGTGAAAACCACCTGCTGCAATATGTCTCTATCTTCTTTCAAATTAGAAACTCCTTTTACAATGGTTTTGTATTGGTGCAGTCCTTTACCAGTACACAGGCTGCAACCTGCAGAGAGCTACAACTCTCTCTCTCGTTTTCCAGTCTCTCTTGGAAGGGAGCCACAACCCCCTACTTCTTTTCTTACAAGGATCACTTTTCATAAATTTTCAAACTGGATCCATAAGCATCAAATGATCATCAAGTATAAGAGAATCACCCAATCAACTGTAGTAACCAGATCAACAATAATAGGACCAAACCCAGAACACAACAATGATAAACAAAGATCTTAAGAGAAGTAAGCACCATGCTCAACTTCTCGCCTGCTTACGTAAGCACCCTGCTCAATTGTTGGCCTGCTTACTGTACTCACCCTGCTCAACTGCTTGCCTGCTTACAGTATGCACCCTGCTCAACTGCTAGCCTGCTTATGTACGCACCCTGCTCAACTGCTAGCCTACGTACCTCGCTCTGAGTCCATTGAACTACCTGTGGACCTCCGCACCTGCAACCCTTCTGTGCTTGCGTATGTACGCACCTGCAACCCTTCTGTGCCTACGTATGTACGCACCTGCAGCCCTTCTATGCCTGCGTACCTTCGCACCTTCAACCCTTCTGTGCCTGTGTACCTCCGCACCTGCAACCCTTCTGTGCCTGCATACCGGCGCACCTGAAACGCTTCGTTCCTGCGTATGTACGCACTTTTCTTTCACTGTACCTGCGTACCTTCGGGCATAGATGATTTCAAGACTTCAGAATTAACCCAGACAGTCAGATCTACAGATCTGAACATGCGCCGAAGAGATCTTAGTCCATCAATAGATTCGCCTTATTTATATCTAGACCAGATCTAGCCCTCGTAAGATATTCAACCCAAAACATGCTCAAGCCAAATGATCTCCTTTGCTTTATATAGGAAAGCTCTTCCTTAAAACATGGATCAATACCACGAGCCGACACCATAATAACCCAATACCATCAGCTAAATACCAAGAGTAAAACATAAGAAAACCCCACATGTGAATTTCTTTGCCTTGAAATGTGTGCACTGGGGGTACGCACCTCCTGAATGGGATAACTGCGGGTATGTACGCACTTTATGTAACACTGACCTGCGTGTATGCACCTTATGTAAGGTGTACCTGCGTACCCCTTATTTTCTTCAATATTTGATAGTTGATCATCAATCTCTGCTGCTGACTTGAAGTACTGTGATCTATCACCTGAATGGGTTGCCATCAAGGACAACACTTTAGCCATAATGCCAACAATCTCCCCCTTTGGACTTGATGGCAACCTCAAAACTTCAGCTTCATTCTCCCCCTTTGACATCAAGGGCAAATGGTTATGCTCCCCCTAAGCACATGCTCCCCCTGAATATGAACCAGATCTGCAACGAAGAACCATAATCCACCATGAAAGAGATAGAGACATATTGCAGCTACTTCCAAGATCTCCTTTTGCACATCCTCCATAATGCCAACAATGCATTATAAGCTCCCCCTGAACCTGTACCATCAATGAGAAGAGGTTCAGCAATAAGATGATGCATCAACAACCCCCAGCTTTTGCCTGAGGTATTCAAAAGTGTCCCTGGGCAATGGTTTGGTGAGAATATCAGCAACTTGTTCCTTAGAAGGAACATACTCCAACTTGACCTTCTGTTCAAGCACTTGTTCCCGGAGAAAATGGTACTTGATTGGTATGTGCTTGGTTTTTGAATGCATAACAGGATTCTTTGAGATGCTGATTGCACTTGTGTTATCACATAAGATGGGGATTGGTGGTGTACAAGTGATTTGAAAATCCTGCAAAGTTTGCATCATCCAAAGGAGTTGGGTGCAACAAGATGCAGCAGCAACATATTCCGCTTTAGCTGCAGACAAGGCAATTGAACTCTGTTTCTTGCTGAACCAAGATACCAGTCTGGAACCCATAAAGAACGCACCACCACTTGTGCTTTTCCTGTCATCCACGCTTCCGGCCCAATCTGCATCTGTATAAGCATGAAGTGTAAGATCTGTATCTCTAGGATACCATAAGCCATAATTTTGAGTCCCTTGAAGATATTTGAAAATTCTCTTCACTGCCTGAAGATGAGTCTCCTTCGGATTTGCCTGAAATCTTCCAACTATTCCAACTGCATGCATGATGTCCGGTCGGTACCTGTCAAATAAAGTAAACTTCCAATCATAGATCTGTAGGTTGGTTGATGTACTGCTGCAGATTCATCATTTGCACTGAGGCTACATCCTGTGACCATGGGTGTACATACTGGTTTTGCATCTTCCATACCATATTTCTTCAAAATCTGTTTGAGATACTTGGTTTGAGATAAAAATATTCCTCCTTCTTTTTGTTGGATTTGCAAACCAAGGAAATATGTCAGTTCTCCTAGCAAGGACATTTCAAATTCTTTATGCATGACCAAGGAAAAACTTTGACTCATAGCTTCTTCATTGCTCCCAAAAATAATGTCATCTACATACACAACAAGTATTAGCAATTTGTCATTTTCAACTTTTATATAAAGATTGCTATCTGCTGATCCTTTTGAAAATCCTTGTTGATGAAGATATTTGTCCAAACGGTAGTACCAAGCCCTTGGAGCTTGTTTGAGACCATAGAGAGCCTTCTTCAATCTGCATACAAGATTTGGATCATTTCCAAGAATGAACCCATCTGGCTGTTCAATGTACACTTCTTCTTCCAAGTCTCCATTCAGAAAGGCTGATTTCACATCCATTTGAAATACTTTGAAGTTTTGAAAACTTGAGAGAGCAAGGAACATTCGGATGGCCTCAAGTCTTGCAACAAGAGCAAAGGTTTCTTCAAAGTATATTCCTTCTTGCTGCGCATACCCTTTACAAACAAGTCTGGCTTTGTTTCTAATTACTTCTCCATTTTCATTCAATTTATTTTTGAAGACCCATTTTGTTCCGATAACATTCTTATCTTTTGGTCTAGGAACCAGCTCCCAAGTGTTGTTCTTTTCGATTTGCTCAAGTTCTTCATCCATTGCTTTCACCCAACATTCATCTTCGCATGCCTCTTTCACATTTTGTGGTTCAGTAGAAGAGAGTAATGTCAAATAGCTTGAAGCTTCTGCAACTGTTATTCTTGTTTGTACACCTGCTTCTTTCTGCCCCATAATATGAGATTCTGGATGATTCTTCTGAACATATCTGGATGGAGTCTTTTCTTCTATTCTTGTTTGCTCCTCTGGTTCTTCTTGAGGTTCTTCTTGAGGTTCTTCTTCTTCATCATTCTGTCGTTGGGGGTAGCCTTCATCTTCTTCGATGTCTTCATGATGTACTTGCCTAGGAATGTATCCCTTCTCATCAACCACTACATCAATGCTGTCAACAATTCTGCCAAGTCTTTTATTATAGCATTTGTATGCTTTGCTATGTGGAGAGTAACTAAGAAGAATTCCTTCATCTGCTCTAGGTTCAAGTTTGCCAAGCTGCTCATCAGTATTCTTGATATAGCATTTGCTCCCAAAGATTTTGAAGTGCTTTACTGAAGGAGTCCTACCACTTCAGAGCTCATGAGGAGTTTGAGTGATGTTCACCCGGACATTTGTTTTGTTGAGAATAACAACTGCAGCATGTGCAGCTTCACCCCAGAAAGTTGCGGGAGTTCCTGACTCATCAAGCATAGCACGAGCCATTTGTTGGACCGTTCTGTTCATTCTTTCCACAACTCCATTTTGCTGAGGAGTTCTTGCTGTAGAGAATTCTCTTCTTATCCCATGTTCTTCACAGAAATAGAAAAATTCATTTGAAGTAAATTCCCCACCTCTGTCGGATCTGAGGCACTTAATTTTGTGACCTGATTCATTTTCAACCAAGGCTTTGAAGGATTTGAATTTTTCGAATGCTTCATCTTTGTGCTTCATAAGTCCTAACCAGACAAACCTGGAGAAATCGTCAATGAATAATATCAAGTATTCTTCTCCTCGAGGTGTTCTTTTCCTGAAAGGACCGCATGTATCTGTATGTACTAGCTCAAGAGGCATGCTGGCTGATCCTTCTTTCTCTGGAAAGTTAGTTCTGGTTTGTTTTCCAAACTGACATGATTTGCATATGGTGTTGTCAGGAATTTTGATATCTGGAAGATCACGAACTACCTGATATTTGCATGCTTTCCTTATTTGTGAAAAGCTTAGATGTCCCAACCTCCGATGCCATAACCAGTGCTCATCATCCTTACTCAAATAGCATTGTTGTTGTCCTTCTTCAAATATGTACAGATTATTTGGAGTTCTTTTGCCTTTGATCACTGTTTTACCTGTATCAAGATCACGAACAAGACATCCATTTGATCTGAATATAACCTCGGTTCTTTGATCACACATCTGGCTGACACTTAGAAGATTATGCTTCAATCCATCAACATACAAAACATTTCCAGCCTTGACCTTTTCTTTTAACTGAGCAATGCCTTTTCCTTTTATAGTTGCAGGAGTATCATTTCCAAAAGAGACTTTCTTTCCCTTTTCTAGAGTAGAGTAAGACTCAAGTTTTTCTTTATCACCTGTCATATGCTTCGAACATCCACTGTCAATGTACCATAGATTTTCCTGTCCTTCTGCACAAAATGCTATTCCACATCTTTCTGTTTGAGGTTCCTTTATTCTCCATGTTTTGGTACTTGAGGCTTGTTCCTTTTTCTGCTGAAACCTGCTCCTGCATTCAGAGTCTTCATGACCAAAGTTATTGCAAATACAACATTCAACTTCATTTTCAAGAACCGAAAAGTTGTTATAGGTCCTTTTTGTAATCCCCGTCATACTTCTTTGTTTTTGAGCTTCCCTAGTCATGATCGTTTTATATGCAACACATTGAGCTGCTTTGTGACCAAAGTTATGGCAAGAAAAGCATTTTCCATTGAAGAAACTTCTGCGGTTATCGAATCTACCAGCCAATTGATTGTAATTTCTATTGTCATCTATTCTTGAACCAAATTGAGAATATTTTACATGTGGCTGGTTGTAGCTTTTGTTCACCCTTAAGATGGATTGCCCCTGATAGTTTCTGTTTGTAATTCGTCCCTGCTTTACCTGATGATCTTCATTGTGCTTTTGCTCATTTCTTCTTGCTGCATCAAGATAACTTTTTGAGGTGGATGCTTGAGAAGTTTCTCCATTATAGCCCAGACCTGTCTTGTTTAGTGGAGACTGCTGCACATTGATAATCTCATCCAAAGTTTCAGATCCTTTGACAAACTTGAGATTAATAGCTTTTGTTTTCTCAATCTCTTTTCTAAGACCAACAATTTCACCTTCTAATTTTTCAAGATGTTTTTCCTTTTCATCAATTTGAAATTGTAGAGTATCAATGATCATGTTCTTTTCTTCTATACATCTATTGAGTCTAGTAATTTCATCATAAAGGTTATCCACATTTATAGCATCCATATAATCATCATCTTCAAATGCCATTAACAACTTATATTCATTACCTTGTTCATCTTCATCACTGTTTGATAGACCATCACTATCTTCATGAGTGTAGTAGCTTTTCTTATTTGCATTTTGTTTCTTGTTCCATCTAACAGGTTCCTTTCCTTTAGCATAATGACCTACTCTTCCACAAGCAAAGCATTTAAAAGGTAACTTACCTCTAAACCTTCCAGAACCCCTTTGAAGATTTCTGACAAAATTTGATTCTTCTTCCTCTTCTTCTGGGACGTGGCTCGCTTCATAATAATCTCCTTTGCCTGATGCCTCGAAAGCAGCTTCTCTTCTGTCTGATGGACCTCCCTTTCTCATTTCATAAGCAGTTAGAATTCCATGTAGCTGAGACATAGTAAGAATTCGTAGATTTTCCTTTTCTTCTATTGCAGATACTTTAGATGCAAACTTGGGGGACAATGATCTTAGAACCTTTTCAACTACAATAGCCTCTTTTATTTCTTCACCCAAATTTTTCATACAGTTAACAACCTCATATACCCGAAGAAAATAGTTAGCCACACTTTCATCATTATACATTTTGAGAGTCTCATACTGAATTCTGAGAGTTTGAAGTTTAGCACGCTTTACCTATTCATCTCCTTCATAGCTCGTGACAATTTTGTCCCATATCTCTTTTGCGAATTTATAGTGCATTACCTTCATGAATTCTGATTGAGATATACATCCTAATAGAGTACTGACTGCTTTCGCATTTGTTTCATACTTCTTTTTCTCGGCTGCATCTGTAGGAGTAGTTGAAGGAAAAGCGTAGCCTGTCTCTACAATGTCCCAAACTTCTGTACCAAGAGATTGAAGATAGGCAGTAACTCTTACCTTCCAATAATTGAAGTTTGTCCCATCAAAAACCGGTGGCCTGATTGATGCTTCTCTCTCGTATTTGCTCATGATGAATGATCTACCTTCAAGCGATCAAGCTTCTCTGAAGGACCTGCTCTGATACCAATTGTTGGAAATAATACTGAGAGGGGGGGTGAATCAGTATTATCTAATTCTTTTAATAAATCTTCTTTATTTGTTCTTTGAATTATTTTTGCATGTCAGTACCATAAAATAATGAGCATGAACAAAAGAAAACAGATAGTCACACCAAAGAACACAAGATGTAAGGTGGAAACCCAATGTGGGTGAAAACCACCTGCTGCAATATGTCTCTATCTTCTTTCAAATTAGAAACTCCTTTTACAATGGTTTTGTACTGGTGCAGTCCTTTACCAGTACGCAGGCTGCAACCTGCAGAGAGCTACAACTCTCTCTCTCGTTTTCCAGTCTCTCCTGGAAGGGAGCTACAACCCCCTACTTCTTTTCTTACAAGGATCACTTTTCATAAATTTTCAAACTGGATCCATAAGCATCAAATGATCATCAAGTATAAGAGAATCACCCAATCAACTGTAGTAACCAGATCAACAATAATAGGACCAAACCCAGAACACAACAATGATAAACAAAGATCTTAAGAGAAGTAAGCACCCTGCTCAACTGCTCGCCTCCTTACATAAGCACCCTGCTCAACTGCTTGCCTGCTTACTGTACTCACCCTGCTCAACTGCTTGCCTGCTTATAGTACGCACCCTGCTCAACTGCTAGCCTACTTATGTACGCACCTTGCTCAACTGCTAGCCTGCGTACCTCGCTCTGAGTCCATTGAACTGCCTGCGGACCTCCGCACCTGCAACCCTTCTGTGCCTGCGTATGTACGCACCTGCAACCCTTTTGTGCCTGCGTATGTACGCACCTGCAACCCTTCTATGCCTGTGTACCTCCGCACCTTCAACCCTTCTGTGCCTGCGTACCTCCGCACCTGCAACCCTTCTATGCCTGCGTACCGGTGCACCTGAAACGCTTCGTTCCTGCGTACGTACGCACTTTTCTTTCACTGTACCTGCGTACCTTCGGGCATAGATGATTTCAAGACTTCAGAATTAACCCAGACAGTCAGATCTACAGATCTGAACATGCACCGAAGAGATCTTAGTCCATCAATAGATTCGCCTTATTTAGATCTAGACCAGATCTAGCCCTCGTAAGATATTCAACCCAAAACATGCTCAAGCCAAATGATCTCCTTTGCTTTATATAGGAAAGCTCTTCCTTAAAACATGGATCAATACCACGAGCCGACACCATAATAACCCAATACCGTCGGCTAAATACCAAGAGTAAAACATAAGAAAACCCCACATGTGAATTTCTTTGCCTTGAAATGTGTGCACTGGGGGTACGCACCTCCTGAACGGGATAACTGCGGGTATGTACGCACTTTATGTAACACTGACCTGCGTGTACGCACCTTATGTAAGGTGTACCTGCGTACCCCTTATTTTCTTCAATATTTGATAGCTGATCATCAATCTCTGCTGCTGACTTGAAGTACTGTGATCTATCACCTGAATGGGTTGCCATCAAGGACAACACTTTAGCCATAATGCCAACACATAGTCCTCAGAATTAGGACTAAGTGGACACTGTGACACTCCATTCTTTTGAACTTCACCATCATGCTCTTCAAAACCGCTACTCTCATAGTCCTCAGAATTAGGACTTAGTGGACATCGTGGCACTTCGTTCTTTTGAACTTCACCATCATGCTCTTCATCATTGTGGCTTTCATAGTCCTTAGAAGTAGCACTAAGTGGAATCTGTGACTCTTTATTTATTTGAAATTCTCCATCCCCTCTTTCTTTAGTGCTGCTCTCATAGTCCTTAGAATCAGGACTAAGTGGGAGAATTGAATTTCTATTCATAGTGGAAGAATTCCCGCTATATTCATCAATATGAATAGAGTTGTTTCGCGATGAAGAAGTTGATGGTGTATAAATCGAAACTTCACTATCAAAACAATCCATCCCTTTCAAATAGAAGATGTTGAATGATACAAATGGAGAGTCTCCTAAAGTTATCATATAGCTTAAAGAATGAAATTTTTCCCTTCAAAAAGTTTTGCGAAAATATTTCCCTCCAAAAAGTCTGTTAAATTTATTTACCTTAATTATTTTGTTCTACAATTTATTGAAAAATGTAAACTAAATTTGTTTATGAAATAAATCATTAAAATTAAAATTGTACACCACAAATCCTACATTAATTATTTTAATAGTTAAACTATATAATATTCGCTTTACAATTCTACAATATTTGCTTTATAATATTTAAAACAAATTATCCCACATTCAACCCGTTGTAAAACAAATCTATAATATTTGCTTTATAATATTTTAAAACAAATTATCCCATATTAACCGTACAGTAAAACATCTCCATAATTTCACTTATATATTAAAATTTCATTATCACTATTACTCACATCACATCTAAGCTTTCTGAAAATCGTTGAAAGACTCGTGAATTTGTGGAGCAGCTAAATTGCTATCAACAACATATTCAACAAAGAATTCTCGTAATTGAAAGGTAAGTTAAATTTTTTTCCTTAAAAACTTTTATATTAAATTAGTTTAATGAAAAAGATTTTTTTTTTAAATTAATAATTTTCCTGAGCCAAAATAACAATTACATCCATCGTGAGCATGGTGGGCCTGATCAAACTCAATCGCTTAACACCGGTGGGTGGACCGTCGTGGTGTCGCGGGGTGGGCGGGGTGTGAGGGCATGGGGGAGCGGTAGGGGTGCAGGGGTGTCCCAGCGGATCGCCTACCTGTCGTAGGGTTGGGCCCCTGCCCCCTTAACCCCCTCAATGCCACCCTCATCCCTTACCATCAACCCCCCATAGCCCTCACCCCCCCTGGCCCGCTCCCTCGCCCATCCCTCCCTCACGCCCCTCTCTCACCTCCCCGTGCCGCACTAGGCACCCTCACCCCTCCCTCAGCCCCACCAGCGCTCTACCCATCTCGCCCCCACGACCACCTCACCACAACCCCCACCTCAACCCCCCCCCCCCCACCGGGTGCCCCCCGCCCCTCCACACCACACCTCCCCCCCCCCTCGGGCGCCCCACAGCACCCCACGTACCCCACCCCCGGGCACCCCCCACCCCTCCACACCACACCTCCCCCCCCCCACCCCCCGGGCGCCCCACGTACCCCACCCCTGGGCACCCCCCACCCCTCCACACCACACCTCCCCCCTCGGGTGCCCCCCGCCCCTCCACAGCACACCTCCCCCCCCCCCCCCCCCCAGCGCGTCGCGCCCCGCTCCACCCGACCTCTCCTCCCCGCCGCTCAGGCACGCCCCTCTCCACCCCACCTCCTGCTTGGGTGCGGCACCTCGCCCCCACCCTACCCTACCCCCCACCCCAACCCCCCCGGGCCACCCCCCTTCCCCCTCCCCGACGCCCAACCCCCTAACCCCCAGGCACCCCCCACCCCAACCCCCCTCCCCCGGGCGCGCCCTGCCCCTCCACACCACACCTCCCCCCCCACCCCCCTGCGCGCGCTGCGCCCCTCTCCACCCGACCTCCCCTCCCCCCGCCCGGGCGCGCCCCTCTCCACCCCACCTCCCGCCTGGGTGCGGTGCCCCGCCCTTGCCCGGCAGCCGGGAATCCCCCACCACCTACCGGGCGGGGGTGCGGGCACCCCGGGTGGCGCTACCTCGGTCGGCGCCACCTGGGCCGCCCACGCCCCTGCCCGACAGGCGGCAGGGCGATTCCGAGGCAACGCCACCTGGGCCGCCCGCGCCTGCGCCTGGCAAGCGGTAGGGCGATTCGAGGCAGTGCCACCCGGGCTGCCCGCGCCCCCGCCCGGCAAGCGGCAGGGCGATTCAGAGGCAGCGCCACCAAGGCCGCCCGTGCCCCTGCCTGCTGGGCGAGGGCGTGGGTGGCAGGGCCAAGGGAGGGTGGGCGGGCACACCTGGGGGGAAGGGGGTTGGGCCGGGGGTGCCCGGGTGGAGGGGGGCTGGGGCGGGGGGCGCCTGGGTGGGGGTGGACACCGGGGAGGGGAAGGGAGGGGCGACCCGAGGAGGTTGGGGTGGGGAGCGCCCGAGCGGGGGGAGGTGGGGGGTGGGCGCCCGGGTGGGGGGGATGGCACGGGGGGAGGTTGGGAGGGGCGCTCGGGCAGGGGAGGTGGGGAGGGGCGCCTGGGCAGAGGTGGGGGGCGGGCGCTAAGGAGGGGGGGGGCAAACCCGTGGAGTTGGGCGGGCGCCCGGGCAGGTGGGTGAGGGGGTCCAGGCGGGGGTTGGGGCGGCAGGTGGGGCATAGGTGGTGGGAGGGGGTGCCCGCCTGGGGGTTGGGAGGGTTGGGGCGCGGGGGGTGGTAGGCCACCCCAGTGGGGGGTGGGTGAGAGCGCGGGGGTTGGGAGGGCACCCGCCCGGGGGGGGTGGTGGGTGGAGGCGCCCTGGCGGGGGCTGGGGTAGGGAGGGGGTTCGGTGGGATGGGGTGGAGGGGGTGGGTTGGGGTGCCCGCCCAGGATGGGGGTGTGGGTTTGTGGAAAGGTTGGGGCACGGGGGGTGGAAGGGCGCCCGAGCGGGGGGTGTGAGGGATGGTGCCCGTGGGGGCGAGGGGGTTGGGTTGGGGCACCCGGGGGGGTGGTTGGTGCGGTCGTGCGCCTAGGCAAGGGGTTGAGATGACACGCCCAGGGGGGCAGTGGGGGGGTTGTGGCGCGAGGGAGGGGGGTCGCTGGTGGGTGGCTTGGGTGGCTAGGGGAGGGCGCCCCGGAGGGGGGATGCCGATGGGTGGGTGGAGTGGAGTGTGGCAAGCACCCAGGGGGGTTGGGCGGAGAGGAGGAGGGCGCTCGTGGGTGGAGTGGAGTGTGGCAAGTGCCCGGGAGGTTGGGCGGAGAGAGGGAGGGTGCTCGTGGGTGAGGGGGAATGGCGGTGGGGGTGCCCGGGGCAGGCGGATGGTGTAGAGCGCAGGTGGGTGTGGTGAGGCACCATTACATATATATTTATTTGTACTTATTAAAAAAAATAGACATTTCATATTATATATATATATATATATATATATATATATATAGTTAATTTTGGAATGCTTTATTCGTGATTTACTTTTTTTACACTAGAATGTTAATGCATGTCCTTTTAGAATGTGAGGGGCGGTGGGTGGGGCGATTTTTGATCATACAAATAAAAAATTTATGATATATTTTCGTTGTTAATTTAAGTTAATATATTTCTATTATTTACTGTTTTATGTGTTTCTATTTTCCAGGAAAATGGCATCAAAGAAAATTTTAGTGAATCTTTCTGGACCAAAGACTCTTAAAGGTGCATCTTCAAGAAACATTGGTGAACGAACTCCACCTGAGCTCATGACTACAAATCTTTCAAGTGCCTCAAGTGATAAGAAGATGATTTCAGACTAGAAGATTTCAAAAGAGGTGAAATTTCCATCAAGAATCTGGTATGTGAAAGAAAAAGAAAGCACAAACGTGAATATATATCTATATATCGATATACCGAATGATAATGGAATTTTTGAGGTGATGGGAAGAGTCATAGGTATGTGTTCGGTACCGGACACTGAAGTTGTTTGCGTACTTATAAAAGCTCCCAAGTCGCATGAAAGGGTTAAATACCAACTATCATATTCATTGTATGACACGAGAGATGTATCTACAAATTTGTGTAATCAAATCGTAAATGAGATGACACAAAACATCGTAAGTAGTGTTGTTTATATTTGTATTTTGTATTCTTGAAAGTGTCTCGCTATATTTTTTACCTTTGTTTTTTATTGACATATGATAGTTTGTTTGGTAGAATTTCATTGAAAGTTGTTCAATTAAGTTGGGAGGCATTCATTTCACAGAGCATGATATCATGAAAGTTGTCAATAGTTTTTACTCGGTGTCAGAAGAAGATATGGAAAATAAGAAAAATGTAGTAATTGATAATGCTACAAAACTACATCCAAAGAATCAGAAAAATAGGCCTCTGGTGGATAAATATAGCAAGGGTAAACAAGTTACTTTTGAGAACGATGAAGTTGAAAATGAAAATGAAGCATATGTTGCCATTACTGAAGATGACATTGGAATTGAGAAGAGCCATAAAAAACCAAAAGTAACAATGCCCAAGAATAACTCTGTTGGGAATGTTATGACCAAGAAAAGTAAAGTTGAAGATTTTGAAGCAGTCATTACCAGCAGTCAAGAACCTAGTGAAACTTCAAAAGGAAGCAGAGAAATCATTACACCAGGAGCTGATTTAGAGGATGGAATTATCAAAACAAAACAAAATGTCATTCGAGAGAATTTGACAATGAGAAACTTAATTGATGGTGGTCGCACATTTCAGCTTAATGTCAGGCAAACCTACAACGCAAGTGAAGGAAAATGTCAATATCAAGTTAGAAAGCCACATCATCTGCATGTTCACAACTTGAAGACATTGATGAGGTACAATCCATATGCTCATGTGGTTAGTTATGTGCTTCTTGTTGATCCACTTCAAGTTCCCAACAAACAAGCATTTGATAAGTCAAAATGTTTTGAAATAATATTCTTGGGGGGAACCATTTTGTAGAAGCTTAAAGACAATTGATGGAGGAATATCCTAATAACCCACGTTTTGAAACAATGAAATGTATCATTTACGCTGGTTTATCAGATACAGAAGCAAATTTAGTGGCATGGGATCATAATTCAGATAATGAATATAGGATGTCTATGACTTTCATCCAAAGGGTTAGATTTATTCATAGTGAATTTGAATAAAAATGTGGTGGGGATAGGATAAATGTTACTACAGATTTCCGAAAGGAATGTTGTATGGAAATAGGATATCAAATTGAAGAGAAAACCAATTCAAAAGGTGGAAAAGGCAACAAACATAGTGATTTATTCAGAGGTGTTGATAACATTTCCCAATTGGCATTTAGAACTGGAGATGTTTGGAGGTTGATTGATGAGATTTTTAGCATGTGGGAAGACACTGCCATTAAAAACCAAAAGGTCAAAAAGTCTAAGCCGCTGATATGTGGCAACAGTAAATTAGCTCCTAAAATGAAGCATCTACCAGACGTTATAACTATCACACCTTGGAGGGTGATGCAAGGAGTGAAAGTTGAAAAAATTGTCAAAACAATATTATCTCGTGTGAGGTCAGGGGAATTATCATTGGAGGAAATGTCTGAATAATTTCAAAAGTAAGTTTGTTGAAATATTTTTATTTATTTCTAGATTATAATTATATTTTAAATAAAACATGTTGTTCTTGGTAGTATTTGTTATACATATCATTATATTAACTTTTTGTTACTTTATCTATGCAGTCACAAAGTCTATATGAAAATTCAAGAACAAATGGTTAGATTGTTGAATGAAGATAGTTGGGATGATGTTGTACGCAACTATCCAGATTCAAGTTCTACATCAACATTAAAAGCTTTTTATCTTGCATTTAAAAAGGTATCTTGATTTATACATTCATTTTATTCACATGTGTACTATTTTTAATTTATAACTTACACATATATTTTTTTATTTTATAAAAGATGAGGAAGGATGATAATGGAGCGCCAGATAGTTTCAAAACCTTTATTGAAAAAGTAAAGATCGAAAGACTGAGGAAGCAACGTATTAAGAATGTTCAACTTGATCCAACTCTTAATCATTTCATTTGGAATGGGCTAGACACTATTCAATATCAAGTAATACAAGGCGACTGCGAAGACATTGCTAAACTCATACCTAAAAGGGATTATGCCCTAGTCATTGTAGATATCCCCCATGGTTTCAATATTCCAAACATTGACTATGATAGTGACCCTTATACTTATCAAGCTCTTAGTAAAGTGGTTGCGAGATTTGTAGAAGCCACGTCATCACCATTATGGATATTTGTGACATTTCATTCAGACACACAATTGGAAATGATATTGTCAAGCTTCAAGGGGAAAACAAATTCAAGGATGCAGCTTACATGGTAAGACGTTTAAAATGTATACTTGATTAATGTTGAAAATTTTATTTATGTACAAGTTAATTGAACTTTTACTATTTCATGTTACAAGAAAAAGTCAAATCTTCTTAATAATGAAGATCAACAATTTATAAATGGTTGTGAGTTCATTCATATTGATAGTTGGGCAAAATATGATAGCCATATGTCTATGATTTTTAATCGGGTAGACAAAAAGAGTCATAGCCAAATACTGACTTATGATGTTGTTGTGAGAAAACTAGCATATGAAGACAAAGAAGCAAAAGGAGAGATAGTTAACATTTATCAAAAACCACAATTATTGATTAACTATCTTATAGACATTTGTTCAAATGAAGGAGATTGGGTTCTGGATTTATTTTTTGGCTCAGGTAAGTTTTATTATATGGAATTGAATTTCAATATGTTATTTTTTTAATTAATATGTCATTGTACTAATTTAGTTCATTATTTCTTTTGTGTTTGATAATCAGGTACAACACTAGCATGTTGCCTTCAAAAAGGAAGAAACTGCATTCCAATTGAAAAAGATCTAGTACAGTGCAATTTCATTCAGCAAAGAATTAATGCTCTTCAATTTCTTCCAGATGCAATGCAAGAAATTGGGTTGAAGAAAGGGGACTTTAGTGAATCACATGTGGCAAAAAAGGCAAAGGAACCCCAACCACCATTACATGGAATGTTTAGAAATACATACATTGGGAGATTTGCAAACATCAAAGACCCATTAGAAGAGGAAAATGAGCAAAAGGAAACAGAAAATATTGTGGAAGAAGACAATGATGAAACTCTAGAGGACGAAGAGTTTGGATTACGTGACATTGTTGATTAAATTTAAGTTATACTTGTAAATCAAGCTTTGCAATTTTTTGACTTTGACATTTTATGAGAAGAATAAACACTCAATTAGGGTTGTTATACGTTCAATATTTGTAATATGTGATTTTCGCATTGATTTTTAAGTTAATCATTATTATTTGAAGAAAATGATTATTATTATTTTTTTGACATGAAATTCATAAAAAAAACTATTATTTAACCATTTTTAATTAAAATTATCATATCAAAATTTTGATTTTGACATGTCAATTCTAGCAAAAAATTATCAAAACGTGTAGTTTTTTAGTTATATTTATGTTAAAAATGGTTATTTTTATGTCCATTGTTAAAAAGTATTGTTTTTTAGAGACAATTATTTCATGTGGATTGAAAAATTAATTAAGGATGTATAAATATGTAGAATATCAAAATTCTAAATATCGACCTTCTAATTTAAAAATGAAAAAAAATAAAAACCTCACGGAAAAATAAATAAATAAATAAAATTAAAATAAAAAACAAAAAAATGTGAAGAAAACGACCACTTCAAAAATTATCAAATTTACAAAATAATTATTTACATTTTATACATTAAAAAATTTAAAGCCAAAAAACAGGCCTTTTAAAAAAAGGGTGTGATGCAAGATACTCACTTTTTAAAATCAACATGAAAATCACTACCATTCTAAAACGTAATGTACATAAAAAAAATTAAAGTGCCAAAAACTATGCTCTAATAAAAACATGTGCGTTCTGCATCACCCCTTTTCGAAATCAGGTCACGTTTTTGCTATCTCTACGAAACGGGTAACAGTATCAGTTCCCGTTTCAAAGTTTACATTGATGGTGCAAAAGAAGAGTGAATAGTCACTGAATTGTATGAATTTTGCTTAATAACTCCTCTAGAACATGAACCTGAGTGTTTAGGCTCTCAATCAATGGCCATTATCCATAGTAGTTGATCCTATTCAAAATATTGAGGGAGGGATGTGATCAATGCATTTTGTTTAATTAAATTTGAGACTATGATGTTTGGGAAGGAGATTCAATAAATAATTTCAAAACTTGAGCATCCAAATAAACTATCTATGTAGGCATTGATCCATAGGTTAAATCACCATTATTATTATTCTATTGTCATTAATTACTAGAAAAAATAACTAGAAGAAAAGGTGTTTCTATTGTTAAGCTTAACGGGATTTTCTAAGGAGGTCATTACTATTGCAACAATTTTATCAGTTTAGTCCATTTGGGTTTCTAGGAAGGGAATTGAAAAGGAAATTGGTGCACTGAAAGACATAACAACAATGAACAATTGTCACCATAATCTGAACATTGATATTCGAAAGGCCGCAATTGAGCAGCCAACAAAAGAAAAACATCATCCATGCTCTTTCAAGATGTCTTGCCAAGACACGCCACTAGATAGTTATGTAAAAACCATTATTTTTATTCGTTGAATTTTGAGTTAATTAATCCCATGTTTCAGGAGGAATTGATTGATTACAACAAATTGAAGGGCCACTTTCTAGATCTATCTTTTCTCAACGATTATTCAAGTCCAAATGCTTAGGAGTGCTGGAAAACCAAGGAAATGATTTGATTTTCAAGATATGGGAATGGAGCTTGGGGCTCTACATAAATCTACATCAAATGATAATATTGAGTCATCTTAGATCAATCCAATAAATTGTCTTGGATAAGAAAGGCAAAAGTGGTGATCTATGGAACTCTAAATTTTAGAATTCCATAGAGGAAATAGCTGATAAATGGTGTGATCCAGTTGAAAGGTGGCTTTGAAAAAACATCACTTTTTTTTTAGAAGTAATAATATAAAAAAGTTGTAACTGTAGATAGTTTTAGCCCTTAAATAATTAAAACAATAACTCTTTGAATGTAGTTGCAAACGCTCTGTTTTCTTCTGGAGATATGTTGAATGGATAACTTCAAGAAAATACTGAAAGAAGAAGAACCCGAGATTTTTGAATACTTTGGATGGAGTACCTAGGATGAATTTTACACGAATGTTTCTACCAAAGGGGAATAAATCAAGACTTTAATGGAAGAGAATTTTTTAGTGGCAAAGAAAGAGGACAAACATTTAGTTACTGAAAACTCTTGAAATGCTTTGTATGTAGTAAAGTCTGAGACTATTCCCAAAACTCTAAAAGGGCATCAGTAGCCCAAGAAAAGCTTGCAAAAAAATAGTTGAAGTAGATATTGGTTATGAGAGAGAACTTGTTGACACAAAGGAGCTTAATATCAAGAACAAAGAGGGCCCATTGAGAAGCTTAAATACCTTTTAGATGGTGGTTTGGAGTTGAAGAGATTATTACTAAAACCACAGCTTTATTCCAATGTTTGTAATTATTCAGTTTCATATGATGATGACAATACATAAGATAATGAAGCTTATGCAGGAATGGAAGGCTTATTTCATGACTACACCATGAAAAGTTTCCAAAATAAAAGATCATTGTTGGAGAGTGTCGGGGTTGTGAGATTTTCATTACTTTTTGTCATGAGTGTGTGGAAGGTGTATAGATGGGATGATCATCATTGGTCATGTTATTTGATTTATGATGTTTGTTTACCAACGAATTACTTGTAAGAGACATTTCTTAGCAAAAATTTACCAACATGTATGATAAAATAACAACTAGTCAAAATAGTTGGCAGAGCACTTGGCAGTCAAAGATTTATTTCCAAATTTATTGGAAGTAAATATATTTTGTGGAAATAGCTTCAACAACTTTAGATTTTAAAGGAAGAGCATCAAAATTAGTGAACCAATTCCATATTTAAAGGCAGAAGGCTTTCTATTGTATCCATATTTCCTATAACAAATTAAATATTGTTTTATTTTAGTTTATTATTAGTATTTTGTAATATTGTTTTATTTTAGTTTATTATTAGTATTTTGTAATATTGTTTTATTTTGGTTTATTATTAGTATTTTATACCTAAAAGCTTGTAATAGCTTAAGTATTGTAATTATCTATATATTATTTCATTTTGATTGTAAAAGGGTTCGCTTTTGAGCTCAAAAAGACTTTATTTTTGTAAGTCCCGAATTCTTCACAGTTTAATAAAGGCTTCTAGTTTTAATTTTTGACAGGACCTGTTCCATATGTAAGTGCTTCTAGTTGTCCATTCTATTTCCCCCATATATTTTGAAATTGTGTCAATTGTAAGGGAGGGATATGTTGAGAATCAACCTCCTTGACATCCCTTACAAGGTTATGTTCAACACTGGGCAGATCAAGTAAAAATATTATTGAACTTAGATCTCCTATGCATCATTATGTTATTGCTAATGCACAATTGTCTCCTTAGCATCATTAGATTATTGTTATTACACAATTAAAATTTATATCTTTTTAAGTTGCTAGGATCTACTCTATGCCTTCTAATATTATTAGTTGGCATAAGTATTTAGTCTGAGTATAAATGTCAACTGATAGTCTCTTAAGTCTTCTACCCAGGTCTTAAAGTTGTCATTCTTCTATCACGGTTAGATGCTAGCACTTTTATTAGGTCTCCAAAAGTGAGATTTTTATTTGTTAAGTAGGGATTTGTGACTCATTAGCAACCACCCATCTAAGAACCCCTAAATCTATCCATTGTGCTTCATAAGCTTCTATTTAGTGACAGTGAACAATAAAAAGCCTCATAACATTGAGGGAGGCCCCTCTGGTTCTAGGGATAGCTTGGGCCAAAAGTGGGTGAATTGATTTCTTGTCATGATCTTTCAGCCAAATATTTCCTTCAAGAGATAGATCCAACATTTGGCACCATTGTCGGGGAGTGTAGTAACAAAGAGATATTTTCTGGGAGAATGATAAAAACTATCTCTATTCTTTGATGGTGAACAAATACTAGGCATTGGATATTGGTTGCATTTCTTTCACCTCGAGGCCCCACTTTGTTTATTTAGTGATTCCATGGGTTACTGGTTCGAGATGCCAGATGAAGTTGTTATTATGTTAACTTGAGGATCAATAATAATTGCATTTAGTAGTATATTTTTCTTCATCTCGATAATAATAATAAAAATTGGATTTCAGCAGAGGATGAAGTCTTCATAGTTCTTCAGTGTTTTATCTTTCAGCACTACAATTCTTTGGAGATGTAAGTATAAGTTGCTCATGGAATTTGTTAGGTTCCTATAATACTAGGGATCATAATTTTGAATTGGCTATGATAAATCTTGTAATATTGTACATACATTTTCTTTTCTGCAAATGTTTTCCATATTAAAGATTAAAAAATGTAAAGAGGGTATGTCCTAAAAGAATAATCAAAGGACAAAAGGAAAAACAAATGATCAAAAAAGTGAGAAATATGAACCCCAAACCAAAACAGATCATAAAAGTGTGCACATTCAAATGCCACTCCTGTCAGTTTACCTTTTGCAAATAAGATTGTGTGCAACTTGTCTTAAATGCCACAGGCCATGATAGTCAAATAGTTTAATATTGACTACTTCATGCTTTAAATTTCATTTTATAGTTAGAGAATAAAGATCTAGCCAAATTGTTTAACCTTGGCAGATCAGTAGTTAGGTAGAGAAATAAAAATGTGCTCATAAGATTAATCTAAACCATTGGAAGTTATAAGGTTAGAATTAGATAGTTTACTTGTCAAAAGAAAAGGAAAGAAAGGGTCTGCTAGTTTAAATGCACCCAATAAAGTGAAGAAAAAATGTTATGGTAAGTAAAGGGTAGGTACAAGAAAGGTTGCAGAAGTACAAAGTTGTTAAAGCATAAGCACATTTATCATGCTTAATCTTAAGTTGCAGTATGCAGGAGCAATTATGAAAGTGAAAGGATGTTCACAAGTTGATTTGGTTAACTTCCCCTCATTTCATTTCACCCCCCACTACTTATTTACTAATTTCCCCCATTATCCCATCATTATTGAAAAAGAGATTAACTCACACAAATTACAGAAAAATACACATATAAAAATCAGACACAAAATATGGCGGAAAAACGCTGAAGCCTCATGCTTCTCTCTCATTACACATTCTCACATACAAAATAATTGAAATAGTGTTACAAATAAATAGATGAGAGATATTGGTCTCAAGATAGTGCGTGCTATCTTGGACACCTTTGGTTGAGATAATTTCTCCTTTGGTTGAGATAATTTCTCACCAGACACACCAATATAGGAGTTGCCTAAACTAACTCCTTTCTTAGAGGAACAACCCAAGAGTTAGGCACAAATTCCTAACTTGGAATATTTAATTAATTAATTTATGTTTGGATTTATTATTGTTTTATGAGAGAGTCTAACATTCCCCCCCTCAATGATAAATCCAAAAACAAGAACCATCTTCCAAGTTCTCATGTTGATCCTCAAAAACATTGCCTGAAAAAACCGCCAAAACTGGATGCTGGAAAAAACTCAAATCTGAAGAGAACATGAATCAGTTGCATGCTTGATTCATCTCTGAAGGACGCTTGACAACTCCATCATGTGCCAAGCCAACTGTCCTTTGCTTGAAAACAGCATCCGATGTCCACTGACACAATTTGATGATGATTGCCCACTGGTTGAAGATGTCGAAAAACAACTTAATGTTGCTTTTGCGAGGATGAAAGCTGCTCACTGCTGCTTTGGCTGTCGATCGCCCACTGGCGAATTTGCTGATGCTCACTGCTGATGACAAATGCCCACTGGCTGATGAAGATTCCCACTAGCTGATGAAGATGCCCATTGGCTGCTTCGCTGATGTTGTCGAGACTTTCAGTCTGACAACCACTTGTCAATTTCATTGACATTTTCCCCCCTTTGTCAGCTGAAAGGAGAGACAATCTGCTCCAAAATATATTTGAACTCCCCCCCTTCAGGTGTAGGAGAGTTGCACTGTTGTACTCCCTCATTCAACTGCATGAGAGTACCATCATCTGTTCATTGCTGGCTGCACTATGTAAGATCGTAGTCGGTTGTAGAACTGAGACAACCATTTGACTGTGGATGACCATTCCCAAGGATCAATCCAGTCATAATTTATCTTCAATCTGCCTGATTTTTGTTGATTGCGACATTTGGCTGAGGAATGATTGTTCTTGCCACAATGGCAACACGGATGGAGATCAAAACATTGATCTTCCATATGACCGGCTCTTTGACAATGAGAGCATTTCTGTTGAACATGAACTTCAGGTTGCATGCAATTTCGTTTGTCTACAACTTTCTCAGAACCTGCTGAGGTGAGTGGTTCAAGAAATCCTGCACTCACAAACTTAATGGGCTTGGAATAATCTGGGATTTGTAAGTTGGTGTCATCAGGGACATATCCTAAGCCTCGTCTATTCTTGTTATTTTGAATTTCTTCCCAGGGCTTGATGACGGGTTTGGAAGAAATTTGCTCATGAACAACTTCGACACTTGAAGTTGTTGGGATGAATGACTTGGAATCAACATTTTTATCTTCATCTGTATGGTTGAATGACTGGGAAGATGCACTCTTTTGGTGCAGCTCATCTCTTTGTAGTTGCGACTCAAGCTGAAGAAACTCAATGGTTTCATGCGTTTGCTGTAGATGCCGTGAAATATCAGCAAGAGTTTCTCTGCTGACGTGCACCATGTCTTCATCACTGGAGATGATCAAACTGTGAAGAATGTTTAACAACTGAATATGTTGTGCCATCTTGCTCACTTGAAATCAGGTTCTCTTGTTGTAGATGTTGTGCTTTGAACTGTTGCACTTTACTTGAATGACAGGCTCGCTTGCTATGGGATTTGACTGGCACACTCGCTTGATTTGTGGCTTAATGTACTTGCTGAGAACACTTGTTAGAACTTTCTGGAATTCACGCTCGCTTGATGACGAACTCAACTAGCTTGATTGGTGTTAGAGTTGAACTTGTTTTGGCTGTTTTGATGGTTGTGTCAAGGAGTTAAAACTCATGGACAGGGTGTCGATCACTGTCGAAAATGCACCCAAAAAACTTACAATGATTTTAATGACTCACAAGGAATTCACTTGTCTTAATTTGACTAAGTTGAAGAGAATGAACGTGCTTGACTTATGATCAAATCAAGACGTGGGTGTCGGTTTCAACCGAGAATGCACCCGTACAATTCATTTGGAATTTGATTCACAAGTTCTTAAATTTGTTTGCAAGAATGTTGATGTAGACTTTGCTTTGAAACAGTGAAGTTTACAAATCCATTAACTTGATTGAATGTGCTTGTTGAAGTAGAATGTCGATGTTGAAAACTTTGATGATTTGTTGTATGTGTGGAGCTTAATTATCCTTCCTTGCAACTATTTCGATATAGGTGTTGTGCTTGTTGGCATTGTATTTTATGTGTGCATGAAATGAGATCATTTATGTGTCAAAACTAGACACAAAATAAAAAAGCAACAACGTGAAGTTTACACCATCATCAATACACTCTTCGTGTACCTAAGATCCCCTTATTCAATTTCGGGCGGATCTAGGACACAAACACAAAAAAATATGTCTTTATTAAACTTTGGAGTACATAATCGCTCAGTCTTCACAACATCTTCTTGCAATCAAAGTTCTAAAACTTTTGAAGAAAAAAAATTGTCTTCAAAAAACTACTTGGACTCACTCACTCTCAAAATCCTTCTCAAAGTAAAATATTACTTTGGAGTATATGATTGCCTTTTCTCAAAAAAGAATTTACTTATCACTCCAAAAAAAGATATGCCCTTAATATTACATACCACTCTTATCAAGTTTCAACGGTCTTCTTGGCAGCTTTTCCACATAGGCTTTTGTAAACACTTCAAAATGTTCAAAGACATCTATATATTTATCAGAAAGTAGACAAAGACCTTGCTTGAAAAATCATATATAAGTTAGACACACATTAGCAAGCACTCCCTTCACGGCTCTGTCCACGTAGAAAATCTCCTCACGGTTTTTTCTCACAGGCAGGAAACCTCCTTCCACGCTTCTCACAATCAAAGAATATCACAAATCGTTGCGCCAATGCTCCAGAATTCCTAATCCCTTTCAAGTGTCAACCTCGTGGTCATCGGTTCTCTCTGTGCTTGCAGACTCTTTTATTTCTTGGGTGAACAGACTCTTAGAAGCGGATCTTCTTCAAACGTTGCCGCACAACGTGCAACTCAAACTTATGCACTATTCTCCCTGTGATGATGTCGCTATCCTCAGGTTCATGAGCTGGATCTTCATATTCGGCATTCAATCTTCTACAGCAGGGAAGCAACAACTCCAGCAACTATGAAGTGCAACCTCTGGGCAATCTTCTCTTCGACTCGGTTCATGAGGGATGGTTTCCCCTTTTTTCACACAAGACGAGCTCACAACATTTTACGCACAGCTTAATAGCAATGAACTCGGCCTTCCATGCAATTTTTTTTTTCGTCATATTCGACAGCAACACATTAAATTTATTTTTCATTGCGCTGATAGATAATATTTGGATCGAAAAGAATTAAACAAAATATAAACCTGAGAGATAAACAATGGCGCCAGCAAAGAGATGAACCCAACTGTCTCCTTAGCTAAAGAAGTAAGGTCGTAGCATTAATCCTTCTACGCCCAAGGAAAAAAAACGAAGAGGCAGAGCTTTGCTACAAAAAAAATGCAGGTCACTTCTATGCTGCAGGTATTGCACAGTGGTCTCAAGATGGTCTTCAAGTTGTTGGCTCGGCTTTACACAGAGAGTTGACAATCGTTGGAAGGAAATTCAGAAGTGTAAAAAAGGCGTTTGATTGGAGGGTGTTTTGTTCTTCTCCTTCTATTAACGTTTTCTTTCGTTTCAGCTGAATTCGAAAGCATGGCATCCTCTGTCAACGCAGCTCAACCCCTGCTAAAGGATGCGATGGTGAAACAACAACAAAAAATGCTTCACTCCAAGGTTCTTCAGATTTGACTCGGCCTCCGGTCGCTTGTTTAATGTTCCAGCTCCAAAGGAAAACAAAAAACGCTCCCGGTCAATTAAAAAATGCTCCTTTTTCAACCTCCTATAGAATGCCACCGTCCTAGGAAATCAGATTAGCAGAATATAACTTCATTCATCGGAACCAGGCCCTCAGCTCCACACAGTTCGCCACTTTCAGTTCAACCACAACACAGATTCAACTTCAACCGGGTGCACAATGAAGAAAATTAAATAAATATAAAATAAAATATCAGAGATATGGTGGAAAAGGCTTCACAGCCTCAATGTATGGTATTCCTCTCATCAGTTCATTCATCACTACATCACCTTATGCTGCACAAATCACGACTTTCCTCCTTCACGCAGCAGTAGTTTAGACAACAGGCTCACAATACAAATGCAGGGTATGTTGCTCTTTGATAAACCAAAACTGTAATATGCAAACAAATCAAATATGTAATCCACGTTACCAACACGTCCCAATGACATAGATCTGCTGAGATCGTTTGAGATGCATCCGTCTTCTCGCCCCTCTACGGTTTTTTTTTTTTTTGTGCACAGATCGGATTGCAAAGACGAGTCTTGGGCATCCCAACACAGGTCTGTTTCAGCCTCTAAAAGTCAACAAACTCTCGACCCTCACACTGATGATACTTGGCGTCCTCCTGAATTGCTCTTGCAAAAGCAGCTCTTCGACGCTGCTCTCTAATCTCGGACATTGAATATCAGTTCCCACGCTCAGGTACAGAACAATATCATGGCCGCTTCAATCAAGCCATCAATTCCTCGCCAGGTTCTCCTTCCTTGCACTCAGAATTTTTAACACTCAAGCTTTGTCACAGGGTCCCAACAATCAGAAGCTCCGATACCACATATTGAAAAAGAGATTAACTCACACAAATTACAGAAAAATACACATATAAAAATCAGACACAAAATATGGCGGAAAAAGGCTGAAGCCTCATGCTTCTCTCTCATTACACATTCTCACATACAAAATAATTGAAATAGTGTTACAAATAAATAGATGAGAGATATTGGTCTCAAGATAGTGCGTGCTATCTTGGACACCTTTGGTTGAGATAATTTCTCCTTTGGTTGAGATAATTTCTCACCAGACACACCAATATAGGAGTTGCCTAAACTAACTCCTTTCTTAGAGGAACAACCCAAGAGTTAGGCACAAATTCCTAACTTGGAATATTTAATTAATTAATTTATGTTTGGATTTATTATTGTTTTATGAAAATACCCTTTCCCTTCATTTTAACCCTTACCCCTTGGTTTCAAATTTTCCTAGCACATTACCCTCCAAAGGTCATTTTCAACCCAAAACCCCTTTTCCCTAGTGTGAAATCCATTCCCTTTGAAAAAATACCCTTTCCCCTCATTTTAAACTTGTTTCATTAATTGTATCCGTTTTCCCTAGACATTTCCCTTTAAAAATCATCCCCCCATATTAATGTCCTTTTTCCCTGGTAAACCCACTAAAACCCCCCTTATCCTAAGTTTTTTCCCCATCCGCATTACTTAATTAACTCCGCCTTATACCATATTTCGCCTAAAAAATCCCATAAAACCCCTTTATTCTCAATTTATGTTTCCCCTTCCCCATATTAATTTTACATTAGAAACTTAGTGTATTTTTAAAATCCCGCCCATATACTAATATTAAAATTTAACTTTAATTATTTAATTCCCTTTGTACATATATCCCGTATTAAAATAATTCTTGCATATATACCCCATAACCCATATAAAACCTGCATTAAACTATATTAATATATATCCCAAACCCAGTCCCACTCCATTAACCCACACATAATTTTTAATCCCCGCTTTATATCATTAATTAATTACAAATCAGTTGTAATTAACCCCTGGGCCCCACAAATCTCCGCCCAATTTCCCACCGTGCAGCTTCACCGCGTGATAGCCATTGAATGTTTCACCCCCAGATCTGACGGCACGCATCCATATCGCACAGACTTCCTTTTCGTTCTTTAACAACCCGAGAGAACGTGAGATTCATGGTTTTGCTCAAGCCCCTTTTGGTTACATGGTAGCTTTCAGTTAACTTGCGTGCTCTCATGGAAAAACTGCCTGACTGCCAAAAGTGGTGCGATGAACCTTAATACCGCCTCCCCTCCAAAAGCCAAAATTTCCCACTATTCACTTATAATTTCCACACCCAAAAGTTAACCGTTACACGTTTAAAATCCAAAGACGCTCATTTTCGCTCTTTTTGCTAGTTTTTCACTTGAAAACTGCCTAAGCCTTCGTGCGCCACCCTAAGCCTCTATAACCGAATTTGACCTTCAATTACCTTCCGAATGCGTTTCGGACTCTTTCCACAGACTTCCGTGTTCCCTGAAGCCATTATCTCCCCCTTGCAAACATGTGTTCTTATTAACTATTGGTTTATTTTTGCAAGTGATCATATAAAACCTGGACAAACAGTTTTTATACTAGTTAAAAACCTATTTGTTCCAGATTCTTAGGAAATGTATTCAAATGGTTTTCATCAACAGAAGATTCAATACAGCAGCAAAGTAGAAGGAAACAATTTACACAGTAAAAGGTTAAAATAGAGATGAAATCATTTTCACCAGCAAACAGTGAAAGATTCATACTAGCAACTCTCCAGGACATATTTTACTCCTTGTTACTTATGTCTTATTGTAAAAGGTAAAAGTGAAAATATAACAAAGCAATAAGGTGGAAGAATTCACATTGAGTGTTAAAACAAAGAAAATCAATAATAGCATATTCACATTTTTACATGAAGTCAAACAGGTCTCTAGTAAAAATCACTTTAACTAAAGACATAAAAGCAAGATAAGAATAAAAGATACCAGATGATGTGATTTACTGTGATAGATAAAAGTAAAAGTAGGTGACAGAGCATACAATTAAAAGACTAAACAGAGGAGGCAGATAAAGAAACAGCAGGTTCAAAGTGTATAAGATGAAAGGTCATAAGTAAATATGACATCCAGTGTGAAGACCAAACAACAAAGAAGATTAAAGGGCAAAAGATCAAATATTAAAAGCCAGCATAACCTAAATAACAGGGACAATTTTCAGTTAGTTGAAAGGTGTCACTACCTTTTAGCATCCAGATATTTTACTCCTAGAATAAATCCTAGTCAGTTGACAAGATATTTTGTAATAATTTTTGTATAAATACTTCATAATTCGAAGTATTGAGGGTGGTGTGTGGATTTCTGAATATTGTTATAGCTGACTGATCTACTACCTAAGGGTTATTGTACCAATTTCCAGTTGACAGACATGACAAGTTATAAAGAAACTTCTTTATAGGATTCATGTTTTGAGCTCTCTCAGTGAAGTACAAATTTCCTCTTGTTTATTTTCTTTTTCTAAGTGATTCATAAACTTAAATGTTATCCAAATTTGAATGAATTAAACTGGAAATATAACTCAGAACTTGTTTAAGTACACTTTGTTTTGCACAGTTGATCATTTATATGTTTTCTTCTGATATCCAGATTTGAGAACCCTTAATTGCTCTCCCACCCCGTTTGACCTCTTGCACTTCTCTTCATAATCCAGTTTAAGGAATCCTTGACTACTCCTTGATCCCGATTGGAAATCATTTTACCATCCAACCTTTGAGATCTGATATTGCTTACCTATCTTGCCCTGTAACATTTTCTTTATGGTTTGTTGTTGTTCTGTTTTCAAATCCTGATTGACTCCATAACCCAATGGAAAATAGACATTCATCTATCCATATAAGTAAGTGATCCCACCACCCAAATTCAAATCAAAACCCAAGCATAATCATAACTAGCCTAAAATCACATAACTAAAGCAAAGTTAAATAAAAAAGAGAGAGCCCTCTGTGAGATTAGGAAGGCTAGATCCTGATCTCCAAAGTAGGTTTGTGGTTACCGCGGTGATTTATTTCTTTAACCTTGAGAAAATACTGAGTGATAACAAAATTTTCGCTTCGTCATGTAAATTCTTTTCATATATTCAGCTATAAACAAAGTGGTTTTTCAGATAATCCACTTCTCACCTTGTTACACTGGAAATATGACTATACTTGATAGTGCATAATTTTATTTGAGAAAAGTAGGGTTGTGAGAATAAATAAGTTTGAATTGTGAGTATTGAGTGTGCAGTAGATGAATTGGTTTTTTATTTTCTTTAGTGTTTAAAGCAGTTTCAGTGTGTAGTGTGTGAACTTTTTCAGTTTGAGCAGAGCAGGTTAAGATTATAGGTTGCAGATTACATGATTATTTAAAACATGAAACCCAGATTAAAGAATGCGTGGAAGAAAATCAATCAATATATGGTTTTTACCTTTCAAAATCTTATAACAGCATATTTAAAAAAAATTCAAATTGTCAATTTTTTCCCAATTATTTTACTATCGCAAGTTGCAAGTTTATTGGTAAAGGCGGAATTCATTAAAAAAATGGCATGCCTCCATAGCCCACTCGATAAAGCATTGATGCTGATTTCTTTTCATTTTCAAATAGATCAGTTGATTTTCAATCTACTTCAGTAGCTTGGGTTTGCAGTATGTGGTTTCAGATGACAAGTTACAGTTTATAGGTGAGCGTTTATAGTTTTTCGAGCACATTGATTTGATATGAATTAGTTTTGACGACGTGACTCCATGCCCAAAAATTTCAAGGCACCCGGCCTACAATTCTCTTACAACGCACAGGGGGAAGCAGTCCCTAGTTAGAGCCTATATTGTAACATTTTCTTGGAAAATTTTCACGCAAAACAATTTGAACTTTGTCAACTAATTTTTATGGCCAAGCAAATGTGGTCATACTAAAAACGTAGCCCTAGCTTATTAAGAGATATATGCAAATTGATCAACCTTGAATTAGTGAGGTAGGGTTGTCCCCTACTTGTTTTAGAGTATTGCATAGATTACTTAATGTGTATCATGATGGGTGTATATGAAAGGAATTTCACATATAATGTTATCATTCCAATTTTTGGTTCATTCTCGCAAAGCCTTCTGCTAATCATCCAACTCCTCAATCCAATAAGTACCAATGATTTATCCTTCTTATTAGCATTTTAAGACTTTGCAAATTGACGAATTCTTCCCATTGACTGAGTTCCTATTCATTATGTCCAATTCACTTTTGCTTTGGTTTTAGGATTAAATAATATTTTTTTATTTTAAATAAATTTAATTTTATAAAAATAGTTGTATATTTTTGTAAATTTTATTATTTAAAATGAAAAATTGGACATATAAATAATGTTGTTGCATATCTAACCTTTTGACCAAATCGTTCAACTAAACTTTGTCCAAGTCACGTATAGTTACCAAGAGTGGCATGTTTAATAGGTTCCGAGGAGATTCATGCCCAAGTGAGCACAAGGATCAAGTTTTCTAAGGAACGAATAGCTACACATATAAACCATTCAAGACACAATTATTCAATGCATGTGGGATAAAACTCCCCAGTTTGAAAAATAAGAATATGACCTGGAGATTTTGCATGTCTATTCAATTTTTAGTCTTGAGAGGTTGAGCGTTGGCAAATGCTAGAAAGAGTACGAGCATCATGATGGGGCAATGAACAAAAGCTTCAAAATTCATTCATGTCAAATCTGGCAAATTGTTGGGGGCTTCTTGTTGCTCCATCGATTCCTATTTTTTTTTAGCATTTCAAGCAAGGAAAATATTTTTTATCATCATAATCTAGATTGGCTATAACTAGAAAAAGTTGTACACTTTGGTCCATTATTATCACAATCAAGAAATTAAATCATAAAAGAGTTTTTTAATTTTTCAATAAAAAACTTGCAGTTTTCAAAGGTCAGCAATGACACTTGAAGATCAATGGTGGTAGTTTCATAGCGGACCCCTTCCCATTTGAAGTATAAAAACGGGGTGGGGGAAGTCCAAAATAATTTGTTTATCCAAACTGACAAATGTTATGTGGAAAGATTTGGTGATAGTGGGGGGCCTTGAAAAAACTAGATACAAACACTCCACCCCACCCCGTATTCCATTCGGTTTACAACCTCCACAAAAAGATATTTTATTATGGTAAAGTTTTTAGTTTCAATGGTGTAAAAGAAGAGTGGACACTCACCGAATTGTATGAATTGTGTTTAATAACTCCTATCGAGCCTGAACCAAAGTGTTTAGGCTCTCAATCAATGGGCAGTTGCGATATTAGTTGATCCTATTCAAAATCTTGAGGGAAATATGTGATCAATGCATTCTTCTTAATTAACTCCCAAACTATGATGTTTGGGAATGAGCTTCAATAAATAACTATGATGTTTGGGAATGAGCTTCAATAAATAATTTCAAATCTTGAGCATCTATCCATGCATTGATCCATAGCTTAAATCACCATTATTATTATTCTATTGTAATTAATTACTAGAAAAAAAAACTGGAATAAAATGTGTTGTTATCGTTAAGCTCAATGGGCTTTGATGAGGAGGTCATTAGTATTGCAATAATTTAATATGATCGGATTATTTGGGTTTCTAAGAAGGGAATTAAAAAGGAAATGGGTGCATGGAAATTCACAACAAGATTGAAGAGTTATTACCACAATTTGAACATTTCTATTGCGAAGTTCGTAATTGAGCAGCCAAAAAAAGAAAAACATCATCCATTCTCTTTCAATATTTCTTGTCAAGACACACAACTGGGAAATTATGTTAAAAACTATAATTTTTACTCATCGAATTTTGAGATAGATTGATCCCACGTTTTAGGAGGAATCGACCGATTGAAACAAATGAAATGATCACTTACTATATTTATTGTACTTCAATGATTATTCAAGTCCAAATGCTTAGGAGAGATGGAAAGCTAAGGAAATGATTTGGTTTGCAAGATATGGGCCTAGAGCTTGTGGTTCTAAATAAATCTACATGAAATGATCATATTGAGTCATCTTAGATAAATCCTAGAAAATGTCTTGGATAAGAGAGGTAAAAGTGGTGATCTATGGAACTCTGAATTTTAGAATTTCATAGAGGTATTAGCTTATAAGAGGTGTGATCCAGTTGAAAAGTGTCTTTGTTGCAACATCACATAATTTTTTGGAACTAATAATGTGCAAAAATTGTAACTCTAGACAATTTTATCCCTTACATAATTAAAACAAGAACCCTCTTAATGTAGTTGCAAATGCCCTATTTCTTCTGGAGATATGTTAAATGGATAACTTCAAGATAATAATGGGAGAAGAAGACATGAGGGATTCTTGAATACGTTGGATGGAGTACCTAGGATGCATTTTACACAAATGTTTATGCCAAAGGGGGTCTGAAGAAGGCCAAGAAATAAAGCAAGGATTCAATGGAAGAGAAGGTTTCAATGCAAAGAAAGAGGACAAACACTTGGTTACTGAAAACCATTGAAATTATTTGTATGTGGTAAAACCCATAAAGCCAAAGATTGTTCACAAAACTCCAAAAGGGCGTTGGTAGCCCAAGAAAATATTGCAACAAAAAAATTGAATTTGACATTGGTTAGAGTGATAGTCGATGGCTACAGGTTAGGGGAACCAAGTTTCTTCTAGACACTAGCAGCCATCACACAAGTGGAGGCACCTTCATCAATTATACATCTATGAACAATGTTGTTTTTAATTGAGACGGTAACTAAAAAGAAACTGATGCGGGGAGAGGAGGATGTTATGCTTTATCATCATCAAAGAAAATCAAACGAATGTCAGAAGGATCCACAATTCCCAGAGCATATAATAGTTATTTTCGTTGGGATGGGCACTTCTGGAGGACTTCCAACATTGACATGGCAGGAGGAGACTGCACCAAGTCATCTGTTATACTATATGTATGGGTGGCTTTAGAAGAAGAAACATTTCGACATAATGGTCCTCTGGTGATCTTTGAGTGAACCTCTACCTTTGGCAGAGGGATCTGTAAGGTACCATTTGGTGACAATAGGGGCTCAGTGGAACTTTTGGGTTGAGAATTAGTCACCGACTTATCAGGAGGATTATCATAGTGGCGCGACTGAGTCTTGAGGTTGATGTTTTTATAATTCATCATGAGCATCTGATAATTTCCATTCCTAGGTTGAGAAGGTTGGGGCACTGGACGATTTTGGGTGGGTTGGGTAGCCACATATCCTTGATGAGGGAATGGATTGGTAAGCATTTTCAGTTGTGATGAAGGAGGGGGTTGAGTAATGGGTTGTGGCCCTCTAGAAGTAGTTGTTTGATCTTCTCATGTGTTATGTGGAATCTACAACTATGGACACAAGTGTCTTCCCTAGGCCTGGTGGACTGACCTAGAACAACAAAAGGACAAAGGGACTAATGTTTTCCTTAAAGTAAATAGATATCATGTGTCGTAGCCTCTCCGCTAATTTTCGTGGCTAGAGCACATCTAATGCTACCCCAAATTAACAAACCATATTGTTCAGTACCTCTTTATTTTTTAACATGCTTGAGGACGATAACATATGCTGGATCAGTAAGTTCATCCTTCGGATGAATCCCTCTCGGAATATTTAACGAACCCAGAGAAGGAGTGGTTCGGTCCCATAATGAACGATGAGGCCATTGTTGTTTGATGTTTTAATGATTCCAATGAAGGTATAACTTGACATATTTTTCATGTTTAGAGAGTTTGAAAAAGAGGCGGAAAAGAAAATTCTAGATGTTCCTTTTCGTCGATAGTCCCTTAGGTCTGAAAAGGAAAAAAATAATACCCAAAAGAACCTCTTAGCCATGTTCGACAAAGGTATTCCTTTTTCATAAGTCTATCTTAGTTCGTAAAGGGGTTAAAATTATACTGAGTATATTTATTTTCATTTACTTTAACAAGTTTAAAAAGACAAGTTTGAAAAGATGTATTTTCATATTTTGGGAATTTGAAAAGAGTTGAAAGAGGACTCTAGGGGTTCCTTTTTCGTAGGTTTACCGAGGCCAAAAAAGTGATAAAAGTGTGCTCCTTGGTTAAAATAATCTTTCCAAAACACGACAAAATCTGTCAAACAACTTTCAACTTGCTTAGAACATCACAAAAAGGATTAAAAATACATGTTTCATGGTAAAAATGGGTTGTAACTAAGTGAAAACATTAAATATGAATAAAATAATGGAAGAAAAAACCATAAATATTCAAAATGGCCTTTCATCTTTGCCATTTCACATTTACCTTCAACAGTGAGAGTTCCGAGTAATTGTTTCCCTCGATCTTCTACAGCTGATTGCACTCACACCAGTGGATCGTTTCAAGCACCATCACTTCCAGGTAAGAGCTAAGAATTCCCTTTCAATTCATGGTCTCATTTAATGTTTTCATGCAAGTTTTAGCCAATTTTTAGGGCCCTGGGGTTTGAAGAACTTGCCCTAAGACCAATGCAAGCCCAAATGGTCGAAAGGTGCATTACACCTAAGTGAGAATACACTGCAGGGGAGGGATGAAAGACATTGTCTCTCCTCATGGGGGTGCATTGGGTGCAAATATAAAATATGTTTGCCAGTTTCCCTTCAAAAAAATTTAGTTTCTTTGCATGGAAAGGATCCTAATGAGTCTCTTCTTGATGTTTCGGGTCTTCATTAGCACAAAATGGCCTTTATGTAGAGAGAAAGAGAACATGAAGAACAAGATTTGAATGCATCTAATGATCCTACTACCATCTAGGCACTAAAAAATTATGGATTGTTGAAATTCTTCTCGCTTCTTGGTATGAGGTAGTAGATGGAATTACTAGCATATCTTGTTCATGAATAAGATGTGCAAGCACATGCATTCATGTTTGGGGAACATTTGCTCGATATAATAGTAGAGGACATATATTTTCTAAAAGGTTTATCCATGAGAGGTGCCCCCATCTCTCTCCCTGGTGGGAGAAGGGGTGGAGAAGCGATGAAAGATTATATCGCCACTTACTACAGACCTTAATCCTAGCCAAATAGAGATGGAAATATTAGCATAAAAGATGTAACCCATTTTCCCTTAAGAACGATCTTATTCATCATTTCCAGATTGGCGGGTAGATCAACACTTCATGTAGCTAGAAAATCATACATGCAATATGGTGTGGAGTGTTTGGAGCCAAAAATTTTCAATTGGAGTGAGGGAGGGACTGATGGTCAATATGAATGAACAATTGTCTAAAGCATGAGAGGAAAAATTAAAAATCTTTAGATACAGTTCCATCTTGGCCTTGTTTCCTCTAGAACGGGTTCCATTACTATAGCCTAAACAGATTACACTCGAACCCATTGATTCAAGGGAGCATGTGTAGTTATTAAGACAAGCACAAGGAAGTTCAGGGGTTTCAGGTTAGGGAGCATGTGTATTTATGCATCTATCCCAATAAGAGCTCCTTAAGGTTTGGATCATGTGCCAAGTTAAAAGCACGATATTTTGGGCCTTTTAAGATCCTTGAGAGGATTGGATCAGTGGCCTACAAACTTGCACTGCCTCCAACAATGAGAGTCCATGATGTTTTCCATATTTCATTGCTTAAAATATATGTAAAGTATGTTGATCATGTTATTGATTGGTCTATATTATAGGTGGAACCAGAAGGAGAATTCTAGCTAGAACCTTACTGCATATTGCAGCGAAAACAGCTCATGCTCCGAAATAGAGCAATTGAGAAAGTTAAAGTGTAGTGGAAGCACTTTGGGCCCAATGAAGCTACATGGGAGATGGTTGATCAGATGTAGGCTATGTATCCTTCATTGTTTTCCATTTGAGGCAAAGAAATTTTGGTATATGTACATATTCATGTATGGTTGTTATTGTAAATACCGCAATGAGTTGTGTTATAAAGCTCCAAGAAGCGGTATGGTTGTCATGTTGTCATGTTTTTCATGATGGTTTTCTTTTGAGAAAGTTGTTCATTGTAAACACTGCAAGCTGGGTTATAAATCATGGCCAATATGTTTTGTATTTTAGTGGTTTTTCTGGTTGTAGGGGTCATAGAACATCAAGGACGGTGTTCCCCTATGGTGGAGGGGTCTGTTACAACCCTGAGTTTAAAGTTCATGTAATAAAAGTTAATAAAGGAAAAATAAGACCAAGTTCAAGGGACACTTATTCCAAGTTGAATGTTGGGAAAAATATCCTAGTGGGCATCACTTGTTGTGTTTATGGCTAAGGGAAATTGGAAAAGGAAAAGGCGAAGGCTTTGGAAAGGAAAAATGGTATTTATTGGCATTTTATTTATGAAAATAATGGAAAATAGGAGAAAAGGAAGGTGAAAGGTCACAAGTTACATGTGAGGAGGAAATTGAAGGAAAATTAAGGAAAATGAAGAAAATTAGAGTCATCAATAATAAAAATACATTAGAGCATCAGTTTGTATCCTTTTAGTTAGTTCAGTTTTGGAATTAGTCTCAGAGACGATAAGGGCACCAAGAAGAGAAGGAGATCAAGAAAACAAAGGAAGGACAAAGAAAACAAGGATAAAGCAAAGAAAAGTTGGATCAAGTAGCTTCAGCAGGAAGGTAACAGGTTGCATGTATGATTTCCTAGCTGGTTTTGACTTGCATGCGCATGTTGGTATTTGGTTCTTTTGTTGTCATTGGCATGGATTTTTCTAAATTTTGATAGTGGATTTTAGCCTTCCATTTCCATTTCTGGATAGCCATGGTGTGATGGGACTTTTCTCAGTTTGAGCTTTGGATTGCTGGAAGATTTTGGATTCGGTGAGGTGGTCTCAGGAAAATTCCCAAATGCCTAGGAATCCCTTGACCAGTAATGGCGGGATACATGGTAAATCATGAGGGTGGAGACGGGAAAATTCCTCAAGGTATTGGAGAAGAAATTCTGAGGCATCCAATCTTGATTTGGTTTTGTGATCTCAGCACCAATTTAGGTGAGATCATGGTATGGTGAGGATGAAGGTGGTTTAACCTCTAGGTTCCCTTAGTTGTTTATGGATTGGTTTATCCCGTGAGAGCCCACATTCATTCTTGGAATATGGCACGGGGGTGATTGGATAAAAGAAAGATTTGGTTGAGTCAATCTATGGTTAAGTGGTATTTGGAAGTTCTGAACCTGGTTATTTTTTGTGTATGTTAATAAGAGCTAAGTTTCTCTTTCTTTGGATGAGTAAATATCATTTTTATTATGTGGCTTTAATGGTTGTTCTCTCATTGTTATTTATATGGTTATAGGATGGTTATAATCATGGTTATTTGACAATTCTTAGTCATGTATCTTTCCAGGTTTTTACTTGTAACTGAAGGAATAATGAATGAAATACCTAAATGATGTTATAACAACTAATGTGAGAAGGAAGTGATCCTTCTTGTTAAAACTGAGATAACTTTTCAGCTCCTTATCTTAAGACTTGCATTCATGACCTGTAGGTTGCATGTTTACAAAGTGTTTGACAAAATGCGAGTCCCAGTTGGAGAAGGTCAGGTCAAGTCCTAGTTTCAATTTTTGTTTACAAGCATTGTTTCTATTTCATCTATCATCTCTGCAAGTTTCACTGGGTTATGGGTAGATGCCTAAATCTTGGCCCTGAAAAGTGGCTCAAAATTCAGGTTCATTGGCATAGACTAAGCAAAAATTTCCACAAGCACTAGTAGGTAGGCCTATGGGAGCGACTAAAGGGAAATATTCATTGGCATGCCTTAGAAAGGGAGTGACTAGAGCTTTAGGTCAGTGTAAAAGAGAGTTATCTCAGGGGTTGGACCCTTGGAGGGGTTGGGTTTCTCCTAGAGGTCCTGTAGCACCTGAGGGAAGTTAGTAAGGTCTCAAGTTGTTGACTCCATTTCCTTAATGTCATACAGGAGGTTGAGTCTTATCATAGTAACCCTTAGCTCATGTTTACCCCGGGTAAAGTGGTGAAAGTGGGTAAATGTGGGAGGAGACATTACAAGGTTCGAATCAGCTTCTCTCTTCACATAATCAAGCCTTATTAGATAAGATTCAATACAAGAGTACCAATTTCTAGGAGCTTGTTTCATACCATAGAGGCTTTCTTCAACCTACAGATGTCAGAGATTTTTCCATGGACCTCAAATCCTTGAGGTTTTCCATTATACACCTCCTCCTCAATCACACCATTGACGAAAGAGGTATTCATATCCATTTGATGTACCTTCCATCTCATAGAAGTTGAAATAGAGACAATGGATCTAACGATTGTGTTCTCGGATGTAGAAGCAAAAGTCTCATCATAGTCCTCTCCCTCTTTCTGGGAGAACCCTCTAGCCAACAAATCTCACATTATATTTATCAGTGCTTCCATCTGCTGCATGCTTGATCTTTTCGATCCATTTTTTAAGTTACAAAAGTCTTCTTCTTTGGTCTTGGAACAATTTCACGTACATCCTTTTTCATGATTGGTTGATATTATTCCATCATAACATTCTTCCAAACTTGTTGGATAGATGCTTCTTCATCAGTAGAAGGTTCATAATTGATTAGCTTATTCATGAATTTCACATACCATGTGAATATTTTAGGCCTCTTACTTTCTCTGAATGTTCCATGAGCAGGTACATGTCTTTCTATTCCTTTAATGTTATTCTCAACCAAGTTGGTTTCTTCTTGATTTCTACAATGGGGACAGGATCCATAGGATCGAGAGGTCCTTCTAATGCTTCCAAGTGATCAATAGGAGGTTCCAATTTTTCTTCTTAGGGAGCCTTGGTTTCTTCCTCTTCATCAATATCTATGGGGACTTCAATAGACCTTTTAAATGCAACACTCTCGTCAAAGATGACATCTCTACTAAGTTCAATATATATTTGCTTCCTGATATAAATTTTGTAAGATTTTGAGGATTCACTATATCCAACCAATATTCCCTTCTTCCCTAAGGGGTCCAACTTCTTTCTTTTTTCTTTAGGAATGTGAATGTAGATAGGGAAACCAAAAATTATCATTTGATCCACTGAAGGCTTTAGACAAGTGAAGGCTTCTTCCAGAGTCATATGATCCAACAACCAATGAGGACTTCTATTTTGAATGTAAACAACAACCGTGATTTATTTACCCCATAAGAACAAGGGGAGGTATTGATCATGAAACATAGCCCTAGACATCTATTCTTCCTTCCTGCCACTCCATTTTGTTGGGGATTGTGGGGAACTATCAGCTCAATCTTAATCCCTACTTCCTTACAGAAAACAATCATCTCCTTAGAAGTGAATTCTCTTCCATTGTCAGATCTTAAGATCTTGATCTTCTTTCCAGGTTTATTTTCAAATTGATCCTTGAATTCCTAAAGCTCACCAAACACTTCATCTTTTATTTTATTAAGATACACCCAAGTCTTACAAGAATATTCATCAATAAATTATACATAATATGATGCACCACCAAGAGACTTCACATACATGGGACCATAAGCATCAGAATGTATCATATCTAAGCTTTCTTTGGCTCCATTTTCACTACTAGGAAAAGACTTATTAACATTTTCTCATAGGGAATAGCCTTTACAGGCACCTTCATGATCAATTTGGAGTTTGTGCATGCTAGTTACCATATCACTCAAGAAGGGTAAAGCTTTGTAATTAAGGTGAGCATGCCTCCTATGCCAAAGTTCACAAGGATTGATGTCTTGGTGTACAAGAGGTTGAAGAGGTTGAATCAAAAGTCTATAAAGCCTCCCTTCGTGAACTCCAACGGTTCTAGCATTTTCTATACTAGAACCTTTGGGAAAAACCACTACTTTACCATTAATTAAAGCTACCTTATCACCTTTATCTTCTAAAAATGAAATAGAAACCAAGTTCTTTTTCAAACCTGGTACACAGAGGATGTTGTTGAGATGCACATTCCCACTAGATTCTAGTTTGAGAGATGAACACCCAACATCTTCCATAGGATAGCAATTATTTTCTCCATGCTCAACTTTGTGAGATGTCTTTGTTCTTGGTAGACTTCATAAATTATCATGATATCTAGTCATGCTCCTTGAGGTTCCACTGTCAATAATCCACATGTCATCATCATCAAAAGAACCTAAAAGATCAGATAAGTAGAAGAAGTCCTTATCTTCTTCATTCATTATTTTCTTGGAATGTTCCACTTCTTCAGTTTTTGAGGCCTTGTATCTTCCTTTCCTCTTCTTGTCATTTGATCTATCAGGAAAGCCACTTTTATAATGACCATACTGATGACAGCCATAACATTAAACTTTTTACCTATATTTGTTCACTTGAGGAGCTATCTTTTACTTTAATTCTTCCTTGCTAAACTTCTTCTTTCTGTTAGCACTCAGAATGAACCTCAAGGCTGAGAAGAGGCAATTCTGACGTAACCACAGACCAAGCTTTCAATCTGGCATCTAGCCCTGCCAAACCAGAGAGGGCTCTCTCTTTTCAAACAAAATGTGGCTGAAATAAGTGAATCTTAGTTTAGCTATGAAGTATAGGGATTTGATTTAAAGTTGAGGGTCAAAAACAACAAGAGAAGAGACCATTGGGCTATGGAATCGAGGCTAGTTTCTGCTGGCAAACTTGGGGCAAAGTAAGTGCAATGTTCAGCCAGATAAAAGATGTAAATGAGAGAAGGAAAGAGGAGAAATCCCACTACCATACAGGAATAAATCAAGGGATGGATCTATAGTGGCAGTGTTAAAAGAAAAAGAAACACAAGGTTACTCAACAAAGCATCAAACAAAGGATGGATTCTGCAAAGATAACCATTACATTTAACAACAAAATCATTGTGAAAGGAGAATCATGCATGGATGGATTTCTAACACTTCCCTTAGATAATGTTGTAACAAGAATTAGCAGAAAAAACAAAGTATAAGTGATTTTACAAGGAACACATGCTGCACATTAAACACTGTGATGGATCCCAAATCTAAAGGGCAGAAACTACTCCATTAAAAATAATATTCAGAAAAAGCTTTAAACAATCCAAAGAAACTTTCCTCTACTGAAAAATTCAAACCTTTTACACTCTGGAATTCATAAAATATATACAATTAGCTCATCCCTGTACTAAGGGAGTTGAGCTCAACCATCTCCCTCAAGATAGAATCAGTTACATTAAATTTGGACCGAATTTCTGAAAATAGGTGTCAAAGATGAACTCGTATCTCTTGAACCATAACACATGTTACAAAACTGCACGAGGTTTTTGTAGATACAGTCATGTTTGAGAAAAACCTCTCTCAAATTTTGGAAATTCATTTCTTGTTGCTCGGAATCTGTGCCACAAAAAATCTCTAAAATAGGAAATCATTAAATATTTAAATCTGTAAACATAGGATGTAAAAATCTAGTCAAATATTCCAATTCATGACAATTGTGAATAAACTGAAAGAGGTTTTTGTTATATGGCTGGTGGTTGAAAAAACCATCCTTGGGTTTCTCAAAATTACTTTCCATATGTTGTAAAATGGCGCTGCACTATAATGCCTAAAACAGTAAAACAAATGCAAATTTTGTTTTGTTTTAATGTAGGCTTCAAATATCACTCATATCTCCAAATTAGTAACACGTGGATAAACTGAAGGAGGTTTTTGTTATCTGGTATGTGATTTACAAAAACCTCTTTCACTTTTGTAAAATGCATGTCCATTACGTCAGAAATTGATTTTGTAGTAAACTTGTCCCTGTGTGCAGCAAATGACCTCAAAACATGCATAACCAAGAATCAATCATTCATTTCGATCATATCTTCTAATCCAAAAACCGGTTACGAGAGTGTGATATACCGTTGGAAATATTTTTCCGAGATTCTTCTGATGGACATACTTAGGATATGATTTGCATTGAAACTCATGTGCAAAACATCTATGAAAACTAGACATAGTAAGAGCCCATTTTGATCCCTGGTGACAGGCTGCGAAGACTGGAACTAACACTTTCCATTAAAATTCTTTGATCTGGAAGCAAATGCTTGACAAATAGTTTCTTGAATTTTCCCTTTATGTTTGAGTCTTGGCTCTTCTTCCATACATGTATCCCATAATTCATCAAATCTTGGTCTCTCCTTTCTAGAACAAATTCCTCCTACGATAGACCATTCATTTCAATAATCACCAATTCAAGTTCAGAGATATTCTTTCTCATGTTCTAAAGTTCATCCCTTATGTTAGATATCTTCATGAAGAAGGATGTCATTAATTCTCCATTTGAAGGCTTCAAATGACGAAGTTGATTCCTTAGAGAAATCATTTAACTAGTGGTATTGGATGAAAACAGATTGACCAACTTTTCATATACTTCCTTAGCAATGGGTAATTCTGAAACATAAGGGATCAAATGATTCTTAAGGGATTCAAAGATAATTCTATGAGATTTGACCAAGGGTCCTCATTACCATGGGCCAAGTGTCTGTGTGCTTTGACTGATTTTATGCTTTTCAGATCAAGTGGTATCAGAGCTCCTAGGTTATTAAGGTTAGACAAGCTTGTGCTGGATTTTGTTGTTGAATGCTAACTAGATCAAAGATTAAATTAGGAGAAGGAGAGTTGGTCGAAACTAACCCAGAAATTGGAAGAGTCTTTCCTAAGAAGAAAATGTCAGAATAAAGTCCCTTGGTACCAGACCCCCAATTCATAGATATTTTCTTGGCCATGAGGTCCATGGTAGAGGAAATGTACAGGGAGATTAAGAAAGGTAAAGATGAAGATTCATCATGCTCTAAAGAAAAAGGAGAAGAAGAATCTCTCCTCCATGACCACTCAAAATGCAAAGGGAAAGAAGAAAAGTTTCCCACACCTCCTAATAGCCCTGAACATAAAAACAAGACATCTTTGATTAAATTAGATGTTAAATTTGATTTACCAATATATGATGGAGAGTTGAATGCAGAGAAGTTGGATAATTGGATCAGAAAAATTGATGTTTATTGCAGAGTGCAGAGTATTGACTTAGACAAGAGTAAGATTCAGCTGGCCAGCCTACGCCTCAGAGGCACTGCCTTGGTATGGTGGGAAGGCGAGACACAAGTTGACATGAAGAAAGATGGTAAGATTCTTTCTATCTGGAGTGAGTTTGTTTCTGCAATCAAAAAGCAGTTCTATCCACTAGCTTACATGCATCAAGCCATGATGAGCTGGCAAACTCTTCGCCAATTGAAAGGGAAAAGTGTACAAGGTTACACCCAAGAATTTAGGAAAAGAGATTTGATTCTAGGAATTTCATTAGACTCACCTAAGACTCTGTTGAAGTACATAGGTGGTATACATAGCTACATGAGGCACACTATCCTCATGCTTAATCCCACTAGTATAGATGAGGTATTTGTTCAAGCTACGCATCTAGAAGCTAGAGGAAAGAATGGGAACCCAGAAGTTGTAGGATCATCCAAGCCCGTTGCAAGCAAGAATAAGGAGAAAAGAAAATAGAAATGGAAAGAGAGGAAGGCCAACACTACACAGAAAATCAAGTCTTCACGCACTCACTGTAAGAAGGATGGGCATGATGATGAGCATTGTTGGATTCTGCATCCGGAGCTGAGACCTAAGAAGTTCGAGGGCAAGAAGAAGAAGATCGCTGCAGCTATTCAAAAAGATTTGGGGTCGGACTCAAGAGATGAAACAACCATTGCAACCACAGGTATAAAAGGTTGTTCGCTTTAGAGAATGCAGAAATCAAGAAGCACATGCATGAATTGTTCGAGAAGGGGTTCATCAGACCTAGCACATCACCATGTGGGTCTCCAATCGTTTTGGTGAAAAAGAAAGATGGCTCGTGGAGAATGTGCATTGATTACTAAGCATTGAATAAGATAACAATAAAAAATTGTTATCCCCTTCCTCGCATAGATGATCTATTAGATCAGTTAAAGGAAGTTGTTTATTTTTCCAAGTTAGACTTGCATAGTGGATATCATCAGGTTAGAGTTGCAGAACAATATAAATGGAAGACTGCTTTCAAAACAAAGAAGGGATTGTATGAGTGGCTGGTTATGCCTTTTGGCTTAACTAATGCTCCTGCTCTTTCATGAGAATAATGAATGATGTACTCAGACCTTTTCTTGATGATTTTGTTATTGTATATGTGGATGACATTCTTATATTTAGCAAAATGTGGGAAGAACATTTAAAGCATGTTAAGTAGACACTAGATGTTTTGAAAAGACAAAAACTTTATGTTAAACTCTCAAAATGTGGATTCGGCAAAACATCTTTGAATTATTTGGGACATATAGTAGGGGGTGGCGAATTGAAGATAGATCCCTCTAAGGTGGCAGTCATTGTAAACTAGCCTAAACCCAAATCTGCTACAGAAGTTAGAAGCTTCTTAGGAGCAGCACAATATTGGAGAAAGTTCATTTCTAATTTTTCCTTAATTGCAGCTCCCTTACATGCTTTAACAGGATTGAACAAGGTGTTTTAGTGGGGAGGAAAACAACAGAAAGCCTTCAACACCTTGAAAGAAAACATTAGTACATCACCAGTACTAGCACTGCTTGATCTTCAAAGACCATTTGATATCCAAACGGATGCCAGTGACTATGCCATGGGAGCAGTGTTGATACAGCACGGTAAACCCATATGTTATCATTCTGAGACATTTAATTCTGCAGTAGTTAACTATCCCACATATGATAAATAATTGTATGCATTAGTACAGAGTGTGAAAAAGTGGAAACATTACTTAATGGGCAAAGAGACAGTTATACATACTGATCATCAACCACTTCAATATCTACACTCCCAAACTAAGTTGCAGCAATCAAGACACTACAGATGGATGGGTTTTCTACAACAGTTTCATTTAGTCATCAGATATAAAAAGGGCATACACAATAAAGTTGCATATATGTTATCTAGACCTATTATAAATGCATCCACTATACTTAAGCATAATTTAGTACTGCATGAGAGCTACATTGAACAATATGCTCAAGATATAGATTTTAGAGATGTATATGCAACTTTAAGTCAAGGAAAACGAGTATAAGAATTGGATTATCACATTAAGGACCAACTCTTGCATCATTGTGGGAAGTTATGCATTCCACAAAATAAAAGAGTAAAGATAATTCGGGAAGCACACACTTCTCTAATATTAGGTCACTTTGGTGTAAGTAAAACGGTTGCACAGCTGCAAAGATTTTGTTATTGGCCAAAAATGAATGAGACAGATTCTAGATATGTAAGAGGGTGTACCATGTGTGCTAAAAGCAAGCCCAACTATAGAAAACTAGGCTTGTACACTCCACTGCCAATTCCTTCTCATCCTTGGGAAAGTGTTTCCATGGACTTTGTTGGAGGACTGCCTAAATCTAGGAAAGGTCATGACTATTTATATGTTGTTGTGGATAGGTTCAGTAAAATGTGTATTTTGATACCTTGTAATAAACAGAATACAGTTGAACAAACTGCAAAGTTGTTCTTTCAGCATGTATGGGTTCATTTTGGATTACCCACTTCCATTGTATTTGATCGAGACACCTGATTTGTTGGGAAGTTTTGGTCGAGTCCGTGGGAGATGATGGACACCAAACTGAAGAAAAGCACAACCTTTCATCCACAAACAGATTTCCAGACAAAAGTATTCAATGGGACAGTGATCCAGTTGCTCAGAGGCTATTGCAGCAAGCATCCCAAACTTTGGGATGAACATTTGTGTTATGTGCAGCATGCTTACAACCGAGAAAAACATTCTTCTACACAAAGATCTCCTTTTGAGACCTGCTTTGGTTTCACACCAAGGTCTCCCTTGGATTTTGTCTATGGTAAAGACATAGCAGTTGATGGACACAGTGATGTGGACAAGGCAACCAATTTCATTGAACAAATCCAAGAGATTCACCAGGCAGTATAGGAACAGCTAGAAAAGAGCCAAGCCAAATACAAGGTAAGGCATGACAAGCATCGAATGGAGCATATTTTCCAAGTTGGTGATCAAGTCTGGCTGTATATCAACAAGGATAGAATGCAAGGTGAAGGTAAAAAGCTAAAGCCAATAAGGTATGGACCTTTCAAGATACTTGAGAAAATTGGTGAGAATGCTTTTCGCCTTGATTTACCAACTTACATGCACATCTACTCAGTCGTTAATGCAGACAGCTTGAGACTATTTGAACTTTCATTAATTGAAGATCCCGAAGACTAGAGTCAATTGCATTCTATTGATGATCTGTTACCTGAATATCTTAATGAGTTGCAGGAAGATACAGTTCTGGATAAGAAGGTGAGGATGACGCGCAGTGGAGATATTGAGTACCTCAGGATTGGACTCAAGGGTTCAAAGCAAAGCAGTGCAAAATGGATAGAGATTGGACAAGTGAGACAGCTATACCCTCACTTAGTCGATGCTTGAAAACCAACTTTTGGTGGCCGAAAATCTTTTTCAATGGGAAGGTCGTGATCCAAATTGGATCCTCAAACACTCTTAAAAGCTTCCTGAACTCTGTAAAACTCATACCAAAGTTTCAAAGTGCTATAGATGTCAAGCTTATCAGAAATAACCTCTGAACAATGGCAATTTTTGGTCAGCACAGAGTAGCGAGGACCCTCGCTCAAAGTGCGTAGACCGTTGGCCCATGGTAACCACAAGTTGGCACAAACTGGCAAAACGGGAAGTCAGATCCAAAAACAGAGGTAGTTTCTAATACGCGATTAGCGCTAATCGCGTATCGCAAGGCATCTCGCTCAGTGAAGGAAAGCCCCGAGCGCTTGGTCACGAGGAAAAGCATAAAACCGTAAGAAATCACCGATTCCATCAGAAGGCGAGCCCTACACTAAAACTGGCAGGATATCGGGAGGCCCTCAAGTGGTAAGCGGGTTCGACCGAGTCTTGCTTGATTCCATACAATAGGTGACATGCGTCCAGTGGATGAGAGAGAAAATCGCTCTCATCGTGCAAGTAAAGGTCATGCTACTTACCTGCACGATATGGATGGAGACTGTCGGATCTGGAGGCCCCAGATCAACGACAGAGAAGAAATCCAATGGGTGACTAGATTCGACAGGGAAATATGCTGAGGCGGATAAGATTTGAGATCCGGCATGACCGATGAGTTGGCGAAGGAATCAGTTTCATGGGTAATATTGGAGCAACGGAAATAATGACAATTCACAGAGAACAAACACTCAGTTCATGAGGAAACAAATGGCCACCTCTCTGTGAAGTGTTATAGTGATGATGACGCAGAGCAGGGGAATTCCAGCGGACAGAGGTAGGAGATCCAGAAAGCTAGGAAGCAGAAATGAACAGTCAGGGAGCAGATTGGCTTTAAGTCACGAACAGACAGAGAAAGCGGAGGAGAAGGAGAAGCAAGAAAAGAGAGCAAAGAGAGAGAGAAGAAAAAATTGCAGAGAACAGAGAAGCCAAGCTGACCTGCAGAGCAAACGCATCATCGAGCAGACAAAGACAGAGAGAGTCCAAGAGTCTATGAACTCCAGAAAAGGCTTGAGAGGTTCAAGAAACTCCTCTGTGTATACCTGTCAGGTATTGAGTACCAAATTGGACTCATACCACTGAGACCAATTGAGGTCGAAATTCAATAAGGGGAGTCTGTGTACTCTAGATACTTGGGGAGTCCAAGTACAGTCCTACTGATCATTATCTGTTAAGTGAGACTAAATTTGAGATCACTGTTGTAAAACTCTGCTTTTTAAGACATAATAGAAAGGCCACCACTGAAGGCTGGACCAGGAGACGTAGCCTGGGAGGATTACGTGAACTCCTCATTAAATTTTTTGTGTTTATGTGTTTGCTTGTTGTGTTCTCTTACTGTTTTAGTGTCTGTTTATTTCGCAATCTTATCGATCCATTGCATAAGATAACATAGGCACACCCCAACACTTGAGTTTGTAATACCTTCATTAATTAACTGAGATCATTCATGAGTGATTTCAGATCATTCACAAAGCCTTCCAATCAAGATCATGGAAGAGGTTGATCCTCTCATCATACCACATAAATTAGGCTCAGATATTGTTCCTTCTGAAGCTCTAACTTTGGATAAGATATAGATCTGTGGAAGTATGAAAACTTGGAACAATTCACAACCTTGGAGTGGCTTAGATTTGTGATAAAGATCTTAGTTAGATCTCAACCTACTTCACAATCTTGGAAATAGATCTAAGTTAGATCTAAACCTAGTTCATAATCCCGAAGACATATTTGAGTTAGATCTTGGCCTAATTATAGTCCTAGAGATAGATCTCATATCTTGGCCTAATTACAGTCCGATCTCAGATCTCGGCCTAATATAGGCTTGAAGTAGCTATAGACTTAAACCAATCAAATACCTCAAATAGACTTATAATATCCTTCTAGCGCTCAACTTAGAGATCACCTTAAGGAAACAAAAGATCTTGAATAAGTAGGCTCTCATACCACTGAAAAATTTCTTGGAGTATCCTTCTAGATCTCGACCTAGTATCATATTTCATATCAAAAAAATAGGAAGTAGATATTTGACCACCAGAATTGAGATCGCAACATTAATGAGCAGATCTCAAAGCACTGGACTTTAGATCACAAGAGGAATGAGTAGATCTCGGACCACTTCACATAGGAGAACAAATGAGTAATGTATGTGTGATTGAATTGTGTTAAAGGAGGACCAATGTAGCTCTTTTTATAGTCACCATGAGAATGGAATGGATGCCTTTCTAGGAAATCTGAATTGAAGATTTAGAATGGTTGATTTGATCTAAATGAGTGAGTCTCTTAGAAAGCCAACTTGACCATATAGAAAGGTCAACATAGCACATGTGGAGCCATTTGTAATTATAAATAAAATAATATTTTTATTATTTACAAAAATATATTTTTTACTAAATCTAATACATAATAAACATGCTGGAACACTAATAATAATAAATTGTTTTTCCAATAATAATAAATAATTTTATGAAAACCAACCCTAACTATATTTTCAACCAATAAACAAATATAATAAAAAAAATACACTTTTAAACTAAAGTGGATAGATAATAGATAAAGTTTCGATATCTAAACTAAGACTTATAGTTAATAGATTCAAAGAATAGAACTAATATCTAGTTGAAGATAGTGTATGAGTACTTGTTGAAGTTGATTGGCTAAGCAGTTTGATATTATGAATTGCAGAAATAGTGTATCTCACAATAATATATGCTTATTTATAATATTATGTTTTTAATTTTGATTTGTAAATAGATATTGATTGGATTTTCTATTTTATTTTAGAATGTATATTTTAAATTGATTTAATTATAATTTAATTGTTGAAAAATCTTATTTTTTAATGTTTTTTATAATTTCGGAAAATTGATTAGATAATTTTAATAGGTTAGTTGTGATTCATTGCATTATATTATATATTGTGTAATTAAAGCTAAATAGCTTATGTGCATGTGAGGAAGAACAAAAAATTATTACATGTTTAGTAGATTGTTCTCTATATATTATAATATGTTTGATAAGATAAACTCATGTACATTCACATTGGACATTGTAAAATAGTTTAAAGTTTGTTTATGTCTTTACTTCACAACAAAACAAAACAAAAACATTATATAAAATACATTAAAAAAAACTATTAAGTGGTTAGTATATTCTTCTTCATATATTATTAATATCAAATTAATTTGTTTGATAAGATAGACTTATGCATATGAGCATTGGACATTGTAATATGGGTTAAGGTTTATTTATATTCTCTTTCAAAACAAAATAGTGTATATTTAATAGAATATTAATTTTATACACTATTCATAATATTAGATATTAGACTTTTCTGATTTATATAATAAAAAATAGTTTTCAAATTAATCACAATATTAAAATTTAATAAACTTTTAAAACTAACTAATATAAAAATCTCCATTTTATTATTATCTGACTTCGTTAAAATTTTAACACACCCCATTATTTATTATTTAGTCATTACCCAGTAGTAAAGATGGAAAGTCCCCTGGCTCTGAGACTTTTGAGCTAATACCAGCTGGTGGAGAAACCCGTGATTCTGCCAGCGCTACCGCTCATGACTTTAAAGAGATTCCAACCCCTACAGCAGGTGGACGAAAGAAGAAAACTGTGACTTGCTACCACCTGTATGAAGCAATACTTGAGGTCTTCACGTAAGCATCTAAAAGTGGAAGAAGGGGTTAAATTTGGCGAGTGTTTTTTTAAATAAAGCATGGGATAAAACCTTGTGATAAGTGTTTGGTGAACACTTCACTTTCATTCTTAAACAAAATTTATATTATTTTTTAAAACAAAATTTATATTACTTTTTATTTAATTATATCAAATATTGATCCAATTTGTACATCATTTTTAAAACTAATGAGTTAAAAAAAAAAAAAAAAATATATATATATATATATATATATAACACTTCAATATTTTAGATACAAGTAATTTAAATATAATTCAAACAAAACAAAAAAAAGTGATTATATTAAGCGAGATTAGACTCTAAAGTAAATATTAGACTATGCTGAATTTACAATGTTAAGTTTCTAATATGAAATTCCAATATAAGCACAAAATATTTCCATAGTTTTGAAATTCCAACACAAAATCATACACAATGGTGTTGAGATTCCAACACAAACTCATATACAATAAGTATTTGAATGTATTACAACAACAACAACAAAATCCTCTTTTTTTTCTTTTTTCTTGAGTCTCCACCCACATCTGCAATCATGACTTGTGCACACTTCAACCTACCGCCTAAAGAATGAAACCTAAAGCTTTAAGGTTGAGATTCATAAAGCATGCCCATACCCGTACGTTATAGCTATGATATATGAACACTCCATTGAGATTCATAAAGCATAACCATGCTCATAGGTTATAGGTATGTTGTATGAACACTCACTTATGGGGATAGAAGAATAGAATTAAAGGGTTTTTTAGGTTATTAACAAAATTAATATAATTGATGCTTTTTCTTATTTGTCTAATAATGATTTTTTGTTTGATTTTTAGTGGAAACAAATCTATAATTATTAGAAAACAGAAATCTCAAAAGATTTATTTATCATTTTTATTAGAAAAAAGAAATCATTCTAGTGGCTCTGAACATTCCATACATTATGTAAATATGAACTAAATTGTGTGTTAAAAGTTGAAATTAATTGTTATTTTTCAAAATACATTATAGTTAATGGAGTTGACTAAACTATTTCAGAATTTTTCAACAATAGTTCACTACACATCTACAAAGATGTTGCGAAGAAAACCCTAAACTTTACCAGCAAGAAAAATTAATGCTCATTCTGCAATAACTGGAATTTGAAACGTGTGAATGCCAAATGCATGCAAGTTTCTCATCAAGACCGAAATAAGGAAATCGATTAGGAGGAATTCCGCGAGTTTGTCTGAAATTTCTGACATACACAAGAGAGATGGTGATTGTTACAGTAGCAACCCCTGCTACTGCTATGTTGACAAAGAGAGCCACTACTAGAGTACCTGTAGTGGGCAACTTTCTTTCAAAAGTACCCAACACAATATTTTATGCATCAACCTAGGCTACTATTATGTTCATCAGAAACAAGTATTTTGTAAATAAAAGTCCATGCCCCATGTGATAGAAGTAGCTGAAGATCCTATTAAACTATAAGAACAATACAATATGTGAGGTGTACTTTCCCAAGTTGGTTGATTTCAACCTAAATTCAAATATTGTCATGAATGCAACTCATTTTAGTACCACATGCATAGGGGAGTAACACCGAATGATTTCTGCTTGTTTTATAAATTTGTACTTCTAATAAAAATTAAATCTTGAAGTATTAGATTTTAAAGATGGAAATTTGGATTAATGATATAACAATGATTTAAGTCTAATACAAATTATGTATTTTAGCATAATAAAGAGATTAAGGTTTCAAGCATAATGCAATGATTACTTATCACCAAAGTTGAGTGAAAAGATTTTGTTTGAGATAGCTCTTCCCCCTTCACAAAAATATATATAAATATATATGTGTTCAATCAACTAATACATGATAAAAAAATATATGTAAATATATATATGTTCAATCAACTGATACATGATAAAAAAAAGTGCATAATGAAATGATATATATGTTCAATCAACTAATACATGATAAAAAAAAGTGCATAATGAAATGATCACTTCCCACCTTTCGTCCAAATATTTGGTTTAAGAAGCCATTCCACTTTATTTATTCCACTTTATTTATATATATAATAGTAATATCTTTGTCAAAATACTATACCAAAAACTCTTCACCTATCAAATTATAGAATAAATTTATATGCTCACACTATTTTTTTGTGGAGAAAGGAGGGAATAAATGTCTATGATCACACTATTTTTGTGGAGGAAGGAGGATCGCTATAGTTTAATATGTCAAGGATTTTAATTCTAATTACCACCCAAGAAAAGGGGTATTTATACATTTCTCATATAACCGGTATTTAGGCATTTCTTATATAAACAAGATTTTTGGAATGAGGAAGGATGAATTTTGGAATCATTATGATTTTAATTATATTTTAAATTTTTTAAAATAGTGGAGGAGGAAAAAAAAAGCCTTAAGTCGAATTTTAAATTAATCAACTAAAAATTTAACTTGACATTAAAGGAAATGAAATTGATTTAGAAGCTATCTTTATTTTTTTGCAAGATGATAGAAAAAACTTGGATGAATAAAAATAATATGATATTGATATCATTTTGATTTTGATTCTATTTTAAATTTTCAAAATTTGAGAAATCAAATAAAAGAAATTGATCTAAAATCAGCTTAAGTTTATTGCAAGATGATAAAAAATACTTAGATGAATAAGAATAATCATATTGAAATCCCCATGATTTTGATTCCATTTTAAGTTTTCAAAAGTTGAGAAAGAAAAGAAAAGAGGAAAACAAATCTCAATTTAATTAATTGAAATTAATATAAAATTTATTTTTACTATATTGTAAACTAATACAAAAAGACTTGGATAAACAAGAATAATGAGACTGATATAAAATCTACCTCTAATCACTAATACAAAAAGACTTGGATGAATAAGAACAATCAGAGCTCGTACCTAATTATAGTTGGACCTCAAAAGATTTGGATAAATAAAAGCAATGAGAGTTGGTGCTTAATTATAATTGCGATCTCAAAATATGCTTAGGCTTTGAGAAGTAATAGGATCATAAAATTATAAATGGAGGAGTTTTACTTAACCATGGGGAAAGGACCAAAAATTATGGTTATGGTGTAATTAGATGGGGTTTCCATTCGAAATTGAGTTGTGACTATAGGACTAATTCTATGAGAACTTTACCCCAAAAGTATCAATGTATGGTTCCAAATATTTGATGATTATGTTTAAGGTATAGAATAACAAAAAAATTATCGTCCTTGAATGCACATTGTAGTGGACTATTTTTATGTGACACAAAGTGGAGGTTTTTTTGCTTCATCATGGCAGATTAATATTCTACAAGTGTATAGTTCTAGTACTATAACATGATCTTGCAATTTCAAACTTCAATTGTACTAACACATTATCATACTACCTTGGTTCATTAACATTTTTCATAGACACAATATAATTAGTGTAAGTGAACTAGGGCAAGTGCAAAAATCAAGAGATAGTCATGTGCAAGATCCCAATGTCCATGATGAGTGACCTTCCAATATAGCTTGACATGAACTTGTGTGATGCACAATGACAATGTGTTTTGGAGAATTTAGCATCTATGGATAAATACTAATTCCCTAGATAAGTAGATGTATCTAGAACAATAGTTTAAAGTGTTTTAGACTTTTCCTATAAGCAATAGATAAGATGAGAAGATAGAAGGCCTACCTATAGTTCCGCTTTCCTCTCGTCTCCCTTGTATCAATTCCGTTGCTCCTTCCCATACTTAATCCGCTTGAGAAGTACCCTGTAAACACAATAGAAGATAAAAATCGATCGAAGCATATGATCTATTGAATATAAGTGAAAGGAATCAGATACAGTTCACACACATAAGCATTATGAAACAATACAAACATATGGGAAAAATGTTCAAACACTTTATTAGATAGAAGAAGGAAATACAACCATTGGTGTCTGATTCAAATCCATTCCTCCAGCTTTGATTTCATCCACATCACATAAAAATAATGACAAAATTGTAGCATCACAATTCCTGCTTCAAAGCCAAATCTCATAGCAGCATTATCTCTTTACAATTCAACATAATCCAGCCCCTGATAACTTAGATGAGTGGTCAATTTATAGGAAGATGAAAGAGGTTTTGTCATTAATGGTGGCATTGAATGGCCTTCCATACATAGAATTAGTTCCATTGAGGAAGGGATGAGAGGATGGGATGCACCTTAACTCATTCCTCATCCATTTTCGAGCTGATAGGAGTTGATAAGTGAGGGAAAATTCTAGATGACTCCAAAAGATAAGAATATTCCCCAAACCCTATGTGAATTTCACTCTTTCTTGCCCAGCGTAGGTGAAAGGAAGCCTAAGTGCTCTGCAGAGCACCTTGGCAGTGGACTTAACTACTCTGTAGTGCACCTTCATAAGGGCTTACTTGCGCTGGTCCCTCTAGAGGCTATTTCTGGATGTCTTCAAGTCATGAAACTAGCTGGGAAGGAGAGATTCAAAGGGGTGACTTGTTTAGGGCATGAAGCAACTGAAATTAGGGTTTAATAAACCCTAAAACATTGATTTGGATGTTGGGATTTGATGTGCCCAAATGGATTTTTAACAGTTTCCCTCTAAAGCATGAAGTCAAAAAAATGCCAATGTCGATTGAAATGCTTTACGATGTGATGAGGAGGTATCAAAGTGGAAGATGACCTATATCAATTATAATACACATATCATGATATTTGATTTTTCATGAATTGTTGAGGGAAGGCATACCCATGCTTAGCTTATAAACTTTAATTACATGTACATAAACAGTTGTCTACAGATATAGACCCATGATCAGAATGACTATCAATGTAAAGTCATTGTACATATGATTTAGTACTCCTGAAATCGCAGCTCGGATGGATGAAACTAGATATGGGGTCTTCAATCTCGTTCAATTATTCACTCAAGTATGAGTCTAACCATGTGAATATGTGATCTGAAGTCGAACATGGAAAGACACCATCTGATTGCCAGCGAATGATGTAAACCATTAACAGATGCGAGAGAAATCACCGATAATTATAATGATCCTCAAGGTACTGCAGTACATTTTGCATGGTGTGAATAGATGATTTGATGTTGAACACCATACAAAGTCTTTCGGTCAAAGGCCATTGATGTATGCCTATCACCGGAAGCAAGAAACCTGCCATTGATGTATGCAAGCCTCAAGGTACTAGATAGGTGTTTCTAAGTCAACTTCTTGGATAAAGTGTTGATGTAGATAAGAAATGACTTGTCACAGGAAGGCCTTGATGTACGCCACATGAACGACACGAAACGAGTGTAGTTATTTTAGAGATGAAATTTGACTGTCGACACAAGGTTCAGGAATGGCAGTCATGAAAATGAAGGTTTATGGTATTGCAAAATATGAATTTTGACTGGATGACTTCTCTTGAACATGTCGGCGACACTGAAATGAATTGGTAGCATTGACCCAAAACAAATTTATGGATAGTATGATAAACCAACGGTGTGATAACCATCAAACTAATAACCCAACCTACATAGTCACGGTGATGGAGTGAAAGTGTCATGTTCAAGAGCGACCTACTACCATAAAGTGGTTTCCCCTTTTCCCATTTTCCCCAGTCATTGCTAACTAGTACCTCTTTATTCTTATCAAGCTTGAGGAGGATAGCATATGCTTGTTGTATAATTTCACTGTTCGTGCAAATCCATCACTATTTGATGTTTTAACGAGTCTAGCGAAGGTGAAACTCGGTCTTGTCTAGATGGACAAGTTTGTCAATATTTGATGTTTTAACAAGTTTAGCGACAAAGATAAATCGGTCCTTTTCATGTTTAGAGATTTTTAAAAGGGACAAAATAAAACTCCACAAGTTCTTTTTCGTAAATTAATCTCTCAAGCCCGAAAAAACGTAAAATAATACGAGATATCATTTCCAATCCGTTAACGAGCTGGAAAAGACAAGTGCTCGGCAATATTTTCATATTTAGAGTCTGAAAAGAGCTTAAAGAGGACTCCAGGGGGGTTCCTTTTTCATTTTTAACAGAGCTCAAAAAAGAGATAAAAGTTTGCTCTGTGGTCAAAAGTACAACTTACAATCGAGCACATTGAATTCTGTAAATCAGTTGCAAAACCTACTCAAGGCATCACCAAATGGATTAAAAATATCTGTTTCATAGGCAAAAATAGGTAAGTACTAATGTCTAATCGATTAATAAACATGAAATAAACATAAAACAAGTTTCTACCATGGAATTTTTACCATTTGTAACATACCATTCAATTTTGTGCTTTGAGCTTAGTTTTACCTCGACTTTCACCAACTGATTGTGAGAGATTATGCAGATCATTTCTCGAGCCATCCGGACCAGGTAGGAACTAAAACTCTCTTCTTTCTTTTCAAGTCATTCTTTTGTCATTTCATGCGATTTTTAGGGTTTTTTAGGGCCCCTAGGGTTTCATTTTTTTGCCCTGGGATCAGCGTAGGCTTTCACATCGAAAATTGCACTGAAGAGCACCCAGATAGAAGCTTTCATGCTCTACAGTGCACTATCTCTATGTCCAGGTTGTGTTGGGCACATTTCCCAAGTTTGTTTTACCTGTTTGCTCCAAAATTTGTCTTGTTTTTTGCATGGAAAGGATCCTCATTTAGCTTATGATTGTGTTTCAGGATTTCATCGAATCAGAATGCCAATTACATGGCAAGAAAGAGAGCATGAAGAACAATACATGGTTGCCCTAAACAATCCGGGTACAATTGAGGCCCTCAGAAATTGTGGGTTACTCAAATACTTTAAGTTGTCCAGAATGAGGCAACAAATAGAACTACTATAGTTCCTTGTTCGTGCATGGGATCCGACATATTAGACTTTTCACATTAGGGACAAGATGGTCCCTATTACCATTAAGGATATCTACTTTCTTACTAGACTATCGAGTCAAGGTGCCCCCATCTCACTCTCTGGATTTTCCCATGGAGGTGAATCAGTGAGAGATTATATGAAACAGTTTTGTCGGCCAGGTACACAGCCTAGCAAGGATGGGAAAATAAATATCAGGGATTTAGGTGATTTGATTTAAGAACAATCCTCTTCACAATCGCAAAATTGGCTGGCAGTGTGACACTCCATCTAGTGAACAGATCTTATATGTAGTATGCACTAGAGTATCTAGAACCAAAAGTTTTCAACTGGTGCGAGGCTGTGCTTTCTTTGCTAAAAGAACAACTGACTAAGGTAAAAAGAAATAAGATGAAGAATTTCTTCTATGGTTTGATCTTAATTTCTTTTTCCTTAGAAAGAATCCCATTAATGCAACCACAACACATTTCACTAGGTGTGGTTGGTCCTAGAGATTCACGTATGCAGAGGTGGGTTGAATTGATGGCTCAACATGCAGGTCAGTCAACAATCATTTTCTCCCCTACATTTTTCAACTGGCTTGAACGATAACATCTTGTTATCGATAAGCATCCATACTCAAGGATGGATTTCTGTGGAGATCCAGATTTGATTTTACCAGTTGGAGCACAATGGGGTGCTATGGGTAAGTTGTTTGACTAAAGTGTTTTTTTATTGTTTCAAGTTTCTACATGTTTTTTGTGTTTTTAATGTTTCCAAGACTAAACTAAAATTAATCTTATGCATGCAGATGTGGGTATTGTTCGACCTGCAAGACACCAACAGGTTGCAGGTGGGCCAATGCAAAGAAAAATCGGGAGAGAAGTTATCCAAGACTTGGATTTGGCCAAAACCTTAGCAGAGTTTCAGGATCACATAGAGGTGTTAACCCTTGGTATTCTGAATATCCGGATCGAGGAGTTACCTATGAGGCTGCAGCGCCACACTATTTATGTTCCTAACCATTGGGCTAGGCTTTAGCACACGATAGCACAGGTTGTGACCTATTACCATGAGCACCACTAGATCTACTTAGGATGCTTTGTATGCATTTTTCATTTTTCGGGTCAAATGACCAAATGTGTCTTGGGGATAAATTTTGTAAAAACACCTATCTATTTTACTTTCAGAGTTTTTCTATGGTTATATGAAATCCTATTCAATTGATGATGTGAATTTAAAATACTACATTTACATGTGTCGCAAATGTCTATTTAACACATAATTCGCTAGAGAATCAGTTAATGTGTTAAGATTTATGTAAATATGTTGATAGTGAATGTGTTCAAAATGTCTTTCCAAAATAATAACTCTAAGGAACATATGAAAATTTGTCAGATTTCAGACAGTATAAACGTTTGTTAGTTGTAGTACAGCAAGTTGCAAGTCCAGCCTAACGATGATTCAGAAAATTCCAAGTGAAATGGCATCATAGAGTAGTTCAATCAACGCGTTATACTCAGCAATATTGTTTGTCGATCGACCAATACAAATCCCTTGGAAACTCACTAACGCGCCACTTGGAGTGAAAATATCCCATGCTACAGAAGACAAATTTTGCATACTACGACTACCAACATTGGCGTAACCAACAAAAGGTTCTAAAGACTCCAACATCTGCAACAAATTAAAAGCAGCTTACTAACTAGATAAAAATATCTAAAAGAAACACACAAACACATGTAGTGAAAGCATATATACAGTGAGTTTTACTACACTTAATTAAGCATAGTAACGTTTGAGGTACAGCCCGTTTCGGGGCTGCAACAATGGAAGCCCATCATAATCTACTAACTCGTAGGCAGCTTTTTCCAGAACACACTTGATAACATAAGGGCCCATCCAAATTGGTTCAAATTTTCCTGCTCCAAGTTTATCTGCTTCCTGATTGTAAAGCAAGACCAGGTCTCCTTCTGAGAAGATATGAGGCTTGAAATTTCTATCATATTGCACCTTAATACATTTCTTATGCACTTCATTAGCCAATGCGGCATTACGACAGGTTTCATCCAAATGGATTAATTCCAATAAATGCACTTCTTCTTCAGAAGTGTCAGGTAACAGGTCAATCGTGAATTTGAGCGATGAAATTTCGCATTGTATCGGTAAGATTGCTTCCAAACCATACACCAACTGAAAGGATGTGAATCCAGTTGCATTTCTTACCAAGGTTTGATATGACCACAAGGCAGAGTACAGGATTAAGTGCCAATTTCTCTTATGAACCCCTATCATTCTTTGCAACATCTGCTTCAGGACTTTGTTGATGGCCTCAACTTGCCCATTCGCTTGCAAGTAATATGGGGTAGAACTATCATGTGACAGTCCTAACTTAGCAGTCAATTCAACCATCCTATGATTGCGAAAATGTGACCCATGATCTGCAACTATGGCTTGTGGTACACCAATAACCACATGGTTAAAAAAGAAAAGAGAAGTTGTTTCGCCATTGTTGTTCAATGATGGCATCGCCTCAGCCCATTTGGTAAAATAGTCAATAGTGACTATAATATACCCATGCCCCCCGGCCGAGGTGGGGTTACATGTCATAAAGTCAATGCCCCATTTGGCGAATGGGCCAATAGAAATGACTAGATGCAGTGGTATAGGTGGTAATCTGGTTTTTCAGTCATATATCTAGGATGCATGACAGCTTTTTATAGCAATAATACAATCTTTAAATATAGTTGGCTAGAAGTAACCCGCACAGAGAATTCTTTGTGCGGTTGCATATCCTGATAAGTGTCCACCATAGGCACTAGAATGGCAATCATTCAATGCTTTCTCGGCTTCCTCTTGTGTGAGGCACCTCCGTAAAATTGTATTGATACCATTATAGTAAAGTGTGTCACCAATGATTAGATAATCTTTGGCTTGGTAACGAATACATCGTTGTTGCAAGTGAGAGGTATCTTGCTGGAAAGTTTAGGTCTAGAGATAGATCAGTATATCTCTATACCATGTGTCAAATGACAAAATTAGAAACAAAGACTCATCCAATATTGATGGTTCAGATGTTGAATAATGGATGTAAGGGGAAGGTCACATAGTAACTCAGGGAAAACTAGAGATTTCTTTGATTGGGACTTGATGAATTCCAAATCAAACTCCTGTAAAATAGCTATCCATTTTGAGTATTTGCCCCCCAAAAATTGACGTGACAAAATGTGTGTCACAGGGTCTCAATCTGAAATGACAGTTGTTTTCCATAACAAGATATAATGGCGAAATCTTTGAACAGCTTGCACAGCTTCCAAAGCTAGCTTTTCGACATAAGAGTACTTACTTTCTATCTCGTTGAGATTATGGCTCAAGTAATAAATCGGATGTTCAATCCCATTTTCTTCGTGGACTAAAACCATGCCAATGGTTGTATCTGCAGTGGTGGGATACAGGTAATAGTCAATTTGGTAATTTGGAGAATACATTAATGAATCTCTAATCAATGTATACTTAAGAGCATCAAAGGAAGCTTGTGCAACCTGGTCCCAATGAAAAGGTATCTCCTTTTTCAAAAGATCGGTAAAACCTTTAGCCATCTCAGCATAATTAGGAATGAACCTCCTCAGAAAGTTTGCTTTCCCTTGGAGTCTCTGTAACTGTAAAAGGTTTGAAGGTGGAGGCAAATCCAGAATTGCCTGAAATTTTAAAGGATTGAGTCGAATCCCCTCTCTAGACACTACAAATCCAAGCAACTAACCAGAACCAACGCAAAACACACATTTGTGTGGATTGAGTTGTATCTTGTAGTGTCGGCACAGTAAAAATATTGCTCGCAAATGTTGCGGGTGATCAGTCTTCTTTTGTGAATGAGCCAGTAAATCATCAAGGTAGGGTTGAACAATGTGCTAGATGTCATGGAAGGCATAATTCACTGCCCTTTGAATATTGGCCCTAGCATTCTTCAAACCAAATGGCAGTTTCCTATAGGCGAATGTGCCCCATGGACAAATAAAATTTGTTTTTGATTGATCCTATGGGCATATATTGATTTGATTGTAGCCGGAAAATCCATCCATAAACGAAAATATTTCACATCCAGCATATTCGTCAATAATTTGGTCGATAAAAGGAGTAGGATAATTGTCTTTAGGACATGCCTAAATTACATCCCTATAATCGAAGCACACTTGTTTTTTTCCGTGTTTCTTTGTGACAGGAACAATATTGGAAACCCAGTCAGTAAGAGGAACATGGTAAATAAAACCAGCCCGCAAAAGTTTTTCAATAGGTCGAAGCCGTTGTCGAACTGGCTTGACATCAGGGTACATTTTGATTTCATGTTCAACAATACTAGAGTCAATGCCTAGCATCTCCTCGTAAGATGATGCAAATATATCTCTAAATTCACGAAAGAGAGTACGATAATTATCAAGTTTTGATGGAGAACAAGATTTTCCGACATGAATATTCTCTACAATATTAGGCTTGGTTGAAATATTAATAGAAATAGTTTCTTCAATATTTGACAAGTTTCGATCAAATTATACTATGTCTATGAAAATTGAATTCGATAGGAAATCAGCAACTGATGGGTGGTTTAGTTCATTTGAATAATATTCGATGTCATCTGGAAGATGGGAATGATGATAATATTCCCATGGTTCTTCTCCTATCATCATTGATTGGACGGTTCCTTCATCCATAGAATGTATACGTGAAAAAGGATCTAAAGAAGTACCATATTCTAACGAACGGTCTACCCATACAATTGTTGAGTGCGAATTTGGGTTTACCACACAAGCCCGAAAAATTGATTGCTATGATGATTCAATGGGGCTTAATGGCATCACCTAAATGTTACTATCAACTTCAACCTTGTTGGTAATCCTCCTTAAATTAGATGAGGTGGAGGAAATCATATTGCAGGTCTCTACTCTTGCCACTTTCGCCAAATCAGATGGTGACGGTAGGGTAAAAGTACCCATTAGGGAAGGATCTTTAAACAGAACTACTCCAACACTTTGAAGTGACAACGGGGGTCCGTGTACCAATAGAATGCTTCCCATAGCCTATGAACCATTGGCGAAGAAGGCTAGCTGATCAATGATTGTGATTCCACCCTTAGAATGGAATGCAATAGTATGAAAGTACGTGGAAACCACAGCAGGCATAGCATATACCCATGGCCTTCCCAGTAAAATGTTGTAATCGAGGGGTCCGTCAACTACCTCAACTTCAACAGTAACTGTTTTTTCCCCTAGTTCGATTTGCAAGTTACTCAAAATCGCACGAGTATATGTTCTTCCATCAAAATCTTTCAACGTGGTTGGTGATCGTGACAACGGTGGTGAACCAAGTGTTTTCCAACAGCGCATTGACATAATGCAAGTAGATGCCCTCTCATCAATAATAGTTCGGTGAACATTCTTAGTGAGAGATTTTACTTGAATTAGGAAAGCTAACTTCACCGATAACTGTGGTGTATATCTCGCATGGTTAAAAACCATAAGATTATAATCCGTAGGATCTACTCCACCTATTGCTAACAGTAAAGCCTTCTTCTGGGAGGGACAATTTTGTAACACCTCGAGTGTCAACATAGCAAAAGTTGATTGAGAAAGATCTTCCACTATGTTATAATTCTGAGGTACTTGAGCCCAAGGGTTAAATGTCGATTTGTGCACAACTCCCTTTGGTGGTTTTATCAACAATTCTGGTACAATAGGTGGAATATTTTCAGATGAAGTTGAAGTCCAAGGATGAGGTTGATCAATAGCCTGATTATTCGACGATGATGGTGGATTTCCATAGTCTTTGTTTCTCGTTGACACCAAAGCTTCATTTGGTGGCTTTGTGATGGATAGCATGAGTACTTGGGATGTGGAAGCATGGTCTTTTGCAACCAAACATGTCTCCGGGTTTGGAAACGGATCAGTCAACACTACCGATGTGTTTGAAGTCTTTAAAAGTTTATAAAATTCAGAGTGGTGTGGAAAATCTCTCGTAAATGCTCGTCATTATAGATTAGACATGGATAACAAGGTTTCCTTGCCAAAGCAAAGGAATCAGATGATTTCTCTGGAGGGGAATTATCATGTTTATTTTTGTTTTTCCCCTTTTTCTCGCTCCTTGGTTGCTTTGGAAATTTTCCTTTGTCAGATGACATGACATTAAGTTCGTAAGCAAGAGTATTTTCTGATGCATTGATAGTTTGATAGGTAATGGTCTTCCCACTGTTTGTGTGCTCGAAGAACCGATCACACCATCGCCGACATGAAAGTCCTTACTCGATTGTGGAGGAGGAGGAACAGTGAAAGCTGGTCGGGGTGCATTGGGAATTTTATCATAAATCATGCTGAATTGTGTGTAAATCAAATCCAAGTATTGGGCACAAGCAATTACTTTCTCTTCTATGACAATTCCACCTTTTCCACATCCTCGGTGATTGATGGCAACAAGGATTTTATGAACCACTCAGCAAAAGGCTGATCAGGAACATATGTTTTAGTCATTCAACAATGACATCACCACTCATGAATATGATTTGATATATGGGTAGCAGTTGTCTGTTTAAAGTTGGCTAGGATTTTCGTTCCAGTCTTGTATCTGATGGGTAACTGGAAGTGGGTCAAAAATGTAGTGGCTAAAGTGGTGAAATTGTCGAAAGAAGCTCTTGGTAACTCAATGTACCATTTAGCAGCCAGACCAGTAAGTGTTCTTTGGAAAAGATGAAGTCTAACCGAATCATCATTTAAGGAGTTTGATGAAGACCACAAATGAAAGGTCATGGCATGATTTGATGGGTCTTCTCTAGGATTTCCGTTAAATATCAGAATGCCAGATGGTAACTTATGCAGAATTATCAACCACCAAGGTGCATATAAGATTGGATCATTAGTGAGCCGATTTAAATTTGGTAATTCTAAAGTTGCTACAGATGGAAACCGTCGATTCAAGTCAAGTTGAGCATACCCAGGATATGATGGAATTGCCTAAGCAATAGGTCTTTGCATACCGACATAGGGCATATGCATTTGGTAACCTTGGTATGGTTGTTGTTGAACAAAACTAGCATAAGGTGGTTGTTGATAACCAGGTTGAATGTGTGGTTGTCCATAACCTGCAAAGCCTTGTTGACTAGGACCTTGGTAAGCTTGATATTGACCAAACCCAGGTTGAGCCTACTGAGCAAGTCAAAATTGGGGTTGTAATTGTTGGAATTGGGGTTGTTGAAATTGAGGTTGCCATGGTTGTTGAATCAATTGTTGTTGTTGTTGGTACAAATGTTGTTGATTTAACGGTTGTTGTTGCCCAGCAACGAAAGGTTGGACAGATTGTGAATAAACTATACCAGTGTAAGCTTGGGTCAATCCAGATAAGGGTATACTAACCTGAGGTTGCTGTTGAACCCTAGAAACAAGCGGTTATTGTACAACAACTTGAGGAATTTGAACTTCTTCACCTGAAACTTGTGGTTGCAAGGTAGAAGGATCAGTTTGTACTGGTTGATATACAATAATTTGAACTTGTGATTGTGGTACAGTAGTAACAATAGGTGTAGTAGGAATATCTGGCACAATTTGCATTAGTTGTGTTGGATACACAAGCCTGGGTTGAACTGGCATTGTTGGTTGCCATTGACAAACTCTAATTCCAGATTGACCTGAATACTGCAGGATATTACTGTTAGGCCCCTATACTACTAGGGTGACCCCTTATTGTTATTAGTACAACCCCCTTATTATATTGATGTACCCATGCAGTGCCCATATTGTTACTATTATGCCCCATAGAAGCCCACTATTGTTATTATTGTGCCCTTACATTATTATTGTTATGTCAGCTTTGATTATATTATGACCCCTTAGACTCCTATATATAGAAAGGAGGTCTTTTCATTTGTATCATCCAAGAATTTTTCATTTGTGTAATGCAAAGGACGTTGCCCCCTCGAAGAGGCTTAATTCTAAGGAATTTATCTCTCTTTTCTATCTTTTTGTGAGTTGGTTTCATAACATTTGGTATCAGAGCTTTGAATTTTAGGGTTTTGCTGCTCCAAACAGGTCATTGTGGCATTTTTTCTATAACTTTTTTTCTATGATGTTTCAGACGCTAAAAAAAAAAACATTTGGGCCAAAATCATTCTGAACCACAGGTCCAAATTTCAGAGCTTTTCGCGCTATATTTGCAGAGATATGATCTGAGGAAGTTGGCATTTTTGCAGACTCCCGAATTACATTCCAAACAGGTGACCTCGGGAAAATCATCATAACTTTCTCTCTGAGCATCAGATTGAAATTTCGTAGAAGGTATAGAAAGAGGACGGATTGTAGTTTCTTGTGTATATTTTTTAGAGCCAAAGGTCGAAACAGTGACACATGGCACGTTGTACAAGTTCGCTCTATTGAACTAGTCTATAATCGGGTCACTGTGGGATATTTGGCATAACTCTTCCTTGGAGAATCCAATTTGGATAAGACTAGTGGCATTGGAAATAGGATGCAGAGGGCTACTGCAGGTCACAATTCCAGAACTTAAAGATCTGAAAGTACAGAGTTACAGTCGTTTCAAAATCGAGCTCCTAAAATCAAGAAAAAGAAAGATGAGGAAGTTTAATGGCAAGGATCGGGTAAATTGGATACTTCAGAGGGAGAAATATTTTGATCTACATGGTGTACCACTATTACAAAAGGTATGTATTGCATCTTCATATTTAGAACATGATCAATTTTTATGGTATAAAGGGATTTGTTACATAGTGGAAAGTAAAATTATGGCAACAAGGAAGTCTACCCCTCACAACTATAAAGATGGAAGTGTTTTTTATTCTAGCCTTCCACAACCTACAAGGGTTACACCACAACGATTGGAAGAAAAAATAGAAAAAGGGCTTTGTTACAATTGTGATAGCAAATGCAGTAAAGGTCATAAGTGTGCTAAGAAGAAATTATTTTACATAGAGTATGAAGAGGAGGAAGAAAAGGATCAAGAAACATCAAAAGAAGAGGATATACGCCAGGACCCAACCCCAGAGAAAGAAGAAATGAATCAGACCATATCTTGTAAAGCATTGGCAAGAATTACCACTCGTCAAACTCTCAAGATAGAAGGACATATCAAGAAGAAAAAGGTGCAAGAAGTGAAAGATCACATCGAGAAAGAAGAAATGAATCCAACCATAACTTGTAATTCATTGGTCGGAATTACCACTCCTCAAACTATCAAGATAGAAGGGCATATCAAGAAGAAAAATGTTCAAGAAGTGAAATATCACATCGAGCATCAAGAAATGAATCCGACCATATCTTGTAAAGGATTGGAAGAAATTACCAGTCCTCAAACTCTAAAGATAGAAGGACATATCAAGAAGAAAAAGGTTCAAGCAGTGAAAGATCACATCGAGCATCAACAACAAGTTCTCCAACTTTTAAAGGATAATGCCACTTTGGTGCAAAATCGAATAAAACAACAGGTAGATCAACATCGTAGTGAAAAACGTTTTGATGTAGGTGCTTGGGTATTTTTATTGCTACATCTCAAGCAAGCTATTTATAAGAAGGAAATGTTAGCAATACTATATGCACTTCAGAAATGGTGACCTTACCGAATGGGAAGACACTTCAAGGTAAAAATGGATCATCATAGTCTTAAATACTTTTTAGAACAACTATTACCTTTAGAAGAACAAAAAAAATGGGTCACAAATATGTTGGGTTATGACTTTGACATCATCTATAGAAAAGGGAAGCAAAATTTTGTTGCAGATGCACTCTCAAGAAAGGATGAGGATGTGGAGGCATTGTTTTGTGCTATTTCTATTATCCAACCAGATTGGATAAACGAAGTAAGGGATGAATGGAAGAAGGACGAAGAAGTATGGCCACTTATTCAAAAGTTGCAAAAGATCCCAATTCAAACAGTATTGCCAGAAATTGAAGAGGAAGGAAAAATCATATTGGAAACTAGAGCAGTCACAGAAAAAAGAACCCGACAACTACGAAATCGATCAATTTCATAGTACCTCAGCAAACCCACTGAAGATTCCACATGGGAGGACAAGAATTTTATATAGAAGCATCAAGAACTACTCAAGCATTGAGGACAACACTTTTTGAAGAAGAGGGTCATGTTAGGCCCCTATACTACTAGGGTAACCCCTTATTGATATTAGTACAACCCCCTTATTATATTTATGTACCCATGCAGTGCCCATATTGTTACTATTGTGCCCCATAGAAGCCCACTATTTTTATTATTGTGCCTTTACATTATTATTGTTATGTCGGCTCTGATTATATTATGACCCCTTAGACTCCTATATATAGAAAGGAGGTCTTTTCATCTGTATCATCCAAGAATTTTTCATTTTGTAATGTAAAGGAGGTTGCCCCCTCGAAGAGCCTAAATTCTAAGGCGTTTATCTCTCTTTTCTATCTTTTCGTCAGCCGGTTTCATAACAATTACCATATGACGGTCCTCTAGAATAAGGAGGATAGGATGAATAAGAATATTGCTCTCCATATGGTGGCAATCTAGTATTTAATGGATACATCGGTCTCTGCTGACCAGATTGCCCAGCTTGATATTGATATGCAGGATCAAACTATTGAGTTCCTGTTAGAGAAGAACCAGGTAAAATTCTAGTTGAGGACATGGGTGATGACCATGGTGTAGAAGCAACCCCTGAGTGGGTTCTAGATAAATATTAGTAACCAACCGGGATGGACGATTCACCATAAAGGTGTGACTTAGGTGTGGTAGAAAACATCGAGGAGGTTGCAACAAAAGATTCTACTATAGCTGCATCAAATGATATAGTCTGAGATGTTGGTGGTTGTTCAACCATAGTTAACTGTCCCAAAATTTATCCTAAAGAATCGATGGGTACTTGAAAATAAGTAGGATCAAATGGAGTAGTAAAATGAGGAGTATGAGGGTAAATATAAATCCCAGCTCCAAAGTGGAAAGGGGTTCTAGGTGTAGAATCTTCTTCCAATTCTTCCTCTATAGCAATTAGACTTGGTGGAAGAACTTCACCATTAGGTTCGTAAAATATTTGTGGTGTTGATAAAGTTGAAGTTTCAGTAGTTACTGATGTATGAGGGGTAATCGATTGATCGTCTTCTTGTAAGGTAACAACTTCTGAATGTTAAAGATCGAAGTCCAAATGTTCATGTAAATGAACAATAGTTTCAGTAAGAGGTTCCTGAACAACTTCAGGTTCAGATGTAACTTCCGTTTGAACTGGTATAGGTTTTGGATTAACTTCTGGTTGAAATGATTCAAGTTCAGAAGTACTTTCTTGTTGGGCAACTTCAAGTTGAGGAACAACCTGTTTTTGAACAATATCAATTACTGTTTCACTAGGATTAGTGCTAATGTCCTCAAGTAATTGTGAAACTTTTTCTTTAGAAACAGATGTACCAGAAATGGTTGGAGTAACTAGAGTATCAGTACTTACCAAAATAGATGATTCAAGTAATTCAGATGAAGAACTAGGATTTCTTGATGTACTAGACTCAGTTAAGCGAGATTTCTTTGTCCGAATAGGAGTCGCTTCAGTGGCAAAGGCAGTTTTCTCGTTGTTCTCCGCGAACAAAGGGGTAAGGTTTGATGTTCCTCCACGATTGCTGATTAATTTTACTATCAAAAAAGAAATAAACAAAAAGGGGTATACTAGGCAAAAGGTTTACCAAGCAATTGTGAACTATAGAATACCTCCTAGCGAACCAAGAAGTACGCGCAAGAAATCTCCCTGAATGTTGTGTTCAGTGTATCACAATTTACAAAGTGGCCGACTCAGTTACTTAAGGATGGATAGCAACCTAGATTTTTCCTCCCATATATACCGGAAGGTACGTGGAGGCCCAATCCGTATAAGTGCTATCTAATGCAAAACCGCACAGGGAGAGAATTCCCATATACTTTACGTACTGTAACACCACCCTATATACCTAAAGGTACGTGGACGAGCTATGATATACTCACGTACGTGGAATGAGGTATCACACTCAGGATGTATTGCAGACAAGTTAGTGACAACTGCTTTGTTTTACGACGCTGGAACACATCTCTAGCCTAGAACTACTAAATGTTCTCGTTAATGACAATGCTCCATTAGGTAAATTGATGTTAATTTTAAGTTGATCTTGCTTAGTAATTTTCCTTTCAAGTTCACCACATGATGTATTCTGAAATTCCTAGGAACACAACTATCATGATAAGCATTCTTTCCATTCAATTTAATGATGAAAATCCTAGCTACTTAGGGATAGAGCAATCATATTTCTTTTGATTAAAGAGAAAAGAGCACAATCTAAATGCAGTTTTCGTACACTATTCCTATGAGCACACACAAACTTTTTCAATGAAACATGCATGTATTTCTTTTCGATTTCCTTAATGTGAATATGAACAAAAGGAAATATGCACATGCAATCAATCAATCTTTCATAAGAACGAAGACTTTTACGACAGTTCTAATTCGAAGGAAGAGAAGACTTTACGACACTTTCTTTCCAATGAAGATTAATCAATTAAATCCTAACTTTGACTATTGATTGATAATGACAAAGAAAACATGAAGAAACATTGATCAATCCAATCAAAGTTGGGTTAGACCAGGAGAAAACAACTCATTTTTTGAGACATGGCATTCATTAATCAATCAGCAAACAATAAAACAGAGAAAATTTGGCAAAAAACTCTTTCCAAAGGTGGGAAACTAACCCTAGGAGGATTAGCGCAGCCCAAAGTGGGAGATAGTGCACTTCAGAGCACTTCCCCAAAGCCAGGGGTGCTCTGCAGTGCACTGTGTCCCTCACAAGCCTGCGCTGGTGACAGTAAGCCATTTCAAGAGGCAATTTGACACAATTTTGACCAATGTTTCAAAGTAAACAGCTGAATTACTATCTATGAACACAAATAAGGTCTACAAGGATGTATTAGGAGGTGGATAAGCTACTAGGAAAGAGGATTCTTCCCCAACGGAGTCGCCAATTTATTTTGGAGAATTTAGCATCTACAGATAAATACTAATTCCCTAGATAAGTAATTATATCTAGAACAATAGTTTAAAGTGTTTTAGACTTTTCCTATAAGCAATAGATAAGATGAGAAGATAGAAGGCCTACCTGTAGTTCCACTTTCCTCTCGTCTCCCTTGTATCGATTTTGTCACTCCTTCCCGTACTTAATCTGCTTGATAAGTACCCTATAAACACAACAAAAGACAAAAACCGATCAAAGCATACGATCTATTGAATATAAGTGAAAGGAAACAGATACAATTCACACACATAAGCATTATGAAACAATACAAACATATGGGAAAAAGGTTCAAACAATTTATTAGATAGAAGAAGGAATTACAACCATTGGTGTCTGATTCAAAGCCATTCCTCTAGCTTGGATCCCATCCACATCACATCAAAATCATGACAAACTTGTAGCATCATAATACTTGTTTCAAAGCCAAATCTCATAGTAGCGTTATCTCCTTACAATTAAACATAATCCAACCCCTGATCACTTAGATTAGTGGTCAATTTATAGGAATATGAGGGAGGTTTTGTCATTAATGGTGGCATTGAATGACCTTCCATACTTAGAATTAGTTCCATGGAGGAAGGGATGAGAGGATAGGATGCACCTTAACTCATTCCTCATCCATTTTTGAGCTCATAGGAGTTGATAAGTGAGGGAAAATTCTAGATGACTCCAAAACATAAGAATATTCCCCAAACCCTATGTGAATTTTTCTCATTCTCACCCAACGCAGGTGAAAGGAAGCCTAAGTGCTTCGCAGAGAACCCTGGCAGTGGACTTAACTATTCTGCAACGCACCTTCATAAAGGCTTACCTGTGTTGGTCCCTCTAGAGGCTATTTCTGGATGTCTTCAAGTCATGAAACTATCTGGGACGGAGGCATTCAAAGGGGTGACTTGTTTAGGGCATGAAGCAATTGAAATTAGGGTTTGATGAACCCCAAAACACTGATCTGGATGTTGGGATTTGATGTGCCCAAATGGATCTATAACACAATGACTTCTTCAAATTAATGAGTTAGATGAAATTTGTCAACTAGTTATACACTAGAAAGTTGTCATTCGACAACAAAGAGCTCAGTGGAATAACGAGTTCATAAAGAAGAAAGGGCTCAAATTTGGGGATTTGGACTTGTTATTTGACTCGAGGTTTAGGGACTTTAAGGGAAAATTATGCATCATTAAATTGCGCCAATATGATATCAATACCATATATGATAATAGGTCCATTAAGCTCCATAATATTGATGAATATAGACCTCACTTATCGAAAGTAGGCATATGATTTGACTATATCACAAGCCCTTATCAAAAGATTCCTTTTTAAGAAATCTCAAGGAAGGACAGCTTAATAATGATTTGGATATTTTCCATAAGGTATAAATCTCCTCTAGATGATTTATCTATGATTCTCTAGTAAAAAAAATAATAAGTATATATTAACTCAATAAATAAATGAATAAATTTAAAAATAGATCATGAGCGAAGGAATACTTTAATGGCTATGTCAGGATCCTCCCATTCATGAAACTTGTAGGTTCCTTATAATGACATCCTTGTTGTTGTTGTACAAGAATGAAATTGTACTCTCCAAGATTTCTTATGATATGGGGAAGGACATAATCATGTTGTTGCAACACCAATACAATATTTCCTACAACACAGTTGTTGCAACACCTTCCTCTGGGCAGAACTAACACCATTTGTTGCAACACCTTAGGTTCGACTAACATGATGATTGCACTACAACACCATTACAATAGTTGTTGAAACACCTCTCCACTAGGTTGAGAAAACATTGATTGTTGCAACATTGTTATAGACATTTTTGTGCCTTACAGCATTGAGCATGAAATGTCCATAATCTAAGGGATCCAAAGTCCCTAAACATGTTGTTCCTACCCCTAGAGGAACAAGGCTAACAAACCACAGCAATTCACAGAAGTTCTCCACCAGAAACTACTCAAAAACAAGTCAATTCAGGATCATTTCAGTGGCTACACTAGCTGTTTGCGCTGAATGTCAAAGCCAACACTGGCTACCTGCGTTGAATGTCAAAGGGAACACTGGCTACCTGCGCTGAACGAGAGTGGACATGTGGCAAACTCATTTCTCAAGGTGTCAGAACCCAGGAAGCTTCCAAAATGACACTTGCCTCAGGGAATTCGACTGGTGATGAGTAAGAGGTTCCAAATCTCCAAGTGGAAGCAAGAACCTCCAAGTGGAATCAAGAACTGACAGAGGGAGAGGACACTAGTCAGATCTCAAGCTGACTCATCCTCTCTCCAAACATCTATATATGGATCTCTCCTCCATGGGAGAGAGGCTGGAATTTTGTGATTGCAAAGAATTGCTGTTGGTTTGAGATTGGAATCATTGTGTGCTTAATGCTTTGAAGGGGGTGAAGATAGGAATTCCATTTGCTGGGAAGGAGATGCTGGATTGGAGCCCTCTGGGTTGTATCTCTTCATGAACCTTTTTATTCATCAATAAAGCTATCTTGGTTTCTCCTATATACTGATGTATCTTTGATGTATGATTGCATTAGTATGTTTAGTTTATTTCTAATCCTAAACTAGTTATGAATATGAATCCATGTCTTGTGTAGTGTTCTCTTCTTGTGATCTTGGAGAAACCTCTTGAAGCTGGGCGAGCGAGAAGGCAAGTAGCTGGGAACCCTCAAAGAGAAGAGAGACCGGATCGAGGGACAAACGGAAGACACCGGTTAGTCCATCTATCTCTCTTCATTCTTAATTCATAAAGGAAGAATACTAGAATAGTTGTCTCTGTTTGTTGCTAAGGCACTATCACACCTTAGGTGGATAGGATCGTCCTGCATAGGCATTTTTCCCCACAACAAATTTGCGACTCCGCTGGGGAGATTTGTTTAGTCATTTTATTTGTGCTTCTATCATTGTTTGTTTCATAGACTCGACAGCAACAATCGAACTACATCTGCTATTCCCAGATGCAAAGTAGACAGTTGCTGCTTTGATCCAATCACTGGACTTGTCTATGATCTGAACAATGGACTCACAAATGATTTGATGATCCATTGTGATAGATCTTAGTACTCCCTCAAAGCATCCCTTTGATTGCACCTTGCTTGTTGCTTTGATTTGGCCTGAAACTGTAGATTAAATAGCAACCTGTGACCCAGAACCAGTGAGAAACTCTCGTTTCTCCTTCAGCGCAACCCCTGTGAAGAGGTTCTGCATTTCAACGCAGGTCCCGTGAAGGCTACCTGCGCTGAATGTCAAAACCCCTATGTTGAGGTTGCGTTGATCTAGTTAGGCCTTGTGCGGCTGGGGTTCTCTGCTCTGTTTTGCCTTGTTTTGATCTCTGATTTTTGCAACCTGTAACCAGCATAGGTACCAGTCTGATAACTCCTTTTCTCTGCTTAAATTCTGCCTCCTTTTGTACAAAAAGACTGTGAGTGTTTTTATATGTTTGTGGCGTCATTTATAGTTTTCCTTTGCAAGAGTGAAATAGTCATCCTGTAGCCTTTGATTCAGATCTATTGATTGTGATCTTAGGAGAGAGTTCATTGGCTTTTTGCAGTTGATTATATATTTACTTTTGCATTTGGTTTGAGTTTGTCTCTTTTAAGTGTCGAAACAAGTATTCATTTCGAAAATCGTTAAGTGTTGTAATCTCTTCTACCCTCTCTGATTTCAGAAAAAGTAAACTTGTTTGTATTTGTCATTTAAAATCAAATTCAAAGTTGTACAAAAAGCTTTCTTTGTAGGCATCAATACTAAGAAAGCGGAAAACAAACACCTGCATTGTGCATTTGCATCTTGATAGTTTGCATGTTTGATTTAGGGAAAGTGCATTAGAGTGTGCTGATTGCTCTTTGAGAAAAGATGGTGTCTTTCTTTTCCCTTTGTAGCTAGGATTTTCATAAGTTGATAAGATATAAAGCTTGCTTATCATCTTTAGACTGCATTTAGGAATTGTATCATACATCTCGTGGTGAACCTCAAAAGGCAAACTTCTAAAAAGATCAACCTAAAATAAATTGAATGAACTTAAGAACGCTTTGCAACATAACGCACAACATAGAGGTCTAGGCTAGAGACGTGTTCCGGCGTCGTAAACCCTGGTGACTGTCGATCTCGTTGGTGGTGCGTGATTCCTCCTGAGGGACGATAGCGCCAGTACGGATTGTGCTCCCACGTACCATCGCGTATATATTGGGAGACCCCTATAGGCATAAAACCTTTATCCTTAGGAAGCCGTGTCGGCCGCCCTACTGATCGCAATGCACTGAACACGGCATTCAGGAAGATCGACCGCCCATACCTTAAAAAGTATTCTGCGGTTTTGCGAAAAGTTTGGCACACCCTCTACCTAGAACTCCAGAGCAGTTCCTTTTGGCCTTTTTCAAACTCTATAATGGAAAAAGTTCATCCGAGCATTTGTCACTTCGGGCTCGTTAAAACATCGAAGGAGACTAGAGTCATCTTTAGCTTTTTCTCGACTCTTTAAAAGTGAAAAAGCAAGTTGTGTCTAAAGCGTCATTAAAATTTATTTTAAACGGAATAATCATCATCATTCCCTCGTTGATCTTTGAAGTTAGTATCTTTTCATCGTAAGTTCTTGTAGAATCGCTAGAAAATCTTTTGGATAGACTAGATATGTCTGAACAACCGTCGACATCCAGGACTGTGTCATCCGACACAGCAGCGGCAAAGCCTCCTGCTGTTACCCCAACGATGTTCGATGGTATACCATCTGTCCCGGCAAGTTATCGACAACAAGCCAGAGTCCCATCAGGGTCTACTTCGACGACATGGTTAGTTCCTATTTCTTCATCCGGATTATCATCTAGTATTTCTTACGTTGAAACTCAACAAATTGATCCAATGTGTCTTCAAAGGCCAATCTGCCCTTTAAGTACTGGATTGCCACCATATGGAGGGCAGTATGCCTTTTCATTGTTCCCTCCCGGAGAACAACCATATGGGAGTTTACAACAAAGTTCAGGTCAAACTGGAATTACATCCAGCAGTTGGGTACCAATACTGCCTCAGCAACCAAGGGTTGCATATTCAATGCAACCAGTCAACCCTGTGTCGAATATTCCCACTATACCTGGTATGGTGATTGCGTCGCTAGTACAAGCGCTACCTGTTGTATGTCAACCCCAAGTTTCTCAGGTTGCAATACAATAGCCTCTTGTCTCAACGACTCAATCACAACCTCAGGTTAGTACCTCCTTATCTGGAGCGACTCAGGATCAAACAAGTACTGTGACTCCTCATCATGGTCAATCATCCAGTATTGGTCAACAGCAAATGGTCCAACAACCAGAGCTGGTTCAAACTCAACAACCGCCATTCCAGCAATCATATCAAGGACCTGAGCAACAAGTCTTTGTAAGTAATGGGCAACCACATTTCCAAAGCGATTATCAACAACCATATTATAGTGGTTATGCCCATCAACCTTGTCAAAGTTGCCAACATCAAATACATTATGCTGGTATGCAAAGACCCACTGCTCAGGCGATTCCATCTTATCCTGGGTATGCTTCGCCTAACCTGAATCAACAGTTTCCCTTTGTAGCAACTCTAGAATTACCAGATCTAAACCGGCTGACGTATGATCCAATTGCTTATGCCCCTTGGTGGCCAGCGATTCCGCATAAACTTCCATCAGATATTCCTAAATTTAATGGAAATCCGGGTGAAGATCCGTCGAATCATGTGATGACATTTCATCTGTGGTGTTCATCAAACACCCTAAACGATGATTCGATTAGGCTTCGCCTTTTTCAGAGGACGTTAATGGGTCCAGCGGCAAAATGGTATATTGAATTGCCTAGAGCTTCGTTCGACAATTTCAGTACCTTAGCCACGACTTTCTTAACCCATTTTCAATTACCGATAAGGTATGAAATGGGAACAAAACTCCTAACCAACTTCAAACAGACGACGGCCACTCACATATCTGATCATATACATGAGTGGCGACGTCGTCGTAGGATGGTAAAAATGTACGTTCCTGATCAGCTATTAGCTGAATGGTTTATCAAATCCTTACTTCCTACAATCACGGAAGATGTGGAAAAGGGGGGAGTCATAACGGAAGAGCAAGTCATCACTCATGCGCAATATCTGGACTTGGTCTATACTCAGTCTGGCACGCTCTACGACAAAATACCTGACACCCCTAGACTGGAATTCTCAATTCCTCCTCCTCCTAAATCAAACAATGACTCTCATGCCATCAATGGCGTGATTGGCACAACAGACACGAAATCGACAAAGGCTACATCTAAAAGGGCCCGTAAGATTTCCAGTCAAAATGCAAATGAAGAACTTCTTGCCTCGGAAGTAAATGCCACGTCGACCGACAAGGGCAAACAACTGAAACAACCAGGGGGCAAGAAGAAAAAAAAAAGGGAGAAAAAGGAAACCCCCTGTGGGGTGTCATATATGCGATGAGGATCATTGGACGAGAGATTGTCCGCATATGGCTGAAGTTAAGAAACTCTTTAAGAGTTCAAAACCCTCAGCAGTATTGACTGATCCGTTTCCAAACCCGAGAACCAAACTGGTTGCTAATCAAAATACTTCCCAATCCCAAGTGCTTATGTTGTCTATCTCAAAGCAGCAAAATGATGCTTTGACAAGGAATAAAGATTACGGGAATCCACAGCTGTCGAATAACAAGGCTAATGAACAACCTAGTAGTTCGACGACAACTTTGACCGAAGTTGTGCCACCCATCATTCCTGAACCAATGATAAAGTCGCCAAAGGGAGGAGTACACAAATCGACATTTAATCCTCATGCCAAAGTAGCACAGAATTATAATATAGTAGAGGACCTGGCCCAATTGCCGTCCGCTATGTCGACACTTGAGGTACCGCAAAATTGCCTCTCCCAAGAGCAAGCTTTATTATCAGCAATAGGTGGGATTGGCCCAAGGGATTCCAATCTTGTGGCCTCTGATCATAAAGGATATGACCCTCAGTTACCAGCTCAACTAGCTTTCCTTATTCAAGTGAAAGCCCTCAACAAAACTGTTCATCGAACAATTACTGATGAGGGGGCATCTACGTGTATTATGTCGATGAGTTGCTGGAATAATTTAGGCTCACCACCCTTGTTGAGATCGTCAAAGACGTTAAAAGCATTTGATGGATGATCATACACTCCATACGGGATATTAAGTAACTTGCAAGTTGAACTAGGGGGCAAAACAGTAGGAATTGATGTTGAAGTAATTGATGGAAACCTCAATTACAACATCCTACTGGGAAGGCCCTGGATATATGCCATGGTTGTAGTTGTGTCGACCTACTTCAGGAAGATTGCATTTCCCTTTCAAGGAGGAATTACAGTCATCGACCAACAAACTTTCCTCCCCGACAGTTCACAAGTTACGGGAAGCATTCCAATGAATCATGGAAGCAATCATTCACTTCAAAATATTGGAGTAGGTCTCCTAAAAGACCCTGCCTTAATGGGTACTTTTTCCCTACCGCCTGCAAGTAATCTGGCGGAAGTGGCCACAATGGAAACCTACAATATGAAATATTCTATATCTAATGGATTCGGAAGATTCCTAAACATTTTGTCAGCGTGGATCATCGCCCTAATAGTAATACTGTAAATACAGTGGGCTCCGAGGACGGTTCTTATCCTCTGTCGACTCGTTAAAAAATGAAACAAGGAGTCATGAGGATAGTTCTTTTACTGTGCCAACCTCATTAAAAAATGAAACAATCCCCTTTCCAAATCTCAAAGGTAAACCTTCATTCCAACCACCAAGTTGAATGCAATGAAGCTTAGGGGGCATGCACCTCGATTTGCATTGTTATGCTGGGGGCATGCAAACTTATCATTGAGCAGTTTTAGCACAAATTTCATGCTCGTTAAAAAATAAAGGCAAGATCCGAGCAGTTTTAGCGCATAGTTCATGCTCGTTAAAAAATAAACATAAGATCGAGCAAGTGTTTCAATCTGTGTTTAAGCTCGTTAAAAAATGAACTACCCAGTAAATAACCACGGTGAATGTAATATCATCAGCCATTAAAGCCTTGGTCGTGTTTGCACCGTCACCTCCACTTTTCATTTGGCCGATCGTTCACCTCCATATGATTGTTTACCCATTTTGAGGAACAGCTGCGAAGAGTGATTTCACCTAGCCATCCTTGTGACACTGCCGTGATTGGAAAATTCCAACATGTACCTGGAATCAGCTGCTAACCCTGTTTATCACTCGTTCCTCAAAAGACGAGTCTTCTTTAAGCTCTTTTCAACTGACTCGTAAAATATGAAAATATTGTCGAGTCCTTGGCCTTCCAGCTCGTTAAAGGGACAGGAAGAGCTATCCCTCCTCTAGATTTTAATCTTTTTGGACCTCAGGGATTATTGCACAAAAAGATCGAGCGCTTGTTTTGTTCAGCTCGTTAAAACTATCGAAAACTCATCCCTTCTGTATTGTTTTATACTTTTTCGGACTTAAGGGATTAGATGACGAAAAAGGACTTTTGGAGTTAACTTTATGTACCTTTTCAGACTCTCTAAAAATGAAAAGGACCGAGTTATCCTTGTCGTTAGACTCGTTAAAATCATTAAATAGCGACAAACTTGTCTTTAGACGAGAATGAGTTTCACTATCGCTAGGCTCGTTAAAACATAGCGATGGGCTTGCCCGAAGGGCAGGTTATAGAACAAGCATATGTTATCCTCCTCAAGCTTGACAAAAATAAAGAGGTACTGGTCAGCAATGACTGGGGAAAAATTGGGAGAAACTCAAGAAAACTTTGATGGTAGCAAGTCGCTCTTGAACATGACACTTTTCCTCCGTACCACAATCGGGTTGGGTTGTTTCCTTCACCGGTCACATCCATGGTCTCGCCATACAATCCATATTTGGGGTAATGCTACCAATCCATCGCATTAGTGTCGCCATATGTTCAAGAGAAGTCGTTCAGAAAAGTCAACCGGGTCCCATCCACTGCCGTACATTATCCTTCATCCTTTCATGACCGCCACCCTGAATCATATGTCACAGATCGTTTTCACCTCCATTAAAATCATTAGCTCCGTTCCGTGTCACTGATGTGGGATTCATTAAGGCCCTCCTTTGACGGATCGCTTCTTATCGACATCAGCTCATTATCCAAGAAGTTGATCTAGGAACAACCCCTTCAGTACTTTGAAGCTTGCATGCCTCAATGGCAAGTTTCTCACTTCCGGCGACAGGTATACATCAATGACCTTCGACCGAAAGATTTTGCGTGGTGTTCGATGCCAAGTCCTTTATTCACACCACGTGAATTGTACTGCAGTACCTTGAGGGTCATTATCATTATCGGTGATTCCTCTCACGCTTGTTAACGGTTCACATCATTGACCGGTAATCAAGTGATGTCTTTCCATGTTCGACTTCAGAACATTTCTCACATGGATCGACTTTTACTTAGAGTGAAGATCGAACGAGTTTGAAGACCCCAGATCTAGTTTCATCCATCTGGGCTGCGATATATATTCAGGAAAGATAAAGACATTGACATGTACATCATTGCAGCAGATAATCATCCTACTCAAAGGATGATAATTTCATCAAAATTATCAGTCTACCACCAGACGACTGTCTGTTCTATGTACAGAAAAATGAATTTATAAAGCTGAGCATGGGAATGCCCGCCTCAGCTAGATCATGAAAGCAGTATGAAAAATAATGTATTGTATTGTATCTTATTACAGGTCTCCTCTCATCATTGGATGAACTTTGGATCCCCCTGATAAAGCATTTCACCCGATAAACAACCTCATACTTTAGGGGGCAGCTGTTATAGACATTTTTGTGCCTTACAGCATTGAGCATGAAATGTCCATAATCTAAGGGATCCAAAGTCCCTAAACATGTTGTTCCTACCCCTAGAGGAACAAGGCTACAAACCACAGCAATTCACAGAAGTTCTCCACCAGAAACTACTCAAAAACAAGTCAATTCAGGATCATTTCAATGGCTACACTAGATGTTTGCACTGAATGTCAAAGCCAACACTGGCTACCTACGTTGAATGTCAAAGGGAACACTGGCTACCTGCGCTGAACGAGAGTGGACATGTGGCAAACTCATTTCTCAAGGTGTCAGAACCCAGGAAGCTTCCAAAATGACACTTGCCTCAGGGAATTCGATTGGTGATGAGTAAGAGGTTCCAAATCTCCAAGTGGAAGCAAGAACCTCCAAGTGGAATCAAGAACTGACAGAGGGAGAGAACACTAGTCAGATCTCAAGCTGACTCATCCTCTCTCCAAACATCTATATATGGATCTCTCCTCCATGGGATAGAGGCTGGAATTTTGTGATTGCAAAGAATTGTTGTTGGTTTGAGATTGGAATCATTGGGTGCTTAATGCTTTGAAGGGGGTGAAGATAGGAATTCCATTTGCTGGGAAGGAGATGCTGGATTGGAGCCCTCTGGGTTGTATCTCTTCCTGAACCTTGTTATTCATCAATAAAGCTATCTTGGTTTCTCCTATATACTGATGTATCTTTGATGTATGATTGCATTGGTATGTTTAGTTTATTTCTAATCCTGAACTAGTTATGAATATGAATCCATGTCTTGTGTAGTGTTCTCTTCTTGTGATCTTGCAGAAACCTCTTGAAGTTGGGCGAGCGAGAAGGCAAGTAGCTGGGAACCCTCAAAGAGAAGAGAGACCGGATCGAGGGACAAACAGAAGACACCGGTTAGTCCATCTATCTCTCTTCGTTCTTAATTCATAAAGGAAGAATACTAGAATAGTTGTCTCTGTTTGTTGCTAAGGCACTGTCACATCTTAGGTGGATAGGATCGTCCTGCATAGGCATTTTTCCCCACAACAAACATGACTGTAGATAATTGTTGCAACACCCCCACCAAATTATAGCTACATCCCACTTTTGGTTCCATTACCAATTTCAAAATAGGAGATAGGAAATGACACACCTATCTCCACCAATCTAGAGTGGATCACTAACGCATAATGACAGTAAGCATTGAAAATATATGAGCTTTCCTTATTTGACATTAAAAGTTGGCATGTTCACACTTACCTTGTAATGTTTTGCATGATTATTCACCATTATTCCCATACCACTCCATCATTTCCACACCCTGTTACATGACCATCACCATCACTCGTTATTATAATTCCTTAATTAAAAATTTCAACATCCCAGTGAACTATTCATTTGTATTGCAGTTGGTAGCTATTTAATTTTTTACTAGCATCATGTGTGGTTCACCGATACACTGAGACCCTTTTGAGACCCTCTTACTGCAAGCTTGTGATCACATTTGGTTCATATTCTAGTATGCAAGGAGACTACAAGGGTTGGATTAAAATGTTGTGTTTGAGTTTTCCCTAAATCTACAAGATGATAGAATGATAGTGGGGGGAACACTAGTTATAATCAACAAATAAACAATAGCCAATATGTCGACACTACCATGGGTGGGATAATGTTGGTATTACAAGAAGATACTATCACTATATCTAAGGGGAAAATTCCTAGAAGAAAATGAAGTTATGGTAAAGAAGGAGAATGACTTTCACAAGAAATCCTCACTAGAACCCTAGGTTGATGTGGCATTCTCCATCCAAAGCATTGTGTCTGTGAAGAATGTCATGACATCATATTCTAGCACCATTTAAATCTTATTAACCACTTGGGACATCAGGGGTTAGTAAATATGTCATTATTTCTATGGAAAACTTTATAGTAAATGGTTGTGAGCATCTAGAAATCTAGTCAACCCAAGAAGTATCTCTCACATAATTTCCTCATCAAACTCCTTTTTGGTACATGCACTCCAACAAGTGGGACACACTTGGGATAACCTTGTGGATTTAAAAAATCTAAAGAAGCCCATGGTAGAAGCAACAATTGTAATACCAAAACCAAAGGCATCTATTGGAGAAGTATTTGATACAAAACTAGAGGAATATATGGGAGAAGAAACTATTGCAACACCAAAGGAATTTATGATAGAAGAAGTTGTTGCAAAACCAAAGGCTCCTATAGAGCCACACAAACCTGAGGAAGAAGAAAACCCACCATAGGAAGCATGTTATGACAGTGATATAAAAATTATTGGGAGTCTACCTTCTGTTAGTCCTTACAATCTCCTAGGCTGAAAAGGAAATCGACAAGGGTAACCTCAAACCACTTCAGCTCAGTAGCTAGCCCTATTGAGCGTGAGAGGGATCTCTCTAAGTCTCGTATGAGTGATATGACTCCAAAGCAAATGAATTTTATGCTAGATATGTTTATTTATTTATTATTATTATTATTTATTTTATTTTTTTGCACGTGGTTCACGGACACCTTTGGTAAAGGGGTGGCGCTATGTCCACTGTAAAAATCTGGGCTTGACGCCACGTGGCCTACTGCAAGACCTGACCCCAGAGCTTTCGGGAATTGATCCTGTGACCTCCCATATGGCAAGGCCCCATCTTGACTGATTGGGCTAACCCTTGGGGCTTCTAGATTTGTGTATTTGTTTGTTTGTTTGTGAAAATTTGGTTTTTTAAGGATTTGTTGAACTTAGGGTTTGGAGCCACAAGTAGGTCTGGGTTATGGGAATGCAAGAGCAAACATAAGAAGGAGCTATATGTCAGAAGCCATGGTGTAATTTGATTATTTGTCATTGTTGTATAGAGGATATAGTGTGGAAGAATCTAATGAGCATAAATTGACATGATTTCATTAGCTTAAGAAGACAAAGAACATAACAATGAAAACTAGATAACAGAGCTTGAAAAACAAGAATTCTGAGTATTTTATCACAAGGAATTCATAGAAAGAAGAGATATAGTGTAGATAAAGATGTTAGACCATGAGAAAATAAAAAGAATGAAGTACAAGCACCATGAACTCACTGGGCTAGAGTTCCTTGAAAATAGTTGCAACCCATATCTGTATTAGTTGAAAGATGATTACAATGCAAGCCTCCTTCACAAAAAGTTCAACCTTCTTCTCCTGAAGTGAAATGATACTTATAGACTCTCCTAGAACACTTTCTAACCTTCAGGATTCAAATTCCCTGGTGGAGGAATTGACTCCAAGGTTCTCTCAACCAACAGGTGAGAGTGAGAAGGTGCAACTCAAACACCTCATGAAGAGTTTGTTTAGGAGTTTGCTTCTTTTATGAGGCCTAATAGACATCAAAACAACCTTGATATAAATGTATTCATGCCTACATCACCTCACCTTGTAAATCATGCCATTACATTGAGAAGCTTGACTTTGAGCAAGTCAGACTAGAAACTAGAAATTTTACACAACGAAATTTTACAAATAAAAACACAGAAAGTGCAGAAGCATAACGCAGACTTTGAGCTAATTTTTAGGTACCTTCCAGGGGTCAAAATGAAAATCTGAGAGAATTTTCAAGTATCCCTTCAAGTCTAATTTATAGAACAATTTGAATTTCTAAATTTGGAGTATGGGAAGACCTTCAAAAATCCATTATCCCAAGATCACTCCAGAAGCATAGCGCCTGTCAAAAAATGGTCCATAATACTAGTTTTTTGTCACTTTTTTGTACTTTTCTCCAAAAATAAGCCACCTCTGCAAAATCTGAGCAAATGGGTTTTTTCAAGATGCCAAGACCTTTCCAAAAATGTAGACCTTTCCTCAAATGGAGGCCTGAGGAAAAAGCGCAGCACCTTCTAGAAAGGCCAAATTTCTGAATTTAGACCAAAATTTGCCAGAAAAACTCAAAATCCTTAGAATTAGATAAAAATTGAAGGGAAGGTGTAACAATGAGTTTGTTATAGCTTCATGGATGCTTCAACAAGCATCTCCAAGTTTCCCTCATCCTTTTGATCTTTTTTTGGCCTCCTTGAGCTTGTTTTTAAGTTGTTTCACTTTGACATTCGCGATCATGTTTTGAGCTTGATAATGATGCGCCATGTGTCTGAGCATTTGATTATCTCTGTTTTCTTTCTCCAGGAGCTTCTCTAAGTGTTCATTTTCCCTATTAAGCCGATATTCTTTATATTGATGTACCTCTAGGGAAATCCTTTCTTCTAGGTCAAGGTCTCCATTAAGCAATATTTGTTTTTGTTCCTCTTGCAAAGCTTCCTTGAGACCTCTGGTTCTTGGTCTTTTCCCTTTCCCTTTCACATGTGATGCTTCGAGCTCGCTTGATGTCACGATCTCCTTACCTTTGCCAATTTTTTTGCATTAACTTAGTTTTTTCCTGATCTTTATTTGAAACTACTTGAAATTTGTTTGCAAGGTATTCAATTCAGAATTAAACATGTTTAAAAGATTTCCATGTCTTGCAGAAAGAAAACACATGAAATTTTCAGTTGTTTATGACCCATTTAAGCATAGCAGAGTTATTTCCTTTTACTGTTTAACACATTAAAACGAATTTGTTCTGCAAAATAAATCAACCACAAATGAAAAAGAAGTTGATAAATCACTTCACCCCCTCCAGGGCTACGTCTGTTGGGTCCAAAGCTCCCAACCGGGCTTGTCCTTGTTTTTGTTAAATGCTCAAATTGAAAATACAGCTGAATAGAAGCATCTGCAGGAGAAATAGATGGTAAAAATGGATTCAGAACACTTGAATCCTTCAGGATTGACTATTGGATCACCTCCAATGGATACCTGCAACCCTATCCAGTCTTCACAAAACTGGGCCCTCGTAGCTCCTAGAACTTTCACGGCTCAAAAACTTCTACAAATGACCTCAAATGGCTGTAAGACCTGCACCAATGGCTTCAGAAGGTTGAAAATACCCAAAATCAAAAACAAATCATCCAAAACCGACTTTTCTAGCCAAAGTTATGGCCATTTAAAGTTTCTCCAGTTTGCCCCCTAGAAAAACTCTAGCTAACTTTAGTTAACTCCATTTAGCTCCGCCAATTATGGCGGGTCCACCAAATTTGGCACTCCTGCCGAAATTCTGCCAACTTAACTACAGTTACATTTAATGTTTGGTGGTTGCCTCGGATTTCGTGCTTGGCGGAGTATTACTTTATTAATTTTTTTTTGAAAAATTAAAATTTCTAATGTTATGGACAAATTCTTCTTTTTGCCATAACTTCCTCATACGGCGACTGTTTTTCGAACTGTTTGCGGTGCCCGAATCGGAAAGACGAGCACTTTCCAGTCATTCAACTTTGAACTAGTTCTAAGCACTTTAAATTTTGAACATTTTACGACACTTAGGACAACTTGATCTGTAGTTGAAACTACTTGAAATTTGTTTGCAAGGTATTCAATTCAGAATTAAACATGTTTAAAAGATTTCCATGTCTTGCAGAAAGAAAACACATGAAATTTTCAGTTGTTTATGACCCATTTAAGCATAGCAGAGTTATTTCCTTTTACTGTTTAACACATTAAAATGAATTTGTTCTGCAAAATAAATCAACCACAAATGCAAAAGAAGTTGATAAAGCAGTTCACCCCCTCCAGGGCTACGTCTGCTGGGTCCAAAGCTCCCAACCGGGCTTGTCCTTGTTTTTATTAAATGCTAAAATTGAAAATACAGCTGAATAGAAATATCTACATGAGAAATAGATGGTAAAAATGGATTCAAAACACTTGAATCCTTCAGGATGGACTATTGGATCACCTCCAATGGATACTTGCAACCCTATCCAGTCTTCACAAAATTGGGCCCTCGTGGCTCCTAGAACTTTCACAGCTCCAAAACCTCTGCAAATGACCTCAGATGGCTATAATACTTGCACCAATGGCTTCAGAAGGTTGAAAATACCCAAAATCAAAAAAAAATATCCAAAACCGACTTTCCTAGCCAAAGTTATGGCCATTTAAAGTTTCTCCAGTTTGCCCCTAGAAAAACTCCAACTAACTTTAGTTAACTCTAGTTAGCTCCGTCAATTATGGCGGGTCCGCCAAATTTGGTGCTCCTGCCAAACTTCCGCCAACTTAACGGCAGTTACATTTAATGTTTGTTGGTTGCCTCGGATTTCGTGCCCGGCGGAATATTCATTTTTTAATTTTTTTTTGAAAAATTAAAATTTCTAATGTTATGGACAAATTCTTCTTTTTGCCATAACTTCCTCATACGGCGACCATTCTTCGAACCGTTTGTAGCACCGAAATCGGAAAGACGAGAACTTTCCAGTCATTCAACTTTGAACCAGTTCTAAGCACTTTAAATTTTGAGCATTTTACGACACTTAGGACATGAGCACCTGATCACGCCTCCCCATTAGGAAGCTTTTGGACCCCAAAAGCCTTCAACTACCTGTTAAAGAGGTGAGGGTACAGCTCCCTCACTCTGTCCACCTCCATCCACTTTGCCTTGTTCGGTTTGATGCCTTTGAAACCAACCCGAACATAATCTACACTGCCCCTTCTTGAAGTGCGTGTCCTTCTGTCAAGGATTGTATCTTCTTTCAGCTCATCTAAGAATTCTAGCGAGAAATTTTATATAGATGGCAGTTGAATAGCACTTTCATGATCAGCAATCAAAGGAGGTTCATATAAACGTAAGTTCTCCACATTGACAACAGAATACATTTTCATGTAGGAAGGCAAATCTAGTTGAAAAGCATTATTTCCAACCTTCTTGAGGATTTTGAATGGACCATAACGAATAGGCTTCAGCTTTTTACCTTCTCCTTGCATCCTTTCCTTACTAATGTATAGCCATACCTCATCTCCTTCTTGAAACTTGTGATCGACTCTATGTTTGTCGTGTCTTTCCTTGTACTTGCCTTGACTCTTCTCAAGATGTTCTTGAATTTGCTGATGTATTTGTTGAATCCTTTCAATGAATGAACGAGCGTTGTCAATGTCACTATGTCCCTCAATGGCAACATCTTTCTCAAGAATGAAATCAAGAGGTGATTTTGGCAAGTAACCAAAACAAGCTTCAAACGGTGAGGCGTTTGTGGAAGAGTGCTTGGCACGATTGTAAGCATGTTGTATGTAGTGCAAATGTTCATCCCAAAGCTTGGGATGCTTTCTGCAATAACCTCTCAAGAGGTGCACAATGTTTTTGTTCACAGCTTCGGTTTGTCCATCTGTTTGCAGATGGAATACAGTACTTTTCTTCAACTTTGTGTCCATCATCTCCCATAGGTTGGACCAAAAATTCCCCACAAATCTGGAATCCCTGTCACTAATAATGGAAGTAGGCAAACCAAAGTGAAGCCATACATGATGAAAAAATAATTCAGCAGTTTGTTTAGTAGTTATAGTTTTCTTACAAGGCATAAGTATACACATTTTGCTGAAATGATCAACTACTACATATAAATAATCATGCTGCTTTCTAGATTTTGGAAAACCTCCTACAAAATCCATAGAGATGCTCTCCCATGGTCTAGAAGGTACCGACAAAGGAGTATACCAACCAAGCTTCCTATTGCTAGGCTTGCTTGTAGCACATAATGAACAACCTCTTATGAATTTTGAAACAGAATCTACCATGCGAGGCCAATAGCAATACCTCTGTAGATGTGCAACTGTTTTGCTCACACCTGATCACGCCTCCCCATTGGGAAGCTTTTGGACCCCAAAAGCCTTCAACTACCTGTTAAAGAGGTGAGGGTACAGCTCCCTCACTCTGTCGACCTCCATCCACTTTGTCTTGTTCGGTTTGCTGCCTTTGAAACCAACCCGAACATAATCTACACTACCCCTTCTTGAAGTGTGTGTCCTTCTGTCAAGGATTGTATCTTCTTTCAGCTCATCTAAGAATTCTAGCGAGAAATCTTCTATAGATGGAAGTTGAACAGCACTTTCATGATCAGCGATTAAAGGAGGTTCATACAAACGTAAGTTCTCCACATTGACAACAGAATACATTTGCATGTAGGAAGGCAAATCTAATTGAAAAGCATTATTTCCAACCTTCTTGAGGATTTTGAATGGACCATAACGAATAGACTTCAGCTTTTTACCTTCTCCTTGCATCCTTTCCTTACTAATGTACAGCCATACCTCATCTCCTTCTTGAAACTTGTGATCGACTCTATGCATGTCGTGTCTTTCCTTGTACTTGCCTTGACTCTTCTCAAGCTGTTCTTGAATTTGCTGATGTATTTGCTGAATCCTTTCAATGAATGAATGAGCTTTGTCAATGTCACTATGTCCCTCAATGGAAACATCTTTCTCAAGAATGAAATCAAGAGGTGATTTTGGCAAGTAACCAAAACAAGCTTCAAACAGTGATGTGTTTGTGGAAGAGTGCTTGGCACGATTGTAAGCATGCTGTATGTAGTGCAATTGTTCATCCCAAAGCTTGGGATGCTTGCTACAATAACCTCTCAAGAGATGCACAATGGTTCTGTTCACAACTTCGGTTTGTCCATCTGTTTGCGGATGGAAAGCAGTACTTTTCTTCAACTTTGTGTCCATCATCTTCCATAGGTTGGACCAAAAATTCCCCACAAATCTGGAATCCCTGTCACTAATAATGGAAGTAGGTAAACCAAAGTGAATCCATACATGATGAAAAAATAATTCAACAGTTTTTTCAGCAATTATAGTTTTCTTAAAAGGCATAAGTATACACATTTTTCTGAAACGATCAACTACTACATATAAATAATCATGCTGCTTTCTAGATTTTGGCAAACCTCCTACAAAATCCATAGAGATGCTCTCCCATGGTCTAGAAGGTACCGGCAAAGGAGTATACAAACCAAGCTTCCTATTGCTAGGCTTGCTTGTAGCACATAATGAACAACCTCTTATGAACCTTGAAACAGAATCTACCATGCAAGGCCAATAGAAATACCTCTGTAGATGTGCAATTGTTTTGCTCACACCAAAATGGCTAGCAATAAGAGAAGAATGAGCTTCTCTTATGACATTTGCCCAAATGAAACAGCAAATTTTTATGCATGTGATAGTCATTTTCCTCTACATGATTCCCTTTACTCAAATTAGCATACACATCTTTAAAGTCTTCATCAGATGCATATTGTTCTATGTAACTATCATGTACAATGGAATCATTCTTAAGTAAAGTAACAACATCAATAATAGGCCTTGAAAGCATATCAGCAACCTTATTCAAAGTACCTTTCTTGTACCTTATTACCAAATGGAACTGTTGCAAGAAGCCCATCCATCTGAAGTGTCATGACTGTTGTAACTTGCTTTGTGATTGCAAGTACTGTAAGCGTTGATGGTCGGTATGTATAACAGTTTCTTTGCCCATCAAATAGTGTTTCCACTTTTTGACGCTTTGTACCAACGCATACAACTCCTTATCAGATGTAGGATAATTTACAACAGCACCATTAAAAGTTTCAGAATGAAAAGCAATAGGCTTACCATGCTGTAGAAGAACTGCACCCATAGCATAATCACTAGCATCAGTTTGTATCTCAAATGGCTGTCTCAAATCCGGTAATGCAAGGACTGGAGCTGAACTAATCTTCTCTTTCAAAGATTCGAAAGCTTTCTTTTGCTTGCCTCCCCATTGGAAAGCATGCTTCACACTTGTCACTGCATGCATAGGAGCTGCTATAGAAGAGAAGTTAGAGATAAACTTCCTCCAATATTGAGCTCCACCCAAAAAATTTCTTACCTCTTGTTAGTGCTCGAATTTGCCTCAGGCTGAGGAAGGCAAAACTCAAGGCAACATCAAACCACTTAGCCTCGTAGCTAGCCTAACGAGGACAAGAGAGGGCTCTCTCCAGGTCTATCTCGGCAAAAGGTCTTCAAAGGGCTGAGATGACCAATAAAGAACACTGATTTTAGGCTAGTAAACTGATAAGGAAAGTTTGATTTTAAATTTTTATGGTTTTGTTGGAAAACTGAGCACGACAATTTTGGGTGCGGGGATGAGACACAGTTTTTGCAGAGGTCTTTTTAGGGAAAGGTAGGAGATTGTCTTGATGCCTTTGAAGGAAGTTAATGGATAGGTATGATTGGTGAGGAGCTAAGGAGAGCAAGAAACCATCAGGAGTTCTCCTTAAACAGATGAAAACATAGATATTAAGCAAACTTAAAGGCAGAGCATAGAAACCATGAATTCTACCTTAACACTTCATTTACTTAATTTGCAGAAGATAAGAGTAGGAAAATGATACACATAAAAAAATTACAAGTACATGAGAGAAACACACCATCAAGACAAATCACCACAGGAATCCCAAATAGTGCTGCAAAACCCTGGTCTTTCTTTTGCAAAAATTGCAGAGATACAAAGAGTAATACAGTCTAAGCTTATCCCTTAAGAGTCCAACCTCTCCAACCATGAAAATGATTTGGAAAATACATAATATAGACCATGCCAACCCATTCCCTAGCCTCTAGGGTTCGAGCTCATCATCCTAGGAGTTGTTTCAACCAATTCTAAACAAAGCACTACAATCTACGCAGTCAAAACAACTAGCCTCTATAAGCTAGGAAACCAATTCATTCATTAATTTTTTGCCATTTTATGAATGAATCTTCTAGAATAGGTAAAAAAATTGTCATGTCAACATGAAATTACATCAAAGGGGATGAAAAAACCCACCAAAAAGTCAAAACTAGTCAATGTTGCGTTTTCCTGAGCTGAAGGTGCAAAACTGGCAAATTTTCCCAGCGCGTAGCGCGCCATTTCTCAACGCGTAGCGCGCCTTTTAGGCCACTTTGGAGGCATTTACCAGCATCCAAATGAGGCTCAGGTGGACTTTTTGGAAATATCTAGATGTCTACTTTCCAACCCAAGTGGAATTTCTCAATTTGGTGGCCATTTGCCCCTCCAAAATTGCAATCTCCCAAGACTGCTTCCTGTGTGTCCAAAAAGTGGCAGAAGGTCATTTTTTGCTTGTTTTTTGACATTTTGGGGGCTCAAATCTCCCTGAAATGTCTTGGCAGTGGCTGAGAAAGTGTATTTTGTCATGAAAAATCCAAAAAAGTTTAGTTTTTGTGAAATGGACCTCCCCAACTTAAGGGTAGCGCGAGGCGCGCTACGCGTTGAGCCAAAACAATGACGCGTAGCGCGCCTGATCCCTAAGCGTAGCGCGACTTTCAGATATTTTTGGAGGCCTTCACGGTGTCCAAATTGGGTGCAAGATAGCTCGTTGGAAATTTATTTGAGTTTACTTTCCAACCCAACTGGAATTTTTCAATTTGGAGTTCATTTTCCTTGGCAAAAATCAAATCTCCCAAGACTGGTCAAAATGTGCCAAATGAGGCTGCCTCAAGGTAAAGTGTTTTTGCAGTCAATTTTTGAATGCCTTCCTTAACTCCAAATTGAGCTCATAATAGCTCATTGGAAATCTCCCTGTGTCTAGTTATCATTTGACTCATAAAGAAAGTCATTTGGTCAACCAATCTAGGAGAAAACTTGATTTTCCCAAGGTCACTTCAGAGATGCATTTGATTCTCCTGAGGCAACGGTATTTTTGACATTTCTCTAAAACCATGACACCTGTGTAAAAAGTGAAGGAGGTGTTTCTTCCTTGGCATGTGATGGACAAAAACCTCTCTCATTTTTCCCAAATTCATCTTTTATTTCTCAGAAACATCATTTGAGTAAAACCTACCCCGATGTGTGGAACAAGAGATTTTGTTGAAATGAAGCGAAATGAAGGGGATAGGGGGCTTCGAAATTCTTGAGGAAATTTTGGGGAGTAGGGAGGGATGTTAGGAAGTAGGGGAAAGTGGAATATCAGAGATTGAGTGAGGGGAAGGGGTCCAAAAGGGCAAAACACAGGCCCAACCTAGAAAATTGCCAAGTTGTAGCAAGAAACTAGGGTTTGTGAAAAAATGAGGAATTTGGGGAATCTGAGTGATGGGAAGTGTTTAATAAGGTACATGAAGGATAGGGGAAGATGTATGAACATCTGGATACAAGTTTTTGACCCTCCAAGAGAATTTACCTCCAAAACCCTAGGAGAGGGAAATGGACCTTACCAAGGCGCAACTGAAGCATGAACAAGGTGTAAAATGACTCATTAGACACTGACATGATAATGACAACCCTATGAATGATGATAAACTCAGCAGAATGATGACATGGACCGACATTTGGACAACTTTAGAAGGAGTGAAAGCAAACCCTAGACCTAATACCTAGTGACCAAATTTTGCTTGAAGACTCACTGAAATGACAAAATTTGACCTTGACACCCTGAGACCACTTTGTAAGAGCATATTTGATCACTGGAGGAAGGTTGGAAAGACTGACACTAACATTGGCTCCAATGGGGATGGTAGCTCCTTGGGGGTGCCAAGAACGACAGATCTTTGGGAGAGCATACCAGCGCCTTATCCATTGGGCAATGGAGTCAAAAACTCAAACTAAAATGCATGACTGAAAATTTATGACTCGGATGACACAAATTGACTCTCACTCAACTAAAAACTGACTCAATAATTAAACACAACCGACAAACTGAAAATGATGCTCAAAGTGGAGCTTATTCATCAAAACCTACTCTAACAGTTTCATTCATCACCTGATCAAGTGAAATGAAACAACCAATGCAACCAGGTAAGTATTCCATCTATTGTTCGAATTCTTCGCAAGTGCTCACTTATGAACAACAAGAGAGAACTATTGAAAGGCAACTCCCATGATAACTTAGAAACAGATCCGTTGAATGATATGAATTCTCTATCCACCTCCAAAAACACTGCATAAGGATCTTGAAATTCAAGCACACTGAAACTTAGCTCATCCAATGCATTACTTCTCGTTTCCTCATACCATGAATGAAAACTTTGATCTGAGCCTTGTGACGAGACCTCTGCTGAAAATGAGAAAGAAACCGGCTGCCGGATCAAATTCATATCAGCACATGTTTCAAGCTCACATGTAGTCAATGGAGAAAGACTTTGACTGCAAACCTCATCCAAAACATCAGCTATTGGATCATGAAAAACTTGAAAAGACTGTTGTAATGTATCCATTGAAAATGTATGACATCCTTCTAGCTGTTCATATTTTTCTTGAGAGATTTTACGAAGATTCTGCCTTATAAACTGAAATGCTTCGAAACAAAAGGGTATAGAATCTTCCAGCACCATCGAATCATGTATTTCGTCTTCCACAGCTTCATCTGTAATCTTTCCTTCAATTTCATTTGGTGGCTGCAAATCTGATGCTACAGGCTGCTCAAGAATTTTGTTATCTGTCTCATCCTCAACATTAACACTGAGAGATTGCTGATTTTTTATAGGTTGTTCATTTGAAGATTTACTATGCAATCTACCCTTCAAAAACTGAAATGATTCAAAACAGAATGGTACAGAGTCACCTTGAATCATTAAATCATGTGTGTCCACTTCCAAGTCTTCAGCTGCAACTTGACAATCAATGGCTTTCGTGGGTTGCAAATCTAAATATGAGAAGTCTTGAACAAAATTTTCATTGCTCTCAAGATGATTCAAATCAAGACTTGTTGACATTTGATTTCTGATTGCATGGTAGTTATCTCTTATGAACTGAAACGAATCAAAACAAAATGGCAAAGATCCTTCACTTATTTCAAACTTTGTTGCACTTTCCTCGTCAATGTCATAGCTGATATGCATCGGTTGATCATTGTACTCGAGCTGTTGTAAGTGAACTTCTTCCTCCTCCCACAAACTAGTTGTTGATTTGTCTGCAAGATTAGCTTCTGTTTGGAGAACATAATCATCATCATACTGATCAAACTGAGGCAAATCATCGGTATAAAACATATCATCAAGCATGCAGGTCATATCACCAGATCTATGTTCTCCAAGACGATCTGCAAAACAATCATTATCAGATCTATGAAAACTAGGATAAGAAACAAAATGTTTTGGATCAACAACTTGTTCTTCTTCAATCATCAAGCCATGTGCTTGAACATCATGAGCATTTCTTGCGGTGATCTTGTCCATCATCTTTTCCACTGCACTTACCAAAATGTCAAGCTTCACCTCTAGAGATGTTGATTCGGCCGGATATATGTTTTTCATCTCTTCTTCTTTCAACCTTGCCCGTCGGATCAGCAGATGCGCCTCTACATTTACTGCACTGTTTTGCATCTCTTGAAGTGTTGCAATATCCCTTTCTCTCAGCTGAAACTCCATTTCCGGATCAAAGGCACCCGGATAGTGCAAGAGAGCAGATCTAGGAGTAGGCCTTATCTCAACTGGCATTGAATAATAAACTTGATTAAATCTGGCTGAAAACTGTTGTACTGTCTCCCCTGGCAATCTTTTCAGCTGGTTATACTCTTCTACAATCAAGAAAAGGTTCTGCCCGATAATCCACTTGTCGAGAAAAACTTTGACAAACTGCTGGAAATCTGAAATGCTTGCATCAGGCAGGGCTTTGAACCAACTCTTCACTTTGGCTTGCAAAGAAAGAGCAAAAAGCCTTATACTAACATCTTCGCTATCAACTTCAAAAAGGTCTAGAAAAGACTCAAAATTCTGCACATGTTGCTCAGCGTTGACATTCTTACATTCACCATCAAACCTCGGCAAGTATAGATCATAGTTTTTGGGGAAAGCATGGAGAACAGAAGGTAAAACAAGAGGTTTATACCTATCTGGAATTTTACAAGGTGTAGGGGTATGTACAGCAGGTATAGAATTAGTCTTGGTCTCTTGAGGTTCATCAATTTGAAGATGGTCATCAAAAAATTCGGAAAAAGGATCTTGATCAAGCTCAAAGGTATGCACATCTTTGGTATTCACAATCTTCAAAGGGAAAGAATCAACTGCAGGCCAAGGATCTCTTCTCAAATACAGTATACTTTGCAAAGCCTTCTTGACATTCTTGGGAAAAGAGAAGAAATAATTTATGACAAAGAACAAAATGTCTTGGATGAAATTCCAACTTGAATACCTGATCTGTCCATGTTGTCCTTTCATGTTTTTGCTGGTCGGGATCATCCTCCAGTGGAGTCTTTGGATCTGATCTCGAAAATGATTTAGAGTCGCTAGGTGAATGATTTCAACCTTGCCAATGTATGATCGTTGTCCACCATAAACAATCAGATCTGAACTTGATACATGTACTGGGGAAATTAAAAAGTTAGATGTCACGATTACAAGCTAGACCGGAGATTGACTGAAGCAACGTTTATCTACTTCCGCTAATGCAAAGAAAAAGCGTTTCGAAGGCTACCTGGCATAACTTCAGGCTCCTTCTGTAGCTTATAAAACAAATGACATCAACCAGCAAACCATTTTTTTTTCCCCAGTATGGTCGCCAATATGTTAGCGCTCGAATTTGCCTCAGGCTGAGGAAGGCGAAACTCAAGGCAACATCAAACCACTTAGCCTCGTAGCTAGCCCTACGAGGACAGGAGAGGGCTCTCTCCGGGTCTATCTCGGCAAAAGGTCTTCAAAGGGCTGAGATTACCAATAAAAAAACATTGATTTTAGGCTAGTAAACTGATAGGGAAAGTTTGATTTCAAATTTTAGGGTTTTGTTGGAAAACTGAGCACGGCAATTTTGGGTCCGGGGATGAGACACAGTTTTTGCAAAGGTCTTTTTGGGGAAAGGTAGGAGATTGTCTTGATGCCTTTGATGGAAGTGAATGGATAGGTATGACTGGTGAGGAGCTAAGGAGAGCAAGAAACCATCAGGAGTTCTCCTTAAACAGATGAAAACATAGATATTAAGCAAACTTAAAGGCAGAGCATAGAAACCATGAATTCTACCTTAACACTTCATTTACTTAATTTGCAGAAGAGAAGAGTAGGAAAATGATACAAATAACAAACTTACAAGTACATGAAAGAAACACACCATCAACACAAATCACCACAGGAATCTCAAATAGTGTTGCAAAACCCTGGTCTTTCCTTTGCCAAAATTGCAGAGATACAAAGAGTAATACAGTCTAAGCTTATCCCTCAAGAGTCCAACCTCTCCAACCATGAAAATGATTTGGAAAATACATAATATAGACCATGCCAACCCATTCCCTAGCCTCTAGGGGTCGAGCTCATCATCCTAGGAGCTGTTTCAACCAATTCTAAACAAAGCACTACAATCTAGGCAGTCAAAACAACTTGTCTCTATAAGCTAGGAAACCAATTCATTCATTAATTTTTTGCCATTTTATGAATGAATCTTCTAGAATAGGTAAAAAAGTGTCATGTCAACATGAAATTACATCAATTACATCAAAGGGGATGAAAAATCCCACCAAAAAGTCAAAACTAGTCAATGTTGCGTTTTCCTGAGCTGAAGGTGCAAAACTGGCAAATTTTCCCAACGCGTAGCGCGCCTTTCAGGCCACTTTTGAGGCACTTCCCGGCATCCAAATGAGGCTCAGGTGGGCTTGTTGGAAAGTTCTAGATGTCTAATTTCCAACCCAAGTGGAATTTCGTAATTTTGTGGCAATTTAACACTCCAAAATTGCAATCTCCCAAGACTGCTTCATGTGTGTCCAAAACGTGGCAGAAGGTCATTTTTTGCTTGTTTTTTGACCTTTTGGGGGCTCAAATCTCCATGAAATGTCTTGGCAGTGGCTGAGAAAGTGTATTTTGTCATGAAAAATCCAAAAATGTTGATTTTTTGTGAAATGGACCTCCCCAACTTAAGGGTAGCGCGCGGCACACTACGCGTTGAGCCAAAACCCGGACGCGTAGCGCGCTTGAGCCCTACGCGTAGCGCGATTTTCAGATGCTTTTTTGAGGCCTTACCGGTGTCCACATTGGGCGTAAGATAGCTCGTTGGAAATTTCTTTGAGTTTAATTTCCAACCCAACAGGAATTTTTCAATTTGGAGTTCATTTTCCCTGTCAAAAATCAAATCTCCCAAGACTGGTCAAAATGTGCCAAATGAGGCTGCCTCAAGGCAGAGTGATGTTGCAGTCAATTTTTGAATGCCTTCCTCAACTCCAAATTAAGCTCATGATAGCTCATTCGAAAGACCTTTGTGTCTAGATATCATTTTACTCATCAAACAAGTCATTTGGCCAACCAAGCTAGGCGAACACTGGATTTTCCCAAGGTCACTTCAGAGGTGCATTCGATTCTCCTGAGGAAACGGTATTTTTGACATTTCTCTAAAACCATGACACCTGTGTAAAATGTGAAGGAGGTTTTTCTTCCTTGGAATATTTTGGACAAAAACCTCTCTCAGGTTTCCCAAATTCATCTTTTAGTACTCAGAAACATCATTTGAGTAAAACCTACCCCGATGTGTGGAACAAGAGATTTTGTAGAAATGAAGCGAAATGAAGTGGATAGGGGGCTTCTAAATTCTTGAGGAAATTTTTGGGAGTAGGGAGGGATGTTATGAAGAAGGGGAAAGTGGAATCTCAGAGATTGAGTGAGGGGAAGGGGTCCAAAAGGGCAAAACACAGGCCCAACCTAGAAAATTGCCAAGTTGTAGCAAGAAACTAGGGTTTGTGAAAAAATGAGGAATTTGGGGAATCTGAGTGATGGGAAGTGTTTAATAAGGTACATGAAGGACAGGGGAAGGTGTATGAACATCGGGATACAAGTTTTTGACCCTCCAAGAGAATTTACCTCCAAAACCCTAGGAGAGGGAAATGGACCTTACCAAGGCACAACTGAAGCATGAACAAGGTGTAAAATGTCTCATTAGACACTGACATGATAATGACAACCCTATGAATGATGATAAACTCAGCAGAATGATGACATGGACCGAAATTTGGACAACTTTAGAAGGAGTGAAAGCAAACCCTAGACCTAATACCTAATGACCAAATTTTGCTTCAAGACTCACTGAAATGACAAAATTTGACCTTGACACCATGAGACCACTTTGTAAGAGCATATTTGATCACTGGAGGAAGGCTGGAAAGACTGAAACTAACATTGGCTCCAATGGGGATGGTAGCTCCTTGGGGGTGCCAAGAACGACAGATCTTTGGGAGAGCAGACCAGCACCTTATCCATTGGGCAATGGAGTCAAAAACTCAAACTAAAATGCATGACTGAAAACTGATGACTCGGATGACACAAATTGACTCTCACTCAACTAAAAACTTACTCAATACTTAAACACAACCGACAAACTAAAAATGATGCTCAAAGTGGAGCTTATTCATCAAAACCTACTCTAACAGTTTCATTCATCACCTGATCAAGTGAAATGAAACAATCAATGCAACCAGGTAAGTATTCCATCTGTTGTTCGAATTCTTCGCAAGTGCTCACTTATGAACAACAAGAGAGAACTATTGAAAGGCAACTCCCATGATAACTTAGAAACAGATCCGTTGAATCATATGAATTCTCTATCTGCCTCCAAAAACACTGCATAAGGATCTTGAAATTCAAGCACACTGAAACTTAGCTCATCCAATGGATTACTTCTCGTTTCCTCATACCATGAATACAAACTTTGATCTGAGCCTTGTGACAAGACCTCTGTTGAAAATGAGAAAGAAACCGGCTGCCGGATCAAATTCATATCAACACATGTTTCAAGCTCACATGTAGTCAATGGAGAAAGACTTTGACCGCAAACCTCATCCAAAACATCAGCTATTGGATCATGAAAAACTTGAAAAGACTGTTGTAATGTATCCATTGAAAATGTATGACATCCTTCTAGCTATTCATCTTTTTCTTGAGAGATTTTACGAAGATTCTGCCTTATAAACTGAAATGCTTCGAAACAAAAGGGTATAGAATCTTCCAACATCATCGAATCATGTATTTCGTCTTCCACAGCTTCATCTGTAATCTATCCTTCAATTTCATTTGGTGGCTGCAAATCTGATGCTACAGGTTGCTCAAGAATTTTGTTATCTGTCTCATCCTCAACATTAACACTGAGAGATTGCTGATTTTTTATAGGCTGTTCATTTGAAGATTTACTATGCAATCTACCCTTCAAAAACTGAAATGATTCAAAACAGAATGGTACGGAGTCACCTTGAATCATTAAATCGTGTGTGTCCAATTCCAAGTCTTCAGCTGCAACTTGACAATCAATGGCTTTCGAGGGTTGCAAATCTGAATATGTGAAGTCTTGAACAAAATTTTCATTGCTCTCAAGATGATTCAAATCAAGACTTGTTGACATTTGATTTCTGATTGCATGGTAGTTATCTCTGATGAACTGAAATGAATCAAAACAAAAAAGCAAAGATCCTTCACTTATTTCAAACTTTGCTGCACTTTCCTCGTCAATGTCATAGCTGATATGCATCGGTTGATCATTGTACTCGAGCTGTTGTAAGTGAACTTCTTCCTCCTCCCACAAACTAGCTTTTGATTTGTCTGCAAGATTAGCTTCTGTTTGGAGAACATAATCATCATCATACTGATCAAACTGAGGCAAATCATCGGTATAAAACATATCATCAAGCATGCAGGTCATATCACCAGATCTCTGTTCTCCAAGACGATCTACAAAACAATCATTATCAGATCTATGACAACTAGGATAAGAAACAAAATGTTTTGGATCAGCAACTTGTTCTTCTTCAATCAGCAAGCCATGGGCTTGAACATCATGATCATTTCTTGCGGTGATCTTGTCCATCATCTTTTCCACTGCACTTACCAAAATGTCAAGCTTCACCTCTAGAGATGTTGATTCGGCAGGATCTATGTTTTTCATCTCTTCTTCTTTCAACCTTGCCCGTCGGATCAGCAGATGTGCCTCTACATTTACTGCATTGTTTTGCATCTTGTGAAGCGTTGCAATATCCCTTTCTCTCAACTGAAACTCCATTTCCGGATCAAAGGCACCCATATAGTGCAAGAGAGCAGATCTAGGAGTAGGCCTTATCTCAACTGACATTGAATAATAAACTTGATTAAATCTGGCTGAAAACTGTTGTACTGTCTCCCCTGGCAATCTTTTCAGCTGGTTATACTCTTCTACGATCAAGAAAAGGTTCTGGCCGATCATCCACCTGTCGAGAAAAACTTTGACAAACTGCTGGAAATCTGAAATGCTTGCATCAGGCAGGGCTTTGAACCAACTCTTCACTTTGGCTTGCAAAGAAAGAGAAAAAAGCCTTATACTAACATCTTCGCTATCAACTTCAAAAAGGTCTAAAAAAGACTCAAAATTCTGCACATGTTGCTCAGCGTTGACATTCTTACATTCACCATCAAACCTCGGCAAGTATAGATCATAGTTTTTGGGGAAAGCATGGAGAACAGAAGGTAAAACAAGAGGTTTATACCTATCTGGAATTTTACAAGGTGTAGGGGTATGTACAGCGGGTATAGAATTAGTCTTGGTCTCTTGAGGTTCATCAATTTGAAGATGGTCATCACAAAATTCGGAAAAAGGATCTTGATCAAGCTCAAAGGTATGCACATATTTGGTATTCACAATCTTCAAAGGGAAAGAATCAACTGTAGGCCGAGGATCTCTTCTCAAATACAGTATACTTTGCAAAGCCTTCTTGACATTCTTGGGAAAAGAGAAGAAATAATTTATGACAAAGAACAAAATGTCTTGGATGAAATTCCAACTTGAATACCTGATCTGTCCATGTTGTCCTTTCATGTTTTTGCTGGTCGGGATCATCCTCCAGTGGAGTCTTTGGATCTGATCTCGAAAATGATTTAGAGTTGCCAGGTGAATGATTTCAGCCTTGCCAATGTCTGATCATTGTCCACCATCAACAATCAGATCTGAACTTGATACATGTACTGGGGAAATTAACAAGTTAGATGTCACGATTACAAGCTACATCGGAGATTGACTGAAGCAGTGTTTATCTACTTCCGCTAATGCAAAGCAAAAGTGCTTCGAAGGCTACCTGGCATAACTTCAGGCTCCGTCTTTAGCTTATAAAACAAATGACATCAACCAGCAAACCATTTGTTCTTCCCCAGTATGGTCGCCAATATGTTAGCGCTCGAATTTGCCTCAGGCTGAGGAAGGCAAAACTCGAGGCAACATCAAACCACTTAGCATCGTAGCTAGCCCTACGAGGACAGGAGAGGGCTCTCTCCGGGTATATCTCGGCAAAAGGTCTTCAAAGGGATGAGATGACCAATAAAAGACACTGATTTTAGGCTAGTAAACTAATAGGGAAAGTTTGATTTCAAATTTTTAGGTTTTTGTTGGAAAACTGAGCACGACAATTTTGGGTGCAGGGATGAGACACAGTTTTTGCAGAGGTCTTTTTGGGGCAAGGTAGGAGATTGCCTTGATGCCTTTGAAGGAAGTGAATGGATAGGTATGACTGATGAGGAGCTAAGGAGAGCAAGAAACCATCAGGAGTTCTCCTTAAACAGATGAAAACATAGATATTAAGCAAACTTAAAGGCAGAGCATAGAAACCATGAATTCTACCTTAACACTTCATTTACTTAATTTGCAGAAGAGAAGAGCAGGAAAATGATACACATAACAAACTTACAAGTAAATGAAAGAAACACACCATCAACACAAATCACCACAGGAATCCCAAATAGTGTTGCAAAACCCTGGTCTTTCCTTTGCCAAAATTGCAGAGATACAAAGAGTAATACAGTCTAAGCTTATCCCTCAAGAGTCCAACCTCTCCAACCATGAAAATGATTTGGAAAATACATAATATAGACCATGCCAACCCATTCCCTAGCCTCTAGGGGTATATCTCATCATCCTAGGAGCTGTTTCAACCAATTCTAAACAAAGCACTACAATCTACGCAGTCAAAACAACTTGCCTCTATAAGCTAGGAAACTAATTCATTCATTAATTTTTTGCCATTTTATGAATGAATCTTCTAGAATAGGTAAAAAAGTGTCATGTCAACATGAAATTACATAAATTACATCAAAGGGGATGAAAAATCCCACCAAAAAGTCAAAACTAGTCAATGTTGCGTTTTCCTGAGCTGAAGCTGCAAAACTAGCAAATTTTCCCAACGCGTAGCGCGCCATTTCTCAACACGTAGCGCGCATTTCAGGCAACTTTTGAGGCACTTCCTGGCCTCAAAATGAGGCTCAGTTGGGCTTGTTGAACAGTTCTGGATGTCTACTTTCCAACCCAAGTGGAATTTCTGAATTTGGTGGCCATTTGCCCCTCCACAATTGCAATCTCCCAACACTGCTTCCTGTGTGTCCAAAAAGTGGCAGAAGGTCATTTTTTGCTTGTTTTCTGACCTTTTGGGGGCTCAAATCTCCATGAAATGTCTTGGCAGTGGCTGAGAAAGTGTATTTTGTCATGAAAAATCCAAAAATATTAAGTTTTTGTGAATGGACCTCCCCAACGTAAGGGTAGCGCGCGGTGCGCTATGCGTTGAGCCAAAACCCGGACGCGTAGCGCGCTTGAGCCCTACGCGTAGCGCGATTTTCAGATGCTTTTTTGAGGCCTTACCGGTGTCCACATTGGGCGTAAGATAGCTCGTTGGAAATTTCTTTGAGTTTAATTTCCAACCCAACAGGAATTTTTCAATTTGGAGTTCATTTTCCCTGTCAAAAATCAAATCTCCCAAGACTGGTCAAAATGTGCCAAATGAGGCTGCCTCAAGGCAGAGTGATGTTGCAGTCAATTTTTGAATGCCTTCCTCAACTCCAAATTAAGCTCATGATAGCTCATTCGAAAGCCCTTTGTGTCTAGTTATCATTTTACTCATCAAACAAGTCATTTGGCCAACCAAGCTAGGCGAACACTGGATTTTCCCAAGGTCACTTCAGAGGTGCATTCGATTCTCCTGAGGCAACGGTATTTTTGACATTTCTCTAAAACCGTGACACCTGTGTAAAATGTGAAGGAGGTTTTTCTTCCTTGGCATGTTGGAGACAAAAAACGCTCTCATTTTTCCCAAATTTATCTTTTATTTCTCAGAAACATCATTTGAGTAAAACCTACCCGGATGTGTGGAACAAGAGATTTTGTCGAAATGAAGCGAAATGAAGGGGATAGGGGGCTTCTAAATTCTTGAGGAAATTTTGGGGAGTAGGGAGGGATGTTAGGAAGTAGTGGAAAGTAGAATCTCAGAGATTGAGTGAGGGGAAGGGGTCCAAAAGGGCAAAACACAGGCCCAACCTAGAAAATTGCCAGGTTGTAGCAAGAAACTAGGGTTTGTGAAAAAATGAGGAATTTGGGGAATCTGAGTGATGGGGAGTGTTTAATAAGGTACATGAAGGATAGGGGAAGGTGTATGAACATCTGGATACAATTTTTTGACACTCCAAGAGAATTTACCTCCAAAACCCTAGGAGAGGGAAATGGACCTTACCAAGGCCCACCTGAAGCATGAACAAGGTGTAAAATGACTTATTAGACACTGACATGATAATGACAACCCTATGAATGATGATAAACTCAGCAGAATGATGACATGGACCGACATTTGGACAACTTTAGAAGGAGTGAAAGCAAACCCTAGACCTAATACCTAATGACCAAATTTTGCTTCAAGACTCACTGAAATGACAAAATTTGACCTTGACACCCTGAGACCACTTTGTAAGAGAATATTTGATCACTGGAGGAAGGCTGGAAAGACTGACACTAACATTGGCTCCAATGGGGATGGTAGCTCCTTGGGGGTGCCAAGAACAACAGATCTTTGGGAGAGCAGACCAGTGCCTTATCCATTGGGCAATGGAGTCAAAAACTCAAACTAAAATGCATGACTGAAAACTCATGACTCAGATGACACAAATCGACTCTCACTCAACTAAAAACTGACCCAATACTTAAACACAACCGACAAACTGAAAATGATGCTCAAAGTGGAGCTTATTCATCAAAACCTACTCTAACAGTTTCATTCATCACCTGATCAAGTGAAATGAAACAACCAATGCAACCAGGTAAGTATTCCATCTGTTGTTTGAATTCTTCGCAAGTGCTCACTTATGAACAACAAGAGAGAACTATTGAAAGGCAACTCCCATGATAACTTAGAAACAGATCCATTGAATGATATGAATTCTCTATCCGCCTCCAAAAACATTGCATAAGGATCTTGAAATTCAAGCACACTGGAACTTAGCTCATCCAATGGATTACTTCTCGTTTCCTCATACCATGAATGCAAACTTTGATCTGAGCCTTGTGACGAGACCTCTGCTGAAAATGAGAAAGAAATTGGCTGCCGGATCAAATTCATATCAGCACATGTTTCAAGCTCACATGTTGTCAATGGAGAAAGACTTTGACTGCAAACCTCATCCAAAACATCAGCTATTGGATCATGAAAAACTTGAAAAGACTGTTGTAATGTATCCATTGAAAATGTATGACATCCTTCTAGTTGTTCATCTTTTTCTTGAGAGATTTTACGAAGATTCTGCCTTATAAACTGAAATGCTTCGAAACAAAAGGGTATATAATCTTCCAGCATCATCGAATCATGTATTTCGTCTTCCAAAGCTTCATCTGTAATCTGTCCTTCAATTTCATTTGGTGGCTGCAAATCTGATGCTACAGGCTGCTCAAGAATTTTGTTATATGTCTCATCCTCAACATTAACACTGAGAGATTGCTGAATTTTTATAGGCTGTTCATTTGAAGATTTACTATGCAATCTACCCTTCAAAAACTGAAATGATTCAAAACAGAATGGTACGGAGTCACCTTGAATCATTAAATCATGTGTGTCCACTTCCAAGTCTTCAGCTACAACTTGACAATCAATGGCTTTCGGGGGTTGCAAATCTGAATATGAGAAGCCTTGAACAAAATTTTCATTGCTCTCAAGATGATTCAAATCAAGACTAGTTGACATTTGATTTCTGATTGCATGGTAGTTATCTCTGATGAATGGAAACAAATCAAAACAAAAAGGCAAAGATCCTTCACTTATTTCAAACTTTGCTGCACTTTCCTCGTCAATGTCATAGCTGATATGCATCGGTTGATTATTGTACTCGAGCTGTTGTAAGTGAACTTCTTCCTCCTCCCACAAACTAGCTTTTGATTTGTCTGCAAGATTAGCTTCTGTTTGGAGAACATAATCATCATCATACTGATCAAACTGAGGCAAATCATCGGTATAAAACATATCATCAAGCATGCAGGTCATATCACCAGATCTCTATTCTCCAAGACGATCTACAAAACAATCATTATCAGATCTATGAAAACTAGGATAAGAAACAAAATGTTTTGGATCAGCAACTTGTTCTTCTTCAATCAGCAAGCCATGGGCTTGAACATCACGAGGATTTCTTGATGTGATCTTGTCCATCATCTTTTCCACTGCACTTACCAAAATGTCAAGCTTCACCTCTAGAGATGTTGATTCGGCCGGATCTATGTTTTTCATCTCTTCTTCTTTCAACCTTGCCCTTCGGATCAGCAGATGCGCCTCTACATTTACTGCACTGTTTTGCATCTCGTGAAGCGTTGCAATATCCCTTTCTCTCAGCTGAAACTCCATTTCCGGATCAAAGGCACCCGGATAGTGCAAGAGAGCAGATCTAGGAGTAGGCCTTATCTCAACTGGCATTGATTAATAAACTTGATTAAAACTGGCTGAAAACTGTTGTACTGTCTCCCCTGGCAATCTTTTCAGCTGGTTATACTCTTCTACAATCAAGAAAAGGTTCTACCCAATCATCCACCTGTCGAGAAAAACTTTGACAAACTGCTGGAAATCTAAAATGCTTGCATCAGGCAGGGCTTTGAACCAACTCTTCACTTTGGCTTGCAAAGAAAGAGCAAAACGCCTTATACTAACATCTTCGCTATCAACTTCAAAAAGGTCTAGAAAAGACTCAAAATTCTGCACATGTTGCTCAGCATTGACATTCTTACATTCACCATCAAACCTCGGCAATTATAGATCATAGTTTTTGGGGAAAGCATGGAGAACAGAAGGTAAAACAAGAGGTTTATACCTATCTGGAATTTTACAAGGTGTAGGGGTATGTACAGCAGGTATAGAATTAGTCTTGGTCTCTTGAGGTTCATCAATTTGAAGATGGTCATCACAAAATTCGGAAAAAGGATCTTGATCAAGCTCAAAGGTATGCATATCTTTGGTATTCACAATCTTCAAAGGGAAAGAATCAACTGCAAGCCGAGGATCTCTTCTCAAATACAGTATACTTTGCAAAGCCTTCTTGACATTCTTGGGAAAAGAGAAGAAATAATTTATGACAAAGAACAAAATGTCTTGGATGAAATTCCAACTTGAATACCTGATATGTCCATGTTGTCCTTTCATGTTTTTGCTGGTCGGGATCATCCTCCAGTGGAGTCTTTGGATCTGATCTCAAAAATGATTTAGAGTCTCCAGGTGAATGCTTTCAGCCTTGCCAATGTTTGATCATTGTCCACCATCAACAATCAGATCTGAACTTGATACATGTACTGGGGCAATTAACAAGTTAGATGTCACGATTGCAAGCTAGATCGGAGATTGACTGAAGCAACGTTTATCTACTTCCGCTAATGCAAAGCAAAAGCGTTTCGAAGGCTACCTGGCATAACTTCAGGCTCCGTTTGTAGCTTATAAAACAAATGTCATCAACTAGCAAACCATTTGTTCTTCCCCAGTATGGTCGCCAATATGTTAGCACTCGAATTTGCCTCAGGCTGAGGAAGGCGAAACTCAAGGCAACATCAAACCACTTAGCCTCGTAGCTAGCCCTACGAGGACAGGAGAGGGCTCTCTCCGGGTCTATCTCGGCAAAAGGTCTTCAAAGGGCTGAGATGACCAATAAAAAACACTGATTTTAGGCTAGTAAACTGATAGGGAAAGTTTGATTTCAAATGTTTAGAGTTTTGTTGGAAAACTGAGCACGGAAATTTTGGGTGCGGGGATGAGACACAGTTTTTGCAAAGGTATTTTTGGGGCAAGGTAGGAGATTGTATTGATGCCTTTGAAGGAAGTGAATGGATAGGTATGACTAGTGAGGAGCTAAGGAGAGCAAGAAACCATCAAGAGTTCTCCTTAAGCAAACTTAAAGGCAGAGCATAGAAACCATGAATTCTACCTTAACACTTCATTTACTTAATTTGCAGAATAGAAGAGTAGGAAAATGATACACATAACAAACTTACAAGTACATGAAAGAAACACACCATCAACACAAATCACCACAGGAATCCCAAATAGTGCTGCAAAACCCTGGTCTTTCCTTTGCCAAAATTGCAGAGATACAAAGAGTAATACAATCTAAGCTTATCCCTCAAGAGTCCAACCATGAAAATGATTTGGAAAATACATAATATAGACCATGCCAGCCCATTCCCTAGCCTCTAGGGGTCGAGCTCATCATCCTAGGAGCTGTTTCAACCAATTCTAAACAAAGCACTACAATCTAGGCAGTCAAAACAACTTGCCTCTATAAGCTAGGAAACCAATTCATTCATTAATTTTTTGCCATTTTATGAATGAATATTCTAGAATAGGTAAAAAAGTGTCATGTCAACAGGAAATTACATCAATTACATCAAAGGGGATAAAAAATCCCACCAAAAAGTCAAAACTAGTCAATGTTGCGTTTTCCTGAGTTGAAGGTGCAAAACTGGCAAATTTTCCCAACGCGTAGCGCGCCATTTCTCAACACGTAGCGCTCCTTTCAGGCCACTTTTGAGGCACTTCCTAGCATCCAAATGAGGCTAAGGTGGGCGTGTTGGAAAGGTCTGGATGTCTACTTTCCAACCCAAGTGGAATTACGCAATTTGGTGGCCATTTTCCCCTCCAAAATTGCAATCTCCCAAGACTGCTTCCTGTGTGTCCAAAAAGTGGCAGAAGGTGATTTTTTGCTTGTTTTTTGACCTTTTGGGGGCTCAAATCTCCATGTCTTGGCAGTGGCTGAGAAAGTTTATTTTTTCATGAAAATTCCAAAAATGTTGAGTTTTTTTGAAATGGACCTCCCCAACTTAAGGGTAGCGTGCGGCGCGCTACGCGTTGAGCCAAAACCCTGACGCGTAGCGCGCCTGAGCCCTACGCGTAGCGCGACTTTCAGATGACTTTTGGAGGCCTTCCTAGTGTCAAAATTGGGCAAAAGATAGCTCTTTGGAAATTTATTTGAGTCTACATTCCAACCCAACTGGAATTTTTCAATTTGGAGTTAATTTTCCCTGTCAAAAATCAAATCTCCCAAGACTGGTCAAAATGTGCCAAATGAGGCTGCCTCAAGGCAGAGTTCTGTTCCAGTCAATTTTTGAATGCCTTTCGCAACTCCAAATTAAGCTCACGATAGCTCATGGGAAAGCTCTTTGTGTCTATCTATCATTTGACTCATCAAGCAAGTCATTTGGCCAACCAAGCTAGGAGAAAGCTTGATTTTCCCAAGGTCACATCAAAGGTTCATTCGATTCTCCTGAGGCAACGGTATTTTTGACATTTCTCTAAAACCATGACACCTGTGTAAAAAGTGAAGGAGGTTTTTCTTCCTTGGAATGTTATGGACAAAAACCTCTCTCAGGTTTTCCAAATTCATCTTTGATTTCTCAGAAACAACATTTGAGTAAAACCTACCCCAATGTGTGGAACAAGAGATTTTGTCGAAATGAAGCGAAATGAAGGGGATAGGGGGATTCTAAATTCTTGAGGAAATTTTGGGGAATAGGGAGGGATGTTAGGAAGTAGGGGAAAGTGGAATCTCAGAGATTGAGTGAGGGGAAGGGGTCCAAAAGGGCAAAACACAGGCCCAACCTAGAAAATTGCCAAGTTGTAGCAAGAAACTAGGGTTTGTGAAAAAATGAGGAATTTGGGGAATCTGAGTGATGGGAAGTGTTTAATAAGGTACATGAAGGATAGGGGAAGGTGTATGAACATCTGGATACAAGTTTTTGACCCTCCAAGAGAATTTACCTCCAAAACCCTAGGAGAGGGAAATGGACCTTACCAAGGCGCAACTGAAGCATGAACAAGGTGTAAAATGACTCATTAGACACTAACATGATAATGACAACCCTATGAATGATGATAAACTCAGAAGAATGATGACATGGACCGACATTTGGACAACTTTAGAAGGAGTGAAAGAAAACCCTAGACCTAATACCTAGTGACCAAATTTTGCTTGAAGACTCACTGAAATGACAAAATTTGACCTTGACACCCTGAGACCACTTTGCAAGAGCATATTTGATCACTGGAGGAAGGCTGGAAAGACTGACGCTAACATTGGCTCCAATGGGGATGGTAGATCCTTGGGGGTGCCAAGAACGACAGATCTTTGGGAGAGCAGACCAGTGCCTTATCCATTGGGCAATGGAGTCAAAAACTCAAACTAAAATGCATGACTGAAAACTGATGACTCGGATGACACAAATTGACTCTCACTCATCTAAAAACTGACTCAATACTTAAACACAACCGACAAACTGAAAATGATGCTCAAAGTGGATCTTATTCATCAAAACCTACTCTAACAGTTTCATTCATCACCTGATCAAGTGAAATGAAACAACCAATGCAACCAGGTAAGTATTCCATATGCTGTTCGAATTCTTCGCAAGTGCTCACTTATGAACAACAAGAGAGAACTATTGAAAGGCAACTCCCATGATAACTTAGAAACAGATCCGTTGAATGATATGAATTCTCTATCAGCCTCCAAAAACACTGCATAAGGATCTTGAAATTCAAGCACACTGAAACTTAGCTCATCCAATGGATTACTTCTCGTTTCCTCATACCATGAATGCAAACTTTGATCTGAGCCTTGTGACGAGACCTCTGCTGAAAATGAGAAAGAAACATGCTGCCGGATCAAATTCATATCAGCACATGTTTCAAGCTCACATGTAGTCAATGGAGAAAGACTTTGACTGCAAACCTCATCCAAAACATCAGCTATTGGATCATGAAAAACTTGAAAAGACTGTTGTAATGTATCCATTGAAAATGTATGACATCCTTCTAGATGTTCATCTTTTTCTTGAGAGATTTTACGAAGATTATGCCTTATAAACTGAAATGCTTCGAAACAAAAGGGTATAGAATCTTCCTGCATCATCGAATCATGTATTTCGTCTTCCACAGCTTCATCTGTAATCTGTCCTTCAATTTCCTTTGGTGGCTGCAAATCCGATGCTACAGGCTGCTCAAGAATTTTGTTATCTCTCTCATCCTCAACATTAACACTGAGAGATTGCTGATTTTTTATAGGCTGTTCATTTGAATATTTACTATGCAATCTACCCTTCAAAAATTGAAATGATTCAAAAAAGAATGGTACAGAGTCACCTTGAAACATTAAATCATGTGTGTCCACTTCCAAGTCTTCAGCTGCAACTTGAAAATCAATGGCTTTCGGGGGTTGCAAATCTGAATATGAGAAGTCTTGAAAAAAATTTTCATTGCTCTCAAGATGATTCAAATCAAGACTTGTTGACATTTGATTTCTGATTGCATGGTAGTTATCTCTGATGAACTGAAACGAATCAAAACAAAAAGGCAAAGATCCTTCACTTATTTCAAACTTTGCTGCACTTTCCTCGTCAATGTCATAGCTGATATGCATCGATTGATCATTGTACTCGAGCTGTTGTAAGTGAACTTCTTCCTCCTCCCACAAACTAGCTGCTGATTTGTCTGCAAGATTAGCTTCTGTTTGGAGAACATAATCATCATCATACTGATCAAACTGAGGCAAATCATCGGTATAAAACATATCATCAAGCATGCAGGTCATATCACCAGATCTCTGTTCTCCAAGGCGATCTACAAAACAATCATTATCAGATCTATGACAACTAGGATAAGAAACAAAATGTTTTGGATCAGCAACTTGTTCTTCTTCAATCAGCGAGCCATGGGCTTGAACATCATGAGAATTTCTTGCGGTGATCTTGTCCATCATCTTTTCCACTACACTTACCAAAATGTCAAGCTTCACCTCTAGAGATGTTGATTCGGCCGAACAGATGCATTATTTTTGCCCTTTCCCTTGGAGGTTTTATCTTTGTTTTTCCCCTTGGGGGGCTTGTTTCTACCCTCTTCAAATGTGTTTTTCCCCTTCCCTCTAAATGGGTAGCTTGGACACAAACCTCATCCAGGCTAGTAGGGTTAAACATCAAGATGGTGTGTCTAAGGTAGCTATGCAAGCCACCAATGTATTTCAGCAAGGTTTCTTGGGTCTGTAAATCTACCCCAAACCAGAGAGCTCTTCTCCTGAATTCTTGGGTGTAGTCTTGGACACTCTGACCCTTAAGTTGTCTGAAATTTTGGCAATTCATAATGGCTTTCTCCATGTGAGCAAGAGGATAAAACTGTTTTCTAATGGCTAACACAAATTCAGGCCATGTTAAGGCAACCTTACCAAATTTCTTAATCTCCTCTTTAGTCTTGGCCTCCCACCAGACCAATGCTGCTCCTTCCATTCTCAAAGAATCCAACTGAATCTTTGTGGCATCATCATGCATATTCTGGATCCTCAAGTAAACTTCCAATTTCCTAATCCAGTTGTCAAGCTTTTCTGCATTCACTTCACCATTAAACATAGGTAATTCGAATTTTACATCAAGCTTCAAAAAAGGACTTTTTCCAGAGGATATATGCTTATGAACAGAAGAAGACGAGGATGAAGAGGAAGAAGGTGAAGATGGGGGTGGTGGATCACCATTTCCTCCATGTCATTTCTTGGAATTATCATCATCCTTCTTACCTCCTGAAGAGCCCTCTCCTTCATGTGGATGTTTGGACCCTTCTCCAGCCAATTTCTCATTTCTTTCTTGGTACAATATGGTGAGGTCCAAGAAAGCCTTTCTGAAGACTCTTTATTCTTCTTTTGGATCTGTCTCTGTAGGAATTTCTCCTTCATGTGCAGACATCCTTGAAGCTTCTGCTTAGACTCTTGAGGGTGAAATTGAAGGTGGAGGTGATGGCTCTCTGGCCTTCCTTGACTGAGGATTCTCTCGTTCTCTAGTCAATTATCCTTCCCCTCTTTTAAGTTTCAACCTGGTAAGCATCAATACTTTGCAAGACAGTTAGAAGATCTTTGCACAAAACCCTGAGCTCTGATACCAACTTGATCTGTATTTGAAACTACTTGAAATTTGTTTGCAAGGTATTCAATTCAGAATTAAACATGTTTAAAAGATTTCCATGTCTTGTAGAAAGAAAACACATGAAATTTTCAGTTGTTTATGACTCATTTAAGCATAGCAGAGTTATTTCCTTTTACTGTTTAACACATTAAAATGAATTGGTTCTGCAAAATAAATCAACCACAAATGCAAAATAAGTTGATAAAGCACTTCACCCCCTCCAGGGCTACGTCTGCTGGGTCCAAAGCTCCCAACCGGGCTTGTCCTTGTTTTTATTAAATGCTCAAATTGAAAATACAGCTGAATAGAAGCATCTACAGGAGAAATAGATGGTAAAAATGGATTCATAACACTTTAATCCTTCAGGATTGACTATTGGATCACCTCCATTGGATACCTCCAACCCTATCCAGTCTTCACAAAACTGGGCCCTCGTGGCTCCTAGAACTTTCACAGCTCCAAAACTTCTACAAATGACCTCAGATGGCTGTAAGACCTGTACCAATGGCTTCAGAAGGTCGAAAATACCCAAAATCAAAAAACAATTCGTCCAAAACCGACTTTCCTAGCCAAAGTTATGGCCATTTAAAGTTTCTCCAGTTTGCCCCTAGAAAAACTCCAGCTAACTTTAGTTAACTCCAGTTAGCTCTGCCAATTATGGCGGGTCCGCAAAATTTGGCGCTCCTGCCAAAATTCCGCCAACTTAACTGCAGTTACATTTAATGTTTGGTGGTTGCCTCGGATTTCGTGCCTAGCGGAATATTTCTTTTTTAATTTTTTTTGAAAAATTAAAATTTCTAATGTTATGGACAAATTCTTCTTTTTGCCATAACTTCCTCATACGGCGACCGTTTTTCGAACTGTTTGCGGCGCCGGAATTGGAAAGACGAGAACTTTCCATTCATTCAACTTTGAACTAGTTCTAAGCACTTTAAAGTTTGATAATTTTATGAAACTTAGGACATGAGCACCTGATCATTTCCTTTTCTAGGATCAACTCTTTTTCTTTGAGTTGACTGTTTTCCTGTTCAAGGAATGATATAATATACTTTTCCCTTTCCAGATTGATCACCAGCTCTTTGATTTGGTAGTCCTTATCCTTGATATTCTGTCTCATGTTTGTGGTATGATCCTTAGTCTCTGGATCAATTAGTTCAAACTCATGTTCAACTGTCTCTTTATCCTTTGTTGTTGATTCATGCTTTGTTGATGAAGAAGGCTTGACCTCTTTCTCTTTGTGAGAAGAAAACACAAGCCTATACCCTTTCTTATACACTTTAGTCACCTCAGTTTTGGATCGTTGAGTCTCCTCCATTTTTTTGCTAGAGGACCTCACCTCCATTTGAATGAAAAATAAATTGTGAGGTATGAATGAAAATGAAGTGATGTGAAGGTGGATTTTGACAAAATGATAGAGTAGGTTTGAAAAAGGTGGATATGAACTTTGGAAGCTGATGAAAATGAGTGAAGAAACTAGTGAAAAGATGGTTTTTCTTGCAAGTGAGACCAAGAAGGTTTATAATGAAATTTTCCCAAAAGAACTCTAGGAATGAGCTAGGGTTTTGCTTTTTCAGTGTTTAAACTTTGTTTGGAGGTGAATGAACTGGTCAAAATGACTCATCAAACATGTTTGCAGGTGTAGGATATCAATTTACATGTTTTGGAGATAAAAAATTATGATGGCCATTTTTACCCTAGCATTTCCCATGAAAATTTTGCTACAAACCCTAACTTGGAGAATCATTGACATGAGATGAAATTGGGAAAGCAAAAGATGGAGGATGATGGTGTAATTACTTTTCCCTTGGCTTAGAAGTCAATAAAATCAAGCTTTCAAGTGAAAAATTGAGATTTTGGAGAGTTTTGAAGGATTTTTGGGCACACTGTCCTGCGCGCAGCGTAGTGTTCATACGCACAGCGCAGTTCATAGAAGCACAATGCTATCTTCCAAACCTCTCTTGGAGGCCTTAAACTGATCCAAATTGAGAGCTTGATAGCTATTTGGAAATCTATTGAAGTCTGCTATAAGATGGACACCTAAAGCATGTAACTGGACACTCTAGGAGGGAGAAAATTTGATTTTCCCAAGGTCACTCCAAAACCTCAGGGTTTCTCTAACAAAAGAAAACCTCTAACATGCAGAGCACTTTTGGATGCCTTTCACTAATCCAAATCATGATTTGAAGGTACCATTGGAAATCTTAGGATGTCTACTACACAATAGAGTCCTTAAGAATTGCCAACACTTGCTCCAAACCCCTGAAAAATTATCTTTAAGTTAAGTTGTCCAGAAGTTCATTAACTCTCCCATAGCAAGTGTATTTTGGGCATTTCTTTCAAATCATAACACCTATGCATAAACTGAAGGAGGTTTTTATTCCTTGGACTATAATGGACAAAAATCTCTTTCACGTTTGTAAAATTATTCTCCATTTTGTCAGAAACATATTTTTAAGCAAACACGTCCCTATGAGAAATGATGAGGCGAGGTAGTGTACTGCAACATTGTCTTATTTGAAATTAAATATTACCTTTACCTTTATTTTTCTTTCCCTAAGCTGCTAACTCCATTTACCCACTTAATCACATGATGGACATACTTTTGGCAACATATGGTATCGTGATGACACATGAAGTGAAACCCTAGACCATGACCTAAAATGAGGAATTTAACCATTTCATGACCCAAGACATTTAAATGAAGATATGATACCTCGAAGAAGACAATGAACATGATGATTGATGAAGACCATGAGTAAATGAAGGCAGTAGTAGTGACCTAGACACGATAACCAGTGACCAAATTTTTATTTGAAGACTCACTGAAATGACAAAAATTTGACTTGACACCCTAACAACACCTTGTAAGAGCATATTTGATCACTGGTGATAGGCTGAACTGACTGATACTAACGCCTTCAACTAAAAGGCTCACTTGCATGACCAAAAGACCCTCTTATGTGGCCATACCTAAGAGGAAGAGGATGATAGATTCAAAAAGGAAGGCCTAACCCAAACTACTATAGCATAAGAACAAGCAAGGGTTGAGGTAGAAAACTACCCTGCTACAACACAAGAACTAGTAGGGGCGGCAAAGAAAGAGGAGGAAATCCTTGTTGCAACACAAGAACTAGTAAGGGAGGACATGATGAAAAAAGAAGTGGAATTCCTTGTTGCAACACAAGAACTAGTAGGGATGGTGGAAAAAAGAGGAGGAAATCCTTATTGCAACATAAGAACTAGAAAAGGTGAGGAACGATCAAGGAAATCAAAGAGAGGGTGATGAGGTTGCAACACCAGAAAGAGAAATAGAAGGTAAAGGACACTTGAAACAACTCAATAACCTGGTATTACTATGCAAATTATAAGTAAAATCCATAAGAAGAAGAATAAATCTATAGACATATTTTTCTTTAAACCATTGCATTCATCCATCATTATATGAAATAAGATATTGTAGAAGAATAATAAGGACTTGCAACATATGAAAATAATCTTAGAGGCCAAGTTGATGGATGACCAATCTTATGAAAGGTTGGATTTCCTTACTCAGGTAGGTGGTCTCCTTGATTATCCAAAAAATAAAGATGAAACAATTTATAAGGCATAGAAAGAAGGAGAACTTGAAAAAGGCATGCAAAAAGATAGTGTCTATGTCCAAGAAAAAGCAATCCAAATAGAGGAAAGTAGGCTTGAATAGCAAGATCTAACCACTCAGAAAGGGGAAATATTTTGGGAAGAAAAGGTTGTTAAAATATATATCTATATATATATATATATATATATATATATATATATATATATATATATGTGGAACACGTGGGGGGAGGCCTAAGAAGACACATGGAAAGTGATAATTGAAACATATGCAGAAGGGATGATGTCAGTAAGGGAACATTTCCAGGATGTCAAAGAGATTTAAGGAGAAGTGGGAAAAACACCTAAAAGTCCATAGGTCTAAATGAGACCAATGAAAGGAGGAGATAAAAGAAGATCGTGATAAATACTCTCAACTATAGTACCAAGTGGCAAATATAGAAACAAAAAATAAAAATTATGGTCTACTGGTGGAATATTCCCTCAGTTACAGGGAACCCTCCCCTATATACAACATGTATCTGTATGAGAATTACCTTATGTTTCATAGAAAGGCATTGATGAAAAGAAAGCCTTATTAAATAGTCTCTCCAGCTACTTTTCTTTTCTTGAGGTTGTTGTAGCGGCTACAAACACCCTCCAAAATTTTTCCTTAGCTTCATTTTGGAGCCTCCCTACCAACCATCCTTAGCAGCATGTCTTACACCATCAAGCATATAGGATTCAGTTGTTTCTCAGTGTCTTGTCAGCCTGTGCATGTCAGTTTTCTTCACTCCCCTCACAAGTTGTCTTTCCGGACTTAGATCATGTGTTGGACAAGCAGCTCCCCCAGAAAATTGCGTAATTCTAGAGGGGAACCAGCCTTCCCTCGAGAAATTGCACAAATCAACTGGCCAACCTGCTGAGCTCAAGGATTGGGAAAATCATTCTGCCAATCTTCCTCAAAAAATTGTGCAATTCTGGAGGGGAACCAACCTTCCCTCCATAAATTGTGAAAATCATCCTGGTAGCCTGCTGGGCTCCAGAATTGCGCAGAGTAGTCAAGAAGTCTTCCTCTAAAAAACTATGCAATCTGACCCAACACTGCTGCTCAGCCCTTAAATTGCGAAATTCTGGTAGGTAGTCAGCTGTTGACCCCAAAAATTGTGCAATCCCTCTAGGAAAGCTAGCCTAGCTCAGCCCAGGAATTGCACAAATTTTCATCCCAGGGTCACAGACCGATGCATTTTCCTTCAAGTTGACTAGTTCACTCCGGGACCGAGAAAAACTAATTTGCATGCATGGGCTGCTTTTCCCAAGGCAACATGCAAAGGCATCCCTAGATTTGGGGATCTATTTTTAGCAACTGGAGGTTACAGGCAATAATAATTTTAGAAACCTCACGCCAAGTGTCACTTTTCCTAGAATTGTGGCATGCGTGTCATAACCTCACTTTTATCAAAACTTATGAACCAGATGCTGCAAAGCTCATTCTTCACATTGATCTTGTAGCTCTGACATCCCACATCACATCTAGGATTCATTTGCACATTTAGGTTGGTTGTTTCGGGGTAAGCCTACTTTGCATGTCTTGCATTGCATTTCTATCACTTCTTGTGTTTCGGCTTGTGCGAATGTTGTCTGCTTGATGTTAGTGAGTGCTCGTTGTCATTTTGATGTATGTTAGATTGTAGAAGCATCATTCAGTTTTTGTTCACATCTCACTGTTGTTGCATGCATGACATTGTTTTTGCACTGATGGTTGCCATTGCGACTCGCTTCACGCGCATGCATGTTTTCCCGTTTTCTAAAGCTTGCACTTTCTCTTTGCATGCATGATCATTCACTCTTGTTTGCACTCAGTATCACCATGCATTCATATTTCTAATGTTTTCAATCACTTGTCAGCGAGTCTAGGCTACCTTAGCCCGAAATTCGCCTTGCCCGACTAGCATTGTCATTTTTGGAAGTGAAGGCTCTACCTTCCCTTAGAAATTGAAAAATTCTCGCCCAGTACTGACCTCTAGGCTTACATTGCGCAATTCTAGGAGGCAGTGCCTTGCTGGCCCCAAAAACTACACAATGCAATTTGTTGGTTTTCATATCACTGCTGCCTGAATTGTACATTGCGTAGTTTCAGTCCTCAACATGCCAGGCTGGACTGTGCATTGTGTAGTTCCAATAGTCAATGAATCTCCCAACATCCCAAACTGTGCCTTTAGTTTTGGTTGTCAGTCTCCCAGCCTCCTGGTGAAAATTGTGCAATCTTCACAAACAGTCACACAGGTATGTTGCATGTCAGTCCTTCAACTTGTTTTGGTTTTTGACTTACAAATTTCTTGTCATGAGTGTTTTTATGTCTCTAGGTATCACAGGTGTTCGTCTGCTTCTCATCAGCACAGGTACAATGGCTTCTAGGAGAGCATAGTCAAAGACACCGTTCAGAGCACAACTAGGGATGTATTCGATCAAGTGTCTATGAACTTGCCTATCTATGAAGACATCAAGTTTTTCATGGACAAGGATATCAAGATGAAATAGTAGCAGCGTCACAGTGAGCAACACCATCAGTAGTAGTAGAAGGTAGCACACCTCCATGCGACAAATGAAATAGGAAGGTTGTTGACAGCGCAGAGGCGGAACAAAGTTGCAAGCTCAAGCAAATCCACCTATGATGAAAGCATCTTTGGATATTGAGGTTATGAGGCGACGGTGTGACAAGAGGATCGACACAGGTAGAGAGAGAAACAGAGAAGTACTTGTAGGTGTTGAAGCAACAACTCCAAGAAGAATAGGGTTTGCACACAAGAGAGAAGGAGTTACAGCAGGAACAGGTACATCAGGATGTGCAACATCTATAGACTGATGAAACTACGCCCATACAGGCTATAGACCCATCCAACAGCTGGCATGGAGCAGACTAGGGTGAGAAATGTTGTCAATCGCATGCAAGTGTTTTCGGGGGCATGGATTGCATTGTGTGCACGCATGTGATCCCACCCATTTGGCACACTCACCAAAACAAAGACAAGAAGCAAGTCTGACTGAAGTTGAACATGTATTTCAACAAGTTGATGCGCATGGTCACCAACACACACTTGGAAATCAACACAGACACTATTCATCAGTATGTTGTTGGTCTAGCTACACTCAAGATGGTGATGTGCATATTATCAGATGAGTTGGACAAACGAGCCATATTAGTGTACCCAGATGCAACAGAGGCAAGAGTTCACTTTCATCAAGATGTCACCATTAAGCACACGGACACCATCACAGACGAACAAGCTTGGCATCAGTTCGCCACTGCCGATCATCACAAGGATGTCAAAGAGTTGGTCTCACCAAAACTATCTGAGTGTTAGTGATAGCTTACATGGCTTGCTCAAGCCTATTTTGTCTCACATGGTTGCATGTGTAGATTATATGTAACATCTTATCAAGTGGAAGTTCAAGTGTCGATAGTTGAATATAATAGTCATCGAGTGGTTGAAGAGTCATGAGGGCAGGTGAACAGTCACAAAGGGGAATGTCAAAGGTCACCCCACCCTTTGCTATTTATAGTACCTCATAACTCATTGTAGAGACTTTTGGTCAGCCAAGCTTCTGATAGGAGTAGCTTAGAGAAAGTGATCCAAATTGGATCCTAGAACACTCTCTAAGTTTTCATGAACTCATTAAAAATCATGCCAAAGATTCAAAGTCTTACAAAGATCAAGCTTATCGGAGATATCCTCGTAACAGTTGCAATTGGTGATCGACACGGAGTAATGAGGACCATCGGTCAAAGCACGTAGACCGTCGACCCATGGTAACATGGGCTATCATGAATTAGCAAATCCAGAGGCCATTTCGAGAAATGGGGATAGTTTTTGATATCGCAAGGCAAACCCCTCAAAGAAGGAAAGGCCACAAGCACCCGGACCTGAAAAGTTATAAAAGGTGACGGATATCGTTCCGATTCCGTGAAAGCGTGATTCCACAAAACTGGTAGAATATCAAAGGGGCTATGAGCAGTAAGCAGTTTCAACCGAGTTCCGCCCAATGCCATACAGCGAGTGCCATGTGTCCGGCGGAAGAGAGAGAAAACCATTCACATCAGATGGGTAAACATCATGCTACTTAGCTGCCCGACATGAACAATGACCGTAGGATCTGGGGCCCCGAGATCAATGGCGGAGATGCATTCCGATGGATGACCGGATTTGACAGGGTCAACAAGCAGAGTTGTATAGGATTTGAAGTCCGATATGGACAATGCATTGGCAGAAGGTCATGTTTCATGGGTATTCTTGGAATTAACGGAAAAAAATGATCGTTTCAAATATGTCCAAGAGAACTGACACTCATCCGTTATGAAATAGGTGGCCACCTCCTTGTGAGGCATTATACAGTGACTGATTACGCAGGACAGAGGGATTCAAATGGATAGAGGCAAGGGAACCGGAAAGCTAGAAAGCAAAAACGAATAGTCAAGAAGCAGATTGGCTTTTATAGCCACAAACTGACAAAGAGAGAAGGGGAAGTAGTAAGTTAGAGCAAAAAGCTAAGAGCAAAGAGAAGAAGTTGAGCTGACCTGCAAAAGAAAAGGCAGCATCGAGTCAGAGTTAAGATAGAGCTAGAGAGAGTCAGAGAGTCTGTGTACTCCATACAAGGCTTGAGAGGTTCAAGCAAACTCCTCTATATATGCCTATCATGTATTGAGTCTCAGATTGGACTCATACCATTGTGACCAATAGAGGTCAAGATTCAGTAGGGAGAGTCTGTGTACTCCAGAGACTTGGGGAATCCAAGTATAGTCTCACTAATTTGTATCTGCTAAGTGAAACTCAAATTGAGCTCACTATTGTAAAAACTCTACTTGACAACATAATAGAAAGGCAACCACTGAAGGCTGGACCAGGAGACATATCCCAAGAGTATTGGTTGAACTCCTTATTAATCTTGTTATGTTTATGTGTGTTTCCTGTTATGTTTTCTTTAACTACTTCATTGCCTGTGTATTTTTCAATCTTATCGATCCGTTGCATAAAATAACATAGGCACATCCATGCACATGAGTCTGTAATACCTTATTAATTGTCTTAGATCAAATATCAGATCAAGTGGTATCAGAGCTTTAGGTTGATAAGGTTAGACAAACTTGTGTTGGACTGTTAGTGAATTATAACTAGATCAAAGCTTAAACTAGGAGGAGGAGAATTGGTCAATTTTAACCCAGAAATTGGTAGAGTCTATACTAGGGGGAAAATGTCAGAGGAAATTCCCTTGGAATCATACCCTCAATTCATGGACAGTTTCTTGACTATGAGAGCCATGGTAGAGGAAATTTATAGATAATTTAAGAAAGGTTGAAGTGAAGATTCTTCAACTTCCCAGCATAACAAAGGAGCAGAAGAATCTCTCGTCAATGACCATTCTAAAGGCAAAGGGAAAGAAGAAAATCTTCCCACACCTCCTAATAGCCCTGAAAATAAAAAGAAAACATATTTGATTAAATTAGATGTTAAATTTGATTTGCCAATATATGATGGAGAGTTGAATGCAGAGAAGCTGGATAATTGGATTAGACATATTGATGTGTATTGCAGGGTGCAAAGCATAGATTCAGACAGAAGTAAGATTCAACTGGCTAGCCTATGCCTTAGAGGAACTGCCTTGGTATGGTGGAAAGGCAGAACACAAGCTGACATGAAGAAGCATGGTAAAATCCTTTCTGTCTGGAGTGAATTTGTTTCTGCAATTAAAAAACAGTTCTATCCAGTAGCTTATATGCAGCAAGCCATGATAAGCTGGTAAACTCTTCGCCAATTGAAAGGGAAAAGTGTACAAAGTTACACCCAAGAATTTAGAAAAAGAGCTTTGATTCTAGCCATTTATTTAGACTCACCTGAAACCTTGTTGAAGTATATAGGTGGTCTACATAGTTATTTGAGACATACCATTCTCATGTTTAACCCTACCTGCATTGATGAGGTATCCGTTCAAGCTACCCATCTAGAGGCTAGGGGCAAGAATCTGAACCCAGAGATTGGGGGATCATCAAAACCCACCGCAAGCAAGAACAAGGAAAAGAAAAAGCAGAAATGGAAAGAGAGGAAGGAAAATGTTGTACAAAAGACCAAACCTTCGTGCACTCACTGCAAGAAGGATGGGCATGATGATGAACACTGTTGGATTCTACATCCAAAGCTTAAACCCAAGAAGTACAATGGAAAAAAGAAGAAGATTGTTGCAGCTATTCAGAAGGATTTGGGGTTAAACTTAGGGGATGAAACAACAATCACACCCACAGGTATAAAAGGTAAAAATTATGAAGCATCTACTAGTAATTTTGCACAATCTACTAATAATGAAGAAAATGAGAGGAAAAGGCATGAGCTTTTTCATATTAGAGTTATTTCCAAGCATCAAAAGATTGATACTTTGTTTGGTAGTGGCTCACAAGTAAATTTAATTTCTGAAGCAATTGTAAAGAAACTAGGATTACTAACCAAACCTCACAAGAAGCCATATCCATTGGGTTGGCTATGTGATAAAACAAAGCTACAAGTGACTAGACAATGTAAACTTAGGTTTTCTTTTGGGTCAGCATTTGTAGATGAGGTTGAGTTAGATATAATTCCCTTGCATTTATGTGAAATTGTTTTGGGAAGTCCTTACTTGTATGATAGAAAAGCAATTTTCTATAGAGCTGAAAACAATATCAACTCATTAAAGATGGAATTGAATATATTGTAGGAGCTCATAAACTCAAGAATAGTTATACTCTCATAAACTCAGGGAAGATGAAAAGAATTGTAAATTCATGCAAACAACTTTTATTGATGGTTGTAAAGGAAAAGAAACCTAATAAAACCAATGTATTTGAAGGTTGTAATGCTAAACAACAAGCTAATTTAGAAAAACTTGTTTCAGAATATGATATGCTATTTCAAGAACCTAAAGGTTTGCCACCCAAAAAGGAAATAGTACATGATATTAATTTGCAGCAAGATGCTCCATTTCCTAACATCGGAATGTACAAGCTGTCCGCTTTATGAAATGCAGAAATCAAGAAGCAAGTATAGGAGCTATTTGAGAAAGGGTTCATAAGACCTAGCACATCGCCATGTGGGTCTCCAATTGTCTTGGTGGGAAAGAAATATGGCTCATGGAGAATGTGCATTGATTACCGAGCACTCAATAAGATAATGATAAAAAATCGTTATCGCCTTCCTCGCATAGATGATCTATTAAATCAATTGAAAGAAGTTGTTTACTTTTCCAAGTTGGACTTGCATAGTGGCTACCATCAGGTCACAGTTGTAGAGAAAGATGCATGGAAGACTGCTTTCAAAACAAAGTAGGGATTGTACGAGTGGTTAGTTATGCCTTTTGGCTTAACTAATGCTCCTGCTACTTTCATGAGAGTAATGAATGATGTACTCAGGCCTCTTATTGATGATTTTGTCATTGTATATTTAGATGACATTCTTGTATTTAGTAAAACATGGGAAGAAGATTTGAAGCATGTAAAGCAGACTCTAGATGTTTTGAAAAGAGAAAATCTTTATGTTAAGCTATCAAAATGTTAATTTGGCAAAACATCTTTGAATTATTTGGGTCATATTGTAAGGAATGGTGAATTGAAGATAGATCCCTCTAAGGTTGCAGTCATTATAAACTGGCCTAAACCCAAATCTTCTACAGAAGTTAGAAGCTTCCAAGGAGCAGCACGACATTGGAGAAATTCTATTGCTAACTTTTCTTTGATTGCAACTCCCTTACATGCTTTAACAGGATTGAACAAGGTGTTTCAGTGAGGAGGCAAACAACAGAAAGCCTTCGACACCTTAAAAGAAAATATTAGTACGGCACCAGTACTAGCATTGCCCGATCTTCAAAGATCATTTGAGATTGAAACTGATGCTAGTGACTATGCCATGGGAGCAGTGTTGACGTAGCACGGTAAACCCATATGTTATCATTCTGAGACATTTAATTTTGCAGTAGTTAATTATCCCACATCTGATAAAGAATTGTATGCATTAGTACAGAGTGTGAAAAAGTGGAAACATTATCTAATGGGCAAAGAGACCGTTATACATAGTGATCATCAACCACTTCAATATTTACACTCACAAACTAAGTTGCAGCAATCAAGAAATGATAGGTGGATGGGTTTCCTACAACAGTTTCATCTTGTCATCAGATATAAAAAGGACATACACAATAAATTTTCAGATATGTTGTCTAGACCAATCATAAATGCATCTACTATACTTAAGCATAACTCAGTAATGCATGAAAGTTACGTTGAACAATATGCTCAAGATATAGAATTTAAATATGTATATGCAGCTTTAAGTAATGGCAAAAAGGTAGAAGAATTGGATTACTATATTAAGGACAGACTCTTGTATCATTTGGGAAAGTTATGCATCCCACAAAAGGAGAGATTTAACATAATTAGGGAGGCACATACTTCCCTGATATCATGTCATTTCGGTGTAAGTAAAACAGTTGCACAGCTGCAAAGGTTTTGTTATTGGCAAAAAATGAATGAAACAGTTTCTAAATATGTAAGAGGGTGTACCATGTGTGCTAAAAGCAAGCCAAACAATAGAAAACTAGGCTTGTACACTCCACTACCTATTCTTTCTCATCCTTGGGAAAGTGTTTCCATGGACTTTGTTGGGGGACTCCCTAAATATATAAAAGGTCATTATTATGTATATGTTATTGTGGATAGTTTCAGAAAATTTTGTATTTTAATACCCTATAACAAATAGATTACAGCTAAACAAACAACAAAGTTTTTCTTTCAGCATGTATGGGTTCATTTTGGATTACCCACTTCCATTGTATCTGATCGAGATTCTTGATTTGTTGGAAAGCTTTGGTCAAATCTGTGGGAATTGATGGACACCAGACTGAAGAAGAGCATAGCCTTTCATCCACAAACAGATGGCCAAATAGAGGTGGTCAACAGGACAATCCAGTTGCTTAAAGGATATTGCAGCAAGCATCCCAAGCTTTGGGATGAATATTTGTGTTATGTGCAAAATGCTTACAACTGGGCTAAACATTCTCTACACAAAGATCTCCTTTTGAGACCTCTTTTGGTTTCACACCAAGGTCTACCTTAGATTTTGTCTTCGGTAAAGACATAGTGATTGGTGGACTCAGTGATGTGGACAAGGCAACCTGGTTCATTGAAAAAATCCAAGAAATTTACCAGGCAGTGCAGGAACAGCTAGAAAAGAGCCAAGCCAAGTACAAGGCAAGGCATGATAAGCATTAGATTGAGCATAGTTTCCAAGTTGGTGATAAAGTCTGGTTGTATATCAGCAAAGACAGAATGCAAGGTGAAGGTAAGAAGTTGAAGCCGATAAGGTATGGACCTTTCAAGATACTTGAGTAAATCGGTGAGAATGCTTTTCACCTTGATCTACCAGCTTACATGCACATCTATTCAGTAGTTAATGCAAAAAGCTTGACACTATTTGAACCTTCATTGATTTAAGATCCCAAAGAGCAAAGCCAGTGGCCCTCTATTGATGATTTGTTGCCTGAATATCTCAATGAATTGCAGGAAGATACAATTCTGGACAAGAAGGTACGAACTACGCGTAGAGGGGATGTCGAGTACCTCAGGATCAGACTCAAAGGTTCAAAACCAAGCAATGCAAGATGGATAGAAATTGGGCAAGCGAGGAATCTATATCCTCACTTGATTGATGCTTAAAAACCAACTTTTGGTGGTCCAAAAGCTTTTTCAGTGGGAAGGCCGTGATCCAAATTGGATCCTAGAACACTCTCTAAGTTTTCATGAACTCTTTAAAAATCATGCGAAAGATTCAAAGTCTTACAAAGATCAAGATTATCGAAGATATCCTCGTAATAGTTGCAATTGGTGATCAGCACAGAGCAATGAGGACCATCGGTCAAAGCGCGCAAACTATTGGCCCATGATAATGCACGCTATCACGAATTAGCAAATACAAAGGCCATTTTGAGAAACGGGGGTAGTTTCTGATATGCAATTAGTGACAAGTCACTAATCGCATATCACAGGGAAAACCCCTCAAAGAAGGAAAGGCTGCAAGCACCCGGACCCAAAAAATTATAAAAGGAAATGGATATCGTTCCGATTCCGTAAAAGTGAGATTCCACAAAACTGGCAGAATATCGAAGGGGCTATGAGCGATAAGCAGTTTCAACCGAGTTCTGCCTGATGCCATACAGTGAATACCACACATTCGGCGGAAGAGAGAGAAAACCATTCACATCGGATAGGTAAACATCATGCCACTTAGCCGCCCGATATGAACGATGACCATAGGATCTGGGGCCCCCATATCAATGGTGGAGACACATTCCAATGGATGACTAGATTTGATGGGGTCAACAGGGAAAGTTGTATAGGATTTGAAGTCCGATATGGACAATGCGTTGGCAGAAGGTCGTCTTTCGCAAGTATATTTGGAATTAACAGAAAAAAAAGATCGTTTCAAATATGTTCAAGAGAACTGACACTCATCTGTTATGAAATAGGTGGCCACCTCCCTCTGAGGCATTATATAGTGACTGATTACGTAAGACAGAGGGATTCAAATAGACAGAGGCAAGGGAAGCGAAAAGTCGGGAAGCAAAAATGAACAGTCAAGAAGCAGATTGGCTTTTAAAGCCACAAACTGACAGAGAGAGAAGGGGAAGTAGTAAGTTAGAGAAGAAAGCGAAGAGCAGAGAGAAGAAGCCAAGCTGACCTACAGAAGCAAAGGCGGCGTCGAGCCAGAGTTAAGACAAAGCCAAAGAGAGTCAGAGAGTCTGTGTACTCCTGAGAAGGCTTGAGAGGTTCAACCAAACTCCTCTTTATATTCCTGTCATGTATTGAGTCTCGGATTGGACTTATACCACTGTGACCAATAGAGGTTGAGATTCAGTAGGGAGAGTCTGTGTACTCCAGAGACTTGGGGAATCCAAGTACAACCTCACTGATTTGTATCTGCTAAGTGAGACTCAAATTGAGCTCATTGTTGTAAAAACTCTATTTGAAAACATAATAGAGAGGCCACCACTAAAGGCTGGACCAGGCTCCTTATTAAACTTGTTGTGTTTATATGTGTTGCATGTTATGTTTTATTTAACTGCTTCATAGCTTATGTATTTTTAAATCTTATCGATCTGTTGCATAAAATAACATAGGCACATCCATGCACATGAGTCTGTAATACCTTATTAATTGTCTTAGATCAAATATCAGATCAGAAAGTTTGGAGAGTATTGTAATGAGCCTTGGCTTCTCCACTATGCAGATCTAGTATATCTCTTTAGAGGAGTGCGCAGCAGTGACTATAACGTTCCATTGTCAGAACTAGTGATTGGTCATGGTTGTATTGTATGACTAGAACTTTCACTTCTTAATATAACAAAGCCAGCATGTTTCATGCATATGTTGTATTATATTTCAGCTATCTTGTTTACTCTAAACAATATATGTATCTATTTTCTTACACATGTGTATATAGACTCTTTCTGTATATGTATGTATGAATCTTACTGAAATTTGTTGTTGGTTTAACCATCACTTTGGATTTCTAACTTACTTGCCTTCCAGTTTGTGATGCACCTTTGCTCGTGTGTTCCCTTCTTAACTTCGTGCTTTCACAGGTTTCCAAGGGGTGCACTCACCTCACCCTGCATGTGTTAGAATTGTTCATGCACCTTCCTTGACTTGCTGCATATCTCACACCCTTGCTACCAATAGGGACATCTTACTTGCCTCTACGCGCAACCAAGGTCAAGGTGGTACCGTACAACCCACTGCTGGGACTCTTACACCAAACGATCTAAGATCTAGTTGGGACTTCTTACCGAGGAGATCCCCTGACATGTTGGCGGGTCTAGCACCGTCAACAGAAGCTTACCATGAAATACAAATGAAGAGAAAAATTTATTGTGTGAACTCTATTATTATAATAAATTTTTTTATCATGATCCTAGATGGAACCCTAATCACTTTATGGGGGGTTCCCAATTAAGGGCATTTACACAATATTTTAAAAATCATATTGATTGAAATATTTATCTTCAAGTAGTTGAAAATAACTATAGCTATAACCTATGGGTTAAAGAAGAATAATACAACTCCCAAGAGGTCCTCATCGCACATCACAATTGGTTTAACTCTCAACCTCACACAAAGTTGATGGCTCATAATAACCAAGAAACTACTAAACATTGCAGGATATAGATGCAATTCTTGGCTAAAATAGGTTCAGAAGGATGTACTAAGAGATGGGAATATGTCATAGATGATATATGGAATACATATCCATTTAACCTTGCAATGGCCTTAGAAATAGATCCCAAGTACATCGTATGCATTAAAATATATGGAAATGAATGGGTTGGAATGAATTTCCATTACTCTATGATCTGGCTTCCTACTTCAAATCACCAGACTAAATATAGCATGACTAAGGACAAAGAAATTTCCTATTGGAGAGAGATTGTAAGAAGGAAAGGTTATTTTTCTACTTATGATGTAGGGAAAGTTGATTACATATCAACAATCTCCATCCTAGTAGTTGTTACTCCAACTTAGACTAGTTATCGGGTTGCATAGGGACATGCAAGAGTTTCATCTTGGGAAGATGAGGGGTGCCCAAAATGGCATCCTTTTTGTACCCATTCAGCACCTTTTGAATACTTTTTTTCCCATATTCATACCATCTTATAACTCATTAGAAAAGAATCATTAATTTTGTGATAACTAATCAGAAATCACGAGGAATTCTCTATAGAAGCTTGTACAAGTATCAATGAAGGCTACTTGTTTATTTGTTTTAAAAACTTCATGATGTTACAACACCTTCATCACATTATTGGTGAATGACAGTTGTTGCAACACCTCCACGATGTTGCTACATAACTAGAATGGGTAGATACTGCAATACCTCCACGATGTTGCTACATCACTAGAAGTGGTAGATATTGCAATACCTCCACGATGTTGCAACATCATTGGTTTGGATAGTAGCCACAATACCTCAATGAGGTTGTAACATCGATGGCTTTTATAGTTGCTACAACACCACCACACTACTACAACACCCATAAGAACCTTGAACGTTGATGGTAGTTGTTATAACACCTCATCGACATTGTTGCAACACCTACGAAATCTATAATGACATGAGAGCCTCACAACACTAGTTGATCATCATTACCTAGCTATCACCCCTGGACACTTTTTGAAAGCACCAACCACTTCTTTCCCAATAAAGGAAATGACAAGAGATGGTTAGCACCATCTAGCATGGAAGAATTGACGGAAACCATTTTGACCAATCTCATATCTATCGCAATGGAAAATGAATCATTAGTTATTTGGCTCTTCTTATTTTGGTAATTTCATTGTAATGAGGGGAGACAACATGAGAATATGAGATTCTCATGGTTGCCCTCTGACTCCATGATTAAATTAATAATTGAGAATTATGTATAGATATCATGCTCCACTCGAATGAGAGAGATGGGGAAGAATTAGAGGATTGTAATTGCATTTTGCTAATTTTTGTTAAAACAAAACTCATCAATTTTTGTTAAATTCAATTCATGTGTGTGATGTTCTGATAATAGACCTCCTACTAGATCTTTAACCAGTGCCTTGTCTAAGGAGGTAGGGCCCCCTTCATAGGTAGGTACTTCTTCTACATCACTTTAAGATATTTTACATTTTCATTTACATTAAGTTTTTAATAAGTGTTAACAAAAATTTATCCTATAGTAGTAAGATACTCTATACCCACAAACCTACCCAGGGCTTGTTACAGATAGTAGGTTCCTCGATCTATTTATCCCACTCTGATGCACATGCAAAAATAATAAGTGAGAAGAAGAATTATAGTGCACATTCTTTCAAGAGGTAGATGTATGATGCAGCTAACTGGAGAGGTTCTTGGAGATCCTTTCTCCTGAGCTTCTTGCATCAATTCCCCACACATAAATAAAAATCATCAAATCCATCTTCTTGCAACACCCATTAGAATTAGCGTGAAAAACAAAACTCAAATGCATTTATCAATAGAAAGAAGTTACTTTTTGGGGGGTGGGAATAAATCATTTGTATTATACCATAGTGCTATAATAATTGCTCCTCTGCAGTGTTCTATCCATGGTATCCCTCTCATCACAGCTCACTATCAAGGCACACAATGTTTATGGTTTATCACAAGGAATCCCAAAAATATGTATTCAGGAAACACTTTGTTACAATACAATTTCCTTCGCTTTTTCCATGGATGAAATGCTTTTATAGATATCTTGGAGAAGTGATCACATTGAACCTAGACACTTTGTTGACCATGTTTGATATGGTCCTCTCGTCCTTATCATAAAAAGGTGATCAGATTTGACCTGGTTTTCTCTTTTCCATTCACACTGTCACTCCAACTCTCTTTTTCAGTGTAACTAGAGATCTATTGAACCCTTCAATTCTCCCTGACAAGTCATTTAGAGCATTGTTAGGCCTAGCAATGTTGTCTTCTAGTGTTTAATGAGTGTTCAAGGTGCAAAAAATGCACGTTTATGAAGCTTCCATGGACCACTTTATGCATCTCAAATTTCAAGATGATGTTATTCCCTAATGAACCCAAGGGGGTGAAAATTTTGAGCTATAATAGATGCCCCCTAATGTATGAGAAACTGGTGGCCAAAATACATTTAAATAATATTAGTGAGCTAGGAGGAGGGAAGGAACCACAAATGTAGGACCTGAAGAGGTTGTGAAAATCATAGTCAAATACATATAAATACATCCTTGAGGTAGGCATACCCATAATCAATATTGAAATAATAGAGCATGGCATCCCACCCAACATACTATGGACTCATGTCATCAAGGACTAGTCATGATAAAATGTAGATCTCTTCCACAATAGACATAAGTAAGATTGCAGACACCAAAAGGAGTGACCATAGGATAGCCCTCAAAGTACATAATACATTCTCCAACATAGCTTAGGTGAGGCAACGTGATTGAGTGAGGTGGCATCATGCCCCAAGGTCTTTGAATTGTGTTAATGGTACAACTCGAATAGATGCAAATAAATGAGCTAATGTCGAGCATGAAAGGAGACCATATAGTTACCAGGCATTGATGGATCCCATTAATAGTTGTGATGAGGACCACTAATGATGAAAATGGTTCCCAAGTTAGCTACCACAATATATGGAATGTGAATGAAGGAGTTGATATTGAGCACTTGTAGAATCAATCAACATGAGGCAATGAGGAAATCCCACTGCCAACTATGACGAAACCTTGCACTGAGGACTGCAAGCTCTAAGGTACTAGACTATTTCTAGATCTACATCCTAGATAAGGTGTTGATGTCAATGGGAAGAGATACATAAAAGGAGGGTTGTGATGTATCCCCCATCACTTGACACAAAACTAATAATAATATCAAGTCTTTGATGTTAGCAACTAAAGAACCGATGCACAACTGACATAGGTATGACTGACACAAAATATAGAATGATACTATAGAGGGGTGACTCTGGCTAGGGATTCCCTTGAACATATAATGGCATGACACAAATGTGAAATTAGAAACTTGGATTGAATAATACCACATAATGGTGACATCAGAGGAATCACCACATCCCAAATAATGGTTGCATAACCAATCAGGTGATATACTAAATAAATAATAAAGTGAATTGACTCATGTTGATGGTGTGGCTCTAAAGCCCAGCAAAGACCAACTGTAAGAGAATGACTCAAACAAGTGCAATGTTCAAAGGCAATTGATAACTGCCATGATAAATCATAGAACAAAATAATCTTCTCCCCTTTCCATTTTGGTATAGGTAATCCATTTCATAGTTTAATGAGCATGAAAGAGAAGAGAAGTAAGCTCTATAGCGTATTTTTCATTTAGTTTTAGCAAGCTTGACGAAAGAGTTAAAAGAGTACTCAGATCAGTATCTTTTTCATGAGTTTTATAGTGAAGCTGAAAAAGAGATAAAAGTACAGTCATGTCTTTCTCAGGGTTTAACAAGTGTGAGAATAGATAAGGGATTTCTCACCATCTTTCTGTTGAAATATGGTTGTCATTGATATCAACCCAAGTAGCACCAGAAGATTCCACGCCCTTTATGCCAAATATGACAAGTAAATTTAAGATCTTTGTGGCCAAGCTCACCTTTATTGGATTCTCCTCACCATGTCGATTTCGATGGTATGTGGCACATCACGAGACTCTTTACGGTTTGAGAGATATGTCAAATTTAAGTTGATGCCCCCACCTTGTGGTCAAAAGCCCCAACAAATGGATGATGTGGCAACATATTGTTGGCTAGTCTATGGAACATCTCATAAGGATACGAAGAATTTTATTGAAGAGTTAAATTTAAGTGTTGAAGTCAAAATAAATTTTTATTAAAATTTTCAATTTTAAAATAGTTCTCAAATTAGAGGGAAATTTTGACTCAAATTTAAATTTACATGGAAGTGAGCCTAATTCAAGGAAGGGGTTTTTTCTCCAAATGTAATTTAAATTTTATATCCTCAAAGCATGCCAGCTCTCTCTAACAATACCTCCAATATGTTATATACACAAGGAACCTTATCCTTCAAAGTGCATCTCACATGCATTATTAAATCTGAGGAAGTGATCTACAACCTTGTGGAGCATTGATGATCTTAAGGGAAGTTGGGAATTTTTTCTAGGTTTGTGGTTTCTTTTGGGCTATGGTTTTAGGAAAACAAATTTTAAGTTTTATGTGCCATCTCAACTTCATTTTAAGGGTTATCTATGCACTAAAAACTTTGTGATCAATTTGAGTTCAGTGCAAGGTTGGTCAAGGACTATTTGATGACCAATTTGGTACCATTTTCATCCTTATGATATCTTGTCTATCATATTTTTAACCTCAAGAATTGAAACTTGGGAAAACCCCGAATCAGTGTTTTAACCTCATTCGATCCATATACAAACATATTTCTATGGAAGCTAAGAATGAAGGTCTAGTTGAGGCAGAGATTTGAGCCATTGAAAAATCGTGAAGGTCTTCTCACTGGATATTTCTTTCCCTAATCAAAGATTCTTTCTGCCCTTATTTGGAAGAAGACTTGCAGAGAACTAAGGTACATATTATTAATTCTCAACAGATTTGTGCCTTGATACCGTATAAGACTATGACAATTTAAGTGATTCGGAGTAACTTAAAGTGATTTGTTGGGCATCTAAACCAATTTGGACTCCTTTGAATTGATCAGAAGTGTACCTTTGGGCACTCACATAGTTGAGCCTTAACGCTGATTTAAATGACAAACCCTTGAAGTTTTGGATCTCTTTTGACATAGACTTGAGACTATGATTCAGATTAATAATAAACTCATTTGTTACATATTGTTGGAAGAGCTTGGACAATGAAATTTAAGCCCTCATTTTAACTTCTTTTAAGCTAGTCTCGTCCACGAGATGATTCAGTAAGCTACAGTGACATTATTTAGCATTGGAATAGAATTTAAGTGAGGTATGAGGTATTATCTTATAAGTGGGTCATGAACTGGTACGAGAGCCCACAATTTATCTCTTGTTCTTTAAATTTTAGGGTAGTAGGGTGGTGCAAGGCAGTAGAGTGAAGTTTCCTTCAAGTTGGAGCCTGAAAACACTTCAGGATGGAAGCATGGTGCTAAGGAAGGTTGGATCCTGCACAAGGCATTGGAACATCCTTCCAGTAGGAGTTGGTAAAACCAGGGCGCTGAAGCATCCTTACAGTTGGAGTTGATAAATTGAACACATTTCTATATTACTAGGGATTTGGTGCTTCCATTTTCAGTTGGAGCTTAAGCATATTTTGTACTCATAAAAATTAATAGAAAAGTGTCAAGTGGTTTTTCTCCCCAAAGGGATTCCACCTAAAAATTTCTTATGCATTGTTCTCTTGATGTGTGTGATGTTTGTTGGTTATTAATGCTCTGAAAATCAATAAATTTACTAATTTATAAGAAATATTGATTCACCACCCTCTCAATATTTCCAACAATTGGTATCAAAGTCAGTTCCTTCACAAGCAGGTTAACCACTAGAAGGGAGATCATGGAGTGCACAAAGGTTGGAGTTCCAATATTTAATGGATAGAATTATGTTCTTTGGGGTGGAAGGATGAAATTGTATGTGTAATCACAAGGATATGATGCCTAACAATCAATAAAGACTGGATAGACAAACTCTCAACACCTCCAACAAGTGATGCAGGTAAAAATATCTATGAAAGTAATGTTAAGTCCATGAGTGTTATTTTGAATGGTTTAACAAAATAATTATATGTTAAAATAATTCATTGCAAATTAGTGAAATACTTTTGGGACAAGATAAAAAATACATATGAAGGGGACAAGTAGGCTAAGGAGGCCAAGCTTCAAACCTTTAGAGGAAAATTTGAGTAGCTAAAAATAAATGAAGATGAAAATATTACAACTTGTTTTCTCCAAGTTGATGAAGTAGTAAACAGAATAAAGGGACTTGAAGAACCAATGGAGAACTAGGAACTTGTGCAAAAAATACTATGATCACTTCTGATGAGATTCGATGCCAAAGTCTCAGTGCTAGAAGAAAGAGAGGATTTAGAAAAAGTTAGAATGGATGAGCTACATGGAATACTTGTAGCCTATGAAATGAGAATAAAGCATGAGAATCCATCCAAAAGAGAAGAAACTTTTATGACATCTAAGAAGACAAGGAAAAAGAAATAAAAATTGAAGGCAAGGATGAGTTGTAGCAGTGGAAAAATCTCATATGAAGAGATAGAAAACTTTGTGATGAAGATGGAAAGAGGAACAAGAAATTATAATGGTAAGCTTCCCTTGAAATGTTTTAATTGTGGTGAGATTGGTCATTTTTCTTCTAAGTGTCCATATGCCAAGAACTCCAACAATTATTATGAAGAAGAAGCTATGAGGATAGAACAGAGGAATCAAAGAAGATACAAGAAGTAAGGAAAAATTAAAGGCTTTAAGTAAATATCTATTTAAAAGAAGACAGTTCCTCATCTAAAGAAGAGAGTGATAGCGACAATGAAAATGACACGGGAATATTATTATTCATGGAAAGAGACAAAAAGAAGGAAACTCCTAAAAAGCAAGAGGAAGATGAAGAAGAAGAAGGCGAGGTTGATATTAAAAGAGAGCTTGTCAGCATTTCAAAGGATCTCAAAGTTGAAACAAAAAATTTGAAAGAACTACGAGCTGAGCTAAGAGAATTGAGGGAAGATGCCAAAAGCCTCAATGAGAAGACTGGATAATCAAAAACGATCATCATCAATATTAAGATATAGTTGGAAGAGGCCAGAAAATTTAAGAATCACTCAAAAGAGAATGGGAAGAAAGAAGCAATATAAAGGAAGATTTGGACGAAGAGATAGTATCTCTATGAAAGGAAGCACAGAAAAGGGATGTCCAATAGAAATTTGCAAACAACTCCAAATTATTTCATGAAATCATCATCAGTCAAATTCGATGCAATGACAAGACAAGATTATGCTATAAAAAATCATTTGTGAAAGGCTCAAGTTCCTCAACGATAGAAAAGGAAGAAGAACATCAAACTTATGCAAAAGTTACTAAGGATTCCATTAGGAAGGAAGAAACATTGGCAACAAAACAAAAGAATCAAGAGACACATAATCAATAGCCCACAATGAAGAAATCTCAAGAATAAGGCCTTTGGAGAATAGCATCATGAATAAGATCTCCTCCTTTCAGGTCTCAAACCATATTTCTTGGTGTTTTCTATTCTTGCAATAATTTTGGACATAAAGCTATAAACTACAAAGCCTATTGTTGGGTTGTGTTATATTCTTTCCACGACTAGCTCCCCTAGTTAACCGAGGGGGTTAGAGGGTGGCATATCCCCCCCTTTGTTGCGTCGATTGCGCAGCGGGGGGGTCACAAGGGAGGCAGCAACCCCCCTGTCTAGGGGGTTTTAGTGGAGCGAGTATCCCCCCTCTATAGGGTCTGGGGCAGTGCCTTGGGGAAAAAAATTTGGACCCTATATTAGATTGGGCAGACCTACATATGGTTTTGTGCAAGGTTTCCGCACATGGTTTTGGGCGCAATGGTTTTCGGTCCATGGTATTGGATGCTTCAGCATCTTTATATATGTATTGTAACATTGAAAGGAATATAATGAAAAATCAATCTGGTAGTCCCAGTTTTGGGATCCAGGGGAAAATCTCTGTGTATATGTGTTTTATGTGTTATGTTCTCTCATTGTTTATTTTCTGTGTTTTAGAATTTGTATGTAGGTAATTTCTGTACGGGGTTAAGACCTGCATTTGGTATCAGAGTTTTTTGGCTTCAAGGGGATGCCTTTGTTGCTGAGGGGTTTCACTCGGGCCTATGGTAGACCTTGTTCAGTGGGAGATCAGTTGGATCGATTCTGGTGGTGCAAGAAGATGGCAAGTAGTGGAAAGATAGAGATTGAGAAATTTAATGGTCAGATTTTTGAGTTGTGGAAACTCAAGATGGAGGATCTATTGGTGGACAAATATTAGTGGATCATAGTAGATCTGGATAATGGGAGTGTCCAATGAAGAATGGAAGAAGTTGGATCGGAAGGAAAAGAGAAGAATACAATTGTGTGTCTCAGATTCAGTGTTGCTGAATGTATCAGGGGAAGCTACAACGAAGGCTTTGTGGGATAAGTTAGGGACTTTGTACAAATCTAAGTCTCTGGTGAATAAATTGTCCCTGTGGAAAAAGTTGTCTAACCTGAGGATGAAAGATGGAGACTTGGTGACAGAGCATCTAAATGCATTTAATACTATGGTAAGTCAGTTATTATTGTTGGACACCTAATCCTCAATGGGTTAGTGTGGAAGCCGAATGGACAAAAGGAGTCCAAGAGACCTTGGGATGTGGAACCCGATGGTCACATAATGTACTATAAATGTATATCTCTTGTTAATAAAAATGGCACTCTCATGTTTTATCTTTCATATTTCTCTTGCTGTCCATGTGTGTTTAACATGGTATCAGAGCAGGCATATTCCTGCCCTGCATAATTAAATTTGAGCCATTTGTTTTATGGCCTTTCTGTGCAAGTTATTTCTTCCATGAACTTCATGAATATTTATTCAACTAAATTTTAGCTACAACATGTTAATACCACTGCTGGTGTCTACTCTTCATATAGAATCACCTCCATTCTCCTGACACTGCATGCGCTACCTCCTGAGAATTTTCTGAAATCCACTGCTAACTGACATCTCTGACCCCTGTCTGCCATATTCACTTGAAAAATGAAACGTTCCTCTGCTTGACATTGCCACTGTTGTCCAAGCTGTTCTGACATGTGATTGGAATAATGTGCCTATACTATGGGTTGTGAGAGATGAATGAGAATAAATGGTGAGGGGAGATTGATTATGGGAAGGCGAACCGACTTCGTTCGAAATTATTTGAAGACTCAGATGTTTGAATACACAGTCCAATACTGCCGCACTATTTGAATGTCGCCATATCCATTGGTGCTTTCATATTTGCTTGGTATCATAGACACTGCTCCTTTTTATGTAATCATCGCAATATTATATATGGTCTTTTTATGGTATTTTTATAGACGCCGCTCTTAATCATAGACGCTGATATTGTGGTATCATAGACGCTGCTCTATATCATAGACACTATGAAATGAATTTAGACGTTGCTCCTTTTATGTAATGATCGCAGTATTATGCCTATATGGTATTTTATGAATTTAGATGCTGCTCCTTTTATGTAATCATCAGAGCATTGTTGGTATCAAAGTGATTCCTCTGTTCAACCATGCCGAGCGAAGACCAAGGTTTCTGATTCCTTGATGTAAATGTGTTCCCTGTGGTGGTTCGGCATTTGTGCTCGCTCCATATAGGAGTTGATAAGTATCAGAGCGTTGTTCATGTCAAAGCATAGAACATGCCTGTAAAGGCGTTCTTTTCTAGCTTTGCCGATTCCATGATGTTCTGTGATGCGTGGAGATGTGCTGTGACCTTATTTTCATGCGTGGAGATGTGTTGTTGATGCATGGAGATATGTTGTGACCTTATTTTCATACGTGGAGATGTGTTTTGGAAGGGATCGTGGACTCCTTGGCTGTCTAGTTAGTATACGTTCATTCAATCAAAGGAAATATTGATGACTAATGATATAAGGCTTGAGATTATGGGTCATGAGCTGAAGGCTTGAGCTTATCAGTTGATCTCTAAATACGGGTATATATTAATGCTTCATGCTCAATTAAGGCTCCTTCATACGTGTTCATCTCCTGTAATGGTCTCCATCCGAGTTATGGCTTGGTTAATGTGCTTGGTTCTTGATCAATAGAATTCAGTGAACTCATTTCAAAATATGTTGGAGAGCATTCTTCATTTTGTGCTAGCACTTCTTGCTTATGGTAATTGTCTCTTTCTGAGTAGACTCAAACCTTAACGTTTTCAAAGAATGCTTACAGAAATAAATCATAACTCAAACCACGCATAGTTTTCTGTGCTACTCATTTTAAGAACTGGAAATGAAATTACGCTCAGTGATGCATCTGTATGGTAGCATATTCGATATGTTGGATCAGAGGTCAGCTTGACAGATCTGCCATTTTTTGCTTTAACATTTCATATTTCGGCTACCAATCACACCCATCCTTTTTGGTTACCAAACGCACATGCGTCCTGTCATATATATTTCCGTGCCAAATTACATTTACGCTAAAGTTTTATATGCTCACTATTAAGTGTCAATGGTTGATTCTCTGCATCCCTAGAATTTATGCGGACTCTTAAATGACTCCCGATATGGAATTTATGTGTTGAAGAAATAAGTTAAGTTGAACCTCGTGCGTTGGTGTCATTATGTTGGTATCACTGCTGTAGCTATTGGAAGTCACTAGGACTTGCATTATTTGTTTTGGAAGAGGAAACTAACTTCCAGCTAACTTCAGTGAAGGATGAAGATTTCATCCCAAAAGGAAAGAGTCTAGCTTTTGTGACCAAGTCTTCTCACAAAGGATTGGTTCCTTGTTCTTATTCTACACATGAGCGTTGAAGATTACATTGATATGCCTCAACTTCCTTGAACGTGTGCCTGTATAATTAGGTGTTCTCCATAATGCAGTACTCTTGGTGCTCTCCTTATATATATATATATATATATATATATATATATATATATATATATATATATAGATAGATAGATAGATAGATATCTATATATATATAGATGGATATATATATATATATATATATATATATATATATATATATATATATACAGTTTGCATTATATACACAGTGTTTAAAGAATTGAACAGAAACTTCAATGAGTGTGGAAGTCAAGTCTGCTTTCTCAAGTGCTCTGTATATTTTTCCAGATATATATTTCTTCCATTAGGAAGGCCGAGTCACACAGAGCATCAGTGTGTGGGAGCTGCTACAACAGTGAAGAGGTTGGGTTTCTTGCTAGTGTTTACACCAACGAAAAAGGGCTGAACATAGCAAACAGAAAACTGTTTATTCTTGGCTCCATCTGACTGTCAAAGGCTGAGATCTTTGTGGAGAAATTACACCAGATTTAATTGTGCTCTGAAATCTCAAGGTGTCAAGGGCGAGTTTGTGTTCCAAATATATTGCCTATGCCAAATTAATTAAGGAGTCAAATTGGAGGTTGAAATACTCATTATATCCATAGGTGATCTGCATCTAAATTGTATTCAAGTACATTAAAGTAGCGAGTCATTTGCTACATTGAAATTGGTACTGTGCTGTCTGGTATCCTGCTACTCATCTAATAGTTGCAATTATTTATCATTTTATAGACCAATTTGTAGTTGAAGATAACATAATTTCTCTGATTATATTGGTCTAAAATGGGTAGAATAGATGATGTATTGAAACTACTGAATAATTTAATACTTTCCATTGTTTATGAGATGGTTAAGATCAACAAAACCTCTCTTTCCAATATTAAAATTTGTCTCCAAAATGCACATGAGAATATTGAGTTTTTGCAGCTTGAGACAAAGCTACAACAAGAAGAATTAAAACAGAGGAGTCATCATTCTGAACATGTTTCTGTTCAGAAGATTGAAACAGACTCCCATAAAGCAGCAAGGTTACATGCAGATACAGAAACTCAGTCTGCACTTCCCAAGCCCATCATCAGACCTTGGGAACAACTTGTCCACAACAAGCACAGAACTGGTCTTGGATATGACAAGGACTTGTCCTTTCATATTCCAGACTACTCAAAGCCCATTCAGTTTCAAAGTGCTAGATTCATTCATGACAGTTCACCTGCTCCTCATGACAGTTCACCTCCAGCTGTTTCAGATTCTACCCCTCTTCCACAGTAACAACAACAACAACAACAATAGATTGTGAAATGCCAACACTGTGACCGAGTTGGCCATCTGAACGATCATTGTTTTGATCTTCATGCATGTAAGCATTGTCATAAAACCACCCATTCTTCACATGGATGCTTCAGAAACAAACGTCCTCCAAGAACAAAGATTCATCTTGGATGGATCGCTTCTTGGCAATGGGCATCAACAGCCAAGAAGATATTCAAACACATTTCAGAACTTGTTCCAGAGTATTGAACAGTCTTGCAATTGAGTTTTCTCCATCATCTCACCTTGTATTTGATAGGGGAGGAAATGATGGTCATCTACAAGCTTCAAAGCCACATCAAGCGAGCCTGAGCCACAACCTGTCACACCAGATTCAGAGTTGTAGCCAGAAACAAAGATGCCCCTGAGCATGCCTTTAGTTGGTAATCTGGGACAATTACTCTAGCAGAAGACTTTAGCTTTTTGCCAGTTTCGGAAGAATTCTAGGAACAAAATTGAGAACACTTCCTCTAGCAGAAGACTCCAACTTCTTGCCAGTTTTGGAAGAGTTATAGGAATTGCATTAAGTATTCCAGAGTTGTTGGTCATCCTTAAACCATCACAGGTTTAGACTTCCCTTTTCAGGTTGAAGTTCTCCCTTTTATGCGGGGTGAGACCTCCCTTTATTGGTTGAAGGTTTCCCTCTTCAAAACAATAGGAGCACTTCCTCTAGCAGAAGACTTCAGCTTCTTGCCAGTTTTGGAAGAGTTTCGGGAACTGCACTAAGCATTCCAGTGTTGGTGGTCATCCTTAAACCACCGCCATTTATACCAACATTTCATAGAGCACATTCAGCCTAGTGCTACCCTGCATTTTTGCACATTTTGTATTACAGCTCTCTTCTTGGACTCATACATAACCCTTCGGATTAAGGGGGGGAATGTTGGACACCTAATCCTCAATGGGTTAGTGTGGAATCCGAATGGACAAAAGGAGTCCAAGAGACCTTGGGATGTGTAACCCAACGGTCACATAATGTACTATAAATGTATATCTCTTGTTAATAAAAATGGCACTCTCATGTTTTATCTTTCATATTTCTCTTGTTGTCCATGTGTGTTTAACATTTATCTATTGATATTAAAATTTTAGATGAAGATAAGTGCATCAGTTTGTTTTTTTCTCTACCAGATTCGTGGCATAGTCTGTTTATTGCAATAGGTAGTAATGCAACTACCTTGCAGTTTGATGAAATAGTCTCATCCTTGCTAACATAGGAGATGAGATGGAATAATATGGAGAGCCAGAATGGTGATGCCTTGTCTGTACGAAGATGGTCCCATAATAGAAACAAAAATAAGTCATCGAGTGGGAGATCTAAATCTAGAGGGAGATTTAAATCTCCAAGAAAATCCATAAAGGTGGTGTGATGGAAATGCGGAAAGGAAGGGCACTACAAAAGGGAATGTGAATCTAAAGCTCCTGAAAAAGGAAATGGATTTGATGATGCTCCTTCTGCAAAGGCAAAAACCACCTCAGATGAAGGTGGGGATGTGTACTTGGCTTCTTCAAGTACACATGTAGATCATGAGGCATGGTTGATTGACTCAGATGCATCCTTTCACTTCACTCCCCATAAAGAGTGGTTCTGTGAGTATGAGAAATATGATGGTGGTGATGTATTCTTGGGGGATGACAGGAAGGCTAGAATCATTGGTCGCAGAAAAGTAAAGTTGAAGTTGCAAGGTGCAAGGGTTAGAACACTTCCAGGTGTTCTGCATATTCCTGCATTGGCTAGAAATCTGATTTCTGTAAGCAAGCTAGATGATGCAGGTGTAAAAATAGTGTTCGAGAAAGATACCTGCAAGATGGTTTGGGGAGCACTGGTATTGATGCGGGGAGTTTGGATTGGAACTTTGTACAAGCTACAAGGTAGCATTGTTATTGATGGGTGCAACAATTCTGTGGTTCCTGAAAGTGGAGCAGAAAATCTAGTGGTCTCTGGAAAAAAGACCATGCTATGGCATCAAAGGCTTGAACATATTGGAGAGAAGGGCCTTCGAATACTTCATGGTAAAGGTATGGTAGAAGGTATGACTAGTAGCTCTCTGGAATTTGATTTCTATAAAAATTGTGTATATGGGAAGCAGAATCAAGTGAGTTTCCCCTGTGGTGGTAAGAGGGAAAAACAGATATTAGAGCTTGTGCACAGTGATGTGTTTGGACCTATGAAGGTTCCATCACTGGGTAAGTCTGTGTACTATGTATCATTTATAGATGACTTCTCAAGGAATACATGGATATATTTCCTCAAGAATAAATCTGAAGTCTTTGACAGGTTTAAATAATTTAAGGCTCCAGTGGAAAACCAGACAGACAAGAAGATAAAGGTGTTGAGGACAAATAATGGTGGAAAGTTTTGCAACAAGGAATTTGAAGAATTCTGTAAGAAGTGTGGTATAGCATGATAGAAGACTACTCCATACACACTTGTAAAAAATGGAGTTGTAGAAAGAATGAACAAGAGGTTGATGGAAAGGGCAAGACGCATGCTCAGTGGTGTTGGGTTAGGACAGGAATTCTAGGCAGAGGCGGTGGAAACATCATGTTACCTGGTGATCCAGGTGGATGTTGGTGGCCACCCACCTATCCCATTTGGACCCCCACAACTGTCTCTTTCAGTTTTTCAGTTTCCTTAATTATAGCACAGTTTACTATTTTTAGCAGTTTTTCGGGTCCTAAACTTCTGGAGCCGTTTTGAGGCCCTAAACGACGTTTTTTGGGAAATCCACCGCCAGCGATTTTTTTGATAAAAATCGTCTTTTCCGTCGTAGTCCTCGGAGAGATCTTTCCAGTGGGCTATCATGCGCGTCAAACGGAGATAATACGACCAATTCGCGACCCCGGGAAGTTGGTTGTCCAACTCACCCCAAAAACGGGGCCCACAATTTGGCGTTTCATCTTCTAGGGTTAGGTTTTGGAATGTGAAGGGTTTTCCATTGTTTCTCAACAATAAATAGGCCCTCGAGCCTCATTGTAACAAAGTTTAGAACAGTTTAGAGGCATGTAGCCACCACATCTCTTCTCAGAGATAAGCTACCATCGCCCTAGCTGGTTTATTTCCATTTCTGGTTGTAAGCATATTTCAGTATTTTCCATTAATGAAATGAAGTATTATTTCCGCTGCATCTTTGTGTATATGGTTATCTCTGTAATTTGTTGCATTCCTGTTTAAATCTGGATCAGTGGTATCAGAGCGGTCTGCTTCTTCTCTATTTTTTCTTTGCATGTCCCCAACGAGGTCGGGATATAAGGAGTTAGGGCTTGAACTGGTCGAACCTTTGCAAGACCAGCCTCGCAAATCCCAACGGCCTCCCATGGTGGATGAGAAGAAAGACGAGGGGGCAGGAGATCCTATCAAAATCTTGCTCGAAGAAGCGCTCGAGCGGCAAAGGAACGTGATGATGGATAGCTTTGCGCAGATCCTTCAGCGGCTACCCAGAGGTGACGCATCGGCTTCCAACAGCGACTCTGGAAACGCCACGCCGTTTAAGGTACAAGTTAATTTTGAAATCCCCATCTTCGAGGGTCAAATAGACGCAGATGCCGTAGATAAATGGTTAAATCTGCTAGATGGGTATTTTTCTGTTCATGAATTTTCAAGTCGGGAAAAGATTGTTTTCGCTCTTCTCAAAGCAGCCCCCCATGTCAAAGACTGGTGGGAAACCTACTGCGAGCAGAAGGATGAAAGTACAGGCTCACTATTTTCAGCCGCACCCACTTGGAATGACTTCCGGGATGCCATCAAGGAGCAGTACTACCCTGTCGGAAGCTATGAGGACAAATACATCAAATGGACCACACTGCGGCAGGGACGAGACCAAGATTTGCCGGAGTTCACAAACATTTTTCATACCCTTCGCACACAGTTGGGTATCAAAGGTTCTGATCTGCATCTGGTACTCAAATACCGTGGCTGCCTGCACAAATACATCCAGGAAGAGATGGTGTTCTTGAACATCTCCTCACTCGGCATAGCATACTGATACGCTGTCAAAATCGAGTAAAAGGTCAAACAGAAGAAGCAAGACTTTGGATCTGCAAATCCGAAGCCCAAAAGACAAAGCCAAGGTGGGGCAGCCCAAGACAACCCGCCGAAGTTGCAAGAAAAGAACAATACCACGAAGCCGAAGAAGGACACACGGAAGTGGTGTGAGTTCCACAAGAGTCCCACTCATAGCACAAGTGAGTGTCGGACCAAGCAGTCACTAGTGGCTGAGTTGAAGGCTTCCGAATCAGATGCATGTTCTGACCCTGAGCCAGAACCCGACAAGGGGAATGACAAAGGGAAGTAGATCATTGATGCGGATCCCAGCGCCACTGTTGCTACTGCCAAGATCCAGAAAAATGAGCCCGAAGATCCAGAGGAGGGGGAACGTCTTTTCCACTCACAGATGTGGGTGAAGGGTTCGCCGCTGCAATTCATTATCGACAGTGGCAGCCAAAAGAACCTCATTTCAGCAGAGGTCGTGAAGCGGTTGGGCCTACCAACTACACCACACCCACATCCGTACAGTATCGGTTGGCTTCATGAAGTACGAGATCTCAAAGTTCGCCAGCAGTGCCGCCTTCCCTACCGCATCAAGCCCTTCACAGACGAGGTATTGTGTGATGTTACACATCTGGATGTTTGTGATGTACTATTAGGCTAGCCATACTTGTGGAGGCGACATGCTGTGTATGAGTCAAGGCCTCGCGCTGTCATCATTTCTTTGGATAATTCATTATACAGGATACCAGAGGTAGCCCCACCTACCGCCACCTCTTTGATCACTGCTAAGAAAGGCAGCAAGCTCATCTCACAAACTAGGAAATTTATTTTCTGTCTGGTTCGCTCCCAAAGTAAGGGGAAGATCGTTGCTACATCCATGAACCCCATGATGGGTTCCTCCACACAGCAGCAACAACAGAGGGATATGGTCATGACAGAACACAGGAACAACTTCTCCTTACCCGGAGGGGTACCACACAAGTTTCAGGTGGGCGACAAAGTTTGGTTACATTTGCAGAGGGAGCACCCTACCAGAACAAATAAGAAACTCAGACCACTTCGACATGGTCCTTACACCAGTAACAAGGTTGTGGGCAACAATGCTTTGAAGCACAAAATTCCTCGATTCCTTCGCTTGCACCGATTGTTCAATGTGGACCATTGCCGACCATGCTTCCCACCATTTTTGGACACATCAGAGATTGCAGAACAGCTCACTAGAGACCCAGCTCAGCAGAAGCTTCCTCATCTCAGGGAGGAACTCAACGCAATGGGGACCATTGCTTCCTAAGGGGGGAGGAATGATCCAGGTGGATGTTGGTGGCCACCCACCTATCCCATTTGGACCCCCACAACTGTCTCTTTCAGTTTTTTAGTTTCCTTAATTATAGCACAGTTTACTATTTTTAGCAGTCTTTCGGGTCCTAAACTTCCGGAGCCGTTTTGAGGCCCTAAACGACGTTTTTTGGGAAATCCACCGCCAGAGATTTTTTTGATAAAAATCGTCTTTTCCGTCGTAGTCCTCGGAGAGATCTTTCCAACGGGCTATCATGCGCGTCAAACGGAGATAATACAACCAACTCGCGACCCCGGGAAGTTGGTTGTCCAACTCACCCCAAAAACGGGGCCCACAATTTGGCGTTTCATCTTCTAGGGTTAGGTTTTGGAATGTGAAGGGTTTTCCATTGTTTCTCAACAATAAATAGGCCCTCGAGCCTCATTGTAACATAGTTTAGAACAGTTCAGAGGCATGTAGCCACCACATCTCTTCTCAGAGATAAGCTACCATCACCCTAGCTAGTTTATTTCCATTTCTGGTTGTAAGCATATTTCAGTATTTTCCATTAATGAAATGAAGTATTATTTCCGCTGCATATTTGTGTATATGGTTATCTCTGTAATTTGTTGTGTTCCTATTTAAATCCGGATCACCTGGTCAACAGATCACCTTCATCAACGTTGGAGGATAAGACTCCACAAGAGGTATGGACTGGTAAGAAACCGTCTCTCTCACATCTGAGGGTATTTGGATGTGATGCATGTGTACATGTTCCAAAGGAGAAAAGAACCAAGTTGGATAGTAAATCTAAAAATTGCATCTTTATTGGGTATAAGGATGGTTTAAAGGGTTATAAACTTTGGAACCCAGTAACAAAGAAGGTTGCGGATAGCCAAGATGTGGTGTTCAGAGACGTGAAAGATGTTATTAAACATGAAGTCCCATCAAAGGAACCTAAAAAGATATAGTTTGAGATAAAGGAGGAAGAATTAGACTCTACAGCAGAAGTGGAATTAGAAGTTGAAGAGCCACAAACTCCAGGTATGAGAGGATCAGTTCGAGAAAGAAGGTAGCCAGAAAGGTATAGTCCATCTGCTTTCTGTTCAAATTTTGCTTTATCTATTATTGATGATGATCCTAGAACTGTGAAGGAAGCAGTAGATTCAGAGGATGGAAACTCTGGAAAGAGGCCATGGTCGATGAAATGGTATCTTTACACAAAAATGAGGCTTGGGATTTGGTGGAGTTGTCGGCTGGAAGGAAACCCATTGGCATCAAATGGGTATTAAAGAAGAAGATAAATGAAAAAGGAAAGGTGAAGAAATACAAAGCTCGGTTGGTAGAAAAAGGTTATTCCCAGGTGTCGGGAATTGATTTTGGTGATATTTTTTCTCGTGTTTCCAAGGTAGCTTCTATTAGATTACTTTTATCTATTGCTGATACTTTTGATTTTGAGGTAGAACAAATGGATTTGAAGACAACATTTCTTCATGGGAATCTGGAAGAAGAGATATACATGAAGCAACCTAAAGGTTCACAGTCACCAAGGATGTCGTATCATAAATTTGATACATTTATACAGGGACTTGGCTTCAACGGAAGCAAAGCAGATCACTGTGTGTATTTTAAATTAATTGGTGACTGTGTTATTTATCTGGTCTTGTATGTGGATGATATGTTGCTAGTTGGAAATGGCAAAGAAATTATCCATGATTTGAAGACCCAATTGTCCTCCAAATTCGACATGAAAGATGTTGGTGCTGCAAACTATATTTTGGGCATGGAAGCTAAAAGAGATCAGGAAAAGAGGAAGCTCTAGTTAAACCAGAGAGAGTATGTCAAGGCAATATTGCAGAGGTTTAATATGCAGGATAGTAAACCAGTGAAGGTTCCTATTCCTGTAGGTGTAAATTTATATGTTGAATAGTGTCCCAAGACACAAGAAGAGGAAGAAGACATGCCTCGTGTTCCATATGCAAGTGCAGTTGGTAGCCTGAAGTATGTGATGGCTTGTACTAGACCATACATTGCACATGCAATGGGATTATTGAGAAGGTTTATGTCAAATCCAGGAAAGGAGCATTGGATAGTAGTGAAGCAGGTTTTCCGGTATTTGCATGGCACTAGTGATTATGATTTGTGCTACCAAGGAAGAACAGGATTGGACAGAGTTTTGGATATTTGTGGCTTTGTTGATCAGAGAAGATCTACAAGTGGGTATGTGTTTAACCTATTTGGAGGTGCAGTCAGTTGGATGAATAAGAAACAATTTGTAGTGGCACTATCAACTACAGAGGCAGAATACTGGCAGCCACTCATGCAAGCAAGGAAATCGTTTGGTTACAGAGATTGTGTTCAAGTATGGGGTTAGTACAGGGAGCTATAAGGATAGACTGTGATAGCCAAAGTGAAATTTTCTTGGCAAAGAACCTTTCTTATCATTCAAAGACAAAGCACAATGATGTTCAGTATCACTTTGTGAGGGATATTATAGAAGATAAAAAGGTGTTGCTAGTAAAGGTGGACACTTTGAAGAATACTGCAGATGCATTGACAAAATATGTGATCTCTAAGAAGTTCTCTTGGTGTAGAGAAACAATGGGTGTTATAGGGCTGGATAAATGACTAATCTCTCCTGCAACCCCCTGTGGAAAGAAAACAACAAGTGGGAGAATGTTGGGTTCTGTTATATTTTTTCCACGACTATCCACCCTAGTTAACCGGGGGGTTAGAGGGGGGGGCGTCGCCCCCCCTTCGTTGTGTAGTGGGTGTTGTTGGGAAAAGTATCCAATACGGAATGACCCTATCCCACTCTAAGGGTGATAGTACCTCAGCAACAATCGAAGCAAAGCTATCTAAGATTTCTTCTTTATGAAAGTAAAATAGGGGAGAAAGAGATCCACTAACCGATGTCTTCCGCTAATGGTTGATCCAATCTTCTCTCCTTGCTGCTTGCTCCCAGCTCCTTGCTCTTTCACTAGCCCAGCTACACTAAGATCCTGCAAAATGGCAAGAGAGGGAAACTACAAGAAGCATACATTCATAATTTATTCAAGGATTAGAATAAATCAAATACACAAGTATAACAATACACCATTGAGACACATGCATATAGAAGAACCTCAAATGCTTTATTAATGGAAGAAGTAAAGTTCAGGAAGTGATACAACCATAAAAGGCCCAATCCAGCATCACCTCCCAGCAGAAAGAAATCTCCTCTTCACCTCCTTCAAAGCAAATCACCCAATAGTTCTATACTCAAACCAACAGCACTTCCTTACATTCACAAGATTCCAGCCTCCATAGACCTCATGAGAGAGCTCTATATATAGGAGTTTTGGAGAAAGGATGAGTCAGCTTGAAGCTGGCACGAAGCTGACTAGTGTCCTCTCCCACTTCAGTTATTCTTCAGTTCTTGAGTCCACTTGGAGGTTCTTGCTTCCACTTGGAGATCTAGACCCTCTTACTCATCACCAGTTGAATTCCTTGATCCAAGTGTCATTTTGGAAGCTTCCTGGGCATTGACACCTTGAGGAATGACTGTGCCACATGTCCCAACTCGCCCAGCGCAGGTATCCTTCTTTGCAGTAGACATTCAGTGCAAGTAGACAGTGGAGCAGTTGACATTCAGCGCAGATGCTCAGTGGAGCAATTGACATGATCCAGAATTAGCTTGTTTTTTAGTGTTTTCAGGTGGAGAACTGCTATTCAGTGCTGTGGTTTGCTGACCTTGTTCCTCTAGGGGTAGGAACAACATGTTTAGGGACTTTGGATCCCTTAGATTATGGACATTTCATGCTTCATGTTGTAAGAAACAAAAATGTCTATAACAGTTGCTCCCTAAAGTATGAGGTCGTTTATCGGGTGAAATTCTTTATCAGGAGGATCCGAAGTTCATTCAATCACTGAGAGGTGACCTATAATAAAATACAATACAATACATTATGATTCATTCTGCTTTCATGATCTAGCTGAGGCGGGCATTCCCATGCTCAGCTTTATAAATTCATTTTGGTACATAGAACAGACGATCGTCTGATGATAGACTGATAATTCTCTGCTGAAATTATCATCCTTTGAGTAGGATGATCATCTGCTGTAATGATGTACATGTCAAATGTCTTTATATTTCCTGAATATATATCGCAGCCCGGATGGATGAAACTAGATCCGGGGTCTTCAAACTCGTTCGATCTTCACTCTAAGTACAAGTCGATCCATGTGAGAATTGCGTTGAAGTCGAACATGGAAAGACATCGCTTGATTACCGGTCAATGATGTAAACCGTTAACAAGCGCGAGAGGAATCACCGATAATGATAATGACCCTCAAGGTACTGCAGTACAATTCACGTGGTGTGAATAAAGGACTTGACGTCGAACACCACGCAAAATCTTCTGGTCGAAGGTCATTGATGTATACCTGTCGCCGGAAGTGAGAAACTTGCCATTGAGGCATGCAAGCTTCAAAGTACTGAGGGGGTTGTTCCTAGATCAACTTCTTGGATAATGAGCTATTGTCGACAAGAAGCGATCCGTCAAAGGAGGGCCTTAATGAATCCCACATCAGTGACACGGAATGGAGCTAATGATTTTAATGGAGGTGAAAACAATCTGTGACATATGATTCAGGGTGGCGGTCATGGATGGATGAAGGATAATGTATGGCAGTGGATGGGACACGGTTGACTCTTTCTAAACAACATCTCTTGAACATATAACGACACTGATGCGATGGATCGGTAGCATTACCCCAAATGTGGATGGTTTGGCGAGACCATGGTGATGAGACCGGTGAATGAAACAACCCAACCCAATGTGGTACGAAGGAAAAGTGTCATGTTCAAGAGCGACTTGCTACCATTAAAGCTTTGAGGTTCTCCCAATTTTTCCCCAGTCATTTCTGACCAGTACCTCTTTATTTTTGTCAAGCTTGAGGAGGATAACATATGCTTGTTCTATAACCTGCCCTTCGGGCAAGCCCATCGCTATGTTTTAACGAGCCTAGCGATAGGGAAACTCGTTCTCGTCTAAAGACAAGTTTGTCGCTATTTAATCATTTTAACGAGTCTAACGACAAAGAAAACTCGGTCCTTTTCATTTTTAGAGAGTCTGAAAAGGCACAGAAAGTCAACTCCAAAATTCCTTTTTCGTCATCTAATCCCTTAAGTCCGAAAAAGTATAAAACAATACAGAAGGGATGAGTTTTCGATAACTTTAACGAGCCGAATAAAACAAGCGCTCGACCTTTTTGTGCAATAATCCCTCAGGTCCAAAAAGATTAAAATCTAGAGGAGGGATAGCTCTTTCGATCCTTTTAACGAGCTGGAAGGCCAAAACTCAGCAAACTTTTCATATTTTACGAGTCAGTTGAAAAGAGCTCAAAGAAGACTCGTCTTTTGAGGAACGAGTGATAAACAGGGATAGCAGCAGATTCCAGGTACAGGTTGGAATTTTCCAATCATGGCAGTGTCACAAGGATGGCTAGGTGAAATCACTCTTCGCAGTTGTTCCTCAAAATGGGTAAACAATCATATGGAGGTGAACGATCGGCCAAATGATGATGGGGGTGACAAGTGCAAACACGACCAAGGCTTTTATGGCTGATAGATTTACGATCATAGTGGTTATTTACCGGTACTGGGTTCATTTTTTAAAGAGCTTGAATGCGCCAAAACACTGCTCAATCTTATGTTTATTTTTTAACAAGCATGAACTATGTGCTAAAACTGCTCGGATCTCGCTTTTCTATTTTTTAACGAGCATAAATTCCACGGTAAAACTGCTCGATTATACTAGTCATAAGATAAGAAATGTCTCCTGTGAGATCTCTATTTTTTAAGGAGTTTCATCTTCACTAAGCTCTACTCCATATCCTTTCTTTATACAAGTTCGGAAACGATTAATCCAAAAAACAGATAAATAACCGCTCTTTGCTTGCACTCCAAAAGGTTTGCATGCCCCTAGGTATAAAGTACAATTTCAAGGCTGCCCCTACTTATCCATCAAAACATCTGTTTTAAAGGGTGAGGCTTACCTCTTTCTGGTTACCCAAAGATTGTTTCGTTAATCTTTCAAACAAAACATTTCCTCGGCACTGTCTACCGAAATAGACAAGGGTGAATGACTGTTGTCAAACACGTAACCTTAACAAAAGAATCCTATTCCAGAACAACCCCTCTTCCATCCACGGACGGGGTACGGACTAGTCATACTCTCTCGCGGAAATTCTACCTTATACCCAAGGTTTTCTCTGCCCGAAGCAGACCAGGATGCATGCCCCCTGGGTTCCAGTCCTATCTTTCCGAATCACTCGCACTCATCGGGAAGGAGGACTGGGGGTGGAGACATTTCTTGATTGAATAGACCATTCAGGGTTGGTATGTGACTATTTGTGATGCGTGATCCCGGAAATGAAAGTTGGTCTACGAGCTTGACCATTCTTCCTTCGTGTGGAAAACACATTACTCTAAAGAGTGAGGAGACTATTGCTCCCATGCAATATATATAGTCTCGTCCAAGGAGTAGGTTATAATCCAAGGGTCCTCGAACGACCATCACGTTCATTTGAACGGTCTTCCCTTTCAATGTAACATGCACATTGGGGAGGATCCCTAATGGTCGACTGGTTCCTTTATCAAAACCTGAGAGATTTCTTATCTCAGGCAAAAGCGTCGGGGAACTCAGTGCTTTCCAAGCAATAGAGGAAAGGATACTCACAGATGCCCCTTCATCAATGATAGTGCCAGCCATTACCATTCTGTATATTTGGACGATGATTCTGAATGGTATACTGGCTGGCAACCGGGGTCTGCCTAGTTGATTCCAATCAAAGGATACAACTAGGTTGCTTGGTGGTGGGACCAAATACACGGCCGGATATAACCCTGACGATGTTCCTTCCTGCGATAAAGGAATGGGCGCATTGCCCTGATGCTCATCAGAGTCTGTGTTGATGAAAAGAATCTGGATGGTGTCATCCTTATTCTCTTCGGTGAGGGTGTCATTTGAAGATGAATCTTCAGTGACGGTGTCATTTGACGATGAAACTTATGAAGGAAGAACCGGGTCAACTGCCGTTTTGACCTTTGGACTTTCGTCCGGTCTGGATTCAGTAGGTTCATTTTCAATGACTGATGCTTCAGCTCACCACTTGAGCGGGCCAGCTGTATTCTCAACCAACGAAAGACTTGGCACGAGTTTTTTGTATCCAGGAGGAAGTCTCAACGGTGAAACCGGACGATCTTCCAAAACTCTCTTCGCTTCGTCTAAGAAGGGACAACGGTGGATGGCGTGATCGCCTTCACACAGTCTGCAGGAGGATCTTGCTCCCCCTCTTTGTCTTGAACCTTCACTTTCGCTGGTTGATGGTAAGCATTCAACATGGCTATCAGAGGTTGATGCTCCCGAATTGTGCAAACGAGGGGACCAATCCCTTAGTAGAAGGCTGGTGGGCAGCTCTAAACTGATCTAACTGTTGACTCGACTGTTCAGGAACCATGGTGTTCTGAACTACATTGGTTGAGAATAGCCAAATTGGCAGGCCAATTGTCAGTCCTGGAAGCGACAATGTGGCCATGTGGGGCGCACCAACTTCTCCCCAAGAGGAGAAAGGACTAGGATTTCCATCATGTGGAATTCCTTGGTTAGTGCGTTCCATGTTCTCGACCTACAGATCAACGCAGGAATAGGAGGTGATTATGTTCCGATTAAAATAAATTTTATAACAACGCTTTAGACACAACTTGCTTTTTTAGTTTTTAAGAGTCAAGAAAAAGCTAAAGATGACTCTAGTCTCCTTCGATGTTTTAACGAGCCCGAAGTGACAAATGCTCGGATGGACTTTTTCAGTTATAGAGTTTGAAAAAGGCCAAAAGAAACTGCTCTGGAGATCTAGGCAGAGGGTGTGCCAAACTTTTCGCAAAACCACAGAATACGTTTTACGGTACGGGTGGTCGATCTTCGTGAATGCTGTGTTCACTGCATTTCGATCGGTAGGGCGGCCGACACGGCTTCCTATGGATAAAGGCTTTGTTCCTATAGGGGTCTCCCAATATATACTCGACGGTACGTGGGAGCACAAGTCCGTATTGATACTTATCGCTTCACCGTGGAGGAATCACCCAACCACTCAACGCTAAGATATCACGTTTAACGACGCCGGAACACGTCTCTAGCTTAGACCTCTATGTGTTTGCGTTATGTTTCAATGTGTTGTTATGTAAATTCAATTCATTTTAAGTTGATCTTGTTTAGCAGTTTGCCTTTATGGATCACCACGAGATGTATGGTACAACTCCTAAATGCAGTCTAAGATGATAAGCAAGCTTTTCAATCTTTCAACTTATGAAAATCTTAACTACTGAGGGAAAAGAAAGACATCATCTTTTCACACAGATCATAGAGCACACACTAATGCACTTTTCCCTAAATCAACATGCAAGCTGTCAAAATGCACATGCACAATGCAGATATTTCTTTTCTCTTTCTTAATGTTGATGTAATACAAAAAGAAAGTTGTTGTATAACTTTGAATTCAATTTCAAGTGAAAGCAAACAAGCTTTGTCCAAAATCAAAAGACACCTTAAGATTTACTTGTTTCGACACTAGAAATATATAAGTTCAAACCATATGACGAAAGCAAAAGCTCAATCAGCTATGAACAGCAAACAAACTAACTCTTAAGATCAAAACGACACTTATCACAGGTCTAGATCTAAGAGGCCACAGCAAGACTAGTTCACTTTCGTTATGGGAAACTGCAAATGATGTAAGAAATACACAAAGAACAAATACAGTTTCTTTATACAACCGAGGCAGAATAGTGGCAAGGAAAGTTGGTTTCAGATAGGTACATTGACTGATAACAGGCTGCAAAAACAAGGATGAAAACAGGGCAACAAACAGCAGGGAACCGCAGTTGCACAAGGAAAAACTGGTTCAGCGCAGGTAGTACACTGTCAGTTTGACATTTAGCACAGGTAGCCCCTTCGGGACCTGCGATGAAATGCAGACTGCCTTCACAGTGCCTGCAATGAAGAGATAAACTTTCGTTTTTCTCAGTTTCCGGGTTACAGATTGCTCAAAAATTCACAGTTTTTGGCCAAATCAAAAGCTATCAATCAAGTACACACTAAAGGGTAATTAGGAGGATGAAAAGATATCACTAAGAGCTATTCATAGTCCTTGTGGATCAGCTCTTCAAATCATAAACATGCCCAGAAACTGAGCTAGAGTAGCTGCCCTCTACTTTGCATTTGAAAGATCCAAATGCAGTTCGATTCGGTACTCCCTGTGTTTATGAAATGAATAGCAAAAACACAAACAACCAACAAGATACGATCCCCAGCGGAGTCACCAATTTGTTGTTGGGAAAAGTATCCAATACGGAATGACCCTATCCCACTCTAAGGGTGATAGTACTTCAGCAACAATCGAAGCAAAGCTATCTAAGATTTCTTCTTTATGAAAGTAAAATAGGGGAGAAAGAGATCCACTAACCGATGTCTTCTGCTAATGGTTGATCCAATCTTCTCTCCTTGTTGCTTGCTCCCAGCTCCTTGGTCTTTCACTGGCCCAGCTACATTAAGATCCTGCAAAATGGCAAGAGAGGGAAACTACAAGAATCATACATTCATAATTGATTCAAGGATTAGAATAAATCAAATACACAAGTATAACAATACACCATTGAGACACATGCATATAGAAGAACCTCAAATGCTTTATTAATGGAAGAAGTAAAGTTCAGGAAGTGATACAACCATAAAAGGCCCAATCCAGCATCACCTCCCAGCAGAAAGAAATCTCCTCTTCACCTCCTTCAAAGCAAATCACCCAATAGTTCTATACTCAAACCGACAGCACTTCCTTACATTCACAAGATTCCAGCCTCCCTAGACCTCATGAGAGAGCTCTATATATAGGAGTTTTGGAGAAAGGATGAGTCAGCTTGAAGCTGGCATGAAGCTGACTAGTGTCCTCTCCCACTTCAGTTATTCTTCAGTTCTTGAGTCCACTTGGAGGTTCTTGCTTCCACTTGGAGATCTAGACCCTCTTACTCATCACCAGTCGAATTCCTTGATCCAAGTGTCATTTTGGAAGCTTCCTGGGCATTGACACCTTGAGGAATGACTGTGCCACATGTCCCAACTCGCCCAGCACAGGTAGCCTTCTTTGCAGTTGACATTTAGCGCAGGTAGACAGTGGAGCAGTTGACATTCAGCGCAGATGCTCAGTGGAGCAGTTGACATGATCCAGAATTAGCTTTTTTTTTAGTGTTTTCAGGTGGAGAACTGCTATTCAGTGTTGTGGTTTGCTGACCTTGTTCCTCTAGGGGTAGGAACAACATGTTTAGGGACTTTGGATCCCTTAGATTATGGACATTTCATGCTTCATGCTGTAAGGCACAAAAATGTCTATAACAGTGGGGGGGTCACAAAGGGGGCGATAGCGCCACTTGTCCAGGGGATTTGAGGGGGGCTGGTAGCCTCCCTCTACAGGGTCCAGGGCAGCGCCCTGAGGAAAAAAAAATTGGACCCTATATTAGGTTGGGCGGACCTACCTATGGTTTTGTGCATGATTTTCCCACATGGTTTTCAACGTGATGGTTTTCGGTCCATGGTATTGGATTCTTCGACATGTATATATATGTATTTTAACATTGAAAGAAATATAATGAAAAATCAATTTGGTAGTCCCTATTTTGGCATCCAGGGGAAAATCTCTGTGTGTATGTGTTTTATGTGTTATGCTCTCGCTTTGTTTATTTTTTGTGCTTTAGAATTCGTATGCAAGTAATTTATGTACGGGGTTAAAACCTACACCTATGCTAGGAACAGAAGCAAATTTGGAAGTTACTCTAGGAATGATTATCCCATAAAATCTTGGGAATATTACAAGAAGAATTATAACAGGTTTGGATATTAGAGGAATGAAGTAGAATGCTACAAATGCAACAATTTTGGAGATCTGGATAAATTCTGCAGGATAATCACTCCTCCAAGGGAATCATAACGGATTATGGAGGCTCCTCAAAAGGTTTGGAAAAAGAAAAATGAAATTTTTACCATTGCCTTAAAGCCTCAAAGAAATAAAAGTGTATGGTATGTTGATAGTGTCCACTCAACATATATGATTTTTCATGTCATAATCATAGATTATTTCTTCCCTTTTTTGGAATAATACTTACATAGAACGAAGGTACATATTGTCAATTCTCAACAAATTCATGGCTTAATTCAATAAAATACTAGGACAACTGAAGTGATTCAAGGTAACTCAAATTGAGTCATTAGGCATCTAATTTCATTCGGCCTCCTCTAAACTGATCAGAATTATACCTTTGGGAATTCACATATATGAGCCTTAAGGTTGATTTTATGACAAACACTTAAAGTTTGGGATATTTTTTGACACAAAATTGAGACTATGATTCAAAATTATGAAACCATTTGTTACAGATCGTTTGAATAGCTTGGACAATGAAAATTAAGCCCTTATTCGAACTTCTTTGAAGCTAATCTCATTCACAAGTTGATTTAGTAAGCTACAGTGACATTCTTCAACATTGGAACAAGATTGAAGTGAGATATGAAGTATTATCTCGTTGAGATGAAGCAATTATTGTTTGATCTGTCAATAGTTTATATGATCTTTCCAGTCACTGTGGGATGATGTATTATACTGGTCTTGAAATCTAGGTACAGTCCATCACCTTTTGTATTAAAATTTGACAAGTCGTGGCAAATCCTTAAAATATGTCCAAGAGTTTTTCAATGCAAATAAAAAAGGGTGTACTTTGGTTTTTAATCATATCTTCATATTTTGGGCATAAGTTCCTTGGTCAAATTTAGTGTTAGGCACCTATACTACTAGTGTAACCCCTTATTTTTATTAGTAAAACCCCCTTATTATATTGTTGTACCCATGTAGTCCCCATATTGTTACTATTGTACCCCATAGAAGCCCACTATTGTTATTCTTGTGCCCTTACATTATTATTGTTATGTCGGCTCTGATTATATTATGACCCCTTAGACTCCTATATATAGAAAGGAGGTCTTGTCATTTGATTCATCCAAGAATTGTTCATTTGTGTAATGTAAAGGAGGTTTCCCCCTCGAAGAGGTTGAATTCTAAGGCATTTATCTCTCTTTTCTATCTTTTTCTGAGCTAGTTTCATAACATTTGGTACCAGAGCTTTGGATTCTAGGGTTTCGCTGCTCCAAACAGGTCATTGTGCCATTTTCTCTCTAAATTTTTCTCAGGTGCGTTTCAAAAGCTAAAAAAAAAAACCATTTGGGCTGAAATAGTTCTAAACTTTAGGTCCAAATTTTAGATTTTTTCTCGCTACATTTTCATAGATATGATCTGAGGAAGTTGGAATTTTTTGCACTCTCGAATTACATCTTAAACAGGTGACCTTGGGAAAAGTGTCATAAATTTCTCTCTGAGAATCAGATTGAACTTTCGTAAGAAGTTATAGAAAGAGGACGGACTGTAGTCTTTTGTGTGTATTTTTCAGATCCGAAGGTCAAAACAGTGACACGTGGCACGTCATACAAGTTCACTATTCCCAAAAGGTGTATAATTAGGTCATCTTGGGAGATTGTGCATAACACTTTCTTGGAGAATCCAATTTCAATCAGACTAGTGGCATTGGAAAGAGGACGCGGAGGACTACTGCAGGTCATGATTTCAGAACTAGAAGATTCATAATTATAGAGTTACAGTCGTTTCAAGATCGAGCTCCTAAAATCAAGAAAAAGCGAGATGAGGGAGTTTGATTGCAAGGATCCAGTAAATTGGATACTACAGATGGAGAAATATTTTGATCTACATGGTGTACCACTATTACAAAAGGTATGTATTGCATCTAATTATTTATAACCGAATCAATTTTTATGGCATAAAGGGCTTTGTTCTTGTAAACCACTTGTCATGTCATCAATTTTCACGGAGGAAATGATAGCACATTATGAGGATACAAAGAGAAACACCTTCTTTAGCCAATTTATAAATCTCAAACAAAAGTGTTCAATGGCAGAGCACATTGAGGACTTCCAAAAATTGAATATAAGGCACAATGATATTCCAGAGAAGAAAAGGATTGATATCTCCATAGGGACTTTAAAGGATAACATTCAACATGAGGTTTGTGTTTGGGAACCTCATTCATTGGAGAAGGCATTCAGGTTGTCAAGAAAAGTGGAAAGAAAAATTATGGAAACAAGGAATTCTACCCCTCACAACTATAAACATGGAAGTGTTGTTTCTCCTAGCCTTCCATAACCTACAAGGGTGACACAACAATTGGAAGAAAAAAGAGAAAAAGGGCTTTGTTATAATTGTGATAGAAAATACACTAAAGGTCATAAGTGTGCTCGGAATAAATTATTTTACATAGATTATGAATAGGAGGAATAAAAGGATCAAGAAACATCAAAAGAAGAGGATATACTCCAGGAACCAACCCGAGAGAAAGAAGAAATGAATCCGACCATATCTTGTAAAGTATTGGCAAGAATTACCACTCCTCAAACTCTCAATATAGAAGGACATATCAAGAAGAAAAAGGTTCAACAAGTGAAAGATCGCATCGAGAAAGAAGAAATGAATCCAAACATATCTTATAATGCATTGGCCGAAATTACCACTCCTCAAACTATCAAGATAGAAGGACATATCAAGAAGAAAAATGTTCAAGAAGTGAAAGATCACATCGAGCATCAAGAAATGAATCCGACCATATCTTGTAAAGCATTAGAAGAAATTACCACTCCTCAAACTCTAAAGATAGAAGGACATATCAAGAAGAAAAAGGTTCAAGCAGTGAAAGATCACATCAAGCATCAACAACAAGTTATCCAACTTTTAAAGGATAGCGCCACTTTGGTCTAGAATCGAATGAAACAACAGGTAGATCAGCATCACAGTGAAAAATGTTTTGATGTAGGTGATTGGGTATATTTACGGCTACATCTCATGCAAGCTATTTATGAGAAGGAAATGTTGGAAATACTACATGCACTTAAGAAATGGCGACCTTACCCAATGGGAAGACACTTCAAGGTAAAAATGGATCATGATAGTCTTAAATACTTTTTAGAACAAATATTATCATTAGAAGAACAGAAAAAATGGGTCACAAATATGTTGGGTTATGACTTTGACATCATCTATAGAAAAGAGAAGCAAAATTTTATTGCAGATGCACTCTCAAGAAAGGATGAGGATGTGGAAGCATTGTTTTGTGTTATTTCTATTATCCAACCAGATTGGATAAACGAAGCAAGGGATAAATGGAAGAAGGACAAAGAAGTGTGGCCACTCATTCAAAAGTTGTAGAAGATCCCAATTCAAACAATATTTCCAGAACTTGAAGAGGAAGGAAAAATCATATTGGAACCTGGAGCAGTCATAGAAACAAGAGCCCAATATCTATGAAATCAATCAATTTCATAGTATCTCATCAAGTGGAAGAACTTACCCACTAAAGATTCCACATGGGAGGACAAGAATTTTATACAGAAGCATCAAGAACTACTCAAGCGTTGAGGACAACACTTTTTGAAGGAGAGGGGCATGTTAGGCCCCTATACTACTAGTGCAACCCCTTATTGTTATTAGTACAACCCCCTTATTATATTGTTGTACCCATGTAGTCCCCATATTGTTACTATTGTGCCCCATAGAAGCCCACTATTGTTATTATTGTGCCCTTACATTATTATTTTTATCTCGGCCCTGATTATATTATGACCCCTTAGACTCCTATATATAGAAAGGATGTCTTCTCATTTGTATCATCCAAGAATTGTTCATTTGTGTAATGTAAAGGAGGTTGCCCCCTCGAAGAGGCTGAATTCTAAGGCGTTTATCTCACTTTTCTATCTTTTTTTGAGCTGGTTTCATAACATTTAGCTATAGGAGTAAAGTATGTAGAGCATAAGGATCAGTATTTGAATGCAGTACAAAGATTTACATCCTTAGGGCACATTCATCCAATTCAAATAACTACATGTAGAAGCAATAGTGAACAAGAGTAGTGGTAGAATCACCTTCAGTAACTCAGTTAATATTCAGGCATCATTACATTAGATACTTGATTTTCTCGGATAGTTATAATTCTTGCAGTAGTATTAAAGGGGTTTAGCATTAACATAACAACAATTAAATTTGGGTTGTGGTAGTTGAGTTTTGACTTTAGGTCAACATTGTATGTTTATGAGAAGTAACTGAATATTTTGTAAGTGGTTCATGATCCCTAGTAGGGGAGCCCATATTTTATCTCTTCTTATTTAAATTTTAGGGTGTTAGGTTGGTGCAAGGCAGGAGATTGAAGTATCCTTCAAGTTGGATCCTAAAAACACTTCATGGTGGCAAGATGGTGCTAGGGTAGGTTGGAGCCTAGATAGTGCATTGGAGAGTCCTTCAAATAGGAGATGGTAAAACTAGGGCATTGGAACGTCCTTCTAGTTGGATCTAGTGAATTGAATACTTCTAAAGTACTTTGGAGTTGGGGCTTCCCTTTTTAGTTGGATCTGAAGAATATTGTGTACTCATAAAAATTATTAGAAAAGTGTATGATGGTTTTTCTCCCTGAAGGATTTACACCTAAAAACTTCTTGTGCAATGTTCTCTTGATGTCTTGACGTTTATTTGTTGTTAATGCTTTAAAAATTAATAAATTTACTAATTGATAATAAATACTTATTCACCCCCACTCTCAGTATTTCCAACACTTTCATATTGATGAAAACATAGGAAGAATGGAAATAACTTGACATTTTTAGTTAGTTTAAAAAACTTGAAAAGATGGAAAAATAAGCTCAATAATTTTATTAATTAATGAGCATGAAAAGAAGACCAAAATAAATCTTTTTATAGAGAGATAAGTGATATAATGGTATGCATCTTGTACTGACGGTGATGAAAAAAAACTAGGAAAATTAGGAAGTAGTGGGAAAGTGTCTATAAATGTAAATCCACTCATCATAGTGGTCTCTCTGAAAGGATGAGATGCGTTGTAAAGAGGGAGGTAAGGATTATGAAAAGGAAACATGTTAATCATATTTGCAAGGTTGGTTAGTGAAATGAATGAAAGTAACATTACGATATCATACAACAAGACATTGAAGATTGTGCGCATAAGCGACCAAAAAGCAACAATAGAAAGAACAGGGACCCCTATAAGGGTGGTAATGACCAAAAATAATAGAAAAATAGAGGCATGAGTCTCAATTTCCATGTCATGGTAGGACTAAAGAGGATCCTCGAACCTACAAATGAACTTAGCATGTGTTGTCACTCACTGCAAAATGTGTTTTCAGTCACCCAAAGTGCAAAAGAGCAGTAAAGTTTGCAGCCATATTCTAAGAAAGAGAAGGTATCAACGCTAAATTGGACCCTCTCCATTGGATAGGGATCGGAAGAAGATCTCTAACGATATATGGAAATCCTCAAATGGACCCCAAGATCAAAAGATATGGCCTATTAAAGATGAGGGTTTTTGCCACATTTGAAAGAAGGAAAGAATCGAAGATCGGAGTTCCGGGAACAACATATTTCTGGCGTCGTTTCTGGGGAATGGATTAGAATAATTTTTCGTGGGTATGAAAAATATTTACATTCCCTCTGTAAGGTGAGAAAGGGATGTGTGGTTTGAAGATCTATCACCTTGGCGAATCCATTGTTTCAATCTTATGGAAAACATCGTGGCGACTCCACTATCTGAATTTTTACCTCCTCCGATTTATGATTCATATGATTCAGAGGAGGATGATGTGGTTACAAATTGGCAATGGGATCCACTTACAAACAAGTGGGGAGAAGGCTCCAAGCAACAAATTTTTCAAGAAGATCCCAAAGTTGAAGGACCAAGCAGAGTCTGCAACTGCTAGTTGCAGAAAGATTCCTGCCAGGAATTCTCAATAGATTCTCCAATCTATGACTCTTACAGTTCATACAATGAAGAACCTATTGCAGATTTACAAAAGGGTTGGACCATTGATAAATGGGTAGAAAATGATCAACAACAAGATTTTCTAGAAGAATCTAAATCTGAGTAGCTGAATAGTATTTGTGGCTTCCCTAACCAAGAAGATATTAGTCAGTAGACTTTTCATGAAAATAAGGAAGCTGCAAAATTTTCTTGTCAGCTCTATGACCTTGAAGTTGACTACATGACAACATTCTTCGTTCAGCATCAAAGGTTGTTTCTAGAGTATGCATCGTTTTTTATTTGCATATTTTTCATGGTGCGTGCTTATTTTAATTTTTTAATTTTGGCAACAAGGAGGCATTTGTTGGGTTGTGTTATATTCTTTCCACGACTAACCTACGTAGTTAAACGGGGGGTTAGAGGGGGGGCGGTAGCCCCCCTTCGTTGCGCCGATTGCGCAACGGGGGGGTCACAGGGTGGGCAGCAGCCCACCCTGTCCGGGGGGTTTGAGGGGGGCAGGTAGCCCCCCTCTACAGGGTCCGGGGCAGCGCCCTGGGAAAAAAAAAAATTTGGACCCTCTATTAGGTTGGGCGAACCTACCTATGGTTTTGTGCATGATTTTCGCACATGGTATTGGACGCGATGGTTTTTCGGTCCATGGTATTGGATGCTTCGGCATGTATAAATATGTATTGTAACATTGAAAGGAACATGATGAAAAATCAAGCTGGTAGTCCCGGTTTTGGGATCCAGGGAAAAAATCTCTGTGCATATGTGTTTTATGGGTTATGCTCTCGCATTGTTTATTTTCTTTGTTTAAGAATTCGTATGCAGGTAATTTCTGTACAGGGTTAAAACCTACAGCATTAGGTCCAACACCCAAAGACTGGCCTAGTTCCATTGGAGGGTTGAACTCACTTAGGTGAATTGAGCCCTATACATAGATAGGAGTTGTATATAAATAAGCTCACTGTTTGAGAATTTACTTTCCAGTTGGTAGAATTTATTTTTCTGCATTTCAGTTTGATGAGGAAAGGACTCCCTGCAAACAAATTTTCATGGGAATTTATCGCTATTCAAGTTCATTATATTTTTAACTCCATGCCCAATGGTGAAGGCTACTGATCTACAGGTTCTCGGCACCTTGTCAACAAGGCACTATCCCCAGTTGGAGCCAATGTTGTCACTCATTAAAAATGTGTTTTCAGTCGCCCAAAGTGTAAAAGAGCAGTAAATTTTGCAGCCATCTTCCAAGCCATAGAAACTATCAAAGATAAATTGAACCCTCTTCATTAGATAGGTCTCGAAATAATATCTCTAATGGTATATGGAACTCCTCAAATGGACCCCGGGATCAGAAGATATGGCTTGTTAAAGATAAGGGTTTTTGTCACCTTTGAAAGAAGGAAAGAATCGCAAATCGGAGGTCTGGGAACATATCGCAAATCACAAATTGGCAGGTCCAGGATTATCGATGGGGCAATCAGAGGTTTGGGGTAAAACCAATGATCATTGATATCGCAAATCAGTGATCAGCGGGTCCATGCATATCAATGATCGGCGGGTCCAACGGACCACTCTTAAGAAGTTGCGGGAGGAATACGTCGATGGTGTTAAAACATTGGGAGGGCGGAAAACAATTTAACAAATGTTTGCAACGAAAAACCAACTGCATGCAAACCATTTCTCTCTCCTTCAGGGGGGGACATGTGGCAAAGCACTATTGGAGTCGATAAAGACACGGTGGTGTTGACGTCACCATGACGTGGTAGTATGGAGGACACATGGCACACAGATCTGGCATTTTCAAGGGTCTAAAGAGGGCATATCTGGATGACATGTGTCACGACTCAGGAAGTGCCACTTAGCAGTGATAATGTCACATTGACAATTGCAAATCAAAGGTTGAGGCTTATCGTCACTTTGTGATGTAGTGCACACATGAGAAAGTGCGATAAAGGGGCTCAAATACAAGGCCTAACCCACAGTCACATAAAAAGCTAAAAGAACTAGGGGCTACGCATGGAGGGCGATCGGTGATCAGCAATCGACAGTTGTGTTGTGCATAAAAAAAAATAATCGTTGATTGCGAACCTCTGATAAGTGGGCTGGCCCGCGATCACATAAAGGATCGAAGAACTAAGGGTTGAGTGCTAAAGGGCTATTGCAATCAAAAGTCGCAAACATGTTGCGTCTCCAATGTAATAGTCCTGATTGAAAACCCCAATTTTGATCCACCAACTGGGGAGCTCCGATATAAAGGCTGAGCCCCAGGTCACAGCCCTTGGTCTTGTGATGAAGAAATACTGAAAGGGGATAAACCAAAGGGGTCAAAGGAGCATCGGGACTCGTTGTTTGTAATGTCCTATAGAATAAAATTCATGATACAATGAGACCCCAATAACATGGTACAGTGCTTTAAATTTGGGTGAGTCAACAGCTGAGAATTTGAATAGAGGTATGGAGCAGTTGGAGAGAGATATGGGCTAATCCTATGGAAGCCTCTACAACAAGAAACCCAAGAAAACAATCGCCTCATAAATGAATTTGATTGCTTTGTTGAACATCTTCAAAGAGTAAATGGATGTATGGGACTCAAGAAGACTTAATATCTCAACATGGGGCTCTACTCAAATACACAACGAAGGACTGCCAGGACATTCTCCACTTCTACTTTGTAACAGAAAACTCACAATCATTCCACTCCCTGCTCTGGAGAATGGGCAATTTAGGTAGTTAAGGCAAAAGTGGCAGAAACCAGCCAAGCAGCAAGAGGGAAACATTGTGGTAGAGATGTGGCCTGATCAGGGGCCTTCACAGGAACCACGGGATGATATTTCCTCCATCATCATTTAGTTTCCTCTTTTCTATTTTTCTGTAATTTCTTTTATTCTGTAATTTTATATTTCCACGAATGGAATCAAATATAAGTAAATCAGTTTGGGAAGCATAATTATCGCAGGCCTAGAAAGCTAGTCAATCTAACAGCTTTCCCTTGGCTGAGATATTTTGTAAATGTGAATTCAAAGCCCCCCTTCCCTATATAAATAAGGGGGACAAACACTTAATAAAAGGTTCCGGAATTCTGCACCCACAGTGGTCCAAATTATGTGGTTCCACTTGGGTTCTAATTGCTTATTCATGAGGAACTAAAGCAACACATTGTTAAATGTTATGGACTGGTTATTTGGACCCTCCAAGAATTAATGAAATTATTCTTGTGATTCCAAGCACATCAATGTGTAGTATGTTTCCTCTTTGTAATTCTCATTTCATTTGTGTTCCTTTCTCTAAAATAGTGTACTGAAGCGATCGGTTTCTCTTTGATTCATGGATTTATCTAGGCTGCTAAATAAGCAAATAGTCCCTGTGTTTAAGACAGAGTTACTTCTGTTAGTCTATAACCTACAGTACCTATGTACAAGATATATTAACTTAAGTTATTCAATTAACTTGCAGTACTTGTGTGAGCCCAGATTTACTCATGTTATTTGGTGATAAAGGTACCCATGATATATCTGGAAGGAAACTTATTTAGCACTCTACTATTTCTACCATTCCACCTCCTCCCTTTTCCATATTTCTGCTAGAACATTGTTCTTAGGATTCTATTTGTTTGCAGCCCTACGCATATTTTTCCCTCCTTTCTCTCCTCCTCTCCACCTTTACTACAACTTCAATATTAAGCTACTCATTATTGTGTGTCCACCACCAGAACTAGACATTCTTCCTAGAGATCAGCCTAGTTCACCCCTTGAGCATTTGGACCCATGTCTTGGCTTGAGTTTACCTTCATAAAGGCTTGTTGAACCAAGCCCCCTTTATCCTCTTTTTTCCAACTATGTGAAAATTGGAGTGCAACTGAAAGCCCCTCTTGAAAATCTTGCATGCACTCCTTTATCTAAGATGTCTTCGACACTGGTCTACAATCAACCCAGAGGTTGTCTCTAGGAATCTTTCTATGTCTCCTGAATCACTTGTGCTACGGGTGCCAGAAAAAGCGACAACATCATGGGAACCAAAATGGAAATCGGGTGTAATTATAGGGCACCATGAAGGGTAAGCTCTATCATGCAAGTTTTTTTTTTAATGGTGTATCATATACATATATACAAATCATGACACAATATGATAGGTTATGCAATGTACTTCCCACTATTGGGCATAGGAAAAGGATTCCAATTGATGTGTATGAAATCGTGTAAACATATGGCACACAATGATGGGGCCATGGCACATCTAGTTGAATTTCCATGGTCCTAAAGGTTGATGATTCTAGAAAAAACCTAGAACCATAATACTATTAGAGACTAACTGAAGACATAAAGGGTGAATGGTCTCATGAGCTAAGATAACTCCTTTCTTTCTGTGATCAAGATGAAAATAGGGTATAATTCATTTTTCGATGAGGAAGTTGAGAGTGGATGCTCAGGTGGTAAGTTTAGAACTACAAATCCTAGACTTGACTCAATCCAATGGTGGTACTTTGTTAGATGAATTAAGACATGCCCCCTAGCCCAATTCAAGGTTTTGATTTCCAAGATCCATCATTTCTAAGTTTATGATAGTAGATGCATCATGAGGTGTAGTCTCCCTTGGCTTATGTTGTGAAGCTGATACCTCCAAGATGGCCTTGTCTAAAGGAAACTCAATATCAAGGGAATCATGTCAAACTGATGGAGTGACAACCTATGTGAGAAAAGCCACCTAATCATATCCATATTAGGATGGAGTTTCTAACTAGTGTTAAGAAGTGTTGGTGGAACCACTAAAGAGGTTATGAATTCCATAGTATGTGGCATTGCGCTACCATGAGATTCATCTCCCATAGGGCACTGCCTAAGTATCAGGAGGTTGAAGGGATTCATTGGTTACAGGAGATACCATGCTAATGGTGGAAGTTGATAGAGATGGTTTAGGTGGAGAGAGGGGAAAGGTGCCCATTAATAAAGAGTCTTTGAAAATCCCTACTCCAATTATTTCAGTGGTAGAAGGGGAATCTCCTACAAATGGAACCAACTGACTATCGTGAAACCGCAAGTCAATCTTGCGAGAGATCAACTAGTCGATAGTGACTATTTTACCTTGATGAGGAAACATCATGAGGTGGAAAGACTAGTGACACAATAGCAATCATAAGATAGAACCAATGTTTCTCGAGCAAGTGGTTATATTCTACTAGTGCATCAATGACCTTAAATTTGAATGATATTATTTTACCTTTGAGCTCGATAGGAAAAGTCTGAAAAACCCCTTGAGGGTGCAAGGTATACCAATCAAAGGAATTTAACAGAGACATAGGTGGTGAAAAAGTTAGTGAACCAAGATTTTTCCAACACTATGATGACATAATATTAGCCAATGCCCCTTTGTCCAAGATTGTCTAATGAAAGTGCCTTCCAAATATGTGGACCATTATTTGGAATGTTAGATGATGTGGAATATGTGGTTTCCATGTGGATTGATAGAAGGTGATGATATTGGAATCTGATGGATCCACTCCACTAATACAAGTTAAGAGTTCCTTGTGTTGCATTAGAAAACTTTGTAAAACATCGAGTGTAGACAACAGCGGGTACTTGGGCCAGATCCTCATCAATACTATAGTTTTTAGTGGCCCTTGCATTGGGATTATGTGAAGTATTATGGAGTGTGAATTTAAGAGGATGTGGCACAATGTTCAATGATGGTTTATTAAAGTGAGGAAGACTATCAGGAAGAGTAGGATTCATAGGTTCCAATGTGGAAGTAACACTCTCGGGAGTCTTATATTTATTCTCTCTAGTTGTGACATTGATTCGGTTTTTAATCATGAAGATATATTGCATAGATTTTCAGGAATTATTGGAATAATTTCCCCCACTCCCCCCTTTCTAAGGAGATGGAGGGTTCACAACGATATGTTGTTTTTGGGATAGAAATGGATGAGAACCATTGCTACTTGTCATGATAGTAGGTTGACAAGTAGCATTTTCTACAGGAGGTAGCAATGGGTCTCATCCATCTAAGGAAACTCATGAATAAGATGGTTGTCCATAAAAATATTTCAAGGAAAATAATTCATTTTAATTTTCTCTTTCATGTAGCCCTAGAAATATCTTGGATTTGAGGTGCTCCTTGTTCAGTTTTTGAAATTTTATTGGACTTGTTTTTATACTTTTTATTTGCTCATTGCTAAGGGTTCTTCATAGGTGTGGATTGAATCAAATTCACCTCAAAGTTTGAATAAGAGCACTAGGAGTTTGAGTGGTAGGCCTAGGAATTGGGGCAATAGAAGAGAAGTTCATTTGGCCAATTAGACTGGCTAACTAGCCTATGTTTTGTGAGGATATGGACCACACCATAGCATCAAAGTGGGTTGTGGTCTTATGAGTCGATACATCAGTCAAGGACCAAGGAGCATTAACAATGATTTCATATAGAGTAAATGCATGAGAATTGATCAAGTCCAATTGATGGGCACACATGACAACTTTTTCCTCAATTTGGGCTCCTACCTTAGCAACATCTTCAACAATCCTAGGGTGAGAGAGGCTCCAAGAAGGCGACCCATCACATCAAGGTGGAAATTGGGAGGTACTATATCATCATTGGGCATGTCACACATGATTTAGGCATAAGGGTGGACTACACAAGGCACCTCCTAGTGGGTAGGTGCATGTGAGCACCTCCTTAATCAAAACTACTTTAACTATTGAATGCATATTAATACTATGGCATTCAGAGAAACCACTCATGGACCATTCTTGATGAACCAAGGACAATATTGCAATCAAAGCATCATAATCTAATTGGGCTAGTTTGGTAAGATCCATGCAAGAAATTTGATATTGAAAAATATTACATTGGTCAATGCACAAGTGATCCAAAGGATTCATATATAATAAAAATTGGATTTTCATCCAACTAAACTTGGGTCAACCTTAAATATGCATCAATTCATGAGCATTCACATGCAATACACAACAATAGTGATCAATACAAGCACATTCAAATGATTTTTTCAAATTGCTAAGAATTTCCCTTTAAGGTGTTTTGCGCCATCATTGTACCCTTGCATACCTTGAGAGTTAGTATGAAAATAATCATACACAGAGATGTGGGTGGAGGTATCCTGATGGAAGCTAGTGAGTATGTCAGTTCCAGTTTCATACCTAATAGGCACTTGGTAATGGTTGTCAAAGACCTATGCTAAATACATAAAGTTATCATAAGTGACACTTTCTAGATCAATGTACCATTTGGTGGCACTGTCGATAAAAGTATGCTAGAAAAGACTCAACCCAATGCTATCATCCATGAAAGAGTTGGACAAGCACCCTAGGTTGTAAGTGGTAATGTGAACTACAATTTCTTCACTATTTTTACCATTGAACTTGGGTATGTCAGTTGATTGTTTAAGTGGGATCGCAATCCATGCATGGTGCTGGTGTATTTATATGTTTCCTATTTTAATGTGGATTCTAGCTACACAGTTCATTTAATTTGTCAAATTGGGATAGTAAACTTGTGAGGCACTTTGTGCAATATACATAAGAGGAAATATCCTCACATTTTTCTTAATGGCCTAAAAGAGAAAGCTCATGGGCACATAAAATCAGATGGAGAGTTCGCTTAAGGATAGCACACTACTCGGCTAAGTGGTGCCCCATGAACCTAGGTTTCATTTGAGGGTGGTTATCTCAATGTCACCGAGTGACCTTGAATCCAATAAATTCTACAATACTTGAATCACATATTCTTTATAGTAAGTTGGCATATCCCCCAATCAACTCAAAAATAAATACTAATCTATGACCTTGAAAAAAACATCAAACCACACTATCACTTATATGATATTCTACCAAACCTAATGGAAATCAATTAAATTTAAAATAACTTAAACACATAAAAACATAACTAAACAACAAATATTACTTGTAAAATAGGCAGTCAAATAAGTTGGCACATAACCCCAACTTGAGTCGGCCCCTGCGCAAGGTTAGTCTGTGCCTTCACATTGTCAGGCTATCAACACAGGCTTAGAGTTAATCTTGAACTCATCCACAACATCGCATTAGAGCATAATAACATAACTAAAAAATAATGCACATTCACAACTTTAAATATCAATTTACATTAAAGGACAACAATGATTACAAAGTTCTTATACTTATCATGAAGTGTGGGAGTCTAAACTCAGTTTTGGATAACATAATGACTCCACTTGGTGGACTGAACAAAAATGAAAATAGTAGTTTCATAACAATAAAAAAAAATACAATGGAATTTCCCAATCTCCTGTTCAACTTGAAAATTGTATGTGGCTACAAAGCCTATGCATTGAGATTGACATGACTTTTCTAATTCGTGCTCCCTGCTCAACTTGAAACTATGTGTGTTGGACACTTTTGAGATGCAACGAGTTGGTTGGCATTTGGGAAATATCACATTCACAGGTTATTAACTCCCTTAATGATTTATGGTGGTCTGTGGTGTTAAATCAAATATTCTTTATGCAAATTGGCCCACTGACCTATGATTCTTGGTACCAACGTGCATATTTGAGTTTTCCAACTGCCTCTACAAAATCAATCCTCGAGGTTGCAAAGCAATTGGGGTTCCCTTCTAAGTCTTGTTACAAAATGATAGTATGATCTGTCGCATTTGATGTAGCAGCAAAATTCCTCAGACTCTAACAAAAATCTTTGGTTCTCAATCAAAATAATAAGGTCCTTGGTCCTTCGATTAGAACTATGTCCTTTGTACTTGATCAAAGCTGACATTATTACTAATAGCCAACCTAGTAACTTAGGAAAACCTTTTAGCATTGTATTTAGTCCATCGTTTTTTTATATGCATTCCAAACTTAAACATAAACATATATGTATATACTGAGTCACATTACACCTACAGCTTGATACTTCTTCAGCATTCCTTAATTATAAACTAAAACAAGGAAATAGAGAGCTTAACAAGCATATATATGTGTGTGTGTGTGAGTGTAAGGTCAATAAGGAGCATATATAATGATCAAAGGTAAAAAAATAGAGGTAAATTAGAGAAAAATATATATTTTAATAAACAAAAAGAGTGTCAACCCACTAACTCATTATCTGGCCCCCCACAATGACCAATTTGGTTGCATCTCCTCATGAAAATCATTCTTCTTCAGGGATTCCTGCATGTAAGTCACCCTAGTTGTAAGCAGGCTATCTAAATTATCTTGGATTATAATACCCCAGTTTCTTTTCCATTTTTGTCTAGTTTGAGCTATCTTGCTCTTTGTGCCATTAGATGGGAGCTCTGTGAAATATCATAGGCTACCAAAGTAAGGGGTAGTGAAAACGAAGTCCCACCCAACCCAGACCATGCTTAAGTAAAGAATAAGTGTAAAAAATTTCATATTAAGGGAAAGTCCAAAGTAAGGATATCCCATACGATGCCTATCCCTGAGAAATGGTGGCAACCCCTCCCATATTTCATGTGCATATAGAAGAGCCTCTAGTGATTAGTTCTTGTATATATTATAATACATTGTGATATCGTAACATTGATTGTGTTTAATGGTGTCTAAATCACTTAGATCCTCTTTCAACCTTAGGAAATCATTAACAACCATCCAAGTAATTGAATACTCCTCCTTGACCATGAGCCTTCTTTAGTCTTTGTACGAGCATAGAAGTAAGATCCCTTATTCCATTTTACTAGATTGGTTATATAAGACATGAACTCTCTTAGTTGTAGATCCCCAAAAAATAAATTAGTGTTCCACCAGGAATTTTTTTGTAAAAACAAAAAGTTAAACAAGTAAAGTTCACAAAGTAAATTTTGTTTTTTCGTGTTTGAATTATGATAAAATTAAATAAAGGTTGATCAATTTCATAGGGACGATCATCCCTAAACTATCTAAGCTCGCAAACAGTCCATTGAACATGCAGGTAAATGGGATACACCCTAGAAGGTACCTGAAAAGTAGAAGCTTCCATCCCCATTTCACATTCTTCTTTATTAAGCTTATGTTCCATCAAATAAATATCCTTCCACCTTGTGATCTGAAATTTCCCTTATTCCTCCTGTGTCATGTACATAGAAAACCACCTTTGTATCATTCGTTCAATGACATGTCAGTGACTTTCCTTATTGATAATGCCTAAATAAAAAAGGTCATATTTAGTTTGTCATTAAGGAATATTAGGGTTCAACTGTAGGAATGCATAGGTGTTTCTAAGAATGTCATCTAAAATGATATTAATAATGTGTTAGGCCTCCTTTGTGCATCCATATGAAATTGATTTAGCTCTATGTTCAAGGCTTTCTTCATGATCAATGTGTTAAGTACGCTACTTAGATTATCAATTTTTGGCTTGTTCAAATGTTATTTAGCCCTGAGTTTCTCATTCTATAAGATTAAATTGTTCTTTTTCTTGAGGAGGGTCTGATAGCTAGGACTACAAAATCGAAAAAAAAAAAAAAAAATTAGCTCACTAGCAATGGATCCATGCTTAGATGATACTAAGGTATCTACATTGAGGCTATGGATGCTTGTGGGAATCAAGGCAATGATGGGTAAAAAAAGATGAGGAATACAACTTCCTAAACATTGATGGATATAAAATATTTTTCCATCTAATTTAGTTCATAAATGGTCAAAAAAATAAAATTCAAAATTTAACTAAATGTAGCAGGTTATGTGAAGAACAACATTGAGTATGAATATTTGGAACTTCAAGATTATCTTCTACAAGTATTGGTTACAAGATATTCCTGAAATTTTTTTTGAAAGATTGAAATATAATATTTATTTCATATGTCAAATTAAACATCATCCCATATCTTCAATAGTATAGATAATTGGTTTTCCTAATACATCACCAATTGATGTAGCATGTACAACAACCCTATTTATAACATGAATTATTCATTAAATAATATTGACCCTTCTATCCATACATACATACATACATACATACATACATACATACATACATACATACATACATACATACATACATACATACATATATATATATTATTTTTCTTAATTTATTTAATACTTTTTTCTCAAACATAATTATTCATTTGATCTCTAATTCATTGTACAGAATATCAAAATTGTGGGGAAATTATTTCTTTCAAATCCAACACTAGTTCATCATTTATTATAGTGATAGTCTTAGATGCACAATGCCAAAATGGTGCTAATTTAGATCTAGGCTATCTTGTGATTCAAATATGGCAAATGCTATATCATTTTCAATAAGCATTGATTGAGTCAGTACTAGCTTCCAATCATTTATTTATTTTTTATTTGAGTGATATGGATATTTAGATATCCAGATATCTTTGATGTATTTGGATGCCAATTTGAGGATTCCAAGCCAACGTCACTGATGACATTTATGTGTTGATGTCAAAGATGAAGTCACATGTATTATGTGTAGATTAAGTATGTGATTAAAACCAAAATAATGTTAAGTATGTTATTGGATACAATGTATTTCATAATAGCGCACAAACTAAATTATGTTGAGAGGTTATTTAAACTATTTAGTTTCACTTCACTTCACCAATGTAGCATAAACCACCATTCGTTAAAAATGGCAAGTCACATGCCAAACCAACCATCTAATTTTTTTCCATAGTTAGAGAAATTATGTATCATATGTTGTGGAGAAATTATGTATCATATGTTGTGGGGATTAAATTGAGTTAAATTGATTAAAGGAGAAGTCATTTATATCTAACCATTTTAACTATGATTAATGTAGTATAAACCACAATTCATTAAAAATAGCAAGTCACATGACAAACCAGCCATCCATTTTTTCCCGTAATTAGATAAATTATGTATCATATTTTATGGGGATTAAATTGAGTTAAATTGATTAAAGAAGAAGTCATTTATATCTGACCATTTCATGTTAATAATTTGTTTGGATTTTGAATTTTAAAACTAATTATATATTAAGTATTCGTTGTTATTTTATTTGTTAAATTTATATAGATAAAGAAATAATAAAAAAACCACACGTAAAGATAATAAGAATATCCTAAATCATACACATTTACATGTGTAATAAATTTAAAGTATAATATAACAAGAAAATATTGTAATAGAAAAATATAGAATATAATGATTATGATGACAAATCAAAGGATTTTCTCAAAAAGATTTTTACTACATTATAAAGAATACTCTTAACAGTTTTAAGAAGTTGAATGTGACAGGTTAGTATAAAATGAAGAAGGGGATAGAAAAACTTGGTATTACAAGTTATATATTTTTTTGAATGAAAATAATAAATTGAATGCTACACTTTTTTTTATTTTGGTAGAAATTGATTGTGAAAAACTTGAAATAATTCAAATTGCATTTTTCCATAAACTTTTATTATTTCTTTGAGGAAGTTGGATTCTTTATGCAATGATTTTAATTTTGTAATAATTGGTTCTACTCTAGAAACATTATCATCAAATATTATGGATTAGGCTAGCAAAAAAATAAAGTAGTCGTAGTTTTCATTTTTCTAAAGTAGTTACTAAAATAATGAGCCTTATCCACTTATTATGGATCTTGATCCTATTTTAGATTTAGAATGATTTTTATAAATTAGTAAGTATGTGGAGAACTAGAGAAGGATTATAGGTATGAGTGTAAGATGCGGAGGAAGCTAATTCTTTACATTATGAATCCTCTCTTGATTCATTTAAGGAAAAAACTATCTTGTTGTAACATATTTTTCAAGATATGCTATTATTTTAGTTTTGGTGGAGTATTGTAAATCAATGTACAGGAAGAGTACTTACTCGTTGATTTGATGCATATTCCAAGCAACCATTTTCTACTCTTTCCAGTTTTTCTAATGGAGTTATAATGGAATGAAAGGTAATTAAATTTTTTGCGTACTAGTCTATTGAATTGATATGATCCAACTACTCTGTAAAATTTTGTGTGTGAGTGATAATATAGTTTCAATTAGGATGCATGCATTGAAGAAATTCAATAATTTCCACCGTGGTTAATTTATAATTAATAATTTAATATTATTTTTGAAAAATTACATCATGGAAAATTAAACATTGGAACGTAGTATGGTGGATGATTCTAGTTGATTGTTAAGTCTTTGAAATGGTATTGTTAAAACCAGAGTTTACCTATCAAGTGTTGAGTAAATTAAATGGATATGAAGGGGTTTATCTTTTTCTTCAAATCATATTACAATCCCATTGGATGATTGTGTAAACTTTGGTATTTAACACATTGTTTTTGAATAAATAGTTTGGTAGAATCTTGGATCAATTGGTATCAGAGAAGCAACAATAGCTCTTCTAAAATGGCACATCGACGAGGATTAGTAAGACGCTCTTCTAAAATGGCACATCGACGAGGATTAGTAAGAGTGGCAGCTTGGGGAGCATGAGTGGGCAGGCTTGTAGCAAATGTGGGTTTGCAAGAATAATTGCAGAGACTTCATGAGAGGATGGCAACCATGGAAGTTGCACAAAAAAAGGAACTTGCATGGGAGATGTTAGTGATGTTGAAGAAGAGGCTTCGAGTGAGGAAGAAGTAGAGGAGACAACAAAGGAGAACATGTTGAATATGTTCGCCAAGATATCTACTAGGCCAAAATGGGAAGTGCCATTATGTGAAGGTAACTTGAATGTTGATAAGTTAATGGATTGGATACATGCATTAGATAAATAATTTGACTATGAGGATGTTGACAAGGATAAGTAAGTCAAGTATGCAATGAATATACTTAAATGACATGCAACCCTATGGTGGGACGAGGTACAAGTTGAATGAAGGAGGAAGCCAAAATTAGCCAAAATTAAAGATTGGGACAAGATGGTGGCAAAAATTAAAGGTAAACTTTTACCTAAGCATTATCATATCAATATGTTTAAGCAATTACAAAACCTTAAACAATGGAACATGATTGTTAAAGAATACAGTGAGGAATTTTACAAAGTAAACATTAGGGTTGGGCATGTAAAAGAGAATGATGAAAAGGTTGCAAGGTACATTATCGGCTTAAAGTTTTAGATTCAAGATGAAATTAGATTATTGCCTTTGAAAGTAGTGGAATATGCATATCAGGCAGCTTTGATAGTAGAAGAGAAGATCGCCCGGAAACAAAAATTGAGAAGTAGAGGAAGAAGTCTTGTAAAGGATAAAGTACAAACCAACAGACAAGGATTTTAGTCTCCAAAGGAAGAAGAAGGAAGTTCTAGTAGTCAAACACCAAGAGAAAAATATTTTAGAGGGAGGATATCATTTTCCAAAGGCAGAGGTCGAGGAAGAGATTATCAACCTAGATGTTACAATTATAGACAATTAGGGCACATGTCTTGGGAATATTCTGAACATAGATCAAAAAGGAAACAGGGTGCTCATGTGATAGAGGCAAAGGGGGAGGATGGAGATCTAGTAATAAATTCTCCTCAGGAATGTGAATCTTTACTATTAAAGAGAGTGTTGATCCTTGCAAAAAAATAGACCAAATAACCAACTCATAGGAGGAGTTTGTTCATAACTATGTGCAAGTCCAAAGGTAAGTGATGCAAACTTGTGATTGATAGCGGTAGCACTGATAATATAGTCTTTGTTGAAATGGTAGAAAATTTAAACTTAAAGAAGACACCACATCCTACACCTTATAAGGTCTCTTGGTTACAGAAAGGTCATCATTTTTTTGTTATTAAGCAATGTAAGGTAGAATTACAAATTGGAATTTATAAAGATGAAATTGTGTTTGATGTCTTGCCAATGGACATTTGACATATTCTATTAAGAAGACCTTGGAAATATGATAAGGACGTAACACATAATGGAAACCAAAAGATTTACACTTTTGAGAAACATGGGAAATTACATACACTTTTACCATTTAAGGATGCAAGCAGTAATCAAATGTTAATGTTGGATAACAAATAAGTTTTGAAGGGTGAAGCAGAATGCAAGGAATGTGAACCAGTAATTGAGGTAAATCATTTGCTTCCAAAAAAGATGTTTTTGTTAAATGAATATGAGAATATTATAATCAATGAAATGTTTATGGTAGAAAATAGAGATCATCCAAGAGTATCCATGGAAAAAATGGCTATAAATGAAGATATTTTAATAAATGAAAAACAGAAGAATGTCAAGGAGAAGGTTGCCTTGGAACCCACAGAGAAGTTAATGTGTGAAAAACTCCAAATTCCAGATGAAGGCAATCAATATGCATAATATTTTGGACAATAAATCTAAAGCGATCAACAAAGCAAGTACCTTGGGAACCATAAAGAAAAAAATTCAAATTAATTTTGACATGTTTGTTTCATGCACATGAAAGATGGTTTTAATTGTACAAGTTGAGGTCCTTCCAAATAAATTCTTTTAGGAATTAGCCAAAAGGATTGAGAGAGCTAAGTTTCCAAGAGCATACTATAATATACTTCATTTTTTTAATGGAGAAAGCTAGGATGCCAGAGGAATTTTAATTCATCGTGAATAATTTCAACCAAAGACAAGTTACAACAAATGGTTAAAGATCTCCTTGACAAGAGTCCATGAATATTTTTTTCATTGGGAGTTTGATGCAAGAACATCAACAAACTTTTATAAATGTTATTACATATTATTATTTTTTGAGGAAGTTGAATTCCTCATGCAATGATTTTAATCTTGTAATAATTAGTGAGACTCTAGAAACATTATCATCAAATATTATGGATTAGGCTAGCCAAAAAAAAGTAGTGGCCGTTTTCATTTTTCCAAAATAGTTACTAAAATAATGAGTCTTATCCACTTATTGTGGATCTTGATCACATTTTAGATTTAGAATTATTTTTATAAATTAGTAAGTATGTGGAGAAGTAGAGAAGGATTGGAAGTATGAATGTAAGAGGAGGATAACGTTATTCAAAGTTATTTATTTCCATTATGAATCCTAAAAAACTATCTTCTTGTAATATATTTTTCAAGATATGATATTATTTTGGTTTTGGTGGAGTATTGTAAATGAATGTATAGATAGCGTACTTACTCATTTATTTGATGCATATTCCAAGTGACCATTTTCTACTCTTTCCAACGGTTCTTCTAAAGGAGTTATAACATAATGAAAGGTTGTTAAAATTTCTGCATACTAATCAATTGAACTGATATAATCCAACCTTTGATTGATTTCTCTATAAAATTTGTGTGTGAGTGATAATATAGTTGCAATTAAGATGCATGCATGGAAGAAATTCAATAATTTCCAACAAGGTTTATTTATAATTGTTAATAAAGTATTACATCATAGACAATTAAACATTCGAAAGTAAGAGGAGGAGAAATTTATTTATTTCCATTATGAATCCTCTCTTGATTCATTGAAGGGAAAAACTATCTTCTTGTAATATATTTTTCAAGATATGATATTATTTTGGTTTTGGTGGAGTATTGTAAATGAATGTACATGTAGCGTACTTATTGATTTATTTTATGCATATTCCAAGCAACCATTTTCTACTCTTTCCAGTGGTTCTCCTAAAGGTGTTATAACATAATGAAAGGTTGTTAAAATTTTTGCATACTAGTTGATTGAACTGATATGATCCAACATTTTATTGATTTCTCTATAAAATTTGTGTGTGAGTGATAATATAGTTGCAATTAGGATGCATGCATAGAAGAAATTCAATAATTTCCAACGTGCTTAATTTATAATTGTTAATTCAGTGTTACATCATGGAAAATTAAACATTGGAATATAGTATGGTGGATGATTTTAGTTGGTTATTAAGTCTTCAAAATGGTATTTTTAAAACCAGAGTTTAGCTATCAAGTGTTGAGGAAATAGAATGGATATGAAGGGTTTTGTTTTTTCTTCAAATCATATTGCAATCCCATTGGATGATTGTGTAAACTTTGGTATTTAACACAAATTGTTTTTGAAAAAATAATTTGGCAGAATCTTGGCATCAATTCCTATAAGCCATTTAGTTCCATATTTCACTTTGATGCATGAAATTATTTTTTGTTTCAGTAATTTCTACAATGGAATTTTTTAGATACAAATGTATGCAAAATATTATTTTTGAACAAAGATTTATTCAAAAATATAAAGATGTGTACTTATGTCTTAATTATTATTGATTTTTGTGAACTATTTCTTATTATACATTAATCATTCTTCTATTTGTGTCTAATATTTACATAAACTTGCTTCTAATTATCTAGGACACACACACACACACATAAGTTATATATATTATATAGTATATAATAAGCTTTTATATTATATATACTTTATTTGGATCAATATTATATTTTATCCAAAACTTTCTTTTGTTGGAAACCATGCCCACATACCAATGGATAGTGAGATCCAAAATGAGTATAAGCCTAATTAGGCCCTTCATCGAGTGATACTCCCTCATTTTTGTCAGAAGAATCTTTCTAACCATCTGCAAAGCCCTAGTGATCAAATGAGAAGGCTAACTTTCAAGAGGCATAACTTTTGCATATGAACTCTAATTAGCATATTTCTTTCACCATTAGAAAGGTCGCTTTGTATAAAAAAACACCATGTGGTTTGAAGAAGTGAGATATTTTGGACCCCAGCAAACTTTCTTTAATGTCTCTTAAAGGTTTAAAATCACAATTCTCCAAACTAGGAGCCACTGGTGAAATTGACCTATAAGTTGATTCCTATATGAAATTCATCTTTACCCGGATGTGGGTGACACGTTATGGTTTTAATGAACACTTTGAAGGATGGCGGCGAGGGGACAGGCCACTTGGCTGATGGCGCCCCTCCCCATACCACCCTGAGGCACCTTCAAGACACACTGCAGGCAACATTCAATGCAAGTTTGAAGCGGCAAAAAGTCATTTATTGTTTGGATATGGAGGTACCTCGGTTCATTCTTTCACCGTCTCCCCTGCTCCACTGCACCTGCCCGCCTCAAGCCTATGAACCCAGCCTTCACACTGCAACAGGCCATCACTGCTGGATAGTATGTTGCGCGGATTTTGGTAATGGGTTTCACCATTCCCATTCTGGCTCTGCATTCTAACCTTGGCTCAGAACGACCATGCTCCACCTCACAATTATTCTGCTAGTGCTCCTGTTGCCTTTGTCCCTCCTGTCACTGCTCCCTCTGAGCGCTCAGCCAGCGATATCAGCATGGTGAGACATCGTATGAGAAGTCGAAGGGGAGGAACTCGGGGAGGAAGTTCTCGCCCTCCGACTGAGCAGTACCCTGAGCGTGCCACCTCCTCTCCCTCCCCTGAACTGCATCATCCTCCATTTCTTGGGGCAGGTAGATATCCAAGCACTAGAAGTAGGCGGGGTCTGACTCGTTCTTCAGATGCTGTGCATGGCGACTTTGCTGTCCACTAAACTAATTTTCCTCTGCCCATTCATCTCAATCCAAACTCAACCCAATTCAGGTTCTGTAGCTCCCTGCACAAGCTGATCATTACCGCTACTATCTCCATCCTCTTCACTAAAGAAAACACTCAAACTGCCTCTCAGGTCGACAATTCCAACTTGTCGCAGGAGGACGCTCCCAGAGTTAGCAATTGCAGATATACTAAAAAGAATGGGATACACGAGGGCCTCTTCACTTTGCATGGCCAAAAATTCGGTGGCAATCAGCATGGTGAAGGTTCGAGTCACGACAGGTCTTCTCTACAAGTTACTTCTGGCGATGGTGGAGAGCCATACGGCGGTGATGGAGAGCCACATGGCAGCGTTTCTAGGGACGAGACGGATGAGTGGGCTTGCCCAATCATCGAGGAACCCATCCCGAATGACTTCAACTAGGCTGACGTGGCTTCCAGGTGGCTGGACGTGGCAGCCAGAGATTTGGACGAGGCTGTCAGGGGTTCAAACATGGTTGCCTGGTGTTAGGATGTGGCTTCCAGGTGTTTTCTATCTGGTCTTTTTGTTTTTGTTAGTTTTGGATGGAATCTGGTATCCTATCTGGACTATTTTTCAGGGCGTCATCTCACTGTTTCTTTTGTGGGTTCTAGACTCAAGAATTGATACCATTTTTGGTTTTTATGCTCTCTGTGGACTGGTTTCCCCAATGTTGGGGCAGTCCAGATTTTGTTGATACTCTACATTAAAATTGGTTGAGGCTTCGTCCTCTCTTTATTTTTCTGTAAATATTAATAGATTACTTCTTCTTAAAAAAAAAAAATCATCTTTAAAATCATTATGATAGATGACAAATAATATAACCATCCAATTTAGATCATTCCCATTAAACCTTTAAACCATGTGACCTAGAATCTATTTTAAACTCCATGGTGGAATATTGTGGTAAACATTATTGTTCATGGATAACATTGGAGCTTGAAGGGGAATTGGTTGGGTAGGTTCACTCAATGTATTCCTTGGCTCAATCTCCTTGCTTGTCTTGTGTAAGGTTGGAGATTGGAGGAGGAATTGTTTTGAAAGGTTTTCCTAAAGAATTTCATGGTTAATTATCCTTTCTTTTCTTTGTTAATATTGGAGCAAGGGAGATTTTTGGGAATATTTTCCTAGTGAATTGTACAACTAATTATCCTTGCTTGTCTTGGGTAAATATGGAGCTTGAAGGGGGGAATTTTTTGGGAAATATGCCTAGAGTATAGCCTTAGTGGTGCCTAAATCTTGAGGGCATCTATAAGCTCCCAAAGCTACAAAACTTTGAGACTTCCTTACTACTCTATGAAGGAATCCTAAGCATCATAGTGTCATAACCCAATGGATTGAAAAAGTAGAGAATGGGTGCACTACCTTAGGAAAATGAATGGTGATATGGAAATATATTAGGCGGGGGATACCTGGTATGAACATAATGGAATGGTCATTCTCACCTCGAAAGGGTGGTATTCCTTAGGGAGGCTCAAGGTAGGTTGATGTTTGGAAAATACTAACTACATGTCAGTATGAATGGGTAGAGAAGGTGTCTCAAAGCATTAAATTTCATGGAATTGACCTACAATGCTTGACTGGCCTCTTTTAAGAATTTTTTCCATATGATTGGAGTTGATAATATTTAGGGAGCTAGTTGAAATAAATTTCAAAGTGTATCTATGTACCTCCTACTAGAAATTAATGTATAACTCATAGAAATCCATGGTGATGGGTCCTAATTTCCATAACCATTAAACACATAAGGAAATATCACAACCTCCCATTTCAATAGAAAAAATGTGGGTTTTCAAGGAATAGTCATCCATTTAAATCCACACTTATTCACAATGACCACCACATTTCATAGAACTTCCAATAATAATCGTGATTTGGAAGTTGTTCAAAACATGGATGGAGAAATATGTTTCTTGGGATACATGTATATTAATGAAGTTATGTGATCCAGATTTAAACAGGAACGCAACAAATTACAGAGATAACCATATACACAAAGATGCAGCAGAAATAATACTTCATTTCATTAATGGAAAATACTGAAATATGCTTACAACCAGAAATGGAAATAAACAAGCTAGGGCGATGGTAGCTTATCTCTGAGAAGAGATGTGGTGGCTACATGCCTCTGAATTGTTCTAAAGCTATGTTACAATGAGGCTCGAAGGCCTATTTATTGTTGAGAAACAATGGAAAACCCTTCACATCCCAAAACCTAACCCTAGAAGATGAAACACCAAATTGTGGGCCCCGTTTGGGTAAATTGGTACATCAATTTCCCGGGGTCGTAACTTTGGCATACGATCTTCGTTTGGCGAGTATGATAGCTCGTTAGAAAGATCTATCCGAGTACTACCACTTTGGGAGGCAACATTAGTCCATGGACCCATGTTGCCCCAGATTCCCAAAAAAACGTCGTTTAGGGCCTCAAAACGGCTCTGGAAGTTCAGGACCCGAAAAACTGCTAAAAATAGTAAACTGTGCTACAATTTAGGAAACTGAAAAGACTGAAAGAGACAATTGTGGGGGTCCAAATTGGATAGGTGGGTGGCCACCAACATCCACCTGGATCATTCCTCCCCCTTAGGAAGCAATGGTCCCATTGCGTTGAGTTCCTCCCTGAGATGAGGAAGCTTCTGTCGAGTTGGGTCTCTGGTGAGCTGTTCTGCAATCTCTGATGTGTCCAGAAATGGTGGAAATCATGGTTGACAATGATCCACATTGAACACTCGGAGCAAACGAAAGAATGGAGGAATGCTATGCTTCAAAGCATTGTTGCTCGTAGCCTTGGTACTGGTGTAAGGACCATGTCGGAGTGGTCTAAGTTTCTGATGGGTTCTGGTAAGGCGTTCTCTCTGCAGATGTAACCAGACTTTGTTGCCCACTTGAAGCTTGTGTGGTACCCCTGTGGGTGAGGAGAAGTTGTTCCTGTGTTCTGTCATGACCGTATTCCTTTGATGATGTTGCTGCATAGAGGAACCCTTTGTAGGGGTCATGGATGTAGTAACGATCTTCCCCTTACTCTGGGAGTGAACCAGACAGATGAATTTCCTGGTGTGTGATATGAGCTTGCTGCCTTTCTTAGCAGTGATCAAAGATGTGGCGGTAGGTGGGGCTACCTCTGGTATCCTGTATAATGAATTATTCAAAGATATAATGACAACACGAGGCCTTGACTCATACACAGCATGTCACCTCCAAAAGTATGGTTGGCCTAATAATACATCGCAAACATCCAGAGGTGTAACATCACACAATACCTCGTCCGTGAAGGGTTTGATGCTGTATGGAAGGCGGCACTGCTGGCGAACTTTCAGATCTCGTCCTTCGTGAAGCCACCCGATACTGTACAGCTGCGGGTGCGGTGTAGTCAGTAGGCCCAACCGCTTCACGACCTCTGCTGAAACGAGGTTCTTTTGGCTGCCACTTTCGATAATGAATTGTAGCGGTGAACCCTTCACCCACATCTGTGAGTGGAAAAGGCGCTCCCCTTCCTTTGGATTTTCGGGCTCATCTTTCTGGATCTTGGCGGTGGCAACAGTGGCGCTGGGATCCGCATCAATGATCTGCTTCCCTTTGCCATTCCCCTTGTCGGGTTCTGGCTCAGGGTCGGAACATGCATCTGATTCGGAAGCCTTCAACTCAGCCACCAGCGACTGCTTGGTCCGACACTCACTTGTGTTATGAGTGGGACTCTTGTGGAACTCACACCATTTCCTTGTGTCCTTCTTCGGCTTCATGGTGTTGTTCTTTTCTTGTGGCTTCGACGGGTTGTCTTGGGTCACCCTGCCTTGGCTTTGTCCTTTGGGCTTCAGATTTGTAGATCCAAAGTCTCGCTTCTTCTGTTTGAAATTTTGCTCGATTTTGACAGCGTATCGGTACGTCGTGCCGAGCGAGGAGATGTTCAAGAACACCATCTCTTCCTGGATGTACTTGTGCAGGCAGCCACGGTATTTGAGTACCAGATGCAGCTCAGAATATTTGATACCCAACTGTGTGCGAAGGGTATGAAAAATGTTTGTGAACTCCGGCACATTTTGGTCTCGTCCCTATCGCAGTGTGGTCCATTTGATGTATTTGTCCTCATAGCTTCCGACATGGTAGTACTGCTCCTTGATGGCATCCAAGAAGTCATTACAAGTGGGTGCGGCTGAAAATAGTGAGTCTGTACTTTCATCCTTCTGCTCGCAGTAGGTTTCCGACCAGTCCTTGACGTGGGGGGCTGCTTTGAGAAGATCGAAAACAATCTTTTCCTGGCTTGAAAATTCATGAACAGAAAAATACCCATCTAGCAGATTTAACCATTTATCTATGGCATCTGCGTCTATTTTACCCTCGAATATGGGGATTTCGAAATTAACTTGTACCTTAAACGGCGTGGCGTTTCCAGAGTCGCTGTTGGAAGCCGATGCGTCGCCTTTGGGTAGCCGCTGAAGGATCTGCGCAAAGCTATCCATCATCGCGTTCCTTTGCCGCTCGAGGGCTTCTTCGAGCAAGATTCTGATAGGATCTCCTGCCCCCTCGTCTTTCTTCTCATCCGCCATGGGAGGCCGTCGGGATTTTCAAGGCTGGTCTTGCAAAGGTTCGACCAGTTCAAGCCCTAACTCCTTATATCCCGACCTCGTTGGGGACATGCAAAGAAAAACAGAGAAAAAGCAGACCGCTCTGATACCACTGATCCAGATTTAAACAAGAACGCAACAAATTACAGAGATAACCATATACACAAAGATGCAGCGGAAATAATACTTCATTTCATTAATGGAAAATACTGAAATATGCTTACAACCAGAAATGGAAATAAACCAGCTAGGGCGATGGTAGCTTATCTCTGAGAAGAGATATGGTGGCTACATGCCTCTGAACTGTTCTAAAACTGTGTTACAATGAGGCTCGAAGGCCTATTTATTGTTGAGAAACAATGGAAAACCCTTCACATCCCAAAACCTAACCCTAGAAGATGAAACGCCAAATTGTGGGCCTCGTTTGGGTAAATTCGTACATCAATTTCCCGGGGTCATAACTTTGGCATACGATATCTGTTTGACGCGTATGATAGCTCGTTAGAAAGATCTATCCGAGTACTACCACTTTGGGAGGCAACATCCAACCATGGACCCATGTTGACCCAGATTCCCAAAAAAATGTCGTTTAGGGCCTCAAAACGGCTCCGGAAGTTCAGGACCCGAAAAACTGCTAAAATTAGTAAACTGTGCTACAATTTAGGAAACTTAAAAGACTGAAAGAGACAATTGTGGGGGTCCAAATGGGATAGGTGGGTGTCCACCAACATCCACCTGGATCATTATGTGTTTTATTACTCTCAAATAAGACAAATACTTTACAATGTTTGGCATACCCAATCAATTTGAGGGTTAGGGAGAAAAAAGGTTAGTCAAGGAACATAGGGAGATATATGATACCATAGCCTATAAAGTAGATAGGGGAATTCCTCCAATGGGTAGATTAATAATCTAAGAAGGTATAGCTTTAAATTCATCATAAAAAATGTCCATCAAAATGGTGATAAATAGTTTTTTCTCCTTACATTTATGCCAATGAAAATATTTCTCATCATAGATGTAGCAAAGTCCTCTAAATTGGAACTTTTCCATTTCAGCTTAGGTTAGCTTGTGGATCTATAGGGGTAGAAAATATTGATAGGGATTGGAAAGGGGAGAAATAGTAGGAAAATGATGAAGAATAAATGGTAATATTTTAATTCGAGCTTTCGTCACCTTTAAGCTTCCTTACCTCTTTGAAAGGATTCTAACCAAGTAGTAAGATAAATCATTAGGGATTGTGCATGTATTTTTTCTTCCACACCACTAATGAAGAATTCCTTGAGAAAACTATTGATCATGCCTCTGATGTGAATGATTTGTTGTTCAAAAGTAAGTATGAAATCTTCAATTATACCAGAATGTTTAAGCTTGGCCATTGGTCCCAAATAATGAACGTATGTTTCAAAGCATTCACAAAGGCATGAGATAGATTTTTGTCCAAGACATATAACCTATATAGGATTTATTATTCAATTTCCAACTTTAAGGATCCAAATAATATTCCCACATAAAACTTCACTAAATCATCTATAATTACATGTAGGGAAGAATAATGTCCCATCTAAGTAACCCAACCTCTGGGGTTGAATCCATTAAATATTTTGAGATCCACTTTACGAAGTATATGCCACATGTGAGTCATAGAATCATAGATTACTGAGGTAGAATAATTCCTAATGGGATTGGATGATTTAGACCATTCCTTCGGGGACAAGTAGTCTCACCATTAATAATGCATACATAATGAAGCAAGGATATAAGTTTGCATTTCCATGAGTTTGAACATCTTTTCAAGGAGTGACTTTAGTTTGGATAACTTATCATAGATGGATCAATATTTTCCTTGGCATAAGATTGGTTGTAATTTATATTATGTTGCATCTTGTCGCATAGTTTCCAAACATGAGACTTTGGTGGATAACTTGATGCCACAAGTGGTAGGCATAGACATGTGGGTCCACATGAAAAATATTACTAGAGAGTAGGACCAAGGTAAATATCACTATTTCCTATGTCTATTGAGATAGTTTCTTAGTAGTAGTGGGAGTAAGTCTACCAAAAATACTTACTAGATAGAGGTACCATGACAACTAGTTTGATGCAAGAACTTTATTGAGATAAGTCTCAAATAAGGGTGTGGGTAGGACACATACTATTTTTTTACTACTCTTAACATTAGATTTGTACTCCTACTTGAATATATTGTGTTAATATATCCCCAAATTCTTGATACTATAATCTATATAGGAAATTCATGGAGTAGCAATAAGGGATATGATTTATAGGGTCTTGAGGGAAAGAGAGTTTTAGGTGTTAGAGCTTTGTGACACATGTGCAGGGTCCAATATTAATACTTGACTAAATTTCTTAAGGTACCAAGTAAGGAGGCTTTACCACACCGTTAGTTGTACTTCCATATTGCCTAAATATTAGAGAATATTTTTTCCCAAATGCTTTTCTTAGTGGACTATATCAAAAATTCAATCGATTAACATATCTAAATTTGATTTCAAGTAATCTAGGGTACTTACAATATGCTTGAGGGTACACGGAAGTGAAATTCCACATAAAAGAGTTGTCTAATGTGGTACTACTTGAAGGGGTACTAGTACAAGTTAAAAGATTTTCAAAATAGGTGCAATTGCTTATATTTCCTCTACATATTCTTCCCCTCCCATAGATTTACTAATTAAATTACAAGTTGTTGTGTTATTTATACATACATTAATATGACTTATACTACAAATAAAATCTAAAATATTGGCTTAGGAAAGTGCTTCGGTATCATTTATGTTGTTCTTTATTAGAAAAATTAAATATTTAAAGCAATAATAACATATTATACCTAGATATAGAGTAGAAATGGTGGATTATAAGATAAATAGGTAATTGTAGAGAACGTGAATACCATAAATAGCATCAACTTTATTAATGAAAGTAATGTACATTTTCCTCTTTGAGGGACAATCTCCAGTTGAGCATAGCTCCAATTGCAATGCTTAACAAGACATATCATTACATCACTTCTAGTTCTTTAAATAGCTATATAATATGTCCTACAGACATTCTAGAGCAGGAAAATTTTAGTATGTGGAAACTTCTAATAGTATTTCATACAATTATTGTTTTCACAATAACATTTACTATATGAACCTTATTTACTAGAGATGACCTCAATACCAAGAAACATAGTTGTCTACTACAAAGGTTCAAGGAAAGACCCTAACACAATCTTTGCAGAAACCAATGATAAAGCAAGGGCCAATATAAGGAAAGACTTAGATGCTTAAGCATTCACTTAGGTGCCTTTCATCTACAAAACAAATATTGTTCAATTAACCTCTATACATAATTTCCTTAACTCTATAAACAAGAAAGGCTACACCTTTCCCAAATGAAATGAGGAGGAGGAAAGAAATTCAAGCCACCTATTAGCTTTTAGCTTTGTGCCAAAGCAGACATGGCCTATTGGGTCCCTATAATACTAGTGATTACCCCATTACTATTTTAGTTGTATCCCTTATTAATATTGTTGTGCCCCTATTGCCCCCATATTGTCATTATTGTGCCCCATAGAATCCCTCTATTGTTATTTTTCTGGCTTTATATTATTATTGTTAGGTCGGCTGGCTTATATTGTGACTCCTTAGACTCCTATATATAGAAAGGAGGTTTTGTCATTTGAATCATCCAAGAATTGCTCATTTATGTAATGTAAAGGAGGTTGGCCCCTCGAAGAGGCTGAATTCTAAGGCATGGATCTCTCTTTTCTATCTTTTTGTGAGCTGGTTTCATAATATTTGGTATCAGAGCTTTGGATTCTAAGGTTTCGCTACTCCAAACAGGTCATCGTGGCATTTTCGCTATAACTTTTTTTCTGCGATGTTTTAGAAGCTAAAAAAAAAACCATTTGAGAAAAAATCATGTTGAATCTTGGATCTGAATTTCAGAGCTTTTCGCACTATATTTGCGGAGATATGATCTGAGGAAGTTGGTCTTTTTGAAGACTCCTGAATTACATTCCAAACAGGTGACCTGGGTAAAATCGTCATAACTTTCTCTCTGAGCATCGGATTCAAATTTCGTAGGAAGGTACAGAAAGAGGACGGACTTTAGTTTCTTGTATATCATTTTCAGATCCAAAGGTCAAAACAGTGACTCATGGCACGTCGTACAAGTTCGCTCTACTGAACTAGTCTATAATCAGGTCATCTTGGGAGATTGTGCATAACTCTTCCTTGGAGAATCCAACTTGGATCAGACTGATGGCATTGGAAAGAGGACAAAAAGGGCTACTATAGGTCGCAATTTCAGAACTGGATGATCCGAAATTGCAGAGATACATCAAATTCAATATCAAGCTTCTACAAAGTGAAAAAAGGTGTGTAGTTTTTTTTTAATTTTTGCATAATCTTGCCAGGTTTGAAAAATTAGTTTGAATTGGTAATTTATGCCCCGAGGAAAGAAAATGCAAACACCTAGTAAGAAACCTGAAAGCTCTAGCAATACTTATGAAGAAGAGGAAGAAATGCAACATGATATATCAAAATTATGAGACCAAGTGCAACAAGTGTCACTTGCACAAAAAGCAACAGAACCTAAGATGGATGGTTTAAGGAAAGATGTAGAAGCTAAGATGGATGGTTTAAAGAAAGGTGTAGAAGCTACGATGGATTGTTTAAATAAAGGTGTAGAAGCTAATATGGATGGCATGGAAGCTAAGATGAATGGCATGGACGCTAAAATTGATGGCATGGATGATAAGATGGAAGAATTTAAGATAAATATGAATAAGTTGCTACAAGAAATGGTCACTAATGGTGAAAGGGTAGTAAAGGAAACTCATGATGAGAACAAAAGAAATGTTAATCATGATTCCATAGACTCTAATGTTGGATCTAAGACCCACCATATTCCAAAAATCGATATGAGGAAGTTTGATGGCAAGGATCCCGCAACATGGATATTACAGATGGATCAATTTTAAGATCTCAATAATGTGCAAAACACACAAAAGGTACGTATTACAACTTTATATTTGGAACCAAATCAATTTGTATGGTATCAATGGCTTTTCTCTCGTAAACAAATTATCACTTGGGCAATTTTTACAAAAGAATTAACAGCACATTCTAAGGATATAAAAAGCAACACTTTTTTTAGCCAATTGATAAGTCTCAAACAAAAGGGTTAAATAATGGAGCACATTGAGGAGTTCCAAAAATTGAACATAAGGGTAAAAAATATTCCAGAGGAGCATAGGATTGATGTGTTCATAGGGACTTTAAAGGATAATATCCAACATGATGTTCGCCTTTGGGAACCTGATTCATTAGAGAAGGCATTCAAGTTAGCAAGAAAATTGGAAAGAAAAATTATGGCAACCAGGAAGCATACCACTCACAACTATAAAGATGGAAGTGTTGTTTCCCCTAGTCTTCCACAACCTATAAGGTTGACACCACAAAAATTGGAAGAAAAAAGAGAAAAAGGGCTTTGTTACAGTTGTGATAGCAAATACACTAAAGGTCATAAGTGTGCTGAGAAGAAATTATTCTACATAGATTGTGAAGAGGAAGAAGAAAAGGAGCAAGAAAGGTTAAAAGAAGAGGATATACTCCAGGAACAAAGCCTAGATAAATAAGAAATGAATCCGACCATATCTTGTAATGCATTGGCAGGAATTACCACTCCTCAAACCATCAAGATAGAAGGACAAATCAAGAAGAAAAAGGTAATAGTGTTGATTGATTCAGGAAGTACCCACAATTTTATTCATTGTAAGGTAGCAAAAGAATTAAAATGCTTCTTATATCCAGCACCAGAGTGTCAAGTGATGGTTGCAAATGGAGGAACAATAAATTGCTCTGGAAAGTGCCATAATATCAAGCTATCCATGGGAGAATATGTATTGACTAGCCCAATGCTTTCCATTCCAATGGGACGTGCTGATGTTGTAGTAGGAGTCCAATGGCTACAATCCTTGGGTACAATAGCTTTTAATTTTCAAGAACTTTTCATGAAATTTTATATGGAAGGAAAGGAAGTTGAATTAAGGGGTATTGCAGGGAAACCGGGAAAGATAATCAGCTCTAACGGTATGACAAAGCTTCTAAAAAAGGAACAAAGAGATGTAATTGCACAATTATGTTCACTAGATGTTTCTACATTGGAATCATCTATTTCTTCAGATCTCCAAAAAGTCTTGGACAATCATTCCAAGGTATTTGAGACTCCCAAAGGTCTCCCATCTATTCGTGATCATGATCATCCTATTCATCTGATTCCAGGAAGTGTTCCTCCAAACATTAGGTCGTACATATATCCCTATGCCCAAAAGAGTGAAATTGAACGTATGGTTGCAGAAATGCTAGAGGCTAGTATAATTCAACTGAGTCAAAGTTCTTTCTTTGCTCCAGTAGTATTGGTGCACAAGAAGGATGGATCATGGCGCATGTGTCCGGATTATAGGGAGCTCAACAAGCTCACTATTAAAGATAAGTTTCCCATTCCAGTCATTGATGAATTACTGGATGAGTTGCATGGATCAATTTACTTCACCAAGTTGGATCTTCATTCAGGATATCATCAAATCAAAATGAAGACTGAATACATTCCGAAAACAGCATTTAGAACTCATGAGGGTCATTATGAATTTTTGGTCATGCCTTTTGGCCTTACCAATGCACCTTCAACATTTCAAGGTTTGATGAATTCCATTTTCAAACCATTCCTTAGAAAATTTGTGTTAGTATTTTTTGATGATATATTAATCTATAGCAAGTCTTGGAAGGATCATGTTGAACATGTTGACAGGGTGCTACAATTATTGGAGGAGAAACAACTATATGAAAAAAGATCCAAATGTTTCTTTGGAGTACAAGAGATGGAATATCTGGGTCATATTGTATCTCATGAAGGAGTTAAGGTAGACCCTAGCAAAATTAAATCCATTAAGGAATGGAAAATCCCCACATCCATAAAGCATCTGCGAGGATTTCTTGGGTTGACAAGGTATTATCGCAAGTTTGTTAAAAATTATGGGAGCATAGCAGCACCTCTAACAACATTATTGAAGAAAGATGCATTTTCATGGACTCCAGAAGCAACAAAGGCCTTCGAGCATCTTAAAGAGGCAATGTGCCAAGTACTGGTCTTAGCTACACCAGACTTCACAAAAACCTTTATTATGGAATGTGATGCTTCAGGAAATGGAATTGGTGTTGTTTTAATGCAAGATGAAAGACCCATTGCTTTCGAAAGTCGTCCAATCAAGGGAAAGTTTTTACACAAAGCTATTTATGAGAAGGAAATGTTGGCAATACTCCATGCACTTGAGAAATGGCGACCCTACCTAATGGGAAGACACTTCAAGGTAAAAATGGATCATGATAGCCTTAAATACTTTTTAGAACAAAGATTATCCTCTGAAGAGCAACAAAAGTGGGTCACAAAGATGTTGGGTTATGACTTTGAAATCATCTACAAAAAAGGGAAGCAAAATGTGGTGGCAGATGCACTCTCAAGAAAGGATGAGGATGTGGAAGCATTGTTGTGCGCCATTTCTATTATCCAACCAGATTGGATAAACGAAGCAAGGGAGGAATGGAAGAATGACGAAGAAGTGTGGGCACTTATTCGAAAGTTACAACAAGACTCCAGTACGTCTGATACATTTAGCTGGAAAAATGATTCGTTATGGTACAAAGATCGCTTATACCTCTATAAGAATTCCAGCTAAAACAAAAGATTCTTATGGAATTGCACACTTCTCCCTTAGGAGGGCACTCAGGGTTTTTAAAAACTTACCACAGGGTTAAGAAGGAATTTGTTTGGGAGGGCCTTAAATCAGATATTCAAAAGTTTGTGGCGGAATGTTTGGTTTGCCAACAAAATAAAGTTGAAACAATTAAGACACCAGGTCTATTAAAACCTTTATCCATTCCAAGCCAACGTTGAGAGGAGGTTTCAATGGATTTTATCACAAGTTTACCCAAGTCTGAGGGAAAGAGTGTCATCATGGTGGTAGTTGATAGACTTACCAAGTATGCACACTTTTGTGCATTATCACATCCATTTAAAGCCAGTATAGTTTCTACTGCATTTATGGAAACAATTCAAAAGCTACATGGAAACCCAAAGATTATTGTAAGTGACGGAGATCCCATTTTCACTGGAAATTTTTGGACAAAATTATTTTCTTGTCTTGGTACTCAGTTAGCTCATAGCTCATCTTATCATCCTCAATCTGATGGGCAAACTGAGATAGTAAACAAATGTTTGGGAGGATATCTTCGTTTCTTTGTATCTGATAAACAGACACAATAGGTCAAATGGTTGCCTCTGGCTAAATGGTGGTATAACACTTCCTTCCATATAGCAACAAAAATGACCCCATCTATGGCACTTTATGGATATCAGCCACCATCCATCACATCATATTTAAGAGAAAATTCTAAGGATCAAGCAGTGGAACATCACATCGAACATCAACAACATGTCCTCCAACTCTTAAAGGATAACCTTGTGTTGGCACAGAATAGAATGAAACAACAGGCAGATCAACATCGTAGCGAAAGAAGTTTTGATGTAGGTGATTCCTACGGTTACAACCATATAAGCAAATGTCCCTCAAGCAAGCTAAGAAGGATAATAAATTATCACCAAAGTATTATGGTCCATACAAGGTGTTGCAAAAGATTGGTACTATGGCATACAAATTGGAGCTTCCTACAGCTTCTCGATTGCACCCAGTTTTCCATGTTTCATGTTTAAAGAAGGTTATAGGTGACAAGCTCCCAGTTCAAACAATATTGCCAAAACTTGATGAGGAAGGAAAAATTATATTCGAACCAGAAGCAGTCACAGAAACAAGAACTTGATAGTTACGAAATCAATCAATTTCGGAGTATCTTATCAAGTGGAAGAACTTATCCGCTAAATATTCCACATGGGAGGATGAGAATTTTATACAGAAGCATCCAGAACTACTGAAGCGTTGAGGACAACACTTTTTTGAAGGAGAGGGGCATGTTGGGTCCCTATAATACTAGTGATTACCCCATTACTATTGTAGTTGTATCCCTTATTAATATTGTTGTGCCCCTATTGCCCCCATATTGTCATTATTGTGCCCCATAGAATCCCTCTATTGTTATTTTTGTGGCTTTATATTATTATTGTTAGGTCGGCTGGGTTATATTGTGACTCCTTAGACTCCTATATATAGAAAGGAGGCTTTTTCATTTGAATCATCCAAGAATTGCTCATTTATGTAATGTAAAGGAGGATGCCCCCTCGAAGAGGTTGAATTCTAAGGCGTGGATTTCTCTTTTCTATCTTTTTGTGAGCTGGTTTCATAACATGGCCCTCATCAATCCAACCCTTACACTAGGTATTATGTGAATTCTACGCTTGATCAATGTAATATATGCTTTATATGGAGAGAGAGAATTCAAAGAAGAATGGGAGCACAAGCAACTTAGAGCCGCCAACTTTGACGTGGCATTAACAAAACATAATATAAAATTAAAACCACCAATTTCCACACCACCCTTGCATATGCCACATGTCAAAGTTCTACAATTTCAATTTATTTTTTAATTCCCTTCAGCAAACCCTAAGAATAAAAATCTAAAATGATATATTTATTCTACCTAACTCATTGAAAAGAAAAATGTAAACTAAAGCACACACCAAAAATGCATTTTTAAAATCAAAACATAAAAAATAAAAATAAATTGAGAATGGCAAAGTTTGCAAGGACTTTTTGATTTCCTCTATTGCTATCAATATAGTGCCTCAAGGAGACAATTGGGTACATATACATTAACTATGCACATATATTCCATATATAAGTATTCATCAATACATTATATATTCATAATGATTGTTTGTCACATTTTCGAACTAAATTATATTTGTGAGATTCCATATAGTTTATGGTCAACATAGAATATGTTCATCTCCCAACATTTTGATTAATCCATTTTTTGAGTAGTTTTTTTTTATTTCTATTATATTAATCTATTTTTTTTAGTGTCCCAATTGGGATGGGGCACCATGAAAATGATCTAGGTCACCTGATCCACCTCATTGGTAGCCAAGTGTTGTGGAATAAGATTACTAGAAGGCACCCCAATGCATAGCTCTAAATGTTATGCCATTGAAACAGACAAGAGGAATACACCTTTATGCAAGAAGGAAATGAAGGGGCTATCGCACATTCATGGCACACTTGAAGAGATGAAGAAAATGTGAATCATGGGAATGATGACTTGATCTATCTACCTTAAAATTTATATGTGGGAAATTTCCCTAAATTTATAGCACCTTTACATGATCATGCCATCCCTTAATGGAAAAATATCCTAGTTTAAGGGAGATATTTGTGGTAATTTTCCATATTCATCCCCTAATCTCTTACTAGCTTGTCTAGTTGTCCTAGCTCACTTTCAGTTTTAGAATTTGGTTTTAGTTCATAATAGCCTTGACTCTATGGCCTCTCATTTTGCTTACATGAGCAAAACCCCTCACTTTATTTGAAAGGGAAGAATGCTCTATATCCAACTAGGGATAAAGAAAATGCCATCACTATTGCTTCGACTTATCTTAGAACAACTTTGCTTTGCCTCTAAAATATTGTGCATGTTGTTGAAGAAAAGGTTGAAATTTCCATAGCCTTAATGGAAAAAGCAGAGGTCAAGGCAATGATTCTTGACTTCATTTTTGATCCAGGTTCAAGTCGCACTAGGGAAGCAAAATTCTACTGCACAAGGAAGATATATAGGCACAAAAAGGAATTTTTGGCCCATGCTCTAGTATCTTATGATAATGAATAGAAGGATGTTTGCGACCATGTGGAGCTAGTCGAAAAATGATTACTTCCTTGTCTTGGTTAGTCATGAAGCATGGTGAAAAAATTCAAGTTGAAACTCCTATATCTTCTAAGGAAACTCCAATTATTCTCCATTCCTCTACTAAAAGAGTTAGTTACAACACTCCTCTCTAATCTTTGAGCTTTCATGGAGTTATTCTTTTCCAAATAAACTTATCTTTTATCTGTCACTCTTTAGTATTATAATCCTAGTTTCCTTTAGGGAAATCCCTTCAATATGATTCTTATTTTTCATTTGTCATTTGATTCTTAAGCCTAGTTTCTACTTTTGGATAAATCCATATAGTGTTTTGAGCAAGTTTGTTTTGTTTTTAGACAAATCCATATGGTGTTTTCAGTATGTTTAACCATAAATTTTATTTACATATTTTAATTTTCTAATAAAATAATTGAATTTTTTTTCTATTTTATTATAATAAACCATTTTATATTACATTAACCCATTAAAATAATTGATTTTTTTTGTATTTTATTATAATAGACCATTTTATATTACATTAACCCATTTTTCATGCCTTTTTATATTTCTATTATATTAATATAAATTCAATTTTACCTTTTTCTATTACATTATATTAATAAAAATTTTAATTATATTATATTAATAATTTTTTTAATAAAATAATTGAATGGTTTTTTTTATTTTATTATAATAAACCTTTTTATATTATGTTAACACATTTTTCATAGCTTTTCCTATTTCTATTATATTAATATAAATTCTATTTTACCTTTTTCTATTATATTATATTAATAAATTCTTTTAATTATATTATATAAATAATTTTTTTTATTTAAAGTTAAAATTAATAAATTATTATTATTTTTAAATAATTTTCAAGTAAAAAAACTTGTAAAATGAATTTATATTCATTATTAAAATATAAAAAACTATACCAATAGCATTGAGAAAGGCCCTGCTTACATCTTTGCGTGAGATGCACTTAATAGAAATTGAGGAGAGAAGTACTTCGAATAAAAATGAGAAAATAGCCGAGAGGAAAATAGGAGATTCAAAGAAATGGGGACCTTTTGATAAAGCCAAAATTTTAGAATAACCTGATGCCCAGTTATTCTTAAAACATATCTTTCTTTTTGGTTGCACGGACTATTTCTGCCTTGCAATGGCGGGTCTGGCAAAGTATCCTGCCTTCAAGACTATAACAATGGAAATTACATCAAAACCAATATGCCAGTAAAGAAGTGAAGTTGAAGAGCTGTGAATCACATAATCTCAGCATTCTGTGTGTTGCTGCCAACATCATATTTTTGTGTGTGCAAGCATTAGGATTTGTCATAATTCATGGGTCTGGAGTAAATGTATTGATTTCGGAAACATGTGAAATATAATAATTTTTTTGGTTTTTATATTAATTTTGTATAGAAAATTTTAAAGATAGAAATTTATCTTAAAGTTTAGAAATCTCTAAAAGTATAACTAATCCAAAAATATTTTGGATATTTTGTTTTTTGAGGTTTCTGCGAGTTTCATGATTATGTTATGTAGCATATCTTCTGGATACATCGCATTAAGTTTCTTTATAATCGACGTTTCGAACCAGCGATGGTGATTCATCTTTACTGGTTCATCTTCAGGATGTGAAAGATTGTTGAAGATAAACCACCGTTCTGATTTGAAATGTCAATTATAAAAAAACCTAATACAATGTATCCAAAAGATATGCTACATAATTTTAGATATTCTTATAAAACTATTTAAATTTCTAATCATTTTATATATTGTCCCTTTAAAATTTTAATGATTTTCAAAATAAAATAATTTTATATTATAAAATATGAGCAAATCATAGAGTTAAGGCTTCTGTGATCTATATCAGTTTTAGAGAAGATTCTTGGGCGAAAATCACATGGAATCTCATTTGTCGACGTGTTTCGAACCAACTAGTGTGGTTCATCGTCAGTTACAAGTTCATCGTCAGTTACAAGTTTTTTAACTTGTAACTGACGATGAACCACACTAGTTGGTTCGAAACCCGTCGACAAATGAAATTCCATGTGATTTTCGCCCAAAAATCTTCTCTAAAAATAAGCAAATCATTTAAAAATAATAATAATTCTTTTCAAAAATTATTAAAAAAACACTTACCGATATTAACTCCTAAAATTTTCATTAATGCTATGATACAGAACGCGTCTCACAAGAATATGTGACTAAGATCATAGACGCTGCATTTGACAGTTTGCCCGGTGGAAACGCTAAGAAGAAATCTGTGACCTTTGAGCAGCTGCATGAAACAGCAATTGAAATGTTCAAGTAGGCTTGTAAAATTAGGGCAAAAGTCTGCAACTCTAAATTTCATTTCATTCTTCTCTATGGTTGAAGATCCTTTCTTCCTTATTTTTTTCTCTTTCCTTCTGATTTTTTTGAACAGGAAACTCAACGAGATAGGTGGCGCCCGCTGGGTTCCTCCATCAAAGGAAACCATGGTCAAAATGATGGAGGTCTGTAATAGTTTATCTGTATGGTATATTTATTAATTTTTAGACCAGTGTGATTGACTTTGATTATTTGAAAAACAGCTTTATTATTTATTTTTTTAATAAATTTGTTTTGAAATTTTGTTAGAATTATAAATTTGAGATAGGAAAATTTTTATAATTCGAATATTTTAAAAGTCTTTAATAATTTTAATTTAAATAATAATAAGAAAATTACAATTTTAATTAAAAATTTGATTCTCGGATTCCTTTCCATAAGTGAAATTTAAACATGGGTGGATACCAACTACATGCAGGAATATGATTTAGACAAAAATAAGGAAATAGATCGCGAAGAATTCCACGGGTTTGTCGGAAAATTCTCGAGACATCTGGTAAAAACATACGCAAGAGAAATACTGATTGTGACAGTAGCAGTCCCTGCTGCGGCGATGTTGACAAAGAGGGCCGCTCGGCAACTACCCAGTGCAGTTTTTTATGCATCTGCCATGGTTGCTACTCTGTTAATCAGAAGCAAGTTTTTCAAGAAATAAAATCTCCGGGCCGAATGTTGAATCTGAGAGCAAATGGTTGAAGGTCCTCTTAAATATATAAGAGATATGTGATATCTGCTTTCAAAAAATGTAAAATGTTGATGTAGCACATCTAATTGTTGTTCCTAGTATGAATTAATAACTCTGAAGGATATTCGACTGTTGATAGAAATTTAGATTATTATCATATAATTACAGGAAGATAAACCACTGTAATTAAATATAAGAAAATCACATTTTTCTAATCAAAATATTAAGATAGTTATAAGGTTTAAGTTGTTGTCAACATTCAAATTGAGTAAATTTCATAACTTATATTTATTATTCCAACTATTTTTCCCATTTTAAACAAAATAAAGTAAAAATACATTAGAATAAACTTTATTTTAATTCAAATATTATTAGATTTATATAGTTTTGTTTTTCTTGATACTTCATCCAGGTTGAATTTCTCTCCTATCATCAAACCTCGACTCTCCATACCATTTATATGGTTGACTGACTTATATCAATTCAATATTATACTCATGATACGGTTTGGACACCGCCATAGCCATTATTAATCCTTGCCCTATCACGGATTAGTGAAAACATTTAAAATGGTGTCAATTTCATATATTACTTTATTTAATTGAAAAGTTCTATATCTATATATATAATTTGTTTTTTAATTAATTGAAAAGTAATTATACGAATATGTTACTTTTTGATATATATAAATATTTTAAAATTAAAAATATATATATATTTTTGATATATGAATAGGTTTATGAAATTATAAATTACCTTAACTTATAAATATTTTAAAATATATATATATATATATATATATATTATAAGTGTATATTTTTAGTAGGAGTAATTTATTTCTTTTAGTTAGGAAGAGATTTTTTAGGTAGATAAATAAATTGTTGATGAATGTATTTATCTAATTGATTGAGAGGTGTTTGGTAAAGGTAGCAAAGTGGGTCTCGGACACGATCACAAGCCACTACTACCAGTACATGCATATCATTGACATATATTAATATTTGAAGCTACTCTCAATAGAAATGAGGCAGAAAAGAGATTCCCTTAATGTTGGAAGAAATGCAGCTCAATATGCACTCAATGGTTTGTAGGATCATACAATAGAAAATCACTTACGTACATCCACCTTAACCTAGGTTGGTCTCCCAGATGCAATAAGGAGCCCATTCCTATAAAGACTTATGAATCTAATAAGTCTTAGAGATAGTTTCCTCTTTTTCAGTTTTTAGTTCTATGTTTTTCTCGTTAGTATAAGAATGACCATAGAGGCATAGCATATGAGACTTGTGTATATAATGTTTGCTTAAACATCACGGAACTTTTTATTTAGTTACTTTGGCCTAGTTTCAGTGGTAGGTCAAGACATACTTCAATCTATTTAGATGTATACTCTTGAATTCCATGAACACAAATTCTATCTTACCAAAAAAAAACTACTCTCATTTATAATGGATCTAATCATGAATCTAATCTCTGGAAATATATATATATATATATATATATATATATATATATATATATATATATATACATATACAAAAGTTATATGAATATCAAATATTTAACTCCTAACTTAATTTTGTTTAAATTCATGCAGTTTTCCAAGATTTCAGGTATTTTACCAATAAACTTATAGTAGAAAATGTAGTTCCTATTAAGATAAGTGCAAGGCATCTAAGATACATGAAGAGTGACTTCCACAATGGGTAAAGATGTGAGAGGATGTGGGGATGAGATCAACACATTCAACACACAATTTAAAATTTTCATGAGTAACCATAAGTTGTGGCTAAGGTTGGGTTAAAAGTTATGATTGAGATTAGATCATTAAATTATTTCTTTATTTATCTCAATGTTTTTAGAGTGGAAAAAATTGGAGGAATCAATTTGTAGGGTCATTCTAGCAATGATCCCAATTTGGAAAATTGCCTAAAATACTTGAGATCTATTTTAAGGCCTCAAATGGTGTAAGAATCGCCTCAATTAGAAATTGTATGAGAAATATATGCCTTTCACAAGTTGACCTACCAAGTCAATCACCATGGCATGGGTGGAGTTGGCTTTGTTATTCACACATGTGAAGCTAGCCATGTGTAGGATTTCAAGAAGTCTCTAGAAGATCCAAGAACCTTACCACTAGTTGAGGATTGAGCTATCAAGCTATGTTAAATACTAGACTACTAAAAGGAGTAGCTGTCCCATTCAATGTTATTGTATTTTGCTCCATAGTTGAGAAACACAACTAAGAGTAAGAAGCTAGGGAGCTAGGGAGCAAAACAAAAAAACAAAAAAAAATTGTAACAATCTTGCAAGCCATAACTCTCAATTAACTCCCTAGGGAGAACCTCTTTCTGTATACTTACACATTTCCATAACAAAAGAAATAGAGCAAAAGGGCCTCACCTTTTAGTTAAATTTTATCTCATTTGATTTTCTCAATATAAAATTTATATTTATTTATAAATTTCATATATATAATAACTATATAATTATTCTTTAGATTTTATAAATTCAAATAAAATATTCAAAACTAAAAAATCTAAAATTTAAAGAAAATAATCCTTTATTATATACATTTCAATTAATTTATCAAATATATTATAACCAATTGTTTATACATCTCAATTAATTTATCAAATATATTATAACAAACAAATTGTTTATACATCTCAATTAATTTATCAAATATATTATAACAAATTGCTTTAGTGAAATATCCAAAAAAAAATATACCCATCAAAATATTTATCAAATATAATAAGTAATAGGGCAGGTTGCGCCCTAATAGTGAAATAGGAACATGAAATTTTTAATAACCAATCAAACTAAAATTGAGATGGTTAGGTTAAATTGTCGTTAATCGTATTCACTCACATCCATGAATTCATATGCATGCTTGAAAATTCTAATAGTTGAATTTCATGTATTAGTTGTTATGATTATATTATCCCTTCAAAATGATGAAAATATATTGTCATTTTTCCTCAAATTTTTCATGTTACTTCCATCCATATGTAATATGTTTGTTATGCATCGAAATAAAATAGTTTAATAACATTCACCGGCTAATATTTTGTATCATTTCATACCATGCATTTCGCAAGTTAGTAATAAATATTTTGTATCATTTCACCAAATGGATGAATATGAATATTTATATAATGTATTTTTCATTTTTGATACGAAATGGATGAATATGAATATTTATATAATGTATTTTTCATTTTTGATATCATAATATATTTAGTATAGATTTATTTTAATTTCAGTTTTATTAAGTATAGAGATATTAAATTTATGAAAATGCCAAAAAAAATTAGTGTAAAATTTGAGGAAAAGTTTATACTTTAAAAAATTGATTCCTCTCATATCTAGATAGATTTTTAGTTAATATAGATCTATGCTTAATTTTAATAATATTATTGATATTATATAAATTTCGCATCTATATACATAATTATTTTCATTTTGAATTTTATTAAACTTTGATTTAATTTCTATGGAATATGTCATTTAGGGTTATCTTGGGTGGTTAGGTAGAACGGTTGCTATCTTCCCAAAACAAGTTCAATTCTCTTTCACCCCCCCCCCTCAGAATTATTTCCAACAATTGGTATCATAGCAGGTCCTTCAGAAGAAGCTTGATCGCTTGAAGGAAGATCTATCATCATGAGCAACTACGAAAAAGAAGCATCAATCAGGCCACCAATTTTTTATGGGAGCAGCTTCGTCTATTGGAAGGTAAGAATCACTTTCTATCTTCAATCTCTTGGTACAGAAGTTTGGGATATTGTGGAAATAGGATACACATTTCCATCAGCAACTCCTACAAATACAGCTGGTAAGAAGCAATATGAAACAAATGCAAAGGCTCTCAATACTCTATTAGGGAGCCTATCTCAATCAGAATTCGTCAAGGTTATGCAGCTCAAAACCACAAAAGAAATATGGGACAAGATCATTCTGAGCTATGAAGGATATGAACAGGTAAAACGAGCAAAACTACAAACTTTCAGAATTCAATATGAAAATCTCAGAATGCACACTGATGAAAGCGTGGCTAATTATTTCCTACGTATAGATGAGATTGTTAATTGTATGAAAAACTTGGGTGAAGAAATAAAAGAAGTTGTTTTGGTTGAAAAGGTTCTAAGATCTTTGTCTCCTAAGTTTGATTCAAAAGTTCTGCCATAGAAGAAAAACAAAATCTAAAGAGTATTACCATGTCACAGCTGCACGGAATTCTAATTGCTTACGAAATGAGAAAAGGGGGACTATCAGACAGGAGAGAAGCTACATTCAAAGCCTCAGGAAAAGGAGATTACAATGAGTCATGACATATGTCAGAAGAAGAGGAAGAATCAAATTTTGTCAAGAACCTTCAACGGGGAACTGGAAGATTCAGAAGTAAGCTGCCTTTCAAATGCTTTGCTTGTGGAAGAGTTGGTCATTATGCTGTCAAGTGTCCTCATAAAGATAAACTTGACAAAGGTAAGGAACTAGTTAGATGGAATAGAAAACAGAATGTAAGTGAGATATTATACACATGAAGACATTGATGGATATTCAAATAGTGATGAAGATGAACAACGTAATGATTACATACTTTTGATGGCTTTTGAAGATGATGATTTCTTGGATGCTATAGATGAAGAAGGTGTCTATGAAGAAATTTCTAAACTCAAAATTTGTTTAGAAGAAAAGAATATAATTATAGATACTCTGACATTCCAACTTGTTGAAAGAGAAAAACACAATGAAAAGTTAGAATGTGAAATTGTGGGACTTAGACAAGATATTGAGAAATCAAAAGCTCTTAATCTTAGATTTGCTAAGTGATCTGAAACTTTAGATGAGATTATCAAAGTGCAGTATTCTCCTCTAATCAAGACAGGTCTTAGATATATTGAAGAAGCGTCCCAAGCACAGAAGCAAGCAAAGAAGCCATCCACCTCCAAAAGTTATCTTGATGCAGCAAGAAAAAGTGAACAGGTTGACAATCAACAGCAAAAGCTTAATGCAGATCACCAAGTAAATCAGGGAAAATTTGCTTCAAGAATGAATAAAGATTACCAAGTAAATCGGGGGCAATCTAGTTCAAGGATGAACAGAAGCTTCAACCAACCACAGGTAAATCATTCTCAATTTTCCTCAAGAATGAATGTCAATGGAAACTACAATCATTTGGTTGGTAGGTTTGATAATCGCAGAAATTTCTTCAATGGCCAATGTTTCTCTTGTCATAACTTTGATCACAAAGCTGCTCAATGTGTTTCCTACAAGACCATCATGACTAGAGAAGCTCAAAAACAAAGAAGTATGACTAGGATCATGAAAAGGACCTACAATAACGTTCCTGCTCTTGAGAATGAAGTAGAATGTTCTATTTGTAACAACTTTGGTCATGAAGATTATGAATGCAGGAGTAGGTTTCGGCAAACAACTTAGAAGGAGCAAGTTTCATTGAATTCTAAAACATGGAGAAAGAAATAATTGCAACCAGAAAGATGTGGGATAGCCTTATATGCGGAAGGATAGGAAAATCAGTGGTACATCGACAATGGATGCTCGAAACATATGACAGTTGATAAAGAAAAACTTCAGTCATATCGTGCCTTAGAAAAGGAAAAGAAGGTCTCATTTGGAAATGACACCTCCGCACTCATAAAAGGTAAAGGTTTTGTGTTTTTGAAAGAAAAGGTCAAGGCTGGAAATGTTATGTATGTTGATGGCTTAAAGCATAATCTATTGAGTGTTAGTAAAAATGTGTGATCAAGGAAATGAAGTAATATTTCGATCAAATGGATGCATTGTTCGTGAGCTTGATACAGGAGAAACAGTGATCAAAGGCATAAGAACTCAAAATAATTTATACATACTCAAGGGAGGAAAATAACAATGTTATCTAAGCAAGAATGATGAACACTGGATATGGCACAGAAGATTGGGGCATCTAAGCTTCTCTCAGATAAGGAAAGCATGCAAATATCAAGCGGTTTGTGATCTCCCTGACATTAGAATTCCAGACAATACAATATGCAAATCATGTCAGTTTGGTAAGCAAACCAGAACTAATTTCCCTGAGAAGGAAGGATCAGCTAGCAGGCCACTTGAACTTGTCCATACTAATGTATGTGGTCCATCTAGGAAAAGGTCTCCTAGAGGAGAAGAATACTTTATATTGTTCATTGACGACTTTTCCAGGATGTGTTGGTTAGGACTTATGAAGCATAAAGATGAAGCTTTCGAAAATTTCAAAGCATTCAAATCCTTGGTTGAAAACGAATCAAATCGCAGAATCAAATGCCTCAGGTCATCGAGGAGGGGAATTTACCTCAAATGAATTTTTCAATTTTTGTGAAGAACATGGAATAAGAATGGAATTCTCGACTGCAAGGACTCCTCAGCAAAATGGAGTAGTGGAAAGGATGAACAGAACAGTTCAACAAATGGCTCGTGTTATGCTTGATGATTCTGGAACTCCCGCAACCTTCTAGGGTGAAGTTGCATTTGCTGCCATCACTATCCTCAACAAGACAAACGTCTGAGTGAACATCACTCAAACTCCTCATGAACTTTGGTATGGTAAGACTCCCACAGTAAAATACTTCAAAATTTTTGGAAGCAAATGCTACATCAAAAAGACTGATGAAAACCTTGGAAAATTTGAACCTAGAGAAAATGAAGGCATTCTTCTTGGTTACTCTCCCCACAGTAAAGCATATAAGTGTTACAATAAAAGATTTGGAAAAATTGTTGAAAGTATTGATGTAGTGGTTGATGAAGAAGGAAACATTCCAAGGCAACTAAAATCTGAAGAGTTCGAAGATGATGAGGATTATCCTTCTACAACAAATCAGACTCATGATGAAGAAGAAACCCATGAGGCACCAGAAGAACAGATAAGGATAGAAGAAAAGACTCCATCCAGGTATGTTCAAAAGAATCATCCAGAAACTCAAATTTTGGGGTAAAAGGAGGTAGGTGTACAAACAATAAGAACCATTTCAGAAGCTTCAAATTATCTAGCATTGATCTCCTCCACTGAACCACAAAATGTAAGAGAGGCATGCAAAGATGAATGCTGGGTAAAGGTCATGGAGGAAGAACTTGAGCAGATTGAAAAGAATAACACTTGGGAGTTGGTTCCTAGACCAAAAGATAAGAATGTCATAGGAACAAAATGGATATTCAAAAATAAGCTAAATGAAAATGGAGATGTGATTAGAAACAAGGCCAGACTTGTTTGTAAAGGGTATGCTCAAGAAGAAGGTATAGACTTTGAAGAAACTTTTGCATCAGTTGCTATACTTGAGGCATAAGAATTTTCCTTGCTCTTTCTAGCTTTCAGAAGTTCAAAGTATTTCAAAATGACGTGAAGTCTGCCTTCCTAAATGGAGACTTGGATGAAGAAGTATATATTGAGCAACTAGATGGGTTTATTCTTGGAAGTGATCGAAAACTTGTATGCAGACTCAAAAAGGCTCGCTATGGCCTTAAACAGGCTCCAAGGGCTTGGTATTATCAGTTGGATAAGTACCTCCATCAACAAGGTTTTACAAAAGGATCAACAAATAGCAATCTATATATAAAAAATTGCAATGATAAGTTGCTAATACTTGTTGTGTATGTTGTTGATATCATCTTTGGTAGCAATGAAGAAGACATGAGTCAAAATTTTGCCTTGGTGATGCAAAGAGAGTTTGAAATGTCCATGCTTGGTGAGCTCACATATTTTCTTGGTTTACAAGTCCAACAAAACAAAGACGGTATTTTTCTATCACAAACCAAGTATCTCAAGTAGATCTTGAAGAAATATGGGATGGAGGATTCGAAACCAGTATGTACCCCTATGGTAACAGGATGCAGCCTCAGCGCAAATGATGAATCAGCAACAGTGCATCAACCAACCTATAGATCCATGATTGGTAGTCTGCTCTATCTAACAGGTACCTGACTAGACATTATGCATGCAGTGGGAATAGTTGGAAGGTTTCAGGCAAAGCCAAAGGAAACTCATCTTCAAGCAGTTAAGATAATTTTCAAGTATCTTCAAGGAACTCAAAACTATGGCTTATGGTATCCTAGAAGTACAGATCTCACACTTCATGCATATACAGATGCAGATTGGGTAGGAAGCGTGGATGACAGAAAAAGAACTAGTGGTGGTGCATTCTTCATGGGTCGTAGATTAGTATCTTGGTTCAGCAAGAAACAGAGTTCAATTGCATTATCTACAGCTAAAGTAGAATATGTAGTTGTTGCATCTTGTTGCACACAACTCCTCTAGATGATGTAAACATTGCAAGACCTACAAATCACTTGTACTCCACCTATCTCCAATTTTTGTGATAATACAAGTGCAATCAGTATTTCAAAGAATCCTGTCATGCATTCAAAGACTAAGCACATACCTATCAAGTATCATTTTCTTCGGGAACAAGTGCTTGAACAAAAGGTTAAATTGGAATACGTTCCCTCTAAGGAACAAGTTGCTGACATACTCACCAAACCACTGCCCGGGGAGACATTTGAATACCTCAGACAAAATTTGGGGGTATTTGATGCATCATCTTGCTGTTGAATCTTGTCTGTTTCAGAGAAAAGTGGTTGTACTCGAGTTTCATGAGGAGGATCCGCGTACATAAGCCGATTTATGAAGATACAGTCGTGTATATGTTGGTCTAAAGAAAAACAGTGGGCCAGCTTCAGGATGAAAAGAGTCTGATATAGGTCTGGTAGAGACCATTTGGCACAGGTTCAGGGGGAGCATATTCTCTTCTAATAATGCATTGTTGGCATTATCTTAGAAGATCTTGGTTTACTTTCACAGTTGTTTTAATTTCAGGTGGAATAGGTGCATGAGGAAGAGCATGGTTGCTGGTCTAAATGATGATTGATGATTGACAGATGCTAGTCTTGCTATAGATATTTCGTCTCTATGTCATGTATTTCTTTTCTTATCAAGGCCATGTAACGGCCTATCTTAGTTTCCCCACTATGCCTGGGATTGATTAAGTAATTCTCTTGTTGTTATCATGTGTAAATTATTGGTGTATCCCCACTTGGTTGGGTAGATGAGTCAGTCCCCACTTGGTTGGGAGATGGATGTATGTATGAGTCTTTGGTGATAGGAAGTTCATTTATAATGTATAAAGTCATGTTTCTTTTGTAGAACATCTTCTTGCAAACCTTGCCTACAGTCAGGGGGAGCTTGGACAGCACAGCAGAGTGGAGATTTCAGCATGAATTCAGGGGGAGCATAACCCTTTGTCCTTGATGTCAAAGGGGGAGAATGATTTTGAGTGACTTGGGGTTGCCATCAAGTCCAAAGGGGGAGATTGTTGGCATTATGACATAGGTTTGACACTATGGCACAGGTGTTGTCCTTGATGGCAACTCACTCAAAAGGGCAGATCAGAGTTCAGGCTCTCAGAATGAAAGAAAATGAGGTATACGCAAGTTCCTCTTAACAAAATTGTGTATACACAAGGGTGTACCGATCAAAAAGAGCGTTACATATGCATGCACTTTCATGCAAAGAAAAGCGCGTACATGTGGGAAAACTTATGGTTGGTCCATGGTATTTAGTTCGACATATTTGAACCTATGGTTTTGGTCCTTGGTATTGCATCCAAAGTGTTGAATCCAGGTATTGAGTCCCTAGTGTTGGATCTCTATGGTTTTGGACCATGGTTTGAGTAAGGCCTAAGTCTATAAAAAGGGAAGGAGATCATTTGGCAATGTATCAACTGAAGCATTGAATATCTTATGAAGAGCAAGATCTAGAATACTGTCATTGGGTTATGGTGCATAACTAGATCTGAATCAAGAAGGAACCTAAGCGTAAGGAGAAGGATAAGTTCTATTGATGGGTCAAGATCTTAAGGCGGTTTGAAGAGAAGTATCTTTGTGTAATTTTTGATCTGTTATATTTGGCGCATGACGTGATCTATAAATATGATAATCTGGGTATAACTATTGTCTGAATAAGTAAAAAGGATAAATTATCTTTTATAGATCTGTGCGCAGGTTCAGCGCAGCAGAGGCGTGTATACACGTTGGGCCACTAACTTAAAACAGCGTATACGTTGGTTGGCCTTGATACAAAAGCGTATGCACGCAGGTTTCACATATTGAAGTAGCGTACATCTCATGAAATATGTTTTAGCTGCTTCTATTTATTGCTGCAGTGTTCTGGGTTCAGAATTGGTGTTTGGTTACTGGTACTATTTTCTGGTTACAGCATTCTGAGAAGTTATTGGTTGATTCAGTATTTGTTTGTACAAAGGAGTTTGGTTAATGCAGATATACTTGATGTTTGATTGATATTCATGGATCCAGTCTGAAAATTTATGAAACGTGGTCCCTAGAAGAAAAGAGAAGGTTGTAGCCTTCTGTAGGTCAGCACCTACGTACTAGTACCTCAGCTAGTACAAGAGCTAAGGGGGTTGTAGCTCCCTTCCAGGAGAAGCTAGAGAACGAGAGAAGGTTGTAGCCTTCTGCAGGTAGCAGCTTGCGTACTGGTATAAGACTGCACCAGTACAGAAACATTGTAAAAAGAAGTTTCTAATTGAAAGAAGATAGAGACGAATTGTAGCAGGTGGTTTTCACCCACATTGGGTTTCCACCTTATATCTTGTGTTCTTATGTGTGATTGCCTGTTCTGTTTTACTGTTCCTGGTTACTGTTCATATGGTTTGATGCACAGATTAATGATCAACATCTGAAGAATAATTTAAATTACAAGTCTACTTATATACGCTTGTTTCCTTAACTGAAGTTGTGTACATACGCGGTATTTACTAACTGAAGTAGTGTATACAAATCTGATTGTGAAATGAAAAATAATTGACCTGATAATACTGATTCACCCCCCCTCTCAGTATTATTTCCAACACAAGTATTTGTCAATACATTATATATTCATAATGATTGTTTGTCACATTTTTGAACTAAATTATATTTGTGAGATTCCATATAGTTTATGGTCAACATAGAATATGTTCATCTCCCAACATTTTGATTAATCCATTTTTTGAGTAGTTTTTTTTATTTCTATTATATTAATCTAATTTTTTTAGTGTCCCAATTGGCATGGGGCACCATGAAAATGATCTAGGTCACCTGATCCACCTCATTGGTAGCCAAGTGTTGTGGAATAAGATTACTAGAAGGCACCCCAATGCATAGCTCTAAATGTTATGCCATTGAATCAGACAAGAGGAATACACCTTTATGCAAGAAGGAAATGAAGGGGCTATCGCACATTCATGGCACACTTGAAGAGATAAAGAAAATGTGAATCATGGGAATGATGACTTGATCTATCTACCTTAAAATTTGTATGTGGGAAATTTCCCTAAATTTATAGCACCTTTACATGATCATGCCATCCCTTAATGGAAAAATCCCTTAGTTTAAGTGAGATATTTGTGGTAATTTTCCATATTCATCCACTAATCTCTTACTAGCTTGTCTAATTGTCCCAGCTCACTTTTAGTTTTAGAATTTGGTTTTAGTTCATAATAGCCTTGACTCTATGGCCTCTCATTTTGCTTACATGAGCAAAACCCCTCACTCTATTTGAAAGGGAAGAATGCTCTATATCCAACTAGGGATAAAGAAAATTCCATCACTATTGCTTCGACTTATCTTAGAACAACTCTGCTTTGCCTCTAAAATATTGTGCATGTTGTTGAAGAAAAGGTTGAAATTTCCATAGCCTTACTGGAAAAAGCGGAGGTCAAGGCCATGATTCTTGACTTCATTTTTTATCCATGTTCAAGCCGCACTAGGGAAGAAAAATTCTACTGCACAAGGAAGATATATTGGCACAAAAAGGCATTTTTGGCCCATGTTCGAGCATCTTATGATAATGAATAGAAGGATGTTTGCGACCATGTGGAGCTAGTCAAAAATGATTACTTCCGTGTCTTGGTTGGTCATGAAGCATGGTGAAAAAATTCAAGTTGAAACTCCTATATCTTCTAAGGAAACTCCAATTATTCTCCATTCCTCTTCTAAAAGAGTTAGTTACAACACTCCTCTCTAATCTTTGAGCTTTCATGGAGTTATTCTTTTCCAAATAAACTTATCTTTTATCTGTCACTCGTTAGTATTATAATCCTAGTTTCTTTTAGGGAAAGCCCTTCAATATGATTGTTATTTGTCATTTGTCATTTGAATTCTTAAGCCTAGTTTCTACTTTTGGATAAATCCATATCGTGTTTTGAGCAAGTTTGTTTTGTTTTTAGACAAATCCATATGGTGTTTTCAGTATGTTTAACCATAAATTTTATTTACATATTTTAATTTTCTAATAAAATAATTGAATTTTTTTTCTATTTTATTATAATAAACCATTTTATATTACATTAACCCATTAAAATAATTGATTTTTTTTTGTATTTTATTATAATAAACCATTTTATATTTACATTAACCCATTTTCCATGTCTTTTTATATTTCTATTATATTAATATAAATTCAATTTTACCTTTTTCTATTACATTATATTAATAAAAAATTTAATTATATTATATTAATAATTTTTTTAATAAAATAATTGAATGGTTTTTTCTATTTTATTATAATAAACCTTTTTATATTATGTTAACCCATTTTTCATAGCTTTTCCTATTTCTATTATATTAATATAAATTCTATTTTACCTTTTTCTATTATATTATATTAATAAATTCTTTTAATTATATTATATAAATAATTCTTTTAATTTAAAGTTAAAATTAATAAATTATAATTATTTTTAAATAATTTTCAAGTAAAAAAACTTGTAAAATGAATTTATATTCATTATTAAAATATAAAAAGCTATACCAATAGCATTGAGAAAGGCCCTGCTTACATCTTTGCGTGAGATGCACTTAATAGAAAATGAGGAGAGAAGTACTTCGAATAAAAATGAGAAAATAGCCGAGAGGAAAATAGGAACTAGAGATTCAAAGAAATGGGGACCTTTTGATAAAGCCAAAATTTTAGAATAACCTGATGCCCAGTTATTCTTAAAACATATCTTTCTTTTTGGTTGCACGGACTATTTCTGCCTTGCAATGGCGGGTCTGGCAAAGTATCCTGCCTTCAAGACTATAAGAATGGAAATTACATCAAAACCAATATGGCAGTAAAGAAGCCAAGTTGAAGAGCTGTGAATCACATAAGCTCAGCATTCTGTGTGTTGCTGCCAACATCATATTTTTGTGTGTGCAAGCATTAGGATTTGTCATAAGTCATGGGTCAAGTCTGGGTTCAAGTCTGGAGTAAATGTATTGATTTCGGAAATATGTGAAATATAATAATTTTTTTTGGTTTCTATATTAATTTTGTATAGAAAATTTTAAAGATAGAAATTTATCTTAAAGTTTAGAAACTTCTAAAAGTATAACTAATCCAAAAATATTTTGGATATTTTATCTTTTGAAGTTTCTGCGAGTTTCATGATTATGTTATATAGCATATCTTCTGGATACATCGCATTAAATTTCTTTATAATCGATGTTTCGAACCAGCGATGGTGATTCATCTTCACTGGTTCATTTTCAGGATGTGAAAGATTGTTGAAAATAAACAACCATTGCTGATTTGAAATATCGATTATAAAAAAACCTAATACGATGTATCCAAAAAATATACTACATAATTTTAGATATTCTTATAAAACTATTTAAATTTCTAATCATTTTATATATTGTCCCTTTAAAATTTTAATGATTTTAAAAATAAAATAATTTTATATTATAAAATATGAGCAAATCATTTAAAAATAATAATAATTCTTTTCAAAAATTATTAAAAAATCACTTACCGATATTAACTCCTAAAATTTTCATTGATGCTATGATACAGACCGCGTCTCACAAGAGTATGTGACTAAGATTATAGACGCTGCATTTGACAGTTTGCCCGGTGGAAACGATAAGAAGAAATCTGTGACCTTTGAGCAGCTGCATGAAACAACAATTGAAATGTTCAAGTAGGCTTGTAAAATTAGGGCAAAAGTCTGCAACTCTAAATTTCATTTCTTCTCTGTGGTTGAAGATCCTTTCTTCCTTATTTTTTTCTCTTTCCTTCTGATTTTTTTGAACAGGAAACTCAACGAGATAGGTGTTGCCCGCTGGGTTCCTCCATCAAAGGAAACCATGGTCAAAATGATGGAGGTCTGTAATAGTTTATTTGTATGGTATATTTATTAATTTTTAGACCAGTGTGATTGACTTTGATTATTTGAAAAACAGCTTTATTATTTATTTTTTTAATAAATTTGTTTTGAAATTTTGTTAGAATTATAAATTTGAGATAGGAAAATTTTTATAATTCGAATATTTTAAAAGTCTTTAATAATTTTAATTTAAATAATAATAAGAAAATTACAATTTTAATTAAAAATTTGATTCTCGGATTCCTTTCCAAAGTGAAATTTAAACATGGGTGGATACCAACTACATGCAGGAATATGATTTAGACAAAAATAAGGAAATAGATCGCGAAGAATTCCACGGGTTTGTCGGAAAATTCTCGAGACATCTGGTAAAAACATACGCAAGAGAAATACTGATTGTGACAGTAGCAGTCCCTGCTGCGGCGATGTTGACAAAGAGGGCCGCTCGGCAACTACCCAGTGCAGTTTTTTATGCATCTGCCATGGTTGCTACTCTGTTAATCAGAAGCAAGTTTTTCAAGAAATAAAATCTCCGGGCCGAATGTTGAATCTGAGAGCAAATGGTTGAAGGTCCTCTTAAATATATAAGAGATATGTGATATCTGCTTTCAAAAAATGTAAAATGTTGATGTAGCACATCTAATTGTTGTTCCTAGTATGAATTAATAACTCTGAAGGATATTCGACTGTTGATAGAAATTTAGATTATTATCATATAATTACAGGAAGATAAACCACTGTAATTAAATATAAGAAAATCACATTTTTCTAATCAAAATATTAAGATAGTTATAAGGTTTAAGTTGTTGTCAACATTCAAATTGAGTAAATTTCATAACTTATATTTATTATTCCAACTATTTTTCCCATTTTAAACAAAATAAAGTAAAAATACATTAGAATAAACTTTATTTTAATTCAAATATTATTAGATTTATATAGTTTTGTTTCTCTTGATACTTCATCCCGGTTGAATTTCTCTCCCATCATCAAACCTCGACTCTCGATACCATTTACATGGTTGACTGACTTATATCAATTCAATATTATACTCATGATACGGTTTGGACACCGCCATAGCCATTATTAATCCTTGCCCTATCACGGATTAGTGAAAACATTTAAAAATGGTGTAAATTTCATATATTACTCTATTTAATTGAAAAGTTATATATCCATATATATAATTTGTTTTTTAATTAATTGAAAAGTAATTATACGAATATGTTACTTTTTTAAATATGAATATGTTTATGAAATTATAAATTATTTTAACATATAAATGTTTTAAAATTAAAAATATATATATTTTTGATATATCAATATGTCTATGAAATTATAAATTATTTTAACATATAAATATTTATATTTATATATGATAAATAGTTTAAAATTTATAAGTGTATATTTTTAATGTGTTATTACAAGTAACTTATTTCTTTTAGGTTAGAAAGAGATTTTTTAGGTAAATAAATAAATTGGTGATGAATGTATTTATCTAATTGATTGGGAGGTGTTTGGTAAAGGTAGCAAAGTGGGTCTCGGACACGATCACAAGCCACTACTACCAGTGCATGCATATCATTGACATATATTAATATTTGAAGCTACTCTCAATAGAAATGAGGCAGAAAAGAGATTCTCTTAATGTTGGAAGAAATGCAGCTCAATATGCACTCAATGGTTTGTAGGATCATACAATAGAAAATCACTTAAGTACATCCACCTTAACCTAGGTTGGTCTCCTAGATGCAATAAGGAGCCCATTCCTATAAAGACTTATGAATCTAATAAGTCTTAGAGATAGTTTCCTCTTTTTCAGTTTTTAGTTCTATGTTTTTCTTATTAGTATAAGAATGACCATAGAGGCATAGCATATGAGACTTGTGTATATAATGTTATGTTTGCTTAAACATCAGGGAACTTTTTATTTAGTTACTACTAAAATTAAAGTTTTTTCTTTGGCCTAGTTTCAGTGGTAGGTCAAGACATACTTCAATCTATTTAGATGTATACTCTTGAATTCCATGAACACAAATTCTATCTTACCAAAAAAAAAACTACTCTCATTTATAATGGATCTAATCATGAATCTAATCTCTGGAAATATATATATATATATATATATATATATATATATATATATATATATATATATATATATATATATATATATACAAAAGTTATATGAATGTCAAATATTTAACTCCTAACTTAATTTTGTTTAAATTCATGCAGTTTTCGAAGATTTCAGGTATTTTGCCAATAAACTTATAGTAGAAAATGTAGTTCCTACTAAGATAAGTGCAAGGCATCTAAGATACATGAAGAGTGAATTCCACAATGGGTAAAGATGTGAGAGGATGTGGGGATGAGATCAACGCATTCAACACACAATTTAAAATTTTCATGAGTAACCATAAGTTGTGGCTAAGGTTGGGTTAAAAGTTATGATTGAGATTAGATCATTAAATTATTTTTTTATTTATCTCAATGTTTTTAGAGTGGAAAAAATTGGAGGAATCAATTTGTAGGGTCATTCTAGAAATGATCCCAATTTGGAAAATTGCCTAAAATACTTGAGATCTATTTTAAGGCCTCAAATGGTGTAAGAATCACCTCAATTAGAAATTGTATGAGAAATATATGCCTTTCACAAGTTGACCTACCAAGTCAATCACCATGGCATGAGTGGAGTTGGGTTTGTTACTCACACATGTGAAGCTAGCCATGTGTAGGATTTCAAGAAGTCTCTAGAAGATCCAAGAACCTTACCACTAGTTGAGGATTGAGCTATCAAGCTATGTTAAATACTAGACTACTAAAAGGAGTAGGTGTCCCATTCAATGTTATTGTATTTTGCTCCATAGTTGAGAAACACAACTAAGAGTAAGAAGCTAGGGAGCAAAAAAAAAAAAAATTGTAACAATCTTGCAAGCCATAACTCTCAATTAACTCCCTAGGGAGAACCTCTTTCTATATACTTACACATTTCCATAACAAAAGAAATAAAGCAAAAAGGCCTCACCTTTTATTAAATTTTATCTCATTTGATTTTCTCAATATAAAATTTATATTTATTTATAAATTTCATATATATAAAATAATTATATAATTATTCTTTAGATTTTATAAATTCAAATAAAATATTCAAAACTAAAAAATCTAAAATTTAAAGAAAATAATCCTTTATTATATACATTTCAATTAATTTATCAAATATATTATAACAAATTGTTTTATACATCTCAATTAATTTATCAAATATATTATAACAAATTGCTTTAGTGAAATATCCATAAAAATATACACATCAAAATATTTATCAAATATAATAAGTAATAGTGCAGGTTGCGCCCTAATAGTGAAATAGGAACATGAAATTTTTAATAACCAATCAAACTAAAATTGAGATGGTTAGGTTAAATTGTCGTTAATCGTATTCACTCACATCCATGAATTCATATGCATGCTTGAAAATTCTAATAGTTGAATTTCATGTATTAGTTGTTATGATTATATTATCCTTCAAAATGATGAAAATATATTGTCATTTTTCCTCAAATTTTTATCGTGTTACTTCCATCCATATGTAATAGGTTTGTTATGCATCGAAATAAAATAGTTTAATAACATTCACCGGCTAATATTTTGTATCATTTCATACCATGCATTTCTCAAGTTAGTAATAAATATTTTGCATCATTTCACCAAATGGATGAATATGAATATTTATATAATGTATTTTTCATTTTTGATACCAAAGGGATGAATATGAATATTTATATAATGTATTTTTCATTTTTGATATCATAATATATTTAGTATAGATTTATTTTAATTTCAGTTTTATTAAGTATAGAGATATTAAATTTATGAAAATGCCAAAAAAAATTAGTGTAAAATTTGAGGAAAAGTTTATACTTTAAAAAATTGATTCCTCTCATATCTAGATAGATTTTTAGTTAATATGGATCTATGCTTAATTTTAATAATATTATTGATATTATATAAATTTCGCATCTATATACATCATTATTGTCATTTTTAATTTTATTAAACTTTGATTTAATTTCTATGGAATATGTCATTTAGGGTTATCTTGGGTGGTTAGGTAGAATGATTGCTATCTTCCCAAAACAAGTTCAATTCTCTTTCACCCCCCCCCCCCCTCAGAATTATTTCCAACAATTGGTACCAGAGCAGGTCCTTCAGAAGAAGCTTGATCACTTGAAGGAAGATCTATCATCATGAGCAACTACGAAAAAGAAGCATCAATCAGGCCACCAATTTTTTATGGGAGCAGCTTCGTCTATTGGAAGGTAAGAATCACTTTCTATCTTCAATCTCTTGGTAGAGAAGTTTGGGATATTGTGGAAATAGGATACATATTTCCATCAGCAACTCCTATAGATACAGCTGGTAAGAAGCAATATGAAACAAATGCAAAGGATGTCAATACTCTATTAGGGAGCCTATCTCAATCAGAATTCGTCAAGGTTATGCAGCTCAAAACCACAAAAGAAATATGGGACAAGATCATTCTGAGCTATGAATGATATGAACAGGTAAAACGAGCAAAACTACAAACTTTCAGAATTCAATATGAAAATCTCAGAATGCACAATGATGAAAGCGTGGCTAACTATTTCCTACGTATAGATGAGATTGTTAATTGTATGAAAAACTTGGGTGAAGAAATAAAAGAAGTTGTTTTGGTTGAAAAGATTCTAAGATCTTTGTCTCCTAAGTTTGATTCAAAAGTTCTGCCATAGAAGAAAAACAAAATCTACAGAGTATTACCATGTCACAGCTGCACGGAATTCTAACTGCTTACGAAATGAGAAAAGGGGGACTATCAGACAGGAGAGAAGCTACATTCAAAGCCTCAGGAAAAGGAGATTACAATGAGTCATGACATATGTCAGAAGAAGAGGAAGAATCAAATTTTGTCAAGAACCTTCAACGGGGAACTGGAAGATTCAGAAGTAAGCTGCCTTTCAAATGCTTTTCTTGTGGAAGAGTTGGTCATTATGCTGTCAAGTGTCCTCATAAAGATAAACTTGACAAAGGTAAGGAACTAGTTAGATGGAATAGAAAACAGAATGTAAGTGAGATATTATACACATGAAGACATTGATGGATATTCAAATAGTGATGAAGATGAACAACGTAATGATTACAGACTTTTGATGGCTTTTGAAGATGATGATTTCTTGGATGCTATAGATGAAGAAGGTATCTATGAAGAAATTTCTAAACTCAAAATTTGTTTAGAAGAAAAGAATATAATTATAGATACTCTCACATTCCAACTTGCTGAAAGAGAAAAACACAATGAAAAGTTAGAATGTGAAATTGTGGGACTTAGACAAGATATTGAGAACTCAAAAGCTCTTAATCTTAGATTTGCTAAGGGATCTGAAACTTTAGATGAGATTATCAAAGTGCAGTATTCTCCTCTAATCAAGACAGGTCTTGGATATATTGAAGAAGCATCCCAAGCACAGAAGCAAGCAAAGAAGCCATCCACCTCCAAAAGTTATCTTGATGCAGCAAGAAAAAGTGAACAGGTTGACAATCAACAGCAAAAGCTTAATGCAGATCACCAAGTAAATCAGGGACAATTTGCTTCAAGAATGAATAAAGATTACCAAGTAAATCGGGGGCAATCTACTTCAAGGATGAACAGAAGCTTCAACCAACCACAGGTAAATCATTCTCAATTTTCCTCAAGAATGAATGTCAATGGAAACTACAATCATTTGGTTGGTAGGTTTGATAATCGCAGAAATTTCTTCAATGGCCAATGTTTCTCTTGTCATAACTTTGATCACAAAGCTGCTCAATGTGTTTCCTACAAGACCATCATGACTAGAGAAGCTCAAAAACAAAGGAGTATGACTAGGATCATGAAAAGGACCTACAATAATGTTCCTGCTCTTGAGAATGAAGTAGAATGTTCTATTTGTAACAACTTTGGTCATGAAGATTATGAATGCAGGAGTAGGTTTCGGCAAACAACTTAGAAGGAGCAAGTTTCAATGAATTCTAAAACATGGAGAAAGAAAGAATTGCAACCAGAAAGATGTGGCATAGCCTTATATGCGGAAGGATAGGAAAATCAGTGGTACATCAACAATGGATGCTCGAAACATATGACAATTGATAAAGAAAAACTTCAGTCATATAGTGCCTTAGAAAAGGAAAAGAAGGTCTCATTTGGAAATGACACCCCCGCACTCATAAAAGGTAAAGGTTTTGTGTTTTTGAAAGAAAAGGTCAAGGCTGGAAATGTTATGTATGTTGATGGCTTAAAGCATCATCTATTGAGTGTTAGTAAAATGTGTGATCAAGGAAATGAAGTAATATTTCGATCAAATGGATGCATTGTTCGTGAGCTTGATACAGGAGAAACAGTGATCAAAGGCATAAGAACTCAAAATAATTTATACATACTCAAGGGAGGACAACAACAATGCTATCTAAGCAACAATGATGAACACTGGCTATGGCACAGAAGATTGGGGCATCTAAGCTTCTCTCAGATAAGGAAAGCATGCAAATATCAAGCGGTTTGTGATCTCCCTGACATTAGAATTCCAGACAATACAATATGCAAATCATGTCAGTTTGGTAAGCAAACCAGAACTAATTTCCCTGATAAGGAAGGATCAGCTAGCAGGCTACTTGAACTTGTCCATACTAATGTATATGGTCCATCTAGGAAAAGGTCTCCCAGAGGAGAAGAATACTTTATATTGTTCATTGACGACTTTTCCAGGATGTGTTGGTTAGGACTTATGAAGCATAAAGATGAAGCCTTCGAAAAGTTCAAAGCATTCAAAGCCTTGGTTGAAAACGAATCAAATCGCAGAATCAAATGCCTCAGGTCATCGAGGAGGGGAATTTACCTCAAATGAATTTTTCAATTTTTGTGAAGAACATGGAATAAGAATGGAATTCTCAACTGCAAGGACTCCTCAGAAAAATGGAGTAGTGGAAAGGATGAACATAACAGTTCAACAAATGGCTCGTGTTATGCTTGATGAGTCTGGAACTCCCGCAACCTTCTGGGGTGAATTTGCATTTTCTGCCATCACTATCCTCAACAAGACAAACGTCTGAGTGAACATCACTCAAACTCCTCATGAACTTTGGTATGGTAAGACTCCCACAGTAAAATACTTCAAAATTTTTGGAAGCAAATGCTACATCAAAAAGACTAATGAAAACCTTGGAAAATTTGAACCTAGAGCAAATGAAGGCATTCTTCTTGGTTACTCTCCCCACAGTAAAGCATATAAGTGTTACAATAAAAGACTTGGAAAAATTGTTGAAAGTATTGATGTAGTGGTTGTTGAAGAAGGAAACATTCCAAGGCAAGTAAAATCTGAAGAGTTCGAAGATGATGAGGATTATCCTTCTACAACAAATCAGACTCATGATGAAGAAGAAACCCATGAGGCACCAGAAGAACATGTAAGGATAGAAGAAAAGACTCCATCCAGGTATGTTCAAAAGAATCATCCAGAAACTCAAATTTTGGGGCAAAAGGAGGTAGGTGTACAAACAATAAGAACCATTTCAGAAGCTTCAAATTATCTAGCATTGATCTCCTCCACTGAACCACAAAATGTAAGAGAGGCATGCAAAGATGAATGCTGGGTAAAGGCCATGGAGGAAGAACTTGAGCAGATTGAAAAGAATAACACTTGGGAGTTGGTTCCTAGACCAAAAGATAAGAATGTCATAGGAACAAAATGGATATTCAAAAATAAGCTAAATGAAAATGGAGATGTGATTAGAAACAAGGCCAGACTTGTTTGTAAAGAGTATGCTCAAGAAGAAGGTATAGACTTTGAAGAAACTTTTGCACCAGTTGCTATACTTGAGGCATAAGAATTTCCCTTGCTCTTTCTAGCTTTCAGAAGTTCAAAGTATTTCAAAATGACGTGAAGTCTGCCTTCCTAAATGGAGACTTGGATGAAGAAGTATATATTTAGCAACTAGATGGGTTTATTCTTGGAAGTGATCGAAAACTTGTATGTAGACTCAAAAAGGCTCTCTATGGCCTTAACAGGCTCCAAGGGCTTGGTATTATCAGTTGGATAAGTACCTCCATCAACAAGGTTTTACAAAAGGATCAACAGATAACAATCTATATATAAAAATTGACAATGATAAGTTGCTAATACTTGTTGTGTATGTTGATGATATCATCTTTGGTAGCAATGAAGAAGACATGAGTCAAAATTTTGCCTTGGTGATGCAAAAAGAGTTTGAAATGTCCATGCTTGGTGAGCTCACATATTTTCTTGGTTTACAAGTCCAACAAAACAAAGACGGTATTTTTCTATCACAAACCAAGTATCTCAAGCAGATCTTGAAGAAATATGGGATGGAGGATTCGAAACCAGTATGTACCCCTATGGTAACAGGATGCAGCCTCAGCGCAAATGATGAATCAGCAACAGTGCATCAACCAACCTATAGATCCATGATTGGTAGTCTGCTCTATCTAACAGGTACCTGACCAGACATTATGCATGCAGTGGGAATAGTTGGAAGGTTTCAGGCAAAGCCAAAGGAAACTCATCTTCAAGCAGTTAAGATAATTTTCAAGTATCTTCAAGGAACTCAAAACTATGGCTTATGGTATCCTAGAAGTATAGATCTCACACTTCATGCATATAAAGATGCAAATTAGGCAGGAAGCGTGGATGACAGAAAAAGAACTAGTGGCGGTGCATTCTTCATGGGTCGTAGATTAGTATCTTGGTTCAGCAAGAAACAGAGTTCAATTGCATTATCTACAGATGAAGCAGAATATGTAGCTGTTGCATCTTGTTGCACACAACTCCTCTGGATGATGCAAACATTGCAAGACCTACAAATCACTTGTACACCACCTATCTCCATTTTTTCTGATAATACAAGTGCAATCAGTATTTCAAAGAATCCTGTCATGCATTCAAAGACTAAGCACATACCTATCAAGTATCATTTTCTTCGGGAACAAGTGCTTGAACAAAAGGTTAAATTGGAATACGTTCCCTCTAAGGAACAAGTTGCTGACATACTCACCAAACCACTGCCCAGGGAGACATTTGAATACCTCAGACAAAATTTGGGGGTAGTTGATGCATCATCTTGCTGTTGAATCTTGTCTGTTTCAGAGAAAAGTGGTTGTACTCGAGTTTCATGAGGAGGATCCGTGTACATAAGCCGGTTTATGAAGATACAGTCGTGTATATGTTGGTCTAAAGAAAAACAGTGGACCAGCTTCAGGATGAAAAGAGTCTGATATAGGTCTGGTAGAGACCATTTGGCACAGGTTCAGGGGGAGCATATTCTCTTCTAATAATTCATTGTTGGCATTATCTTAGAAGATCTTGGTTTACTTTCACAGTCGTTTTAATTTCAGGTGGAACAGGTGCATGAGGAAGAGCATGGTTGCTTGTCTAAATGATGATTGAGGGTTATGATGATTGATGATTGACAGATGCTAGTCTTGCTATAGATATTTCGTCTCTATGTCATGTATTTCTTTTCTTATCAAGGCCATGTAACGGCCTATCTTGGTTTCCCCACTATGCCTGGGATTGATTAAGTAATTCTCTTGTTGTTATCATGTGTAAATTATTGGTGTATCCCCACTTGGTTGGGTAGATGAGTCAGTCCCCACTTGGTTGGGAGATGGATGTATGTATGAATCTTTGGTGATAGGAAGTTCATTTATAATGTATAAAGTCATGTTTCTTTTGTAGAACATCTTCTTGCAAACCTTGCCTACAGTCAGGGGGAGCTTGGACAGCACAGCAGAGCAGAGATTTCAGCATGAATTCAGGGGGAGCATAACCCTTTGTCCTTGATGTCAAAGGGGGGGAATGATTTTGAGTGACTTGGGGTTGCCATCAAGTCCAAAGGGGGAGATTGTTGGCATTATGACATAGGTTTGGCACTATGGCACAGGTGTTGTCCTTGATGGCAACTCACTCAAAAGGGCAGATCACAGTTCAGGCTCTCAGAATGAAAGAAAATGAGGTATACGCAAGTTCCTCTTAACAAAATTGCGTATACACACAGGTGTACCGATCAAAAGGAGCGTTACATATGCATGCACTTTCATGCAAAGAAAAGCGCGTACATGTGGGAAAACTTATGGTTGGTCCATGGTATTTAGTTCGACATATTTGAACCTATGGTTTTGGTCCTTGGTATTGCATCCAAAGTGTTGAATCCAGGTATTGAGTCCCTAGTGTTGGATCTCTATGGTTTTGGACCATGGTTTGAGTAAGGCCTAAGTCTATAAAAAGGGAAGGAGATCATTTGGCAATGTATCAACTGAAGCATTGAATATCTTATGAAGAGCAAGATCTAGAATACTGTCATTGGGTTATGGTGCATAACTAGATCTGAATCAAGAAGGAACCTAAGCGTAAGGAGAAGGATAAGTTCTATTGATGGGTCAAGATCTTAAGGCGGTTTGAAGAGAAGTATCTTTGTGTAATTTTTGATCTGTTATATTTGGCGCATGACGTGATCTATAAATATGATAATCTAGGTATAACTATTGTCTGAATAAGTAAAAAGGATAAATTATCTTTTATAGATCTGTGCGCAGGTTCAGTGCAGCAGAGGTGCGTATACACGTTGGGCCACTAACTTAAAACAACGTATACGTTGGTTGGCCTTGATATAGAAGCGTATGCACGCAGGTTTCACATATTGAAGTAGCGTACATCTCATGAAATATGTTTTAGCTGCTTCTATTTATTGCTGCAGTGTTCTGGGTTCAGAATTGGTGTTTGGTTACTGGTACTGTTTTCTGGTTACAACATTCTGAGAAGTTATTGGTTGATTCAGTATTTGTTTGTACAAAGGAGTTTGGTTAATGCAGATATACTTGATGTTTGATTGATATTCATGGATCCAGTCTGAAAATTTATGAAACATGGTCCCTGGAAGAAAAGAGAAGGTTGTAGCCTTCTGTAGGTCAGCACCTACGTACTAGTACCTCAGCTAGTACAAGAGCTAAGGGGGTTGTAGCTCCCTTCAAGGAGAAGCTGGAGAACGAGAGAAGGTTGTAGCCTTCTGGAGGGAGCAGCTTGCGTACTGGTATAAGACTGCACCAGTACAGAAACATTGTAAAAAGAAGTTTCTAATTGAAAGAAGATAGGGACAAATTGTAGCAGGTGGTTTTCACCCACATTGGGTTTCCACCTTATATCTTGTGTTCTTATGTGTGATTTCCTGTCCTGTTTTACTGTTCATATGGTTTGATGCACAGATTAATGATCAACATCTGAAGAATAATTTAAATTACAAGTCTACTTATATACGCTTGTTTCCTTAACTGAAGTTGCGTACATACGCGGTATTTACTAACTGAAGTAGTGTATACAAATCTAATTGTGAAATGAAAAATAATTGACCTGATAATACTGATTCACCCCCCCCCCCCCCCCCCTCTCGTTATTATTTCCAACACAAGTATTCGTCAATACATTATATATTCATAATGATTGTTTGTCACATTTTCGAACTAAATTATATTTGTGAGATTCCATATAGTTTATGGTCAACATAGAATATGTTCATCTCCCAACATTTTGATTAATCCATTTTTTGAGTAGTTTTTTTTATTTCTATTATATTAATCTAATTTTTTTAGTGTCCCAATTGGCATGGGGCACCATGAAAATGATCTAGGTCACCTGATCCACCTCATTAGTAGCCAACTGTTGTGGAATAAGATTACTAGAAGGCACCCCAATGCATAGCTCTAAATGTTATGCCATTGAATCAGACAAGAGGAATACACCTTTATGCAAGAAGGAAATGAAGGGGCTATCGCACATTCATGGCACACTTGAAGAGATAAAGAAAATGTGAATCATGGGAATGATGACTTGATCTATCTACCTTAAAATTTGTATGTGGTAAATTTCCCTAAATTTATAGCACCTTTACATGATCATGCCATCCCTTAATGGAAAAATCCCTTAGTTTAAGGGAGATATTTGTGGTAATTTTCCATATTCATCCACTAATCTCTTACTAGCTTGTCTAATTGTCCCAGCTCACTTTTAGTTTTAGAATTTGGTTTTAGTTCATAATAGCCTTGACTCTATGGCCTCTCATTTTGCTTACATGAGCAAAACCCCTCACTCTATTTGAAAGGGAAGAATGCTCTATATCCAACTAGGGATAAAGAAAATTCCATCACTATTGCTTCGACTTATCTTAGAACAACTCTGCTTTGCCTCTAAAATATTGTGCATGTTGTTGAAGAAAAGGTTGAAATTTCCATAGCCTTACTGGAAAAAGCGGAGGTCAAGGCCATGATTCTTGACTTCATTTTTTATCCAGGTTCAAGCCGCACTAGGGAAGAAAAATTCTACTGCACAAGGAAGATATATTGGCACAAAAAGGCATTTTTGGCCCATGCTCGAGCATCTTATGATAATGAATAGAAGGATGTTTGCGACCATGTGGAGCTAGTCAAAAATGATTACTTCCATGTCTTGGTTGGTCATGAAGCATGGTGAAAAAATTCAAGTTGAAACTCCTATATCTTCTAAGGAAACTCCAATTATTCTCCATTCCTCTTCTAAAAGAGTTAGTTACAACACTCCTCTCTAATCTTTAAGCTTTCATGGAGTTATTCTTTTCCAAATAAACTTATCTTTTATCTAGTATTATAATCCTAGTTTCATTTAGGGAAAGCCCTTCAATATGATTGTTATTTGTCATTTGTCATTTGTCATTTGAATTCTTAAGCCTAGTTTCTACTTTTGGATAAATCCATATAGTGTTTTAAGCAAGTTTGTTTTGTTTTTAGACAAATCTATATAGTGTTTTCAGTATGTTTAACCATAAATATTTATATACATATTTTAATATTCTAATAAAATAATTGAATTTTTTTCTATTTTATTATAATAAACCATTTTATATTACATTAACCCATTAAAATAATTGAATTTTTTTGGTATTTTATTATAATAAACCATTTTATATTACATTAACCCATTTTTCATGTCTTTTTATATTTCTATTATATTAATATAAATTCAATTTTACCTTTTTCTATTACATTATATTAATAAATTCTTTTAATTATATTAGATTAATAATTTTTTTAATAAAATAATTGAATGTTTTTTTTTCTATTTTATTATAATAAACTATTTTATATTATGTTAACCCATTTTTCATGGCTTTTTCTATTTCGATTATATTAATATAAATTCAATTTTACCATTTTCTATTATATTATTTTAATAAATTCTTTTAATTATATTATATTAATAAATTCTTTTAATTTAAAGTTAAAATTAATAAATTATAATTATTTTTAAATAATTTATAAGTAAAAAAAACTTGTAAAATGAATTTATATTCATTATTAAAATATAAAAAGCTATACCAATAGCATTGAGAAAGGCCCTGCTTACATCTTTGCCTGAGATGCACTTAATAGAAAATGAGGAGAGAAGTACTTCGAATAAAAATGAGAAAATAGCCGAGAAGAAAATAGAAACTAGAGATTCAAAGAAATGGGAACCTTTTGATAAAGCCAAAATTTTAGAATAACCTCATGGCCAGTTATTCTTAAAACATATCTTTCTTTTTGGTTGCACGGACTATTTCTGCCTTGCAATGGCGGTTCTGGCAAAGTATTCTGCCTTCAAGACTATAAGAATGGAAATTACATCAAAACCAATATGGCAGTAAAGAAGCGAAGTTGAAGAGCTGTGAATCACATAAGCTCAGCATTCTGTGTGTTGCTGCCAACATCATATTTTTGTGTTTGCAAGCATTAGGATTTGTCATAAGTCATGGGTGAAGTCTGGAGTAAATGTATTGATTTCGGAAACATTTGAAATATGATCATTTTTTTTGGTTTTTATATTAATTTTGTATAGAAAATTTTAAAGATAGAAATTTATCTTAAAGTTTAGAAACCTCTAAAAGTATAACTAATCCAAAAATATTTTGGATATTTTGTCTTTGAGGTTTCTGTGAGTTTCATGATTATGTAGCATATCTTCTCGATACATCGCATTAAGTTTCTTTATAATCGATGTTTCGAACCAGCAATGGTGGTTCATTTTCAGGATGTGAAAGATTGTTGAAGATGAACCACCGTCGCTGGTTCGAAACGTCGATTATAAAGAAATCTAATACGATGTATCCTGAAGATACGCTACATAATTTTAGATATTCTTATAAAACTATTTAAATTTCTAATCATTTTATATATTGTCCTTTTAAAATTTTAATGATTTTAAAAATAAAATAATTTTATATTATAAAATATGGGCAAATCATTAATATTATATATATATATATATATATATATATATATATATATATATTCAAAAATTATTAAAAAATCACTTACCGATATTAATTCCTAAAATTTTCATTAATGCTATGATACAGACCGCGTCTCACAAGAATATGTGACTAAGATTATAGACGCCGCATTTGACAGTTTGCCCGGTGGAAACGCTAAGAAGAAATCTGTGACCTTTGAGCAGCTGCATGGAACAATAATTGAAATGTTCAAGTAGGCTTGTAAAATTAGGGCAAAAGTCTGCAACTCTAAATTTCATTTCTTCTCTATGGTTGAAGATCCTTTCTTCCTTATTTTTTTCTATTTCCTTCTGATTTTTTTTTCTCTTTCCTTCTGATTTTTTTGAACAGGAAACTCAACGAGATAGGTGGCGCCCGCTGGGTTCCTCCATCAAAGGAAACCATGGTCAAAATGATGAAGGTCTGTAATAGTTTATTTGTATGGTATATTTATTAATTTTTAGACCAGTGTGATTGACTTTGATTATTTGAAAAACAGCTTTATTATTTATTTTTTTTAATGAATTAATTTTGTTTTGAAATTTTGTTAGAATTTTAAATTTGAAATAGATCGCGAAGAATTCCACGGGTTTGTCGGAAAATTCTCGAGACATCCGGTAACAACATTCGCAAGAGAAATATTCCACGGGTTTGTCGGAAAAGTCTCGAGCAATCCGGTAACAACATTCGCAAGAGAAATACTGATTGTGACAGTAGCAGTCCCTGCTGCGGCGACGTTGACAAGGAAGGCCACTCGGCAACTACCCAGTCCAGTTTTTTATGCATCTGCCATGGTTGCTACTCTGTTAATCAGAAGCAAGTTTTTCAAGAAATAAAATCTCCGGGCCGAATGTTGAATCTGAGAGCAAATGGTTGAAGGTCCTCTTAAATAGAGAAGAGAATGGCCATTACAATAGGAGTTGTCTATAACCCGATATTTTGAAAGTTTTTCCGGCGGATTTTTCCGGTCGAAATCCGGCCGGAATTATTGGAATGGCAAGTTTGATAGCTAGTTTCTGCACAATGAAAACGTCCCAGGGGTTTTTCAGAGTGCTGAATCCAAATATGCAGTTCAAAAACCATTTTAACTGCAAGAAATCAAGATTTGACCTCAATTTCTTTGCGGGATTCCGTCACCGGAATCTTCAAAAAGTCGCATTATAGACCACTCCATTACAATATGTGATATTTGCTTTCAAAAAATGTTGATGTAACACATCTAATTGTTGTTCCTGGTATGATTTCTTTAATTGGAAAAAAAATGTTTAGATTAACAACTCTGAATGATATTCGACCGTCAATATTCTACCATAGAAATTAAGATTATTATCATATAGTTACAAGAAGATAAACCACTGTAACTAAATATAAGAGAATCACATTTTCCTAATCATATTTCAAAATATTAACATAGTTATAAGGTTTAAGTTGTTGTCAACATTCAAATTAAGTAAATTTCATAACTTAATAAAGTAAAAATACATTAGAATAAACTTTATTTTAATTCAAATATTATTAGATTTATATAGTTTTGTTTTTCTTGATACTTCATCCAGGTTGAATTTCTCTCCTATCATCAAACCTCGACTCTCGATACCATTTACATGGTTGACTGACTTATATCAATTCAATATTATAATCATGATACGGTTTGGACACCGCCATAGCCATTATTAATCCTTGCCCTATCACGGATTAATGAAAACATTTAAAAATGGTGTAAATTTCATATATTACTTTATTTAATTGAAAAGTTATATATCTATATATATAATTTGTTTTTTAATCAATTGAATATGTTTATGAAATTATAAATTATTTTAACATATAAATATTTTAAAATTTTATATATATATATATATAATGATCAATAATTTAAAATTTATGAGTGTATATTTTTAGTTTGTTATGATGAGTAATTTATTTTTTAGGTTAGGAAGAGATTTTTTAGGTGGATAAATAAATTGTTAATGAATGTATTTGTTTAATTGATGGGAGGTGTTGGTAAAGGTAGCAAAGTGGATCTCAAACACGATCACGGCCCACTACTACCAGTGCATGCATATCATTGATGTATATTAACATTTGAAGCTATTCTTAATAGAAATGAGACTGAAAAAGAGATTCTCTTAATGTTGGAAGAAATGCAGCGGAATATGCACTCAAGGGTTTGTAGGATCAGACGAATAAAAACTCACTTAGGTACATAAGGGTTTGTAGGATCAAACGAATAGAAACTCACTTAGGTACATCTACCTTAACCTAGTTTGGTCTCCAAGATGCAATAAGGAGTCCATTCCTATGAAGACTTACAAATCTAATAAGTCTTAGAGATAGTTTCCATGCTATCCTCTTTTTCAGTTTTTAGTTCTATCATTTTTATGATTTTTCTTATAAGTATAATAATGACCATAGAGGCATAGCATATGAGACTTGTATATATAATGTTTGCTTAAAGATCACAGAACTTTTTATTTGGCTACTAATAAAATTAAAGTTTTTCCTTTGGCCTAGTTTTAGTGATAGGTGAAGGCATACTTCAATCTATTTAGATGTATACTCTTGAATTCCATCAACACAATTTTTATCTTACCAAAAGAAACTACTCTCATTTATAATGGATCTCTCTCTCTCTCTCTCTCTCTCTCTCTCTAACTCCTAACCTAATTTGGTTTAAATTCATGTAGTTTTACCAATAAACTTATTGTAGAAAATGTATTTCCTACTAAGATAAGTGCAAGGCATCTAAGATACATGAAGAGTGACTTCCACAATGGGTAAAAATGTCCAGAGGATGTGGGGATGAGATCAACACCTTCAACACACAATTTAAAATTTTCATGAGTAACCATAAGTTGTGGCTAAGGTTGGGTTAAAAGTTATGATTGAGATTGGATCATTAAATTATTTTTTATTTATCTCAATGTTTTTAGAGTGGAAAAAATTGGAGGAATAAATTTGTAGGGTCATTTTAGCAGTGATCCCATTTTGGAAAATTGCCTAAAATACTTGAGATCTATTTTAAGGCCTCAAATGGTGTAAGAATCACCTCAATTAGAACTTGTATGAGAAATATATGCCTTTCACAAGTTGACCTACCAAGTCAATCACCATGGTATGAGTGGAGTTGGCTTCGTTACTCACACATGTGAAGCTAGCCACCTGTAGGATTTCAAGAAGTCTCTAGAAGATCCAAGAACCTTACCACTAGTTGAGGATTGAGGAAGTCAAACCTTACCCCTAGATCGTTATCAAGCTATGTTAAATACTAGACTACTAAGAGGAGTAGGTGTTCCATTCAATGTTATTGTATTTTGCTCCATAGTTGAGAAAAGCAACTAAGAGTAGGAAGTTAGAGAGCAAAACAAAAAAAGTTAAGATTTTGTAACAATCTTGCAAGCCATAACTCTCAATTAACTCCATAGGGAGAACCTCTTTCTGTATACTTGCACATTTCCATAACAAAAGAAATAGAGCAAAACAATCTCACCTTTTATTTAAATTTTATCTCATTTAATTTTCTCAATATAAAATTTATATTTATTTATATATATGTATGTTTCTAATAATTATTCTTTAGATTTTATATATTTAAATAAAATATTTATAACTATAAAAATCTAGAATTTGAAAAAAATAATCCTTCGTGATATACATTTTAATTAATTTATCAAATATACTATAACAAATTGCTTTATACATTTCAATTAATTTATCAAATATACTATAACAAATTGCTTTAGTGAAATATCCATAAAAATATACACATCAAAATATTTATCAAATATAATAAGTAATAGTGCAGGTTGCCCCCTAATAGTGAAATAGGAACATGAAATTTTTAGTAACCAATCAAACTAAAATTGAGATGGTTAGGTTAAATTGTCGTTAATCGTATTCACTCACATCCATGAATTCATATGCATACTTGAAAATTCTAATAGTTGAATTTCATGTATTAGTTGTTATGATTATATTATCCTTCAAAATGATGAAAACATATTGTCGTTTTTCCTCAAATTTTTATCAGGTTACTTCCATGTTAGTTATGCATCGAAATAAAATATGGCCAAGTTTAATAACATTCACCGGCTAATATTTTGTATCATTTCATACAATGCATTTCTCAAGTTAGTAATAAATATTTTGCATCATTTCACTAAATGGATGAATATTTATATAATGTATTTTTCATTTTTTATATTAATAATATTAGAGTACGTTATAATATATTTAGTATAGATTTATTTTAATTTCAGTTTTATTAAGTATAGAGATATTAAATTTGTGAAAATGTCCAAAAAAAAAAAAAAAAATAGTGTAAAATTAGAGAAAAAGTTTATACTTCAAAAAATTTGATTCCTCTTATATCTTGATAAATTTTTAGTTAATATGGATCTATACTTAATAATATTATTGACATTATATAAATTTCGCATTTATATATATAATTATTTTCATTTTTAATTTTATTAAACTTTGATTTAATTTCTATGGAATATGTCATTTGGGGTTATCTTGGGTGGTTAGGTAGAACGGTTGCTATCTTCTCAAAACAAGTTCAATTCTCTTTGAGTGATATGATGATGAGAAATATTGATGTAACGGTTATGTGTTTATGCATATAGTTCAATTCCTTTAGAGTGACATGATGATGAGAATATTGATGTAATGGCTATGTGTTTATGAATATAGTGCAATTCCCTTTGAGTGACATGATGATGAGAAATATTCATGTAATGGCTATGTCTTATGAATAATTTTTCTTTTATTAATCTTTATTCTCAGACTTTGGAAAATGGCCAAGAGAGAGAATGATTTATCTTGAAAAAAAACTTATATGGAATATCCATGAAATATTTTTAATAGTAGTGAGGATATAGGGTTTAGATATATCTGAAAAGTAATTATAACTTTTTTGTTTTTATATTTAATTAAAAAATGTTATAAAAATAAATTAAAATAAAATATTTTGATTTTGAAATGAGTTATATTTGTTGAGCATGTGGTATCGATAAGTCATGATATTGTAACTAAACTTATTTACACATTTTTGTTTTTATACTTAATTAAAAAAAGTTATAAAATTAAATTAAAATAAAATATTTTGATTTTGAAATGAGTTATATTTGTTGAGTATGTGGTATTGATAAATCATGATATTGTAACTAAACTTATTTACAGTTTAATAATAATATCCATGATAAAAATAAAGTGAATATCCATAGTTAAAAGCCTTGTTATATTTTAAATTTATTGTAAGTAATAAGTTTTTATGTACTTATTAATTAAATTTATTTATGGTTATAAAATCATGATTTTAATTTATGTGATAAAATAAACCTTAATTTATAATTATTATTTATATGTTAATATTATGGTCAGGTTAATTATAAATAAATTTATTTATATGAAACTCTCTCTTTAGTTTCTTATCATTCAGTGTATTTTGGGAAAACACGTACTCTATATATACTTCCGTGAAAGAGTTCTAAGGCTTGGTGAAAGAGTTAAACACGTACTCTATATATTCTTCGCATATTTTCTTCGGTGAAAGAGTTCTGAGGCTGGGTGAAAGAGTTAAAAACATACTCTATATATTCTTCACATATATTCTTCAGTGAAAGAGTTCTAGGCTCGGTGAAAGAGTTAAACACGTACTTTATATATTCTTCGCATATATTCTTCGGTGAAAGAGTTTTGAGGCTCGGTGAAAGAGTTAAAAACATACTCTATATATTCTTCACATATATTCTTCGGTGAAAGAGTTCTGAGGCTCGGTGAAAGAGTTAAAAACATACTCTATATATTCTTCGCATATATTCTTTGGTGAAAGAGTTCTGAGGCTCGGTGAAAGAGTTAAACACGTACTTTATATATTCTTCGCATATATTCTTCGGTGAAAGAGTTCTGAGGCTCGGTGAAAGAGTTAAAACATATTCTATATATTCTTCGCATATTTTCTTCGATGAAAGAGTTCTGAGGCTCGGTGAAAGAGTTAAACACATACTCTATATATACTTCGGTGAAAGAGTTATGAGGCTCGGTGAAAGAGTTAAACGCATACTTTATATATTCTTCACATATATTCTTCGGTGAAAGAGTTCTGAGTCTCGGTGAAAGAATTAAAAACGTACTCTATATATTCTTCGCATATATTCTTCGGTCTGTGGGCTGCGGTGGGCACGGGAGATCTGCAATCGGGTTTGTTGATATCAGGTGCACACATTCCTTATCTTTTTCTTTTTCTAATACATATTTGCTCATATAATTTCAAGTATGAATATTTCACCACAGTTACCAAATATTACCAAGGGCAGACCTAGCACAGTTACTCTATAAGGCCTTTATGAGTATATAGAGTCTTTAGAGAAATGTAGAGAAGAAAGAGAAGCCAAGCTACAAAAAGAGTTAGAAGCCATGCTGGAAAATAAATTTGCATCTCTTGAAGACACATTCCAAAAACAAATAGAAAATAAAATAGAACCACTGGAGAATAAAATGGAGGCAATGGAGACTAGATTGCAGGTTATGGAAAAACAAAACCAAGATACTAACCAACCATCCCAGCAAGGAGATGTTGATACTTTAGAGAGTCTTAAAATGAAAGACATGATTAAAGAACTAGAAGAAAAAGTTAATAGCTGCCTCACCCTAAATAATGTGGTAGATAAGTTAGATATCAAACCAATTAAAGATGAAATGAAAAAATTAATAGAATTAGACCACGAATGTAACAAAAGGGCCTTGAACCTTATAATCTTCGGTTTAAAAGAGGAAGTAGATGAGGATACTTTAGCCTTAGCCCTGACAGAATTACATAATAGATTACAAATTGAAACAGTGTGTCTCACATAAGCAACAAGGTTGGGGAAATTAACCAAGAATAAAGGAAGACTAATCTGCATAAAGGTGAGCTCCACTGATCATAAGTATGACATACTTAGTAAAACCTCAAGTCTAAAAGGAACGGGAATATTCATAAATGAAGATCTCATTCCAGAAGATCAAGCAGAATTAAGAAAGGAGGTTCAAAAGGTAAAAGAAGCTAGAAAGGAAGGAAAATGGGCAATAATCAGAAATAGAAAAACATTTATTTGAGATAGAAACCAAAAAGATAGTAATCAATATCAATTAAACATGCTCCAGATCCTTTCTTGGAACTGTCGGGGCTTCCCATGGAACAAAGGCCCCAAGCTAAGTTGGATTTCAAATGATGTTGATATTATTTTGCTTGTTGAAACTTGGGAGCATGAAGAATCTAAGGTCCCTAACATAGATGGCTTTACGCTATGGTCTACCTGGAACAAGTGATCCTCCCGTAGAGGCATTGGGGGAATAGCTTGTTACATTAAGAAAAACATCTCCCCCCATGCTAGGATTTATAAAAACGACCCTCATAACCAATATAGTTGGATAGAGATCAGAGACATTAATAATAAAAAGTCCTACATAGCAATATGTTATTTTCCCCCCATCAATTCTAACTTCTATAAGAAGAAGAATCTAGATAAAACTAACCCTTACAATGGTTTAGAGAATGATATTTCTAGCCTAAGGAATGACAATAATATCCTTTTAATAGGTGACTTTAATGCTCGAACTTCAAACAACCAAGCTATTATTCTAAGCAATCATTCCAACCCTAATCCTCTTTGGTTAGACGAAGACCCTACTCTGGCTAGTAGGTACAAAAGGAGCTCTGAAGACCTCAGGGAAAATTTGTTTGGGTCAGAGCTAGTCAAGCTCTGTAGTGCTTAGGATCTCATAATTTGCAACGGTCTAAAGAAGTGGCCCAATTCCAGCAAGATGACCTGCATCCATGGACTTGGTAGCAGCGTGGTAGACTACGGTATTTCCGATCTCCCATTATACAACGAAATAGTAAATTTTGATGTCTTAAATGACCACGAACCTGACTCTGATCATAAGCCTTTACTTATAACTCTCAATTTTGTCATGCATAGAGTTCCCATAGAAAATAATACTTACAGCCAAAAGAACTTAATATTTGATAGAAATAAAAATGATGTCTTTCTAAAGGAATTAAAAACTAATTTGCTTCCGTTATCTAGTATAGACAACATAAAAGACCTTTATCATAATTTTACTACAACCCTCTCATATTCTATTAACAAGTTCTCAATTGAAGTTTCAAATAATAAAAGAAATAGCAAAACCAATCCATGGTATGACAAAGATTGTAAAAGTGCGAGGAGAGCAATTAAGGAAGCTGTTGATGAATCTCTTAAAATGGACAAGATAAAAATATACAAAGTCCTAACTAAAAGGAAAAAGAGGCAGTACATTCGTCAAAGACAGGAGAATCTCTTACACCTCTCTAAGGTAGCTCCTAAGAAATTTTGGAGGCAGATTCTGACTAGGAAGACTAAAGATAATAATAAAATTGCACTTCACGATTGGAATTCCTATCTTAAAAAGCTTTATGAATCTCCAAATGTCATGGATAATTTGGAAACCCTGCTCACAACGAAATAAGTTTTCTCTTTATAAGACATTAAGTTTGGGGTTAATTGCCTCGCTAATGGGAAAGCTAAGGACATTGAAGGTTAACAGGCGGAAATCTTAAAAATTGGAGGTCATGTCCTCATCCCCCACATTCACAAGCTTTTCAATCAAGCAGTCAAGCAAGGGTTCCCTAAACCTTGGACTGAGAGCCTCATTATCCCTATTTTTAAAAGTGGAGATACAAATAACCCCTCTAATTATCGGACAATTATGATCAGCCCTCTCTTAGCCAAGTTATATGGTAGTATTTTGGAAAAGAAGTTAAGCATATGGCTTGAAAGTGAAGGTAAGCGGGCTAAAGGCCAAGCAGGTTTCAGAAGGCATCACTCAACAACAGACCACCTCGTTACGCTTAGGATCATTGCAGAGGAATGTCGTAATGATAAATCCAATTTATTTTGTTGCTTTGTGGACTTTAGAAAGGCTTTCGATACGGTTCCTAGATACAACCTTTGGAATAGATTAGAAGAGCTAAAGGTTCCTCTTGAGTTGAGCGCTGCCGCTATAAGGTTATACGAGAATGTAATTGCCAAACTAAAGAGCAATGAGGGGTGGTCGAAAGATATTAAGTGTAACATCGGATTTAAACAACTTTGCCCCCTCTCACCTACCCTATTTGGCATTTACATCGATAAGCTTGAAGGCTATTTAGAGGAAGCAGGATGTGATGGCACGATATTAGCTGGGATAGTCGTCATCCTTCTTCTCTATGCTGACGATATTGTTCTTTTGGCAAGGTGCCCATCTGATCTTGATAAGCAACTCAGGCTTCTTAAGGATTTCTGCTCTACCATGGGTATGACTGTTAACGCTGACAAAACAAAAGTTATGATTATCAAATCCAAGAAGGACACTTACGCTAATTTTATGTATGACAATAATAACTTGGAGGAAGTGTATTCTTACAAGTACCTAGGAATCGATATTCTTCACAAGCTCAACTGGAACCATAGCATTGAGAAAAGGATTAATGGGGGGTGGAAAGCTTATTTTCGTCTTGAAAATAATTGTAAAACAGCAAACCTCGTAATGTGGGATAAAAAGAAGTTCCTCTTTGAAACTTTAGTCACTCCTGTTATCTTATATGGCTGTGTGGTTTGGAGTTGCAGCATCTCCAGAGAATCATGAAGAAAGATTGAGCAAATGCAGAAGCGTTTTATAACTTATAAGCTGAAAATTAAAAGTAATACACCCTATCCTATTCTCCTTATAGAAGCAGGGCTTTCCCCTACTAAGATCCTAGCTATGATTAGGTTTCTGTTGTACAAGCACAAACTCAATAACATAGACGATCATAGACTTCCTAAGCTAGATTTAAATTCCAGCCAAAACCACCTAAGGCTCAATCGGGGGTGGCATAAAGACACAAGGGCCTGGTTAAACTATTGGGAGATCAACGAGAATGATGCATTGCAAAACATAAATAACATTAAATATATTGTTACTTCGAAGTTCAAAGAAAAAATGTGGTGTGAGAAAGATTTAGCGGCTAAAAGAAAATTAAGTTATTATAAGAAGGTCATCAACCCCACCCTAGAAGATCAAAAGTATCTCTCTTTTTTAACTAGCTCAAAGAAGAAAATGAATATAGCAAAGATTAGAACGAATTCTCATGAGCTCCATAGTGAAACAGGTCATTGGGCAGTTCCTAAAACACCATGGATGGAAAGGATCTGCCATATATGTGAGAATAGGAACATCGAGGATGAAAACCACTTCCTCTTAGAGTGCCCCACGTACAACCACGTTAGATCTCAGTTTCACAACCTTTGTTACAATACTGACCTTCCTAGCCTTTTACAATGTCAAAATTATAGTGAGCTCGGAAGGCTTCTCTCCAAGCTTTTTGAGCATAGGAATAAAATCTTAATTCAAAATAAATAATTTGTTTCTTTAGGTCCGATAGACCAATGTTTGGTCTCAATGGACGTTAACCATCATCATCATCATAATTTTTTTTATTTGTAAAATTGTTTATAATTTCATTAATAAAAACAAAATTATTATTTTTATTACTTTTAATTATTTATTGTTATTTAAACCAATATTTAAATTTCAGCCCTATAACATTTCCCATATTAAACTCTATGTTACTTTTAATATTTTATTGAGCACTATACCTTAATATTACTTTCGTCTAATACATTAATATTACTTTCATCGAATTGCAAACAGCGAGATCGTGTAGATAACCCTAGTCCAACAAACCTAACAAAAATTCATTTGTCGTTAGAATCTCCATTCGCAGCGTACAAACGTCAATAGCCATGTGAGGGCCTTAATGATTCTATGCTATCAGTACTACTTTATATTAGGTTTACCATTACTACTTTATATTTATATTACTTTATATTTATATTTACATTATTGTATTGTAATATTATTTTTCATTATTATAATCATAAATTGGAATTTTCTAAAATGGAAACTAGGCAATATAAAATTATTATATTATAATATTATTTTTCATTATTAGAATCATAAATTGGATTTTTTTTAAATCAAAACGTTTCAATATAAAAATGTTTACGTTAATTATTTAAATTATTAATTTAATTTAGTATTATATGATAAATTTGAAATAAAAATTTGAAAATTTGTTGTATTTCTGACTGAAATTTATTATAATTTATTTTAGATATAATTTATTTCAAAATCTATTATTGTATCAAGTAATTTTTTTTCATGAATGTTAATATGTTTGTTTTTATATTAGCTTAGATCCATTTTAACTCTATTTTCACTTTAAAAGAGAGGTTTGCACATTTGACCCCTTTTGGCCCTTGGTAGATCTAGAGTTAAGATGGATCTAGGCTCATTACTTTTTAATTGAACTGACATGTAAATGTTTACAAACATTTACATCACTACAACATCACCCCCATACTGGGTTGTACAACGTAAACATTTACATCACTACAACATCACCGCCATACTAGGTTGTACAACATCCTCAGTGGAAATATACAACATCTCTCAGTTTTAACATACACCTATTTCATATTGCTTTTTGGAATTAATTATTTAAAACTCTAATGTTCACCTACTTTATTATTTATTAGTCATGGGAATTTGATTATAAAAATTGTAAATGTACATAAATAATATTTACTGTAGATAATTTTTAATTATCTATTTAAAATGAGAAATAATATGGTATGATTTGATAATAAAAATTTTAATCTTTTTAATTAAGCAAAGTCTTTCGGTAGAAATCACATAAGAGAAATTTTTGGTAGATGTGTTTCGAACCAACAAGTGTAGTTCATCATCAGTTTCACATGAAGAGGCAAACCATGGCAAAGGCTTAAATAGAGAGCAATGTAAAGACATAATTTCAAGTAATGGCTATATTTGAACAATAATATTTAAATTATTTAATTTATTAACATATTAAAAACAAATTATTTAATTTATTAATATATTAAAAACAAATTAAGCTTAAATAGAGAGCAATGTAAAGACATAATTTCAAGTAACGGCTATATTTGAACATTAACATTTAATTTATTTATATATTGACAACAAATTTTTATCTTACTTTTTAAAAGAATAACTCATTAAACTAATTGCATTAAATGTTGAGCACTGTGTTTTTTTTAATAAAAAAACATATATATATATATATATATATATATATATATATACTAATTGCATTAAATGTTGAGCACTGTGTTTTTTTTAATAAAAAAACATATATATAGATATAGATATGACATTTGATACTCATGAAAGTTCCAAAAATCATTTTGTATGAACCTATCTACCCATATTGGGTTGTACCTAAAGCTCAAAAATAGTAAACGCTGCATCTAATACTCAAGGGATGGACTCTCCAATATATCTACATCTTGTAAGTTTGCATAGTTTGTTCATTGTGAATACATAGTTAATAACAGGGGGCCGAAATTTAAAAAGAGAGATCGATTGACATCTCATTTCCATCTGCAAATTCATATAATCCCACCAAACCAAATGGAAGATAAAAGCTTCATTTGGCAGTCCATTAACTTCCACATTTAATTCTCTAAGGATGTGGTAGAAATAGATATGCTAAAAAGAGCTTGCTAGCTCTCAGATGTCACTAAGAAGGGTGTCCAATCCGATATGCGATACTTCAACCCTATGATTGGCCCAATCAATAACCACTTTTGAATCCCTCATCACCCGAAGTCTTGACAAGCATTTTTTCCTAGCCAGCTCCAATAATAACCATCAGGATGTGAATTTGGCCTTATTGTTTGACCCCTCCTAGGAGCATAAATGCAATATACAAAATGAGTGCGATTGAAGTACAAAACCATGCATACACCACATCAAGGGGGGTGTCCCTGGCTAGCGCCATCAAAATATCCCCAAGGAGTGTCGTAATCAACCTCTAGCATGATAGGGATCCTTTGTTTATTTTTCTTTTGATATGACTTGAATTCATAGGCTAGTGTTGTCACTTTAGTTGCACGCACCTGTGGGGGGCATACAATAATCCTGAAAAAAAGCACATAAATTCATGGATCTCTAAATACAAACAATTAAAAGACAAGGAATATTGTTGAAGGACATAACTTTTTTGTCTACTAGCCAAGCCCTGAATTGTTTCACATAGTATCATCACTTATGACAACAAGTGCCATTGATGTCAAAGGGGATGCCTAAGGAAGAAGTAGTGTCATCAATGAAGGAGTATGACAATATGATCTCTTGCATGACCTCATTAAGTGAAGTGAAATATGTTTGAAGTTTATTTGGTTTTGATGAAGTTATAATACCCTAATGATCATGTGGATAATATGGTTGGGTAGTCCTCATTAAGACCTTTCCAATGATATATCTCACTCTAAAAAATTCCTCCCATATGAGAAGTTATGGCCATTTGAGGATGAGCATTGGGCAAAGGACATAAACTATGACGCAAAACTCATTAATAGCAAATTCATTAAAGAGTGTGCATCTTCTGTGAAAATCCATGGTTTAGTAGTTAAGTCAATGATGGATAGTAGCTAAACATGCACGATAGTTAATGATGTTAAACATCGAGCACATTTGTTCAAGTTCGACGAATCAGACAAACAAGTGATGGTTCAAACAATAGATGTTTTACCAACATGCTCACTAGTTAATCTCGGGTAGCCCCCCATGACATCCAACCACATAGTGCGATGTGGTGCACCATGATTGGCCCAAGGAATAGATGTGGAAATTTTGACACACGATAAAATTTAATTGGATAGAGAAGTCGATGTGGCAGCCATGGTGATGTGGCAAAGAGTGATTAGGCGAAGATAATAACATGATAGGAAATGGATGATGTGTCCTGACACATCACTTGAGTGACATCAGAAAGGTGATGTGGTGCCTCTAAGGCCTGCCACGTGGCAAGTACACTTGGCACATTTTGACTTGTAAAAAGTCCAAAAAAGGGTGACATGTGGCACCCTTCACGGGCTACCATGCGGCATGATGACATCATGCTAACATCATCATGCAAGAAACCATGGACCCCTAGGGTCAAAGTCACATGGCATGGTCATATGGTCCACGTCAAAGGAAAAGGGACTAATCCCATATTATATGGGAAAATGATGGTCGACTCCAAATAATTGTGGGTCCACACAATGTATGTATGTATGTATACAACAATGCCATGACTCAAAAGAACATACACACAATCTATCTGGTTTTGTAGAGAAAGTTTGAGTTGATAGCACGAACATCGAGCTCTATGGTTTTATTTATTGCCTTTGTGTTTCGATTTTGTGGATGATGGTTTGTTAACGTGTGAGCTATGTGATCTATGAAGGGACACACTATGATTTTTTGTATTTATGCTTGAATTTTGGTATGTATATTTGTGATATGGTGATGAGTAATGACTCATCCATCCAATTAGTTGGTTATGTGGCTTGGTTTGTACAGTTTTGGTCATGTTGACCAGGGCAAAAGTTCCCAACTACAACGATTTGAGTATTGGCCCGACCAGGGTCCCAATTAGACCCCTTTTCATTTGAATTAGTTGTATACTCTCTGGAACAAAGGCCCAATTGCCTATTCTAGCTTAAAACTAAACCAAAAAAAATACTAAAATTAAATAAATTAGGGAAAATATATGACATAAGATAATATTTACAATTAACTACAAATTGATGTGTGTGTGTGAGGGGGATTTGGCATGAAAGATCAAACAACAGTGAGGGTGGGGGGATGGGGAATTCATTCAAACATAATATTTGAAAGAAAGCACTATGTGTGTTTGAATCTAGCTGGAATTTGGGTCCATATAACCACATAGGATAATTTTTTAAGACTCTCTTAAAGAGCCTCGGAATGGTTGATTTATATCCCCTTTTTTATAATTTTATATTAATTTGCATGAAATATAATGAAGTAAATAAATTGAAAGATGAATCCATCTTATAAATGAGAGCTAATCAATCAACTATCATTTGAACATTAGACATTATCATCAATGATAATAAAATAGATAACATATTTGAAATTCTTATCAAATTTGATAATAAAATATATTGAAATGCTTCAAAGGAAATATTCAACAGCATATCCTAACATTCAATAGAAAGCAATACGTAAATAAGTAAGAGAATACATAATGGAAGCATGAATTAAGTAATTAAAAATATTACAAGATATCAAGATCATATATTAAGAACACATCAAAATCTATGTGTGGTCTTCAAAAAGATTCAAAGCAAAAATTCTAATTATAAAATATAGAGTTTTTAGTCTTCACAATTTTTCGACACATACTCCAACATATTAGGTCATATAAATAAGAAAAAGTAACATAAGATAAGATCTTATCTTAGCTAAAGATAGAAAATCCCCATAAATTTTCTCAACTAAAAATACTCGTAAAATACAAAGCTTATTTAATCAATATCTTCTTTTTTGGGATCAAGTAGTTCATTTCAATCTTCTTGCGGAATCTAAGAGGCAGAGGTTGACTCAACTGATGTCTTCTTTAAAGCATTCTTTTTTTATACATGCAACCCATAACAAATATTTCTCTGTAATCTATTGAAGATGAAGTGGTACAAAATTATCAATATTGAATTGACAAGTGGACAATAGATTTTCAAAGTACCTCTTTTTGCAGTTATATCTTGTTGAGAATTTAGAAATTAATTTCATTTGCTCAACAAGAAGTTGTAAGAATTCTGAAAATTTTGTTCATTCCAAGCACCAATCTCCTTTATCTTATCTTCATCTTATGCTCGTTGATCTTCAACTGCTTGTTGATTGAGTTCCAATGGAATTGATTCTCTAAGAGGTTTTGGATGAGGAATATCAAACTCATCTACTATATCCAATCATGCATCCCACACAGAGTCACAAAGCTTGATTGCATCATCAATCCATTCCTTGATTTCCTTACAATTTTCATCTCTTTGATTCAATGAAGAAATCATCATTTTTTTATCTTTCTTTGAGAGTTTAACAATATTTTCAGGACTAAATTGTTTCTCCCAATCAATAATATATCCAAATTTATTATTTATTATTTAATCCTCTTCTATTGTTGACTCAATTTTGTCTATGAGGGATAGTAGCTCCATGAAAAAACTGTAAATCTTATCCATCGGCCTGTAAAACTTCAACTAAACTTTCTTTAAGCTTTGATTTATTTGCAAAGCTTTCTCTTTGAAGAAAATGACACTTGTAGCTTGTTCTTGGCTTTGTTTCAACTGTTGTTGTAAGGATTCATATTCACTTTTGAAAATTGAATTTTGATTCTCTTGAGCTATTTTCAAATCTTTTATTTTTGTAGCATGTTGATTGATCACTTCATTTAACTTTGTTTACCATAACTGTTATAATTATGTCTTGTCATAATTTTGTTTATGCTCCAAGTGCTGAAGAGTGATAGAAAAAACTTCTTTAAGTAGTGGAATTCCTCTTCCATTCTTCTTCATTAAAATATTTATTTTTTTCAAGATTTACTTCAAGTTCTTTAATATTTTCTAAACTTTGAACATATCTATTAGAAAGATTGTCCACTGAATTTTGGGTGTAATTTACAAAGGCTCCTAAGACTCGAGTTGACTCTTTGGCCTTTTCATGGTGGTCCCCTGAAGCTTGCCAACTAAATTTTGTAATTTCCACATAATCATCATGTTTCCTCTTCTTTGTTTTCTTCACCATTGATTTGGTTTGTGAATTAAAATAATGATCACTGAGAGAAGACATAGTTTCAGTAATTGGCTCAACCTCGAATAGAAGTCTGAAAATAGAAGAAGCAAGAGGGATATTTGTAGAAATTAGAGTCAAAGTAATGCCTAGATAGCAATTTTAGAAAGTTGCATTGAGGATTTAGGGGTATGTGTAGCTTTTTGAGTCATTTCCTCATCTTTTCTCTAAACTTTTGGAATGGTTTCCATTGAACTTCTCTGAATTTCTTTATCAATATCTTAGATAATTGACTGAATGGTTTCTTGGACTTCAATTTATTTTTGAACATTTATTTCTTCTGAAAAATCCATGTCTATAGCAGTTTGTGGTTGATTTATCTGTTCAGGTGATTTAATATCAATAATCACATTTTATGTCATATGGCTATCTTCTTATTTTTCTGCCATTAACTCTGTTTCAAGAATTTGAGATGCTCCTTCTTGCTCCTGGGGACTACTTTCTATTCCTTTTTCTATTATTCTAGATAAAACATAAGATGATAATAATGAAGAAAAATCAACTAAAATTGGGGCTTTTGATACTTGAACATTTTCTTCTTATGGGAATGTAGAAGAATTTTCTACAGAACATCAATAAATTAGAACATTAAATTTTCAAATAATTTAATTTTTCTAAGGGAATAGAAGTATTCAAACTTATTTTTGTAAGATAAAACATGTGTTTCTTCCTTGAACTTCTAAACCTTTTCTGTCTCTTCATCATCTATAATTTTTTATTTTTCAATCACTTGATCAAAATTGTCAACATGAATAAAGACATAATCATATAAAGGTTGTTGATGCTAAAAAAATTTTGATAAAGTAATTGATTTATAGTGATTGATGATAACATGCTTAGGGTCATATCTATAATGAGGTAAGGAATGCAACCATATTTTTTCCAATTTCTCAACCTCAATCATAGGATGTCATTTATCCTTAAGAACCACTTGACCAACTTTAATACGAAAGCTAGGCCATGCTTTCTTTTTCATTTTATGCAACATTCTGACCTGGCCATTGAGTGTTGGTTGGTTGGCAGTTTCTCTGACATCCAGTCTATCAGGAATGTATCTTGGTAGAACATGAAGTCCCACCTTACTTCCAAAAGTCTTCAAGTGGAAGGCCAGTGGAAGGCCAATGCAATGTAATTTCTCTTCTATTCCAAGAATATTTCTAAATCATACCCAGAGTTATTTTCATTTTTCTCCTCTAACCTATGAAAATAGTGGGAGGAAAAGCATTATGATAGTGCATCATGGCTGCTTGATTTTTGTGGCTTGATGATCTATGAAATTTGATTATTAAATTTAGTGAAAGGAATATTAAAATATTTCATGGTTTCACCTTTGGTATAGGAAACATAGTTGTATTCACGAAGGAGATCCATAGGGCTCTGAGGTTGGCCATGAGTGGACTTAAACTAGTAGAAAATCTCGATCTAGGTAGATAAGGTTTTGGGTATAAGTTCAAAGAAATCGGTTGCTATTTTTCCTTCCAAGGGGTTGAAAAACAGTTGCATGTATGTGTTGTTATCATTGGCACCAATCTTGCGGCATGTATTTGAAAATGAAATTAGGTGTTCATTAGCCGTGAGAGTTCTGTCGGTTGAGAATTTGAGCAGGTGATATTTAGAAGGTAAAGGATTATTTTTTGGTGTTAGATTCAAGGGAGAAGCCACATGCCAAAGGAGTGGAATTCACATCTTCTTCAAATTGAAACAACTCGTACTTTTTAATTACTTTGGCAAGATTTTTGGTGGATTGAATTGGATTAAAGGAAAAATAAATACTGCCAATTTGAATAGAAGATGATGCAGTCAAAGAGGATTGTGAGGAAGAGGGATTATATTAGGAGAAAGGTTTCATTTCCAACATGAATCATTAATACAGAGAAGTAGTCCTAGAAAAACAGACAAACTCTGATAAAATTGAAGACTAGCTTGGGCAGAAAGGATTGCCTTTCTCCTTTGGACTTCATCCAGGGGTTTGTATTTAGGACTCAATCCACAAATTCTTCTAGAAGTGCAAGGTTCACTGGTCAGAATCCAACTACCTTTGATTGGCATGATCTCTGAGATGCCTTTCAAGGGATTCTCTTATTCCTTGCAGTTCAATGTCTTGTGTTATAACAACTCAAGCTTATTCTAATTCAACAAGAGAATGAGATTTATCAAGGATGAAATTAATTAAAGAATATGAAATACTCCTTTGATCATTCAATTGATTTGGATGATTAGGATGATTTTCAGGTTGTATGGTTATGTAGGAAGAGAGATTGATAGAACCAAGGATTAATTAATCGAATTATCCCCATAATGGTTGCCAAAAGTATGTTGATGAGTGAATATTTTAATGCTTCATTGTTGACACCCTCAAATCTCACTGGGCTGGTGAGATAATGGGACTAGGTCTCAGTTTTAATGCCCAAAATATTGGTACAATTGTTTATAATAGATTTTTACAATGAAACAAAGGAAAAATATTTATAGAACATTTGTACAACCAAGTAAAAGAAAATTATTTTTAGTGGAAAATATATACAAAAAAAAACTATATGAATGGTCATATATACAAATGAAAGTAAATAAACCGAAATGAAACAAACTAATAGAAAATTTATGGATTGACTCAAAATTCATACCTTGTCGATCATGAGACTAAACAAGTATGTTTATATAATATTATCTAAACTAAATAATAATTTCAATTGTTATTATCTTCTTTTTGGAGAAAATATTATGCCAAAAATATCAGTGGACAAAATGTTGATTTTATTGATAAACAATGAGAGTCTAACATTCTGTTTCGACCAATTTTTGTGAAAATCGGGACTAGAAATCACTTTAAAATGTATAAGATGTAACAAAATTCGTACATAGACACCCAAAATGGCAAATAATCAAGAGAGGTGACATTCTAGGAAACATTGGCTCTTTTGATAATATTGAAACAACAATGTTTTCTGCAAAAGAATTACCAATTAGAACTGATATGACAAAATATGAAACCTTCTAACATCACTAATTAATGCAAGAAATGAATAGAAACCTTTAAGAAAGAACTAGAAATTTGATGGGCTCACTTTCTTCGTGTCACTCCTGAAAGGATTTCTTCTGTCACCAAAATTGGTAAGCTCTAGTACTTTAGAATAAATTAGTCAAAGGAAAAATTACAACTTTCAAAACTTATGCATACCTCTCCTCGCTATCCTTTTCCCCTCTCCCTTCTATACCTTCTATTTAATTTTATACCTCCCTTAGGTAGTCGAAGGGAAAAATTACCTCATAACTAATATTTGTATTATGTTAAATAGTTTTTTTCTTTTAATTCAAGAGAAGGCATTAAGAAGGGATCCTTTTAAATTTATTAACTTGTTTTTATAAAGTAGGTGGTATCAATATTGAAGTGGAATACGCTAACCTCGATTGTAAGGAAATCCTATCATGCAAGGGTAATATCAGAGTCCAAACGAGGTAGCCTGTGAAGGCACATGGGTAGTCTGAGACATTTGGTCTTTACATTTCATGAAAACAATGAGGAAATTGAGGGAACAATGAAGGGGGGAGAGAATGGGGGCGGCTTAACTTTTTTCACATATGTTTAATAGACCAAAGAAATCCAATATTGCAAAAACAAATAATATTAGCCAACAAAATGGAGGTAAAACTCCTCTCATAGCTATTACCACTAGCTTTATGTACTTATGAGTTGTTTACCAACAATTCCTGTGAGTAATTGTGAGAGCTAACAATTTTTCAAGCAAGTTGTAAACCTTTATTTCTCCACAGGAGTAGAAGCGCACAATGAGGGGTCAACAAGCTCAAATTTCTACTTTGGTTAAGAGTCTGGATGTGTTCAACAAAGTAAATTGTCTATCATGTCTCATAAATTACCAACTCAAGCCATATGATCTCATATCATCCTCACAATATTTACACCTTGCCAAAATTTCCAATGGCGGTTAAGCTTAAGCAATGTAATTATCAATGTTTAATTTTGCTTTTGTTCATGGAAAGTGACACTAGCAAAGGTGTGTTTACTTAATTGTGCCACCCCTGTCTATAGTGGACTATAATGACATGTGTTTCATAGCATGACTATCATCGAATCCACATCATTGTAAAGCTATTTATTGTGGTTATTGACCACTATGAGTTGTGTGCATTGCATTGCTAGCAACATGGTTTGTTATCATACTTTGCACCCAATATTGTTATATCATGTATAATTTCATATGCGACATGTTATGTTTACATTGACCAACCTTTTCTCCCATGCACCATGAATTATATGTTCAACATGTGAGTTTTGCATTAGGGCTTGCCACCTTATGTATATGTTAGTTTTTATATGGAGCTCATCACTTTAAAACCAACTTTATAATACCATTGTGCACCCATGCCCTTAGGGCATAGTTTTTTATCAATTGAATTTTGGCCAATATGATAAAAAATAAACATATATAGATTTGATTATCTATATTATGAATTTTGTAGTGCCTCCATGCTCTTGGGTGTTATGATATCATAAAGAGTGTTAAATTAATGAGGAAATGTTAAAAACCTAATAATGAAGACGATGTGTTGACAATAACGTTGTAGTTGTAAGGCTCATAAACATATCAGTACTGCTAGAATTATAAAACTTTCAAATCATGTATGCATCGTAGATACAAACACATGTATGACAATATATAACTTCTTGTAGCATCACGTGCTAAAAAATAAGAATTGTGTAAAGATATCATGTCATGTGTAAGGTCCCACCTTACCAATATCATGTCATGTGTAAGCTCCCACCTTACCAACCATCAGTATAATACTAAGGTTGACTCAAAATGCGATATTATTTTATTTTAATTTTAGGTTTTTAAGACGTAAAAGTTAATGCAAGGTCATACATATATAGATATTGGTATTCTTTACACTACACACTAATTTCTACTAACTAACTAACCCATGGTAATATTAATCTTCTCATCTAAGCTACAAGGTCATGGTTCGTCAAGATCCAAAACTTACAACTATAAGTCTTAAAATCACATTTAAATGATAGAGTCTTTAGTGGGATAAATAATATAAATCTTTACAAACCAAAATTTCTAGTAAGCTAATTGTTCATCCTATTGCAATTAAAAGTGTTTAAGAGTGACTAATTTGATTTTGTTCTAAATAATATGCCTATGAATTCTTTGGTAAAACAAAGGAAATAAAAACAAGATAATTCAACTTCTAAAGGAGTGGTTTCCAATGATTATGAATTCATATGTGAGCTAACAATTACAACAATTCACCTACCTAATTTGACTTCCATGGATTTTTAATTCAATGGAATCATCATGCTTATTCTTTGAGATATTTTTAGAAACACCTTGGTTGCAAATCCTAAATTCACTTAATCATATTTATAGACAATTCATAGATGTAATTAGCTACAACCATTGAAGCATTATGTCAAACAGTTTGCAAGCATGAAATGTACAGCCATTGAGGCATTTTGTCAAACACTTACAACCATAACCCTTAAGGTGATTTCACCACAATTAACTAACATGGATCTAAGATTACATAACTTATTTTTCATTGTCAGTAATGCCAATAAGTGAGCCTAATACATAAATATAACTATCATCCATATTCATTGCTGCATATACAAAAATTTAGGCACATTAATGACTATAAATATTAAGAATTTTTACAAATAGCTTGCAGCAATGTAGCTACAGCCATTGGAGAATTTTGAACAACAGTTAGCAGTCACAAAACAAGTTGCTAACTATTAAACTATCAAACAAACAGTCACAAGTTATTTAAACTATCAATGTATTAACCATTGAGACTTTAAAACAAGAATTTCAAGTTTATATAACATGTTGGTTTCATAAATAGAGATTACCATTTAAATCACAACTAAAAAAAAACAGCAAAACAAACCACCGAGCAGTAGCAACAAATCTGTAAAATATATCAGATTAAAGAACCAGAATCTGAATCTTTGTTTTTTGAAATAAAAGTTGGGGTGACATGGCCATAAGGTACAAATACCCCCTGAAGTTAAAATTAATTGAAACATAAATGCCCAGAAATGTGATTTAAAACCACAACCAAAAACAAATTCCTACTATCTCATTTATCACTTTTGTCAAACATATAATGTGCAAACTTATCTACAGCTGTAAAAAGAGAAAGAAAAACCAAATTTATGCTATTAATATGTTTTCATAAAACTTGTGGCAGCCTGAATGCTTCAGCCATTAAGACATGATGTCAATCAACTTGCAACGAAATTGTACAAAAAATAACTTACATAAAATGAACTACAGTTATTGCAAAATTCCTTCAACATTTAGTGTGCAACATTTGATATACATCTAAGTTTCAGTCAACAACCAAATAAACAAAAACCATGTAATGAACTACAAAAAGAACACAATATAATGTTGTCAACATACCTGACAGTGAATTTATACAACTCAAAAAAATGGGAGTATACTCCAGCTCCAATGAGAGTATGCTCCAGCTCAAATATCCTTACCAACTCATTGTGAACCACCCAGTTTTCCTCCCAACCATATCCAGGAAGAAATTCTCCCCCTAGAACCCCCAAGCTACAAAAGCTCACAAGAAGTACCAAAAGACAACAGTAGAGATATTTGCAAGGAAAACTAAGGAAGCAAATTTTCACTTCCTCTCAATACCGCTCATGGCCAACCTCAATATCTAGAGATCTTAGGATTTTAGTAAGAATTTCATACTTATTTTGGAAGCAATTAGCTACTCTCCATATCTCTCCCTCTCCTATTTTCCTCAAGTCTCTTCCACTCTTGGCATCATAATCCACACACCCAAGTGAGAATACATGAGACTCATATATAGGAGGAGTAACCAATTCTTGTCATAAAGGAGGAGTAATGTGCATGAATTGTATTCCATTTAGAGGAGTATAACTTATGCCATTAAGGAGAGGTATGCATGCCTTAGTTAGGAGAGTGTGACATATGCATTAAAGAGAGCGTAAGAGGAATATTTTATGACATATTTTCAATGAGTGAAAAGGAATATGACATTCTTTGATGAGTGCATAAAATAGAGTGTAATGTATTATTAAAAGAGACAGAGAGTTACATAGAGCCATGAGAGTCATGAAGGAGATGTGTGAATTGATCGAGGAGATGAAGTTGACTTGTAATTCCTTTTTAATAATAATATCATAGTGTCATAAAAGATAATAATAATATTAATAATATTTAGGATTCAATCAATATTGAACTATTAGGATTGATTAATGATAAGTTAAGTCGTTTTTCTTCAACTCCGCTTGATTACCAATTTATGCAAGGCAATTTACTATTTTTGGACATTCGTGCTTGAGATCCTGGACATGACTTTCTATTTTTAGAAATTCATTCCAGAATTGTGGGAATGAAATTTTATTTAAGGAAATTCATCCATGAGTGGTATTTTTCTTCTGGGGAATAGGGATTCCGCACCCCTATTTCATGCATCTCCATGCCTTAGTAGATTGAGGACTCTACGCCCTTATCTAATCCAAAGATCCAAGATTCTACAACTTGATCTTTTTAAATATTCAGGACTCCACACCCTAAATATACAAGACTCCACGTCTTTATCTTTCTTGGATTTAGGACTCCACGCCCAAATTTCCATGCCCTCTCATCTATAGTGCTTTGAAACTCTGCATTTCTCCTTATGGTACTGATTATGAGCTTTTACCCATCTAATGGTTCGCTGGTAAGGCCTTGTTCAAAGACCTGCACACATTACAATCTCATAGATCAAAGGAATCAAATGAATTTCATAATGAAATTAACTTAATCATATTTTACCGAGAATGGTGCATGGCTTCCACAGTCATTCATAATTGAACATCCTTGTTGTAAAATGACCATATACCCTACCACATCCTGCTTAGTACAATATTAGGCATATATAATCACACAAATCATGTATCATCCATAATCATAATTAGCCATCTATTCCACATAACCATGAGCATCCATGGGTCTATGTGTCTCAATCTTGGATCACCATCCATGTCATACACTTGCTTCATAAATCATATACAAAAAGAGAAACATATGTATAACATTTACTTAACCAAAACCATCTAATACAAATAGTCAATGATACCACATATAAGAGGAAATATAACTATATAAAACATTGTTCCCCAATCCAGTGATCAATCTACCATACGTAAACATAAAAGGAAATATAACTATGTATATAAAACAGTATTCCTCAATCAAGTGATCACCCTGTCATATATATAACTCGTCAAAAATCACCCTTGATAGGAGTCACAAAACTATAGTAGGAAAAAAAATAGGACACTACATCATGACTCCTTATTTCTATAGGGGACCCCAACTACTTAAGATTTTGAAATTTAGTTGTTTTAGGGGCAATATTTTTTTAAGTCTTTATAGGAGGAGGAATCATGGTAATAGCGAAATGATTTGTGTAAATTTTTATGTAAGTGACTCAACACTTTATTGTTAGGATTCATGTCTCCATCCACAATATAAATAAGATCTACCCTTGGTACATAAGAATTTGTTAAAGAAATGTAAACCCTTTCTTGAGCAGATTATCCTAAAATCATAATGATTAGCTTCTTCATGGCCTCCAACATATCTCATGGAGTTTTTATTCTAACCCTTGTAGCTACCATGATATAATGATTCTTCAACGAGTGCAAGCTAATGATAGTCTCTCATGATGCATTAATCACAATGAAAACTTGGAAAAACGGTGATATGTTAACTTAGAGGAATGATACAAGGTACTTACATAATGAAATTGAATATGGAATAAAAATATGAAATATAGGAAATCAAATTAGTTTTTGTAATTTTTATTTGTAGAATTAGTGTATGACTATGTGAAAATTGAGTTTTTTAATGGTGGTATGTATTTTTTCATGCAAAATATAATGCATGTGTTCCCAGTTATGCAAGGAAATGATGGAATTTCCTTTAACAATTTTGTAGTGTAGGCACCTCATTGTTCCTATGCAACATATTTTTTTTTAATTTATAACATTGTGTGTGTGTGCGCTCGCATGAAACGCATCACATCCTTGAGTTTACAACATTTTTCTTTAGTGTAGGGTATGAGGGTCTTCACAAAATGAAATAATTTTATATTTTTTAAGATTGTAGATGTCAGTCTATAATAGTGTAGCATATAACTTACTCTATAAATGATTAAGGTGGTCAAAACTTATAGTAATATTAAAAGATATATGGATTTTAATATTAAATGATATATGTCAAGAAATAATTCTATGAGAGAAATACTAAAAGATATTAATTTTTTATATATATATATATATATATATATATATATATATATATATATATATAGGATATCTACATAGTCAAACTCTAGATGTTTTTAATTTTATTGACAACAAATTTGTGTAGCCTATACAAAAATAATGTGAAAAATGGAGATATTGAGAGCCACCTAGAAAAATGGAGGTTTTGATGTATTTGCAACCCAATCCATGAGGTCTATTATTCCAAGCATAAATACGAGGCAACCAAATTAGCAAACATGCAATGATTAAAATTCTCGCTCCACCAAAAAAAATTGAATGGAAATAACATGCATGTGGTATATAGCGCACACACATTCTACAGTGTGCACACATTGTAGAGTGCACATGTGTTTTGGTGTGTGTGCATGTTATTAGAATGCACTTGTGTTGTTTTAATTAGCCACACTTGTTAATGTGTCCAAAAGTAGATCTAAGCATATTCCTCTTAAACTTTCTTGAGATTAAGGGCCAAGAATAAACCTAGACACAGTGATGTGATCCATCATTATGGGGATGTAACCCTTGTAATTGGATATGTTTGCCATTAATATTTTTTGTGCAACAAAGGCCAAGTGTCTTAATATGTTCGAGGGGGAAGTCAATCCTTAGCTCATAAAACCATTTTTACTGGCAAGACCCAATTTGGAAAATTGGAGTTTGAAACCTTTCGAGAGAATTTTGAGAAATCAAATGACATTTTTTTGGGGTAAAATTTTGCTTCTTTAGTGTGCTCCTTTTTTCTACCATTCTACACATAGAGACGTTTCCAACAACATAAGAATCAAGTTAATTGGAGTTTGTATGCAAAAGTTATGACACTTAGAAGTTGACCTTCCTATTTCAACCACCATAATTCAAGAGGATGCCACATCAGCCCCCATTACTCAAGAAAAAGGGGCTAGCCAGGTGATCATGATGAAGACGAATATATAAATTTTATGTTGTAACTCCAATTAAGATTTGAAGGATTCAAACCTAACCACTAGTAGGCTATTGGTTTATATTCAAACCAGGTCACTAGGAGGAAAAGGGGTTCCATTATTTTTAAGTACATTTTGTTCTTGATAGATGAGAAGAGTAGCTGAGAGGGATAGGGAGAGAGCACACAAAGAGGATTGATGCACTGTAGTAGCCCACGGGCCACAGACCTTTCTTATTTGTACTCGCATATGTTTTTTATTCAAAGAAATAGAGCAGAGTGGTCTCACCTTCTAGTTGGGTTTTCTCCCGAAAGGGTTTCCTGGGTTATATCTTGCATTAAATCATGGTTTGAGATTTTTTATTTCACATTTCTCTATTTTTTGCATAATTATAATTTGCATGCATGTGCAATAAATAGTACCTTACATATCCATAAATCTAAAGAGAAATAAACCCTCATAGCGTAGATTTCATATTTTTAAGTATATTTTTATCATATTTGTTGTGGTCAATTGTCAAGTGGAATATCCATGGTAGTTTACAGATCACCATATGAATAATTTTATCACCAAAAACCAATTTCCATGCACCTCATATTTACCAGGTGCTTCCAAGGTTCAAGTAGTGGATCAAACACTCCACACTAGAGAAATAATTATTTGTATACTAAAGGATAATTTGGTTTGACTCAAATTATTTGGAATAGATAATTATATAATTCATCACCTATCTTGGTAATTTCTAGGTGGAAAAATTAGAGGAATCTATTTGCAAGGCCCATTTTGGTGGTAAGTCTTGGTTTGAATATTTAGCGTTAAAAAGATTCCAAAGCCATTTTGTGTTATGAAACCAGCTCACAAGATATAGAAAAGATAGATCAACGCCTTAGAATTCAGCCTCTTCGAGGGGGCAACCTCCTTTACATTACATAAATGAACAATTCTTGGATGATTCAAATGACAAAACCTCCTTTCTATATATAGGAGTCTAAGGAGTCACAATATAACCCAGCCGACCTAACAATAATAATATAAAGCCACAAAAATAACAATAGAGGCATTCTATGGGGCACAGTAATAACAATATGAGGACAATAGGGGCACAACAATATTAATAAGGGATACAACTACAATAGTAATGCGGTAATCACTAGTATTATAGGGACCTAACATGCCCCTCTCCTTCAAAAAAGTGTTGTCCTCAACGCTTGAGTAGTTCTGGATGCTTCTGTATAAAATTCTCATCCTCCCATGTGGAATCTTCAGCGGATAAGTTCTTCCACTTGATGAGATACTCTGAAATTGATCGATTTCGTAGCTGTCGAGTTCTTGTTTCTGTGACTGCTTCCGGTTCCAATATAATTTTTCCTTCCTCTTCAAGTTCTGGCAATATTGTTTGAACTGGGAGCTTGTCACCTATAACCTTCTTTAAACATGAAACATGGAAAACTGGGTGCACTCGAGAAGCTGCAGGAAGCTCCAATTTGTATGCCATAGTACCAATCTTTTGCAACACCTTGTACGGACCATAATACTTTGGTGATAATTTATTATCCTTCTTAGCTTGCTTGAGGGACATTTGTTTATATGGTTGTAGCCGTAGGAATACCCAATCACCTACATCAAAACTTCTTTCGCTGCGATGTTGATCTGCCTGTTGTTTTATTCTATTCTATGCCAACACGAGGTTATCCTTTAAGAGTTGGAGGACTTGTTGTTGATATTCGATGTGATGTTCCACTGCTTGAACCTTAGAATTTTCTCTTAAATATGATGTGATGGATGGTGGCTGATATCCATAAAGTGCCATAAATGGGGTCATTTTTGTTGCTGTATGGAAGGAAGTGTTATACCACCATTCAGCCAGAGGCAACCATTTGACCCATTGTGTATGTTTATCAGATACAAAGCAACGAAGATATCCTTCCAAACATTTGTTTACTATCTCAGTTTGCCCATCAGATTGAGGATGATAAGATGAGCTATGAGCTAACTAAGTACCAAGACAAGAAAATAATTCTGTCCAAAAATTTCCAGTGAAAATGGGATCTCTGTCACTTACAATAATCTTTGGGTTTCCATGTAGATTTTGAATTATTTCCATAAATGCAGTAGAAATTGTACTGGCTTTAAATGGATGTGATAATGCACAAAAGTGTGCATACTTGGTAAGTCTGTCAACTACCACCATGATGACACTCTTTCCCTCGGGCTTGGGTAAACCTGTGATAAAATCCATTGAAACCTCCTCCCAACGTTGGCTTGGAATGGATAAAGGTTGTAATAGACCCGAGGTCTTAATTGTTTCAACTTTATTTTGTTGGAAAACCAAACATTCCACCACAAACTTTTGAATATCCGATTTAAGGCCATCCCAAAAAAATTCCTTCTTAACCCTGTGGTAAGTTTTTAAAAATCCTGAGTGCCCTCCTAAGGGAGAAGTGTGCAATTCCATAAGAATCTTTTGTTTGAGTTGGGAATTCTTACAGAGGTATAAGCGATCTTTGTACCATAACGAATCATTTTTCCAGTTCAATGTATCAGATGTACTGGAATCTTGTTGTAACTTTCAAATAAGTGCCCACACTTCTTCATCATTCTTCCATTCCTCACTTACTTCGTTTATCCAATCTGATTGGATAATAGAAATGGCGCACAACAATGCTTCCACATCCTCATCCTTTCTTGAGAGTGCATCTGCCACCACATTTTGCTTCCCTTTTTTGTAGATGATTTCAAAGTCATAACCCAACATCTTTGTGACCCACTTTTGTTGCTCTTCAAAGGATAATCTTTGTTCTAAAAAGTATTTAAGGCTATCATGATCCGTTTTTACCTTGAAGTGTCTTCCCATTAGGTAGGGTTGCCATTTCTTAAGTGCTTGTAGTATTGCCAACATTTCCTTCTCATAAATAGCTTTATGTAAAAACTTTCCCTTGATTGGACGACTTTCAAAAATAAATGGGTCTTTCATCTTGCATTAAAACAGCACCAAGTCCATTTCCTGAAGCATCACATTCCACAATAAAGGTTTTTGTGAAGTCTAGTGTAGCTAAGACCGGTGCTTGGCACATTCCCTCTTTAAGATGTTCGAAGGCCTTTGTTGCTTCTGGAGTCCATGAAAATGCATCTTTCTTCAATAATGTTGTTAGAGGTGCTGCTATTCTCCCATAATTCTTAACAAACTTGTGATAATACCCTGTCAACCCAAGAAATCCTCACAGATGCTTTATGGATGTGGGGATTTTCCATTCCTTAATGGCTTTAATTTTGCTAGGGTCTACCTTAACTCCTTCATGAGATACAATATGACCCAGATATTCCACCTCTTGTACTCCAAAGAAACATTTGGATCTTTTTGCATACAATTGTTTCTCCTCCAATAGTTGTAGCACCCTGTCAACATGTTCAACATGATCCTTCCAAGACTTGCTGTAGATTAGTATATCATCAAAAAATACTAACACAAATTTTCTAAGGAAGGGTTTGAAAATGGAATTCATCAAACCTTGAAATGTAGAAGGTGCATTGGTAAGGCCAAAAGGCATGACCAAAAATTCATAATGACCCTCATGAGTTCTAAATGTTGTTTTCGGAATGTCTTCAGTCTTCATTCTGATTTGATGATATCCTGAACGAAGATCCAACTTGGTGAAGTAAATTGATCCATGCAATTCATCCAGTAATTCATCAATGACAAGAATGGAAAACTTATCTTTAATAGTGAGCTTGTTGAGCTCCCTATAATCCAGACACATGTGCCATGATCCATCCTTCTTGTGCACCAATACTACTGGAGCAGAGAAAGAACTTTGACTAGGTTGAATTATACCAACCTCTAGCATTTCTACAACCATACATTCAATTTCACTCTTTTGGGCATAGGGATATCTGTACGGCCTGATGTTTGGAGGAACACTTCCTGGAATCAGATGAATAGCATGATCATGATCACGAATAGGTGGGAGACCTTTGGGAGTCTCAAATACCTTAGAATGATTGTCCAAGACTTTTTGGAGATCTAGAGAAATAGATGATTCCGATTTGGAAACATCTAGTGAACATAATTGTGCAATTACACCTCTTTGTTCCTTTTTTAGAAGCTTTGTCATACCGTTAGAGTTGATTATCTTTCCTGTTTTCCCTGCAATACCCCTTAATTCAACTTCTTTTCCTTCCGCAGAAAATTTCATGAAAAGTTCTTGAAAATTAAAAGCTATTATACCCAAGGATTGTAGCCATTGGACTCCTAGTACAACATCAGCACCTCCCATTGGAATGGAAAGCATTGGGCTAGTCAATACATATTCTCCCATGGATAGCTTGATATTATGGCACTTTCCAGAGCAATTTATCGTTCCTCCATTTGCAACCATCACTTGACACTCTGGTGCTGGATATAGGAAGAAATTCAATTCTTTTGCTATCTTACAATGAATAAAATTGTGGGTACTTCCGGAATCAATCAACACTATTACCTTTTTCTTCCTTATTTGTCCTTCTATCTTGATGGTTTGAGGAGTGGTAATTCCAGCCAATGCATTACAAGATATGGTCGGATTCATTTTTTCTTTATCTAGGCTTTGTTCCTGGAGAATATCCTCTTCTTTTGACCTTTCTTGCTCCTTTTCTTCTTCCTCTTCACAATCTATGTAGAATAATTTCTTCTCAGCACACTTATGACCTTTAGTGTATTTGCTATCACAACTGTAACAAAGCCCTTTTTCTCCTTTCTCTTCCAATTGTTGTGGTGTCAACCTCATAGGTTGTGGAAGACTAGGGGCAACAACACTTCCATCTTTATAGTTGTGAGTGGTATTCTTCCTGGTTGCCATAATTTTGCTTTCCATTTTTCTTGCTAACCTGAATGCCTTCTCTAATGAATCAGGTTCCCAAAGGCGAACATCATGTTGGATATTATCCTTTAAAGTCCCTATGAACACATCAATCCTATGCTCCTCTAGAATATTTTTTACCCTTATGTTCAATTTTTGGAACTCCTCAATGTGCTCCATTATTGAACCCTTTTGTTTGAGACTTATCAATTGGCTAAAAAAGGTGTTTCTTTTTGTATCCTCATAATGTGCTGTCAATTCTTTTGTAAAAATTGCCCAAGTGATAATTTGTTTACGAGAGCAAAGCCATTGATACCATACAAAATGATTTGGTTCCAAATATAAAGTTGCAATACGTACCTTTTGTGTGTTTTTCACATTATTGAGATCGAAAAATTGCTCCATCTGTAATATCCATGTTGCAGTATCCTCGCCATCAAACTTCCTCATATCGATTTTTAGAATATGGTGGGTCTTCGATCCAACATTAGATTCTATGAAATCATGATTGTTATAGACATTTTTGGGCCCTACAACCCCAAGCATGAAATTTCCATAAACGAAGGGCTCCTAAGTCCCTAAAAGTGTTGTTCTAACTCCTAAAGGAACAAGGTCAATAGATTACAGCTTCTCCCAGAAGTTCTCCATGAGAAACTGCTCAGAATTGGTCAAAACAGGATCATTTCAGCTACTCCACTGGCTAAGTGCGTTGCATTGCACCTAAATACACTGTGAGGGTGCGCTGCATTTCAAAAATCCCTTCTGTGGGGTGCGATGGGCGAGAAATGACAAATGGCAGTGTCATTCTGCGAGGTGGAGAGACAATGGAAACTTCCAGAATCTTCTCCTGTGACACTTGCCTCACTGAATTCGACCAAGGATGAGTGAGAGGCCATCAGTCTCCAAGTGGAAGCAAGAACTATCAGAGAGAAGACACTAATCAAATCACAAGCTGACTCATCCCCCTTACAGATATCTATATATGGATCCCTCATCCCAGAGATCCGAAGGCTAGAATTTTGCATATTGTAAGGAATTGTTGTTGGTTTTTGAGACAAACATCAGATTGTTGGGTGATCTATGCTTTGTTTGAGGTGAAGAGGGGCTTCTTTGCTGGGAGGTTGATGCTGGGTCAGGAACTACTGGTTGTAACTCCTCCTGGATCTTTTCTTGTTTATCAATAAAAGCTATTTGAGTTTTCCTCCACAATTTTGTATCATTGATGCTTGTTATAGTTGTATGGTCAATTTACATCTGATCCTAGATTGTTTATGATTATAGATCCATGTCTTTGTATATTGCTATGCTTCTATGATCTTACAGGTACTTTGTGAAGCTGGGCGTGCAAGGGAGCAGGTAGCTGAGGACTATCAAAGAAGAGAGGGATCGAATCAAAGGATTAGTGCAAGACAGAGGTTGGTCTTTCTGTTCCTCTCTATCTATAATTCATAAAGGAAAAACATAAGTAGCTTTTCTCTGTTTGTTTCTAAGGCAGTTGTCACACCTTAGTGGGATAGAGCAGTTCTATATAGACACTTTTCCCTGTAACAATGATTAACATTTCTTTTGTTCTCATCATGAGTTTCCTTTACTACCCTTTCACCATTAGTAAGAATTTATTGTAGAAACTTTTTCAAATCCGTCTTCAAATCTTCCATGCATGTCTTCAAATCTATCTTCAAATCGTCCATCTTAGCTTCCACATCATTCATCTTAGCTTCTATGCCTTTCTTTAAACAATCCACCTTAGCTTCTATGCCTTTCTTTAAACCATTCATCTTAGCTTCTACATCTTTCCAAGGAAAATTTTAAGGATGGAAAATTTTCTTGAAGTTTAAAACATTGGCGAATCTCACTAATCCCTAATATGCAAATTATAAATGTTTATTGATATATTTGTAAAATTAATCAAATTTATAATTATTTTATATATAGTCTCTATATAATGTTGGCGATTTTTAAGGTAAAATAATTTTATATTCTAAAATTTGGGCGAATCGTCTTTTATAAAATTGGAAATTGGCGAATCTTTTTTGTGGAAAAATCATGGAAAATTAGCCCACTGGGTGAACATTAGCCCCTAAAATTTTCCATGCATCTTTCTTTAAACCATCCATCTTAGATTCTGTTACTTTTTGTGCAAGTGACACTTGTTGCACTTGGTCTCATAATTTTGATATATCATGTTGCATTTCTTCCTCTTCTTCATGAGGCATGCTAGAGCTTTCAGGTTGCTTACTAGGTGTTTGCATTTTCTTTCCTTGGGGCATCAATTACCGATAATAATGCTTTACTATGCCCTTCGAATTCCTTCAAACTAATTTTTCAAACCAAGCTTATGCAAAAATTTAAAAAAAGCTACACCTTTTTTCACTTTGTAGGAGTTTGATATTGAATCTGATGTATCTCTGTAATTTCGGATCATCCAGTTCTAAAATTGAAAGCCCTCTGCGTCCTCTTTCCAATTCCACCAGTCTGATCCAAATTAGATTCTCCAGGGAAGAGTTATGCCAAATCTCCCACAGTGACCTGATTATATACTAGTTCAGTAGAACGAACTTGTATGAGGTTCCACGAGTCACTTTTTCAACCTTTGGCTCTGAAAAATATATAAAAGAAACTACAGTCCGTCCTCTTTCTGTACCTTCTTACGAAATTTCAATCCGATGCTCAGAGAGAAAGTTATGACGATTTTCCCCATGTCACCTGTTTGGAATGTAATTCAGGAGTCTGCAAAAAGACCAACTTCCTCAAATCATATCTCCGCAAATATAGTGTGAATAGCTCTGAAATTCGGACCCGAGGTTCAGTGCGATTTCGTCTCAAATGGGTTTTTTTTTTAACTTCTGAAACGTCACAGAAAAAAGTTATAACGAAAATGCCATGATGACCTATTTGGAGCAGCGAAACCCTAGAATCCAAAGCTCTGATACCAAATGTTATGAAACCAGCTCACAAAAGATAGAAAATATAGATCAACGCCTTAGAATTCAGCCTCTTCAAGGGGGCAACGTCCTTTACATTACATAAATGAAAAATTCTTGGATGATTCAAATGAAAAAACCTCCTTTCTATATATAGGAGTCTAAGGAGTCACAAAATAACCCAGCCGACCTAACAATAATAATATAAAGCCACAAAAATAACAATAGAGGGATTCTATGGGGTACAGTAATAACAATATGGGGACAATAGGGGCACAACAATATATTTTTTTGACAGAGACGAGTAGGTTGATGTATTAATTCTTGGCTAGAAAGCTGTAATTCAGTTTACATAGAGATGCACAATGATCAGGTTTCTCTTCTATCAGAATCCATTTGATTTCCCCTCCACTGAGCTTGAATTTTTTACTAGCTGCAGTTCTTACAACTTTATCTATCTTTCCTAGACTGCTAATACAGACAAACTGCTTCATTAAAAGACAATAAAACATTTTAAACAGACTGATTTAAGGTATGGGGTCCCAGCTTTCCTCTCCATCTCTTAGGAGCGTTCCAGGAGGGAGAAGCACCGCTTTGTTGGCTTCTGCATCGGCTTCTTTATTGTTTTCTCTCTTAACATGCAGGAACTCCAGATTCTGGAAAGTGTTAATCAGAACTCTAATTCTGCTGAGGAGTCTTGCTAATCTTAAATCTGATGGAGTGGTTTTATCCACCATGAGCTTAATTATGGACTGAGAGTCTCCAAAGATGATTGCATCTTTGATGCCCAGAGAGGTGAGCATCTTGAGTCCCTGAAGGAGAGCCAAGGCTTCAGCTTGAATGCTGGAGTTGAAGCCCACTCCCCAGGCATATCTAGATTCGATTCTGCCATCTGCATTTTTAATGATCCCACCAGCTCCAGAATTGCCAGGATTGCCCTTTGCGGCTCCGTCAAAGAACAGAGTTTTTCTTGCCTTTATTTTGCATAATTCATCGAGTTCTTCATAATTGAGGCGGATTTGCCATTGCTTTAGGGGAGAGGGAGGCCTGATTTTGTCAATGAATTGAAGGCCCATAGAGTTTCCCCAAGCTGCGTCTTGATCACTGAGGCCTTCTCTATCCATCTGATCTCCCATACAGTCCTTCAGATGGCTTTTGATTTTGATCCAGATCATTGCAGGGTCACTCTTTTTGTCATTAAATATCATGTTGTTTCGTTCCAACCAAATGTGCCAACAGATGATTTTTGGGAGAGCAAGCCAGGTTGTTTTAATCTGCTGGTTTTGAGTGCCACCCGGATACCTGTATAACCAGTTAGCAAATAGATCTGAGCAATGGTTAGGCGTGGTGAGTTCAGCGTTCAGTGGGCTTAACGCCGCTTTCCAGAGAACAGATGCGAAATTGCATGACAGCATCAGATGGGCGGCTGATTCCTCAGAGTTTTCACATAGACAGCAGCGCGAGGGGCCATTGAATCCTCTTTTGCGCAATCTGTCTTCCGTCAGGATCCTATGGTGACCAAGAAGACAACAGAAAACATCAATCTTGGGGATCGTAGGATGAGACCAAATCCCTTGCCAGGGTCTCGGGTCAGGCGGCGCGTTTGGTTTCTGAATGAGCTGCTTATATCCCTGTGAGACAGTATACTTGCCTAGGATCGATCCCCAACCTCGTGTGTCTGCCTTGATGATATTTAGAGGAGCTTTGCCTTTTAGTTGATTAAGGAGATTAGAGTAGTCTTTAGTCAGGTGCGAGGGCACCTCAATGTTTCTCCAGTGCTGCCAATTGTTTTTTTCCCACTGTGATAAATCCCACAGTGTTTTGACTCCAGCGCTGTCCATCCATTCTTTTAGCAGGGGCAGAGAACAATCATCCACAATGGGGTCACTGCCCATAATGCGGTCCTCCCATATTTTAATATGTTTTCTATTTCCAAGGATCCAATGCAAGTGCTGTTTGATTAAAGCAGAGGCTCTGTCACACAATTTATGGATCATAGTTCCAGAGGTGGTGATAGGATTGTCAAGACAGCGGGTTCTCTGCCCATGGAAGTACTTTTTCCACAACACAAGTTGAGCCCAGCCCGGCTTTGACGCGATTATCCTCCATAGCAGCTTTGCGCCCAAGGCAATATTTCCATTCTAGGCAGGGAGATTGTATCCCAGCTTATTAAGTGTATTCTCTTCTCATTAGCTTTCCCTCCTTTCCAGAAAAAATTCCTGATATACTCCTCAATTTTCCTTGTGATTCCACGAGGAGCCATCATCACTGCAGCCTGATAGATAGGAAGACTGTTTAGAACAGCTTTTATTAGCACTGTCTTACCTGTTAGGTTGAGCCAGTTGTATCCCCAGGAACAGATTTTTGACTTGATTTTATCCAGCAAAGGCAACTAGCCTTTACTGAGGGCTCTTTTTTGGAAGATAGGGAGTCCCAGGTACTTGAAGGATGACCAGGCAGAGGAGGCTGCAAAACCAAAATAGTTAGAAATGGCTTGGATTGTTCTGGCCTTTATATTCCAGCAGTAGATGTGACATTTGCCTTTGTTGAGATTACTTCCTGAGTCCTCACAAAAGTCATCCAACACTTCCTTGAAATTTTTTGTTGTAGGAAGGGAGGTAGCGCCCAGGAGAAGAGTATCATCTGGGAACAGGGCATAATTTATACTTTTGACACCTCTTGCAATGTTTATTCCCATTATTTCTTGATCAACCTGCTTTTTGTTCAAGAGGAAACTAAGGACGGAGGCTTTGATCACGAAGAGCAAGGGTGATAAAGGGCACCCTTGCCTCAGCCCTCTGGAGGCCTTAAAAAAGTCTGTGGCCCTTCCATTCACCAAAAGGGCGATCTAAGGCTCACTGATACAAGCCTTGATCCAGGTGATGAACCTGGGACTAAACCAAAATTTTTGCATGACATCCAACAGAAACCTGTGCCTTACCCTATCAAAGGCACTTTCAAGGTCTAATTTGACCACCATGCCTTTCTCTTTTCGGGTCAAGCTTGAGTGTATCTCCTCCTGGACCAGGATAAAGTTGTCCACAATCTATCTTCCCTGGATGAAGCCTCCCTGGTTCTCTGGAATGATGGATGGAAGAATAGATTTCAACCTATTGGCAATCACTTTTGTTATTAGCTTGTAAGCTATGTTACAAAGGGAGATAGGGCGAAATATGGAGAAAGTGTTGGCTCCTTTTTCCTTAGGGATAAGGGCTAAGAAAGTCGAGTTGGTACCTCCTCCTATTTTCTGGCAAGCTTGAGATTTTCGAACCATTCTGCCTAAATCTTTTTCCACTATCTGCCAGCAAGTTTGCAAGAATCTGGCGGTGAAACCATCTGGGCCCGGAGCCTTGTCGGGCTCCATGGCGAAGAGGGCGACTTTAATTTCCTCATTAGTGACATCGGCTTCCAATAATTGATTTTTTCTGGCCGAAATCAGAACTGGTACCTCATCCACTAAGGATGACATCTGTCCCTGGTCCTCTTTTTCACTATACAGGCTTTTGAAATGACAGAAGGCGGCATTTTTTATGCTTTGGATATCTCTATGGGTGTTATTCTCTTCCTTAATTTCAGAGATGGAGTTAAAATTTTTCCGAGCCTGGGATTGCTTGTGAAAGAAAGCAGAGTTCCTATCTCCTGCCTTGAGCCAAAGTCTACGAGATTTGACCCTCCAATACTCTTCCTCGACCAAGCTTGCTTTTAGAAGCTTTTGCTGAAGCTCAGCTTCCTTGTCCAAGACTTCCTTTGTGATCACTTCATTTTCCGCATTCAACTGATGGATCTCTAGGCATTTTTGAATCTTTTTCCTTTCCATTGCTGGATTGGGGAGGAGTTTAGCCCAAGTTTTCAGAGCAGCCTTCACTCTCCTGAGCTTTTCTTCCCAAACGTAGAAGGCTAAGCCGTTGACAGGCTGCTTCCATGTATTTTTTACTAGTTGCATGAAGGTCTGCTCCTTGACCCACAGGGGGCTGAATTTAAAAGCAATGAAGCCTTGGTCCATATGGGCCACGAGATCTAACTTGATGGGTCTGTGATCAGACACACTGCATGGAAGAATATGCATTCTAGATTCTAAACCAAGAAGAAGAAAAGAACTTTGAACAAAAAATCTGTCTAACCTTGCAGCAATGTGACCCGGCCAAATCTTCTGTTGGACCAGGTATATTTGCCTGATGAGGGTTTGATGTCGATCATGTCCCAATCCAGAAGCAATTCCTCCACCCATTCGCGCGCCGGATCCCTTACTATGCTTCCTCCACGTTTTTCGGCCAAGGATAAGGTGAGGTTTAGATCTCCAGCAATGATGATGTTTTCTAGAGTTTCAGAATCTGCCAATCCTCTAATGGATTCCCAGCAGACCTTTTTCTCTCCAGCGTTGACTGGAGCATACACATTAATAAGGAAAAGGGTCTCATCTGAGCCCACATGCTTCAGCTTTGTGAACAGCCAGTGAGAGTTGGCGATTTCTTGAACCTTCATGAATTTGTTTGTATTCCATAAAGTTCCCATGCCTCTTGAGGCACCCCGGGCTAAGACTGCTTGCCCTTCACTTCTTTTCCATAGATTTTTTCCTATGTGGAGGAAGGCCTTATCCTCCATTTTAGTCTCCTGGATGAGGAGTATGTCAGGAGAATCGGATCTTATCAGACTTTTAATGGCTTCTTCTTTTATTTTTCTCCCCATACCCCTGCAGTTCCAGGAGACGATCTTCATTATTTGCTTTTGGAGTGGGGAGCTCCTTTGGAGCTCTGGATCTGGTTTCTAGTCATCTTCGGAGTCTTAGCCAAGAGTTTCTCAAGGGTGGGCTGACTTCCTTGCACTTTGTGTTTGTATGTCTCCTGCTCTCTCTTTTCTCGGGCGGATTTTCGGCCTCTCATTGACCGTCTGGGTGAAGCTTGTGCACCTGCTATTTCTCCTTCCTCTTCTGACTCCTCCGAACTTTGCCCATCCTCAGTCTCTTCTGAGGGTATCTCTTCCGTTATGACTGTATTTTTTTCGGCTTGCTTTGACTCCGGCTAGGGCTCGTTGTGAGCTGGTCCTTCATTTGGTATCTATGTTCCTTGGGAGTTTTCTGTTGCTGAACTTAATTGAATAAATTTGTTTCCTTGATCCTCCATGTGAAGGGTTTGAATCCCTGAGCCGGCCTGTGGGGCTTTGGTATTGTTATTGCCGGATATTGGAGCTTTGTTTTTGGCTCTTTTAACCTGAGTCCATCCTTCCTCCTTACCCTTCTCTGTATCACTGTTCTTCGGACAGCCTCTAGCAAAGTGGTCGTAGACGTGGCATTTCCTGCACTTAAACGGGAGCTGCTCATAGTCTAGTTTTTGGACATGCGACCAGCTGCCCACTTTAATCTTTATCGCCTCCGGCAGACCGATCTCCAGATCAACTTCAACACAGATTCTAGCGCAGTCAAATTGATCTTTGTTGTTGGCGCGATCAATGAATTTAACTAGGGTATTTCTGATGTGTATGAGGGATTCCCAGTTCCAGCAATGCATTGGCAGATTTGGCAAACGAACCCACACGGGGACAGCTGAGGGGACGTCCACTGTTGGGTCGAAATCAGGCGTCCATTTGTTCAGATACAGCCCTTGAGGGCCCATGAAATAAGGGCCATTGCGGAATATCAGCTCCTTGTCTTCTTTTTCAGCGAATTCAAACACGAAGAAACCCTTCCCCAGGAAATACGAGGTAACTCTACTCTTGATGAGAGGCGCCCAGTTCCTTGCGACCCAGCTCTCTGTGGATTTGGGGGAGGGCCAAAGCCCAGTGAACTGTCCAACTAATGCACGCTCAGCAAGAGAGAGAGCAATCTGGATCGGCTTCTCGGGAGGGAGCGAGATCTCAGGGATGTCATCCAAGCGTTTTACAAATTTCGCTGCCTCAGACGTTTTCTTTTTAGGAAGCGATCTCAGCAGGCTAACAAAAGCCTCGGCTTCAGAAGGGGCCGCAGGAGGCTCCATAGGATCAATTTTTTGCTCGATCCAGCCGAGCTCAACCTTGAGCAGCGGGCATAGCACCCAGATCAGCTCAGATCAGTCAAGGGACTGGATCCGGATCACCAAAGGAAGGCAGGGGACTGCGCGCAAAGGGCCGAGGGCGGATCAGCGTCGCCAACCCTAGATCGCAGCGCGGTCGAACCTCTGGATCGCAAGGGTTGACTGGAAAATTGGGGCACAACAATATTAATAAGGGATACAACTACAATATTAATGGCGTAATCACTAGTATTATAGGGACCTAACATTTTGAGGCATAAAATGGCACTTTTGGGGTAAAAAAGTTTTAAGCGTATCTCCCATCCCCTTGACATTGTTCTATACATCAAGACATTTCCAATGGTGCAAAAATCATCTTAATTGGAGTTTGTATGCAAAAGTTATGCTTATCACAAGTTAACTACCTTATTGACCACCATAGTACCAAGTGGATGACACATTACCCTCAATACTCTCACATGCAACGCTAGTCACATGTGGACTTCCAAAAATTTTCCAAAATGTCCAAAACCTAATTCTAATTAAGAGTTGAGGCATATAAGCACCCTAACCTTAAATGACTATCAGGTTATATTAAATATTGGGTTACTAAGAGCAGAGGGGATTCTGTACTTTTAGTAATGCACTTGTTTCTTACTTGAGTGGAGTATTTAGGAGTGAGATTTGAGAGCATAAAAGAGGAGGGAAAATATTCTACATGAACCACTCAGGGCACAGTGTCATAAGAAACTCCATAGAAAGTGCCATTTTATTTATATTTGCATTTTTATAACTTAAGAAAATAGAATAAAGTGTAAGCATCACCTTCTAGCTAGGTTTTCTCCCATATCAGGTTTCCTAGGACACATCTTATGTTCTTTCATATGAAAGGTGTGTTTACTTGCGTGTTCTTTCATTTTCATATTTTATTTATTTTTATAACTTTGAATAATAATTTAGTGATAATAAATATCAAATCTAAGTACATAAAATTCCATAATAAAATATTTTAGAATAATACAAGGTATATATGATGAACTAATCCACTGGAATATCCACAATAACTTACTAATCATCAAAATAGGATGGAGCAACAAGTAGACCAACATTTCTTAGAGTGTTCTTTACTGAAGGGGAATAAGTGTTTATTTGTCTTCCACCCTATAAACAAACATAAATCAAAGAAAAAAATCATTTTAAATTAGCACCAAAGTCCTATGGACCCTATGAAATCATTCAGCACATTGGAAAAGTGGCCTACAAACTATCTCTTCCATCCCACTCCAAGATTCATCCAATATTTCATATGTCTTGTCTAAAAAAATTGTCAGATAAAAGTGAAAGATGCAAACCATCCTACCAAAAATTGATGAAGAATATTATGGTTGGCTTCAGTTGGAAAGAATACTAGATACCAGTCAATTATGCCAATTCACAATTACGGAAGTATTGATCTAATGGAAATGCATTCCACCCAAATACGCCACATGGACACTAACCATGATCTTGCAGCAATTTTTTCATCTTCAACCTTGAAGAAAACACTATTTTTTAAGGGGAGGTGGGGGGGAGTGGACATTGTCAAAATCCTACTCTAACCTCCATACATTAGGCTACATAAGATCTGTAAACTACTATGGATATTCCACTAGACAATTTGTCACAACAGATCTGATAAAATTATACTTAAAATTTGAAATATACATACATTATGAAAGTTTATTTCTATTTAGATTTTTGGATGTGTAGATTAATGTTTATTGCATATGCATCAAATTATAATTATGCATAAAATAAAGAAAGAAAAATTAAAACTCACAAACAACTATTTACACAAGATATATCCTAGGAAACCTTTTTGGGAGAAAACCCAACTGGAAGGTGAGGCCACTTTGCTCTCTTTCTCTGAAAAAAAACTGGTTGTAAGTACAAATAAGTAAGGCTTGTAGCCCATTGGATACTATAGTGCACAAATCCCCTCTATGTGTTGTGTGCCCTATCCCTCTTAGCTACTCTAATATTCTATGGAACAAAATGCACTCAAAAGGAATGGAACACGTTTTCCTCCTAGTGGTCCACTTATAACATAGTCTGATAGCCTACTAGTGGTTAGGTTTTATTCGTTCAAATCTTAACTAGAGTTACAATATGGAGTTTGTTGGAGTCTTCTTCATCGTGACCACGTGGCTATCCCATTTTCCATGAGTAATGGGGGGGCGACATGGCATCCTCTTGAATTATGTTGGTTAAAACAAGAAGGTAAACTTCTGAGTCGCATATATTTTGCATATGGACTCGATTTGAAGTGATTTTTGCACCGTTGGAAATTTCGTTGTGCATAGAATAGGAAAAAAGGTGTTGCACTAAAGTAGAAAAGTTTTACCCCCAAAAAAACATCATTTTATGCCTCAAAATGCTTCTGCAAGGTTGTAGACTCAAATTTGTCAAACGAGGTCCCACCGGTAAAAATGGTCTTGTGAGCTAATTCCACCACATTTCCACTCTAAAAGGATAGAGATGGATGGAAAACAATATAATGATCAAATTCAAAACAACATAGGATTTAGAAAATTGTTGTATGAAACCATGCCCTTTGAATAAGTCTCATTGGATGCAAGTGGATAGTTATTCCATGTAAAAGGATCCATTTGATAAGGCCCATTAAGTAGTAGATACTCATTAATGATGGTACCACAATTAGTTAAGTTTTTTTTTTTTTTTTTTTTTTTTTTTTTTTTTTTTTTTTTTTTTTTTTTTTTTTTTTTTTTTTTTTTTTTTTTTCTGGAAAATCTATTTAAAGAGATAGGAGAGTACGTAATATTTGTCACGTGTTGTATATTTGGAGTTCTGCTTAGTTGGAAGTCGCCCTTTTTAGGCAAGTGAATATTATATTCTTCTTCACATTATCAAAATAAAAAGGGTATTTTAACATATTATATTTTGTTGTCTCTTGTTTCTAGTTTATCTACAATTATATTCTGAATATACTTGGTTGTGTTCTAATTTTCAGGGGTTAAGGAACATGGCAAAAGGTTATAGGGTCTTAATAAGAAGATCAAGGATCTAATGTCTAGCCTTTTTGAGGCATTGGATAAGGTGGGTGATAATGCCTATAGATTTATCCTATACTCATATATGCCATTTACTCAGTAGTGAACGTGGAAAATTTGAAACTCCAAGAGGGTCCATGTTGGATCAAGATCTAAGGAGTCGGTCTTATCTACCATAGAGGACTTAGAAATAGAAGCTTAGGAAGAGTTGGAAAAATATACAGCTTTGCAAAAATTGGTCTCAAACTACCAAATAAGGCAACATGACATCTGGAAAATTGAGTTGAAATGGCAACTTCCAAGCAAGGAAAAATGGTGCTCCAAAGAGAATGTAAAGGAAATATGTCCTCACCTCATTAGGTGAAACCTTTTGGCGACCAAAAGCATCCCTAAATGGGAAGGTATGATCCCAAATGGATCATTATATAATTATCCATCTATCTTGGTAGATTTTTGGTAGAAAAATTGGAGGAATTGGCTTGTAGGGCACATTTTAGTGGTATGTCCTAGTTTAGATATTTGGGTTTTGGAACATTCTAAAATCATTCTTTGAAGCATCAAATGGCACTTTTCGGGGTCAAAAACTTATGAGTATAGTGCTTCGTCTCTTGACATGTGGAGCTAGTCACATGTGCACTTTCAAGAAGATTATATAAGGTCCAAGTCTTGAAAGTTGATTGAGGGTTGAGGAAAACAAAATCCCTAATCCTATATGATTGTCACTTTATGTTTTATATTGAGCCACTAGGAAGAGAGGGTTTCCATTTTTAGTAGAATACTTGTTCCATAGAGAGGCAATGCATCTAGGAGTGGGATTTTTGACAATAACAGAGGAGAGAAATTTTGTAGCAATCATTTAAGCCATGGCTTCAAAGGAAAGTCCACAGTGAGTGCTCCATTCTTTTTATTTGCATTTTCATAACTAAAAAATTGAAAATAGAGCCTAGGCCTCACCCTATAGTTTTTTTTTCTCTTGTATTCCCTAGATCACACCTTATGTTCATTTGTGTAATGAGTGTATTCATTTTCCATTTCTTTCATTTTCCTATTTCAATTATTACCATTTCATATTTTAGTTGTTTCCATAAGTTGAGCATTAAATTAGTAATAATAAATTTTTGTGTTCATTTGTGTAATGAGTATATTCATTCACTTCTTCTTTCATTTTCATCTTTCAGTTTTTTTCATTTCATATATTAGCTATTTCCTTAAAGTTGAGCATTAAGTTAGTAATAAGAAATTTGAGATTTAAAGAAATAAATTGAATGATAGAAGATTTCATAACATTGCAAGATGTGTGTCACCCCTAATGCAAAATATGTTTTGTTCATGTAAGAAAGAACCCCACCCTACTTGTGGGAATTGAATGTGGATAGAGAGAATGTCAATCATTCCTCCCAAACAATTAAGATAAACTCAATTAACTACAAAATATGATAGCTTAGAACCATTTTCTTTAACAAACTTTGATAATAAAAAACTAAAAGTATCTATTCATATCACTTATATCAATAAGAAGATATATAAAATTAAAACATATATATTAAAGAACTTTTTCTTAAATATAGGGAAAATGAAGTTTTTTTAAGAAGAGAAAACTCTACAAAATAATTTACATTGACTCTTTTACTTGGGCATTTAGATAGTCCTTGCATTGGGAAATTGTATAAAATAATTTAGATTAATTTACATTATATTTTACGTTGATTTTTTAATTTGGCCCTATATATAGCCCTTTTAGTCGGAAATTGGATAAAATAATTTACATTATATTTTTTCTTTCAAATCAAATTTTCCCTCTAGGATAGCTCACTCAGCAAACCCCTATTTTTTGTAAGATTTAGAAATATATTTATATTACGAAGCAACTGATATTACATTGATAGCTTTTGCTTCCCAAAAACTTTGTGGGATCCCATAAAAAAATAGACTGAAGAAACCATATTCCCATGATCCCTGGTTTATCCAAAAAAGACAACAAGAAAAATTAGCTAACATTCAAATGGCAAAGCCAATTAGTAATTACATGAATTGTTGCGCGTTGGGCAAACAAACAAAATAGTGTGCACATATAACATATTAAGGCATATTGAAAGCCATAAAACCATAGGAGAAGTAGACATAGCATATACGAAAAAGAGGAGCCAAGTGCCAAAAAAGACTATTAGTCTACTATAATGACTGGAGAAAGAGTATCAGAGTTTCCTTGTAGTAGAGCTTATGCTGGTGCATTGATAACAACTTGGGTGTGAGGTCACGAGTCTGATCTGGAGCCTAAATCAAACACCACATAGCGTTCAACCCGCGTTAATATGGTGACAATATCGTCCAAATTGTACATGATGTCCCAAAGGATCCTTTTAATCTCCTCTTATCCTACAAATAGTCGATACTGGTCAACTTGCTTGTCTTGGATGACCATGTGAAGCAAGGTTTCTAGTTGATGATGCAAAGCCACTGAGTGGAGAAAATGAAGTCTCTTTTGTGAAATTTTCTAGGATCTGGAGTCCACCTGAAGATGTTGTCGCTGATTTTAGTATCATAAAAATATATTTGATCGCCAAACTCCTTGGCTTCCAAGTGAACGCTCTCATTCCTCACTTTCGAGGGCACGGAGTAAAAGTGGTAAGCAACTGAGTGCTATCTGAATAGACGTCGGCAATGAGAGGTTGATGCTCCTATGGCACCACCCTGGTGACTAGGTTGACGCATCTGAGGCTCCATAAAAACAACTGGTATTGACAAACTTGTTTAGGGTGACCAAACTAGAGTGAAATCGATGGTGTAACCAAACACAATTTGTATGACCAGAAATCGAACCTGGAGACAACAAGAGTGGAGGGGTGATATTTCAGTAATGTACAATCTAGCATGAGAGTGAAGGTGAAATGTTAGAAGGATGTCATCGACCAAAAATAGGGTAAATAACCTTATACCCCTGTGAATGGAAACTTACTTTTGGCACAAGATTTGTAGTTGGGAGAGGTGTGTGAGGACTATACCAACTAACCTTGGTAAGACTAAGCCTAAATTCTTTCGGAACCAAATTGAAAATGTGCTCGAGTACCAAACACCACATGCCAGGACCGAACAACTAAATGAAATGCCCGCATAGTCGGTGATTTGGGAGGACGCAGAAGGAAACATAGCCACCAGCTCAAAAGAAGGACCCGTCATGTTGTGTAGAAAGAGAACAAAAAACATGGGTGCCTGCAATAACCAGCGAAACTACCAAACCAAAGCGATACACAATAACCCGTGAATTGGCAACAAACACTGAAGCGGGAAGGAGGTAAATATATAAACGGACCTTCACCGAATTCGCAAAGTGCACCAATTTTGGTGAGTAAAACAGACCTGGAACCATTGGAATCCTAGAAACACTCGTGAAAATCTGCCACCCTGGGGTGAAATTCCTGCGCTTATAAAGAAAACCCATGACCTAAAGATCAAACGGGCGGAAAAGACTGCATGAACGATCATAAGCCAAAGAGGGACAAGTGTGCATTATGGCACACAAGTTGACACTCACATTAAACACCCAATTCATGTGCACCCTCCCCCGAAATGTGTCCATGATCAAACTCAAAATTCGAACACTGAAAACCAGGAGAATGTTAGACAGAGATCCCTCTCCCACCACTTGCCTACATTTAAAGTAGTTTGACAAAGTTTGTTGTGGTTGAACTTGAAGGTAATCGGACTGCCACGCGTGGGTCAGGGTTGGATAGGTGGTGACGTCGGCTCTCTTCCCCAAGTGCACCTTCCTCTTCTCCATTACCTTCTCATGCATGCCAATCATGCTTACTAACGCCATTGGTAACCTTAAAAACACCCCATCGGGGTCACTTAGTAAGCCCATTATATAAAGTTATTTTATATTGATAGGATAGCTCACTTAGCAAGCCCATCATATAAAGTTATTTTATATTCATATTATTTAGGTATAGTTTATGATGTTCCATTAAAAGATTACAATTTCAAATCTAAAAAAGTAAAGTATATACACCTCCATATTCCTTATTTTTCTAAAAACTTATATTAGTTTACTAAAATATAATTTTTTAATAATTAAGAAATAAAATAAATTTATACTCATTTTAAAATAAATTTATATTTATTATATTCTTTAACTTATCTGGACACATTATTATTATTATTATTATCCAGTTTTAAGTTCACTGCCAAGTCAGAGACTAAATTGGTGTATGAGGCCAAGTTAGAAACTAAATTGGTATATGAGACCCCCTTGTTTGTGGGACAAGGGACTCACCTAAGCGCAGTGACTTGACTACTAAGTCTACTAAAACATACATACCCTACCCTCTGATTTTAAACCTGTAACTTCTTAGAAAAAACACATACTCTTAACTATTATTAAACCCACTCAAACAATATTACATTATAATTTTTTTAAATAATAAAAAATTAAAATAAATTTATACCAATCTTAAAATGAATTTATTTTCATTATTAAATCATAAATACTAAGAATATAAGAACGTATACCAAGAGCAGTGAAAAGGTTTCTGCGAACATAATTTTGCGTGAGATGTACTTCATCGACCCGGCTAGAAGAAAATGCGAAAATTACCGACAGGAAAATAGGTGGCGCACTGGAGGGTACTGGGGATTCAAATAAAAGGGTAACTTTGATGAAGCCAAAGGTTTAGAATAAACTGATGGCCACGCATTAGTAAAACATATTCTTCTTTCTCGCTACAGAGACTATTTCTTTCTTGCAATGGTAGATCTCGAAGTATTCTGCGTTCAAGTCTATAAAAACTGAAATTAGCTGAAACCAATATGGCGTTAAATCAGTGAAGTTGGCGAATCGTGAATCATATAAGCTTACCACTCTGTGTTGCTGCGAGCATCATACTTTCGCCTCTGCAAGCATCAGGATTTCTGTACAAGCAAGATCGCCATGGGCCAAGTTCTGAGCGATTTACAGAACAGATTTAAATGTATTGATCTCAGATACATTTGTGGCAATTTTGTTCCCGTTATTATATGAATTTCACTGTCTGTAGTCCTGCAGTTGTTTGACTTTGTTAAACTGTTAGAGTTACCGATCATTTATTGTTGTCACCACGATGTGTTGCAGACCACATCTCAGAAGAACAACTGAATAAGATCATAGACGCCACGTTTGACAGATCACCAGGTGATACAGATGGAAAAGATGGGAAGAAAATTATGACCTTTGACCAGTTCTATGATGCAATTCTTGACATCTACAGGTAAGTTTATAAAAATGGAAATAAGTTTGCAATTCTAAATTTGATTTTGTCTTTTTTAATTCGCTTGAAGTATATGGATTTCTTTGAATTTATTTCAATTTCTTCCAATTTATCTTAATTATCGAACTCATGTGTGGTTATATCTTCGGATCCATCACATTTTGTTGTTTTATGTATCGATCTTTTTAACCATCTTCTGTGATTGCAATGGATCCAGAAAATATAACCACCACAAATAATGCAGATGGCAGAAATCTCAAATCCGTTATTGAACTCATCTTAATAGTTGATGTTTTATGTATCGACCTTTCTAACCATCTTCTGTGGTTGCAATGGATCCAGAAAATATAACCACAAATAATGCAGATGGCAGAAATCTCAAATCCGTTATTGAACTCATCTTAATAGTTGATTTGCTAAATATTTAACAATTAAACAAACATTCCTGAATTTATTTCTCAAGGCAATTTCACTTTATATTTTTGTACTTCTTTTTATTGGAATAGGAAAACCAATGAGATATGTGGGACCAAATGCGCTCCTCCATCAAAGGAATCAGTGTTCAAAAGGCTAAAGGTATGTAATTAATTTCAGTGTTTAAAATGCTAGAAGTATGTAATTAATTTCAGAAAAGTCTAATTGTTTTATTTTTAGCAATGATTTAATTGGTTTAATTTATTTTTTTAAGTTTGATAGACTATTCAACGGATGTTAACCATCATCATGATCATCATATAGATTAAAAAAATAAAACAGTTAGATTATTTTAGATTGATGATCCCTATAACCCAAAAAAGTATTCTAAAATTAGGAAAAACAAAATTCAGTCATTGTGCCATAAGTGAAATTTAAAAATGGGTGGATACCATAACTGCATGCAGGAATATGATTTAAACAAAAATAAAGAAATCGATCGCGAGGAATTCCACTTGTTTGTTCGAAAAGCCTCCAAACATCTTGTGGCAACATACAGAGATATGGTGATTGTGACAGTAGCAGCCCCTGCTGCTGTTATGTTAACAAAGAGGGCCACTCAGGGAGTACCGTATACAGTCATTTATGCATCTACTGTGGCTGCTGCTCTGTTAGTGAGATATAAGTTCTTCAGCAAATAAAACTCCAGGCCCAATCTGATCGCAAGCAAGCAGTTGAAGGTCCTCAGCGCACATTATAATATGCGATTCGTGGTTTCAAAAGTTGTTATGATTGCAGTGCATTTTATTAGCAATTGGAAAATTGTCTAGGTTAGCAAATTATTAATGGTGTTATGTTCTTGTGTATTGTTTGGTCTTAGCTGACGTTAACTATTATCATCATTATTAATAATGTAATGATGTTATTCTGTTTTGTAATTTTTTCCTGTAAATCATATTAAGTTGTTCTGTATTTTTTTAATGATATCGTTTTTGTTTTTTGTTCCCCTTATAATAATGTAACGATGTTATTCTGTTTTGTAATTTTTTCCTGCAAATAATATTAAGTTTGTAGAGGAAAGTTCCCGGAAAATCACATATAATATTAAGTTTGTAGAGGAAAGTTCCGAGAAAATCACATAGAAAAACTTTTGTCAACGAGTTTCGAACCAGCTAGTGTGGTTCATCGTCATGACAAGTTGAATGAGCAGATCTCATTGAGCACAATAAATAGATAAGGCATAGAATCCTATTAAATAGTTCTGTATTTTTTATTATAAAAAAAATAATTTTTTTAATATTTGGTATTTTAAAGCAAAAAATTATTATTGTTATGATTAATATAATCATATTAATAAATATGGTTAATATAATTCATAATATATATTAAAACATATAAAAATTAATAATTATTGATTTTTTATCGGACAATATTAAATAAATAATTATTAATAATAAAAATATTATTAGTGATTTATTCATAATATTAAATCGTTCTGTATTTTTTATTAAAAAAAAAAAAAAATTAATATTTAGTATTTTAGAGCAAAAAATTATTATTGTTATGATTAATATAATCATATTAATAAATATAGTTAATATAATTCATAATATATATTAAAACATATAAAAATTAATAATTATTGATTTTTTTATCGGACAATATTAAATAAATAATTATTAATAATAAAAATATTATTAATGATTTATTTGATTTACCCAATAAACACTTTAAATGTTTATCACTAAACCCCTTCCCAAAAAAATAAAAAAAATTTATCAGACAATATTAAATAAATAATTATTAATAATAAAAATATTATTAATGATTTATTTGACTTACCCAATAAACACTTTAAAGGTTTATCACTAAACCCCTTCCCAAAAAACAAAGAATACTGTAATTATTACCATCTAAATTGACAATTAAAAAAATACAATCACTCGTATTATTGTTTATATTAAATCTTAACATCAAAAAATCTCAATTATATTAAGTTAAAAAACAATTTTTTTAATCAATAAGATCAAAACATTGTGATCATATGCTTCCTAATACACTGTGATCATATGCTATATAATATTGTTTATTTGGAACCTTAATTTCTTGATTTCTTTTCAATTATATTAATTAAAATTAAATTAAAAAACAGTTTTTTAATCAACAAGATCAAAACACTGTGATCATATGCTACATAGTATTGTTTATTTGGAACCTTAATTTCTTGAAATTTTTTTCAATTATATTAATTAAAATTAAATCTCAATGTCTTGTTTATTTCCAATGATATTAGGTTAAAAAATACTCTATCACTGCATTTCTTCGCAACACAACATTACACTACGCGTTTTCTTATCAGTGTCGGCTGCAAATGCATTCAGGGTAATGCATTTATTTTTAAAAAACAAAATTGCACGGAAAGTTAATATAAATTATTGCATTAACAAATCATTTTAAAATCAATATCTTCTCAATTAAAAAACAAACAAAATTTAAATTTAATTTAATATAGAATTCAAGGATGATAATGAAATGACATTTTAAAGTTTATGAGGCTAAAAATAATCTATGAAATTATTAGTTTTTTATTTTTCGTCTTTTGCAATTCAATCTTTTTCCAATTCAAATTGATGATGAGTTGGCCCAACCTTCCAATAAAAATAATCTATGAGACCATTAGTTTCTTATTTTTAGTTTTTGCAATTCAATCTTTTTTCAATTCAAATTGATGATGAGCTGGCCCAACCTTTCAACAATCCCCTCGCTAAAAAGACAAATCCAAGAAACTTTTTTTAAAATGGGAAGGGCTCCCTTTAGAACCATTATTGGCCCTCTTTTTTGTACATATATGTGTCACAATAAACTGACATCTGTCACATGGAAACATTCACATTACAGCCAATATACGCCACATACGCTGCAGCATCCGCGCAGCTCCACAGGAATCAAACGCGGCCGGGGTGCGTGCAAACCACCGCTACATCATGCACTCGTGTGCAATGCCAAGAAACTTATGCTAATATGTTCTCATAACTTTCTCTTATGTCTTTGAATGCATCACATTCCAAAATGAAATGTTTTTCCGATTCTATAGCCTTAGATGTGCAAAATGTACCCACCCTTCCTAAGTTTTTTTGGGCTTTTTCCACTGTCCTCTTTCACACCTAAATTGATGTGAGTTGGTCTTTAATTAAATAATAATTAAACTTTACCTTCTACAAAACTCTAGCTCCAATAAACTCTTTTTAAATTAGCATTCACTAATCTTAAAATTTGTATTTTAAGAAATGATTATATTTCTGATATTTCAAATAAATTTGGAAATTAAATAAGATAAGCTCGTTGTAGTTGGATTTTACTCATTGAAAATTATTTATTAAGGAAATAATGATCAAGAGGAAAAGGCTAAGGCTATTTATTAAGGAAATAACGCTCAAGAGGAAAAGGTTGAGAAACAATAACCCTCAATCTCTTTATCAAACGAAACTAGGCATATTCCATTTATCATGCAATCCTATCCGGTGATTTAATAAAAATTTGAAATTCCACAAGCCTACATCTTTGAAATAAATATCCGTATCAGCCTAAAGATAAGATAATACAATCATATTTTTCGAAATATTATCAACAATTTAGTTGTATTCTGCATCACAGGTCACCCATACATTGAAGTTCTCTGTCATGTAATCAAACTTTATTACATTTTAATATGGTTGTATAACATATATCAATTTAGGAGTATAGTTGTTATTATTCAAAAGTCTATTGATTTAATAAATAAACTATATATTCATTTCATTTTACCGATCATAATAAGAATATATTTAATTATTTATCTTTAAAAAAATTTAAAATATAAATATAAATTTATAATAATTAAATAAATTATTTTTAAAAATAATAAATTATATATCATTCATAAATATTTATTTATTATTATTATTAAAAAAAACGAAATACCCATTCAATTTTCTCTGTATTACTAAATTTTTCTCAAACTTCAATTTAAGATTTAGTTCATTTTAGTAACATTTTCATTAATAACCAAAATACCCTTAGAAGAGGGTATCAATAATAACCAAAATACTCGTAGAAGAGGGTATCACTGCTGGGAAATAAAAAGATATCTCTGTCTAAGTTATGAAGCCAACTTTTCCAGCAATTTTCTTTACCAATGTATTTTGTTTGTTTTCATTGAGTAATTGATTATACCTATAATATATAATAGGTATATAATTAAAATAAAATTATAATATATAATAAAAATAAAAATTATATATATATATGAAAATAAAAATCAAATAAAATCGATTACTCAATCAAAATAAATCCAATATATTAAAAATTAGCTTCATAAATTCTAAATAAAAGATTCTTTTATTTTCTAGAAGTGTTACCAAGAAAATTTTAATTAATATTAAAAAAAATATATATATATATATATATATATATATATATATATATACTTATTTGTATTTATATCACAATTTTTAAATGGAGGAATTTGCTAACTTTTATACATTTTTTATCCATCATATTAAAAGTATAGATTGGAATGAAAATTAAGATTTATATAATATATGTTGATTTTAAAATATGATTTTTATTTTTTAAATTTACACACATTTGTATTCCTATTACAATTTCTAAATTTGGTTTGGAATGAAAATCTAAATTTGGTTTGAAATGAAAACAAATAACATAGTGCTAGGCATAATCATTAGTTTTTGTTTTATTATGATTAGTGAAAATTGATTGATTTTACATTAATTGTATTTTATAGTTTTGTTTAAAAATTTAAAATGATATAGCATTTTTATTATTTTATATAGAAAATTTGATTTTATTGAACACAAAGAATTTTATTATTTAATATAGGAGAGATATTGTGGTGAAGTGTTAGATAAAACAAAAAATAAAAATAATAACAATGATAGATTTGGATTAACAAATATCTATGTTGTTAATTGATTGCATTGATATGTTTGTTTATAGCCCAATATGAGAGATATTGTAGAAGCTTTACATGTTAAAGTGAAACATTAGATCAAAAAATAAAAATAATAAAATATAATATGGGCTAAATTAAATGAGTAAGAACAAGTAAAATTAATAATAAAAATAATAAGCTTGTATGTAGCAATTTTGTTTTTATTAATAAAATTAGAGATAATTACTTGCACCAAAAAAAATTCATAACATAAATATCACTTCAAAAGAAATTTAAACCAATGTAGATCTATGAGCATGGTATTTTTTTAATAATTTTGTGGATGGTAGGAAGGGATGAGTGGACCAATTTAAAATGATTGGGCTTGCCCATATGTCTCAAAAAGTTTCCTCATCCTTCTTGGAGTCATGACATTGACAATTTAAAAAAAAAATTGAGCAATGGCGGGCTCATTGCATAAATCTGACTCGAAGATTAATTCTAATTCAATCAATCTTTCCTTTCAACCCTTCCTATATTCCAATTCTCAACTTTGCAAGCCCCCATCTCAGTCAAATAGCAAATGCCCCAAGAGCTCAAGCAATTTCTCTGGAAAGGAGGCAAGAAAAACTCTAAAAAGTTTCATCTAGTGAGTTCGAGGTGGTTAGGCTTCCAAAATCCAGGGGGAGGGGGGGTGTTAGGAATAAGATACCCCCTTCTATTGAATATAGCCCTTGGGTTAAATTTGGTTTAGCAACTATTCATTAGGTATAATGATTGGTGGAAACAGGTGCTTCATAAAAAAATTCTTAATGTGGCGAGAGAATTTTGTATTCATCATATTCCTCTTAATAGAGGCAGCTCCCACAGATGGCGGTTGATTTTTCTTTTATTCCTTTAATTAGATCTAACATGACTTGGATTCTAGGAAATGGGAAATCAAAAAAAAAATGGATGAGGGAATTATGGGAAATCATCCTCTAGGCTCAAATTCCATATTTCATCCCTTAAGTAATTAGCTAATTTCCTAGCCTAAAATATCTCCATGGGATATCTTCTCGTGGTCATTTGACAAGAATTGGTTGAACTGGGCTAAGGTAACATTAGGGTCACCTTGTTGGTATTTGGAGATCTCTCAAATCCATTATTGTTGGATGTACTCCTTCCTCCTTATTAGATCGAGACTCTAGAGGTTCGGAAGGTGATTTGTATTCTCTTAAAAAGGGTTATCAATATTTTATCTTCCCTTATGTTAGACGTCCCTCTTCTCGAATTGGGCCTTTAGTTGGAGTTAAGACAGTGACCCAAAAATTAATATTTTTTGTTGGATATTAATTCATAGGAAGATCCTAACAGCTTAGAATTTATTAAAAAGAGGAATTGTTGGACCGTCCTAGTGCGCTTTGTGTAAGCACGTTGTTAATCATCTCCTCTTGGAATGCCCTTTCTTGCTTGAAGTTTGGGGAGTGATATTATCTCAATTAAAATAAAGGGTAATTTGGCCTTCTTTGTTGCAAGACTTGTTGGGAAAATGTAAAAAAAAGTTATAATGGCTCTTTGGCAAGGAAAAAATTAATGAACAAAATATAGGAAGTACTACTTACATATGTATGCTGGAAAATTTGGCTAGCTAGAAATCGGGTTGTTTTTCAATAAAGCTTCTTGGAGAATGTTTTCAAGCTAACAAAATAAATGAATAGGATCAGAATCTGGATATGGAGGAATGATCCAAGTGGTTCTAGACACGCTCGGAATTCATAGGTGGATTTGGAAAAGATCAAAAATCAAATTCACTGGATTGAAGTGGAACTAGTGTCAAATCAAAGATCTTGTTGCAAGCTTTCTAACGGCGCAAATGGAACCTCAATCTGAGTTCATATGTGAAAGTTATGGCTAGTCAAAGTTTTGGTCAAACTAGGCCCAACGACAACCACTAACAAAGCAACAATTTGGCACTTATCGATGCATGGATTTCGGTGGCTAGAATGGGAGAATTTGTTACCTCTTTAATTTGGTCAGTGACCCCAAATTTGGCCGAAGGGTTTTTTAACAAATTTGTTATATATATATATATAAATGTTAAAAAAATAGGTGGTGGGCTACCAACCCCGCCACCCATAAAACATATTATATATAGAAAATAAAACAAAATGGGTCAGGGCCGCGAGTGACCCTAACCCTGCCTGACCACCATATGATAGTGTGTTAATTATTCTGAAGACTCCGACGGGATTTAAACCTACCTGACCCAGTGGGCCCACCAGCCAAAATGGGCAGCCTTGTTACCAAAGTGAAACCACGCGCCAATTATAACAACGATTATTCCAAGGGTCCTGCGGGTTGGACCCTAGGACCTCCCCAACCAAAACCTTAACTTATATGTCGCGACCCAACAAGTCGTTGGCCATTGGTTGGAAGTTTTTCCTGCCCAAAACTTATTTAAACCTTGCATTTCATCCAACGGAAGGAGGAGAGGCGGAGACCGAGAGTCTAGCCAGCAAAACAATGCACAGAACCAAGAAAGTGGAACCCTAACACAAGGGTATCTTATTTTATGCTGAGAAGATTCCTTGGGGGTCCAGAAGTGCCAGTGTCATAAAGGGGTCGACTTTATTGTCATTTTTCACAGTTTTTCGCCACGAATCCAACCATGCAACCTGTTTCTCTAGCACAGGTATACATTTTCAAGCCATCCCCAAAAGTGGAGGTATAAGGTATCATTTCATAATTGCTTGAAATTTATTTCTATTACCATTTAATGAAAGAGGCCTCCCCAAATTGAGCAGGGCCCAGAGACGTAGCCCACACTAGGTGAACTTTGTTATCAAGTTGTTTTTTTGCCTTTGATCCCATGGTTTATTTTTAATTCCACTTCTTTTATGTGTTTATGTCACTTGGTTACATCCTCTTTTATATGCAATTATGTATGCATCCTTGAAGTAAAAGATCTTGATCAAGTTTGGTATCAGAGAATGTCTTCTTGATGCGAGTTGCATGAGTGAATGTTAATCATGAAAAAACTCCAAAGAGGAGAAAGAAAACTCAAATCCTTTGATCCTAAAGTGAGGCGTGCAACACAAAGATGAAACATGGCAGATGAGCAAGCTCGAACAGAGGAAGAGCGAAACTATCACAAGATCTTCACCATGGCAGAATATGAGAAGACAATAAAGAATGAGAAGAAAGAACCAGATGATCATGCCTTAGTAATCATGAAGGTGGAAGAGGAGAGCCTCTAGAACCGCCCTCTCCATCCACCAGTGCAATTTCTTCTTCTTCCTCTTCCCACCATTCTAACAGACGTCATAAAAATGCATCTAAGAATCTATTTTTTAAGCTAGAGTAAAGTTTCATTTGCCCACATATAATGCAGAATGTAATGTATAGAAATTAAATAAATGGATTCGATAGATCAAGGTCTATTGTCAGATTCAGCAGATCGAGGAAGATGAGGCCAAGATCCAATTAGCATCTCTTTGGCTGAGTAGCACCACTCTCGTTTGGTGGGAGAGCAAGTTGTAGAAAGGTAGCAAAAACATGGGTAATCTCCTTTCTTCTTGGTCCAATTTTGTTTCTGCATTAAAAGAATAGTTTTATCCTTTGGGTTATCGACAAAAGGATTTAATGGAATGGCAATATTTCAGACAAGGAAAGGGTCAAAATGTACAAAGGTTCACAGAATATTTTAGAAAACAAGATTTGAATTTGGTCATTTCACTTGATTCACCAAAAATTGTAACAAAGTATATTGGTGGTTTACATAGTTACATAAGGAATTCTTTGTTGTTATTTGAGCGTACTACTATTGATGTTGCCAGTGTGAAAGTCATTCACTTTGAAAGCAGGGGCAAGAATGACAAAGAATATCAACCCAAGAAATTATTTTTCAAACCTTATAATGGCAAGTTCAAAGGAAAAGGTAAGTGAAAGAACAAAAAGGCAGCTACAACCAAGAAGGAGGAAGGATCAAAGCCATCTTGGACACATCACAAGAAGGAATGTTGTAATGATGAACATTGTTCGAAGTTGCATCCAGAGTAGAGATCAAAGAGATTTGGTGGTAAGAACAAGCAAAAGACGGTGGCAACCATCATTAGAAAACTTTTGAGGTCTAAATTGGGCCTCCTAAGAAAAATGTACAACCAAAATAAACATACGAACCAATAGTATTCAAGATTATTATGTAAACCATGGGGGATGATTCACCATTTTTGGGATAAAAAGGTAAAAAGATTAAAAAATAATAAAATAATAAAACTATTTTTTCAACTTATCTCCCTAAGGTTTTACTAAAATTTCGAGCGAGAGTATTTGTTGAATGCAAAATTCAATTCCTCAACCAAGGAGTACCCATGTTGCATACTTTTGATGGACCCTCCTACATGAAAAATGAGAAATACATGAAAAAATGTGATTGCAATTGTTAGGGTCCTATAATAATAGGATTCATAATTTTGAATTCGCTGTAGTTAGTCTTGTAATATTGTACATAATTTTTCTTTCTGCAAAATGTTTTCCATATTAAAAATTAAAAAATGTAAAGAGGGTATGTCCTAAAAGAAATATCAAAGGACAAAAAAATAAGAAAAGGTCTTGAAAATTTGAAAAAATATGAACCCCAAACAAAAACATATCATGAAAGTGTGCAAGTCTAAGTGCCATTACTTTTTACTTTACTCTGTAAAATAATGGTTGTATGCAGCTTGTCATAAATGCTACAACCCATGATAGTCAAACTGTTTAATCTTGACTAGTCATTGCTTTAAATTTCATGTTTATAAACAAAGAATAAAAATTTAGCCAAACTGTTTAATCTCAGCAGATCAATAGTTAGGTAGAGAAATAAAATGTGCTCAATAGCTTAATCTGAGCCATTGGAAGGTATAAGGTTAGAATTAGATAGTTTTCTTTTCAAAGAAAAGGAAAGTGTCTGCTAGCCTAAATGCACCCAATAAAATGAAGAAAAAATGTTTGGGTAAGTAAAGGGTAAGTACAAGAAAGGTTGCAGAAGTACAAAGTTGATTGAAGCATAAGCACATTTATCATGCATAATCTTTATTCCAGTGTGCAGTAGTTATGAAAGTGAAAGGATATTCACAAACTAATTTAATTAATTTCCCCTCATTTCATTTCACCCTCCACTACATACTTACTAATTTCCCCACTATCCCATCATTTCTTAAAAAAATACCATTTTCCTTTCATTTTGACCCTTACCCCTTGGTTTCACACATTTCCCTAGAAAATTACCCTTAAAAGGTCATTTTTCTACCCAAAACCCCTTTTCCCTAGTGTGAAAACCATTCACCTTTGAAAAAATTATTTTTCCCTTATTCCATATTTTATCTAAAAAACCCCCATTGTCCTAAGTTTAAATTCTCCCTCCGCATTACTTAATAAACCTCCACTATATCATATTTCCCCAACATAAAACCTTTTAACCCACCACCCTTGGTGTGGTTAACGAACCCCACCACATTAAACCCTGGTCCCATTGTATTAAACCTGCTCATTATAATTTTTTTAAACCCGCACCATATTCATTAATTAATTACAAATCAGTTGTAATTAACCCCAGGCTCCACAAATTTCCGCCCTTATTCCTTCTGTGCATTTCCACCACGCGACAGCGGTTAGATCTTGCACCCCCAGATCTAACAACGTGCATCCATATCGCGTTGATTTATTTTCCGAGCTTTACCCGCTCAAGAGCACGCGAGATCTGTAGTTTTGCTCGGGACCCTTTTGCTTACGTGGAAACTTTGGGTTAACTCACGTGATCTCATCGAAAAACAGTCCCACTGCCAAAAGCAGTGTGATAAACCTTAATACCGCCTCCCTGCGTAGGTCGAAACCGTCCACTGTTCATTATGAAATTCCACGCCAATTCTAGTCGTTACTCGTTAAAACGCCGAAGACCCTCATTTTCACTCTTTTCGCTCGTTTTTTTCACTAAAAGCCGCCTAAGCCTTCCTACGCCACCCTGAGCATCTACAACCCAATTTAACCGTTGATTACCTCCCGAACACACTCCGAACTCTGTCCACAGACTTCCCTTTTCCTTGAAGCCATTATCACTTCCCTGTCAACCTGTGTTTTTATTAATGATTGTTTTATTTTGTAGGTGATTAGAAGGCCAGAATCTTAGATAAACAATTTTGATACTAGTTTCAAAACCTGTTTACTCCAATATTCGCAAAAAACTATATTCAAAGGGCTTAATTCATAAGCAAAAGACAATTATCATAAAGCAAGAAGAAATCATTTACACAGAGGCAGTAATAGTTAAAACATAGATGAAATCATTTTCACTAGCGCAGCAAAGGATTCTTACAAACTACTCTCCAAGCAACATTTTATATTCTACATGTGTCTTTCAGTAAAAAATCATTTTTACTAAAAAAACAGAACCATGAAAGAGTGAAGTAAGATTTACAGTAAAAGGTAAAAATGAAAGTAGGTGACAGAGCATACAGTTAAATGTTAAAACAGAGAAGGCAGATGAAATTGTATCAAATGAAAGGTCATAAGTAAATATGACATCCAGCGTGAAGACCAAACAGCCAAGCAGCTTAAAGGGCAAAAGATCAAAGACTAAAAGACAGCAGAACCTACAGAGGCAGCGAACAGTAGTTCAATAGTTGTCTCTATCTTCTTGCATGAAGATATTTCATTTTCCTAGATTAGTTCTCAATGCATTTTGAGATATTTTGTAAATTCTTTTTGTATAAATACTTCATAAATTCGAAGTATTGAGTGGGGATTGCTATACATTTGTAGAGTTATTTTGATCTTAAACCTAAGGGTTATTGTACCAATTTTCAAGTCAACAAACTGGAGCAAGTAATAAAAAGATTGCACTATAGGATTCATGAGATGAGCTATTGCAATGAAGTATCTTCTTTGTCTGATTTTGTTACTTTCTTATGTGTTTCATAAACTTAAATTTTATTTAAATTTTAATGAATTAACTGGAAATTTAACTCAGAATTTGTTTAAGTACACTATGTTTTGCACAGTTAATCATTTATATGTTTTCCTCTAATATCCAGATTTGAGAACCCTTAATTGCTCTCCCATCCTGGTTGACCTCTTGCAATCTCTCTTCATAATCTAGCCTAGGGAACCCTTAATTGCTCATTGGATCCGATTGGAAACCATTTCACCATCAAGCCTTTGAGACCTGTAGTAACTCCTCTATCTTGTCATGTAGACACTGTTTTTAGAACTTAATCTAGTCCTGTTTGTCTGACATTTGACCCCATAGTCCAATGGTAAAAGACAACCCTTTTAATCTAAGTAAGTGATCCCACCACCCAAATTCAAATCAAAAACCCAAGCACAATCATAACTAGCCTAAAATCAATTAACTAAAACAAATTTAAATCATAAAGAGAGAGCCCTCTCTGAGATTAGCAAGGCTAGATTCTGAACTCCAAAGTTGGTTTGTGGTTACCTCTATCATTTCTTTTTCTGACAACTTAGAAGAAATTTTGGAGTGATAACATCATTGGCGACCATACTGGGGACTTCGATCCTCAGTCTAATAAAACTTTAAGGAAACCTTAAATTTCATCTTGAGCCCCTTAAGGTCATTTTCAGAAGTTGTTTTTGAAAATTTTCATAAAAACAGTTTAAAAAGTTAAAATTCTGGCTCCCAAGAAGACTTACTATACCAGGGTAAATCCAGATCCAAACCCTGCTACCATAATTGATGACCCGGACAAGATTTTAAGAAAACCTAAAAAAGTAGAAACTCAGGCAAGTAGTAGTCAGTTAGTCAAAGCAAACTCACTCCCTGAGGAGTTGTCAACTTTAGAATAAATTCCTTTTGATTTGTCATTTGACCTCTCATTATTTAGAACTAAATCTGAGAATGTAATCCATGAAACAGTGTTAAAACTTGAGTTAATTCAACTCATTCAATAAAAAAGGGTGATTATCCATCCAGATTTAGATAAATTTTTCTTGGAGACTTTTGACAAGTTAGAAGCTTTGACCTCCACATTGATAAGCCATATAGATGATGCTTACCTTCAACACTCTGTTGAACTAGTTGCCCTTACTGCTGCTACCTCTAAAATTTCTGCACAATCTTCAATTACTGTAAATACACCTTCATTTACCACCACCTCACCAAAAGTATCCACCACAGTCCATTCCCCTAAACCAGTTATTCATCAGCGAAGCACCTCATCCTCATCTAGTTCATCTCCATTCATTTCAAGCACTTCCTTAAGTACCATCTCCTTACCCCATAGACAACCCAGAATCTTAGCCATGGCAGACCGATATGCACCTCTAGTTTTACCTGCACAACTCCATGCCTTGCCCCAAGATTATCAAAGAAAATCTTTTTGTTTGAGGCTTCTGGTCAGTACACTGCCCAACAACATGTGAACAAAATGACTGACTATTTTGAGTTGCATGAGGTAGATGAATCATATGTCTAAATGAGGTTGTTTGCCCAAACATTAACTGGGGATGTGAAGAAATGGTTCAAAGCTTTAACTTCACACCATATTGAAAACTTAGCTGCTTTTCATAGATTATTCATTGATAGATGGGAGAGAAAGAAAAACCCTCTAAAAATATTTTCTGAATATGATAACATTAGAAGAGCTCCTAATGAGTCAGTTCAAAATTATTGTATTAGGTTCAATAACATCTACAACGTAATCCCTGCTAATCTTAAACCTCCACCTAACTTAGCATTAATCAAATTCCCTGATGGTTTTGTCACTGACATGTCGTACCAGTTAAGGGAAAGAAACCCTGAAACATTGGAACAAATGCAAAGTATTGTTGTTAGTGTAGAGGCCAACCTATTAGCCAAAAAAGCCAAAATGAGAAATGAAAAGAGAGTTGTAATTAAAGAGGAAACTTCCACTTCTGATGGAAAAATAGATAGTTTAGCAAAGAGTGTAGAGAGTAATGGATAGATTAGAAAACATGGAAAGAAAAACTCAGTGGGAGAATCAAAAACCACCCCCAATTAGAAACCCCAACTTTAGGAAGAATCCTAACACTGGAAAGAATGTTATACCAGATCAGCAAATTAGGCCTCCCTTCCAAGAAAACTATGTTGAGGGCTCACGGAACCATGAAGAAGACGATGACACCCAGATAAACTTATTAGGAATCAAGAATGAAGATGTTGTTTTCCTCACTCAAGAAGAACATGAGTTGTACATGTTGTAACAATTACAATTAGAATATGGTGAGTCCTTTGACTTTAAACAGGGTTATGAGTCAGATATATATGAGGTTCACAAACAGTATAGCTTAAGAAGTAAAAAGAACAATGAAGCTCCCACTAAAAGATCAATCGAGACCCAAACTAAAAAAATAACAGAAGCTCGTCACTAAAATTTTACAATCCTTCCTAGGGAACACCAGAGACTTCTACCCCAAAAATTGTAGATATAACCTCCACTGGAACTCAAACTGAAACAATCACTCAAAACATTCCAAATAGGAGTAATCGGAACAAAACTGCTGAAACACAGACTGAATTGCCTAGTACTGAGAGACAAGATAAAAAACACACAAATTGCATTTGTTAAGGAAGATCTCATTCAAACAAACAAAGCTCATCTCCCTTTCAACATCAAAATTGAAATAGCGAAATTGAAGATATCAGTTCCCTTGACTGAGTTAGTAAAGAATGAATCCTATAGATCACAGATAATTGAAACTTTAAATATAGGAGAAGGAGAAGATGATGTCAATTTGAATGATGATCAACCTGAATTATTGTTTGGCCCTGAAGCGAATGGTACTCATCAGCAAGGGGGGGTCCCTCCTTTCTACATTAGTCTGAACATTCATGACAAATTATTACATAATGCTATGTTAGACTCAGGGGCATCCCATAACTTGATGCCAAAAGCAATCATGGAGAGACTAAACTTAGATATTACCAGACCATATAAGGATTTGTTTTCCTTTGACTCTAGCCAAGTTAAATGCCTTGGTTTCATCAAGGATTTATGTGTAACTCTAGTCCAATGCCCAGAAAAGAGTATTGTGATGGAGGTAGTAGTTGCAGACATCCCACCCAAATATGGAATGCTGCTACCTCGCTCATGGGGAGAAAAATTGCAAGGATCCTTGCAATTAGATATGTCATATGCCACCATATATATTTTTGGCCAACAAAGGAAACTATATAGAGAGACCTTGACGAAATACATGGTGAGTAATGCTGAAAAACCAAAACACTTTCCCATATACTCTGTGCATTCTGATATGGACTCTTTCATCTTGTACAATTCATGCCATGACAAAAAAGAAATCACAGCTAAATAACTGAAATACAAAACAGCTGATAGTGAAAACATTTTTCATGAGTCCCTATGGCATCTAGATTTTGATGGATCTGTGAATAGGTTAGGGGCTGGTGCAGGATTGTGGATCCATAATATGGAGAATAATCATTCTAAGGGACATGCATTCAGGTTGAACTTCAAGTGTACAAACAACATGGCAGAGTATGAAGCTCTGATCTTAGGATTACAAATGGTTAGAAAACTTGGAGCCAAGAGAGTTTCTATATTTGGAGACTCATAATTGATTATTAAACAAATTAATGGTGAATACTCTGTAAACAATCCTAGACTTAGTCAATATAGGGACATTGTCCTAGATTTGATTAAACACCTCCTCGAAACAAACTTTGTTGTCATTCCTAGGAAAAAAATATGCAAGCCCACGGTCTTGCCACTTTTGCTAGTACCTCCAAATTTCCCTTTCAACCTAACCATTAATACACTGCAGAAGTGAGACATAGGCCTGTTATACCAGACAATTTGAAGTATTGGCAGATTTTCTCCCAAGATTCTCAGATTTATGATTTCATGAATGCTGAAGGTGAGTTTTAGAATTGTAAAATAGATACAGACTGTATAATAGAAAATAACATAGATAGTGACATAGATATAAATATTTTAGAAATAGGTAAACCCACTAAATTCACTAAGTTAGAAGTAGATAACTTAGAAAATGTAGAAATAGAGAAAATAATGAATGATGATCATGAAATTCTTAATCTTAAAAATAATTTTTTGCCTAAGGGATTAGTCCACTTAGAAGATTTGTTCGATTCCAACGATGTAGCTAGGAAGCCGAAAATGGAGCCTTTAAGAGCAGATATAGAAGAATGTAACATAGGAACTAAGGAAAAACCAAAACTCATTAAATTATCAAAAGCCTTACCTCCAGAGGAAAAGGTAAAATACATAAATCTGTTAAAATAGTTCCAGGATGTTTTTTCCTGGAGTTATGAAGACTTGAAGTCTTATGACACCAGCATAATTCAACACAAAATACCTCTCAAAGAGGATCATAAGCCTTTTAAACAGAGACATAGGAGAATTAATCTAGTTCTTATGCCATCTATTGAGAAAGAAGTTAAAAGAATGTATGATGCCCAAATTATAGCTCCCATTAGATACTCAGATTGGGTTTCAAACTTAGTCACTACTAGGAAGAAGACTAGAGAAATCAGACTCTGTGTTGATTTTAGAAATTTAAACAAGGTCTCATTAAAAGACAACTATCCTCTACCAAAAATGGACCATATCCTTCAGAGGGTAGTAGGCTCATCCATAATTTCACTGCTTGATGATTTTCTGAATATAACCAGTCTTAGTTCAACCAGAGGACCAAGCCAAAACTACATTTACTACTCTTTGGGGTACCTTCATGTATTTGAAGATGCCTTTTGGATTAATGAACGTAGGAGAAACATTTAAAAGAGCTATGGATATAGCTTTTGCTAAGGATATCCATGATTTCTTAGTAGTATACCAAGATGATATAATAGTCTTTTCTAAATCTGATAATGAACACCTAAATCACCTGAGAAGAGTTTCCACTCAATGCAGAAAATTTGGGATTTCTTTAAATCCCAAAAAGACACTCTTTGGTCTAGAAGAAGGAAAGTTATTGAGACATATCATATCTAAAGATGGAATTAGAATAGATCCTACTAAAATAGAGACCATTTTGACCATCACTCATCCTAGAAACATCAGAGAATTGCAGTCATGTTTAGGAAAAATAAATTTTGTTAGGAGATTCATTTTGAATTTATCAAAATTAATTAGAGAACTAAATAACATGTTAAGAAAAGATTCAGCACTTAAATGGACAATGGAGGCCAAACAATCCTTTGAAGCCATCAAGGAAGCCCTAACTAAGACTCCAATCCTTATAAGTCCTGATTTTCAGAAATATTTTACAATTTTTTCTTTTGCTTCAAAACACACTATTGCAACAGTCTTGCTGCAAAAGAATGACCAAGGATATAAACAACCAATTGCATTTTTCAGTAAATCCTTAAGAGATGCAATACTCAAATACAACATTATGGAAAAACAATCATTAGCTTTAGTAAAGACTATTAAAGACTTCAGAGTGTACATTTTGTATTCTCACATTATTGCTTATGTTCCAAATTCAATAGTTAAGGACATTTTGACACAAAATAGGCCTGAAGGGAAAAAAGGCAAATGGATTGCCACTATATTGGAATATGACATAGAAATAAATCCTACTAAACTTATCAAAGGCCAAGGTTTAGCCAAACTCATGGCTTAATCGAACTGTCAAGCCCTAGATATTAATTTCATTGGTGCCCTTAATGATCAAGAAGAGATGGCGAATCCACGGATCAATGAACCTTTTACAGATTCACCTTGGTATGCAGATATCATATTTGTATTACTGAACTTACAAGCTCCTCTTGGTTTAACAAGAACAAAAGCTAGATTTTTTAAAATGAATTCATTAAGATATTGTATCAGAGATAATGTTTTGTTTTGGAAAGACATTAGTGGTATTCTTTTGAATTGTTTACTTAAAAATGAAGTTGATAAAATTATGCAAGAATTTCATGCAGGGGATTGTGGAGGACACTTGTATTGGAAGACTACTGCTAACAAAATTCTAAGGGCTAGTTTTTACTGGCCCACCTTGTTTGCAGATGTTAAGAAACATGTGACCTCCTGTCAAAAGTGCCAGATATTTGACGGAAAGAGAAATCTTTTACCTTTACCTCTTAAACCAATCTCCACAGAAATGTCATTTCAACAATGGGGGTTATACTTCATTGGAGAAATACATCAGCCTCATCAGCTCTGCATAAATGGATTTTGACAACCACTGATTACTTCACCAAGTGGATAAAATCCATCCCTTCTAGACAAGCCACAGACATTGTCATTATCTCATTCCTAGAAAATAATATCATGACAAGATTTGGATGCCCCCAGAAGCTCATTACTGATAATGAAGCTTCTTTTAAATCCAATAAAATGGTAGACTTTTGTAACAAATATCACATCACCCTTGGCCATTCCATTGCCTATTACCCTCAAGGTAATGGACTTGCAGAATCCTCTAACAAAATCCTAGTCAATATCATTAAGAAATTACGGGAAGACAATAAAAAGACATGGAACAAAAAGTTGGTCAATGCCTTATGTGCAGATACACAAACTACTAAGAAATCAATTGTTACATCTCCATATCAGTTAGTATATGGGATGGATGATGTTTTTCCATCGTCTTTGGGAGTTCCAGTAATGAAGATCATCCAGGAATTACAGGTGGAACCAAATGATATCCAGAGAAGGATAAATCAGACCATACACTTGCAGCATAGCAAAGAAGAAGTATATGTAAAATCACAAGTAATCCAGGACAAAATCAAAAAGGTATTTGATAAAAATACCAAAGCTAATGATTTTTACATAGGTGATAAAGTTCTTAAGTGGGATTCAAGAAGAGAAGACAAAGGAAAACATGGCAAATTTGACTTCTTATGGCAAGGCCCTTTTGTCATTTATGGTTACAGAGGTAACAATGTTTTTTTCTTAAGAGACATAGATGGATCAGATCTAGACCTATCACTGGTAGAATGTGGAAGCATTATTTTTCCACTAATTAACAATAGTTCATTTTACTTTGATCATTGTACATAACATTGCAGAGTTTAGATTGGATTGAATGGTGATCTTTTGAAATCGAAGCCTGGAGAGAAGGCCCTGAGCTTTGAAGGTTTCACCATCATAAGTAGGAATAAGGAAGAAATCACAAAAGAACAGTTTATAGGGTAACTGCAGTCACAATTCAAAGGCCACTGATCTTAAAGTTCTTGACATTTCACTAGGAAATGTTATCCCCATGTGGAGCCACTATTAGAGTCCTATAATAATAGGATTCATAATTTTGAATTCACTGTAATTAGTCTTGTAATATTGTACATACTTTTGCTTTCTGCAAAATGTTTTCCATATTAAAAAATAAAAAATGTAAAGAGGGTATGTCCTAAAAGAAATATCAAAAGACAAAAAGAATAAGAGAAGATCAAAAAATTAAAAAAATATGAACCCCAAAGAAAAACAAATCATGACAGTGTGCAAGTCTAAGTGCCACTACTTTTTACTTTACTGTGCGAAATAATGGTTGTGTGCAGCTTGCCATAAATGCCACAGCCCATGATAGTCAAATTGTTTAATCTTGACTAGTCCATGCTTTAAATTTCATGTTTATAGATAGACAATAAAGATCTAGCCAAACTGTTTAATCTTAGCATATCAGTAGTTAGGTAGAGAAATAAAATGTGCTCAACAGCTTAATCTGAGCCATTGGAAGATATAAGGTTAGAATTAGATAGTTTTATTTTCAAAAGAAAAAGGAAATAAAGGGTCTGCTAGCCTAAATGCACCCAATAAAATGAACAAAAAATGGTTGGGTAAGTAAAGAGTAGGTACAAGAAAGGTTGCAGAAGTATAAAGTTGATTGAAGCATAAGCACATTTATCATGCTTAATCCTATGTTTCAGTGTGCAGGAGCAGTTATGAAAGTGAAAGGATGTTCACAAGCTAATTTAATTAACTTCCCCTCATTTCATTTCACCCCCCACTACATACTTACTAATTTCCCCATTATCCCATCATTTCTTAAGAAAATACACTTTTCCATTCCTTTTGACCCTTACCCCTTGGCTTCACACATTTCCCTAGAAAATTACCCTTCAAAGGTCATTTTCCTACCCAAAACCCCTTTTCCCTAGTGTGAAAACCATTCCCCTTTGAAAAAATCATTTTCCCCTTATTAATTTCCCTATTTTATCTAAAAAAACCCATAAAACTCCCCTTGTCCTAAGCTTAAATTCCCCCTCCACATTACTCAATAAACCTCTGCTATATCATATTTCCTCAACATAAAACCTTTTAACCCATCACCCTTGGTACGGTTAACGAACCTCGCCACATTAAACTGTGGTCCCATTGTATTAAACGAGCTCATTATAATTTTTTTTAAACCCGCACCATATTCATTAATTAATTACAATCAATTGTAATTAAACCTAGGGCCTCGCAAATCTCCACCCTTAATCCCTCCGTGCATTTCCACCACGCGACAGTCATTAGGTCTTGCACCCCTAGATCTGACGGTGTGCAACCATATTGCATTGATTTCTTTTATGAGATTTACCCGCCTGAGAGCACGCGAGATTCACGGTTTTGCTCGGGCCCCTTTCAGTTACGTGGAAACTTTGGGTTAACTCGTGTGCTCTCATCGAAAAACCACCCGACTACCAAAATAGTGTGATGAACCTTAATACCGCCTCCTCACATAGGTCGAAACCATCCACTGTTCATTATGAAATTTCGTGCCAATTCTAGCCGTTACCCGTTAAAACGTCGAAGACCCTCGTTTTCACTCTTTTCGCTCGTTTTTTCACTGAAAGCTGCCTAAGCCTTCCTGTGCCACCCTGACCATCTGCAACCCAATTTAAATGTTGATTACCTCCCGAACACACTCTGGACTCCGTCCACAGACTTCCCTTTTCCCTGAAGTAATTATCACCTCCCTGTCAACTTGTGTTTTTATTAATGATTGTTTTATTTTGCAGGTGATTATAAGGCCAAAAGCTTGGATAAACAATTTTGATATTAGTTCCAAAACCTGTTTACTCCAATATTCACAAAGAAATGTATTCGAAGGGCTTAATTCAGAAGAAAAAAACAATTATCATAAAGCAGGAAGAAATCATTTACATAGAGGCAGTAATTGTTAAAACAGAGATGAAATCATTTTCACCAACACAGCAAAGGATTCTTACAAACTACTCTCCAAGCAACATTTTTTATTCTACATGTGTCTTTTAGTAAAAATCATTTTTACTAAAAACACAGAAGCATGAAAGAGTGAAGATTTACAGTAAAAGGTAAAAATGAAAGTAGGTGATAGAGCATACAGTGAAATGTTAAAACAGAGAAGGCAGATGAAAGTGTATCAGATGAAAGGTCATAAGTAAATATGACATCCAGCGTGAAGACCAAACATCCAAGCAGCTTAAAGGTAAAAAGATCAAAGACTAAAAGACAGCAGAACCTAAATAACAGGGACAACAAACAGCAGTTCAATAGTTGTCTCTATCTTCTTGCATCAAGATATTTCATTTTCCTAGATTAGTTCTCAATGCAGTTTGAGATATTTTGTATAAATACTTCATAAATTCAAAGTATTGAGTGGGGATTGCTATACATTTGTAGAGTTATTTTGGTCTTAAACCTAAGAGTTATTGTACCAATTTTCAAGTCAACGGATTGGAGAAAGTAATAAAAAGATTGCACTACAGGATTCATGAGATGAGCTATTGTAGTGAAGTATCTTCTTTGTCTAATTCTGTTATTTCTTATGTGTTTCATAAACTTAAATGTTATCTAAATTTCAATGAATTAACTGGAAATCTAACTCAGAATTTGTTTAACTACACTCTATTTTGCACAGTTAATCATTTATATGTTTTCCTCTGATATCCGGATTTGAGAACCCTTAATTTCTCTCCCATCCTGGTTGACCTCTTACAATCTGATGCAGAAGCATCCGGACATAGCCAGAAATGTGAAAGTTTGTTCGCATGTTGTGGCTAAACAAGTTGAAATTCACTAATCTGATGGGTCAAAAATCAGTTTTACTGAGAGGATTTGATCTCTCAAAAAATGAGTTGTATTTCATTATTGTAATAAGTTAGAAATTGTCTTATTTTAGGCTCAAAGACGAGTTGTGAGCGTAGGTGTGAAATAGAGCTAGGAATTAGAAAATTTGTTGTTAGATTTATTAAAAATAGAGATTGATTTGTTAGACACAGTTAGAGTGATATCCGATTTATAAAAGGGAGGAAAATGTAATGAAAACAGAGAGAGGATTGAGGAGTGGATTTAGTAGAGCGAGAGCAAGATAGTGTGTGGATTGTATTTTGAGACAGAGGTCTTTATTTGTGTAATCAGGCCCAAGGCCGAGACTCTGTAACTCTTTTATTATGAATAAATTGTTTTTGTGAGCATGATTATATATACAACCTGTGGAGATCCTCGAATGCTTGTTTCCTTCATATTCGGACGATATTGATGCTTGCTCTGTGTTTTCACTCTTTACAATAGATAACATTGAGTTAAAAGAACAATCGGGGAGTTTATTTTATCGTTTTGGTTCCGCAAGTGGAAAACCCAAAATACACTAAGGATCGATGCAAAACACATTAGAATCTAGACTTCAAAAATTATGGACGGAGGCTTTAAGGTTATTGGGTCCGTAGGCCCAAATCGCATCACTTAAGTGGAGAGGAACCGCCTTGTTGAATCACCGAATTTCGACATCGCAATATAACTGAATCCGAAGTGTTATAAAGAAGGGGTGATATTCTATCGGGTCCACAAGCACTATTGCATCAGCGCTTTGAAGTGGAGGAAGTTTAGACATTGGCATTGCGATTTGCGATCGGCCAATTAGATCGTGGCCATTAGATCACGATCTATCGTGACCGTTGGATTGCGGAAGGAGTTTTGCTATAGTGGACAATATTTCGAGCGCATCAAAGGTGGTAAGATGTTTGGAAGGGTCGGCACCCGATACCATTCAACCTTCAACACGTAGCAAAGGCGGAGGGAAGGAAAACCGCTTTATCGGGAGGTTAACTCCTGATCTATTATGCTATCTGAAATCTCCGACGACCGTCGAATATCACCGATCCAGATCGACGGTTCCAAAATAACGGTGCATTGACTTTTGGCGTACGATAAGCGCGCCAATATAAAAAGGTAAAAATCAATGTTTTGCATCATTTTTCAATGTATTTCAATTAAAAAGGAAAATGGTTGGTTATAGTTAAAAAGGGGATCCGCGAGGTGATTTGGGGTTTTTATGAGTTCCGCTTCCGTGCTGCGTCATTCGTGGTATCAGAGCATAAGAAAGGGTTATTTGCAATGAAAATGCCGCCAAGGAGAGGCATTAGTTGAGGAAGCCCTGAAGCAAATGTAATTCTACTTGAAGAGGTACAAAGTCTGCGTACGAGAATGGAGACAATTGAGACTGCCTAGAGAAGAGCACCTGAAGAAGGAGCTAAAAGTTCTTCAGAAGAATCTCCTACAGAGGAGGTAGTGGACGAAGACAATGAAACTGCCAAAGTCATTAAGATGTTGGCGAAAGTAGGAGGAAAACCTAAGGCGGAAATCCCTATGTATGAAGGGAGTCTAAATGTAGAAGAGCTAATGGATTGAATCAGATCCTTAGACCAATACTTTGACTATGAAGAGGTTGATGAGGTGAAATAGTGATGTTTACAGTTACCAGATTGAAGGGTCATGCAGCTATCTGGTGGGACGAGTTACAGACATCAAGAGCGATGAAAGGGAAGTCCAAGATCAAGCTATGGAACAAAATGGTAAGTTAAATGAAAGCCAATTTTTTGCCTAAAGAATATCATTTGAATCTTTTTAAATAATTGCAAAATTTAAGGCAAAAAAAATTGTTTGTTAAAGAATACACAGAAGAGTTTTATAGATTGAATATTAGAGCAAGGCATGTAGACGATGATGTGGAAAAGGTAGCTATATATGTCAATGGCTTAAGGTATGACATACAAGATGAAATTAGCTTGTTAAGTCTGAAGAATATTGAGGATGCCTATCAAGCAAGTTTGAAGGCAGAAAAAAAGATATTGAGGAAACAAAGTCAAAGGAATAGAGGAAAAATCTCAGTAAGAGGTAGGGGAACTACCAGACCAAGGGGACAACAACATCAGCATGAAGCAGGAAGCTCAAGTAGCGAACCACCACAAAGAGGAGAATCTAACAAAGGAAGATTTGTACCCAGAGGAAGAGGGCGAGGAAGAGATGTTCGGTGTTATACATGTGGAGAATGGGGACATATGTCATGGGATTGTCCTCATAATAAACCAGCAAGTTAGAGGAATGTGAATGTGGCTGAGGCAAAGCCAGTTAAAGGAATGCGAATGTGGCTAAGGCAAAGCCAGAACCACCTCGACTTACGGAAAAGGAAGAACCCCCTGAAGAAGGTGAATCACTATTATTGAAAAGGACTTTGCTGAGGGCAGAGCCAAAGATTGGAGAACCAGCACAGAGGAAGAATTTCTTTATAAATACCTATAAATCAAAAGGTAAGTGCTGCAAAGTAATAATTGACAATGGAAGCACTGACAATCTTGTTTCTACAGAGATGGTGGACAAGCTCGGATTAGCAAAGCCCATGCACCCTACTCCTTACAAGGTATCATGGTTACATAAGAGACATCATATTATTGTGACTGAACAATGCAAGGTGGAGATACAAATTGGTACGTATAAAGATGTGATATTATGCGATGTAATGCCCATGGATGTATGCCATGTATTGCTGGGAAGATTGTGGCAATTTCATCGGAAAGCTATTGATGATGGAAGGAGAAACACTTAATACTCTGGAGAAGGATGGAACTAAACACACATTGTTGCCATTGAAGGACGATGCTGACAAAGGAACACCTGGAAGTAGTATTATGCTGATAAGTGGAAAAGAGTTGTTGTAGGAAGTAGTGAAGAATGAGGAGTTACATTTTGCTATTGTGGGAAGACCAAAGGTAATTTTTACTTCCACAAACTTGGATAATTTGCCTAAAGAAGTTAAAATGTTGTTAGATGATTTCGTTGATATCATTGTGGATGAGTTGCCAAATGCATTGCCACCGATCAGGAGTATTAGTCATCATATTGACCTAATACTAGGAGCAAGTTTGCCAAACAAAGCAGCATACAGATTAACTCCTCAAGAGAATGCAGAAGTTGGAAGACAAGTGCAGGAGCTAATGGATAAGGGACTAATCAGAGAAAGTCTTAGTCCATGTGTTGTACCAATAGTACTCAGTCCAAAGAAAGGAGGAGAATGGCGCATGTGCACAGATTCCAGAGCCATCAACAAGATCACAATCAGGTATAGATTTCCTTTGCCACGCATGGATGATTTAATGGATTGTTTGAGTGGATCAAAATACTTTACTAAAATAGATTTGAAGAGTGGATATCATCAAATAAGAATCCGAGAAGGAGATGAGTGGAAGACTGCATTTAAAACAAATAGTGGGTTGTATGAGTGGTTAGTGATGCCTTTTGGACTTACTAATGCACCTAGCACATTCATGAGATTAATAGTGAAATCTTGAAGGAATATGCATGCAAGTTTGTTATTGTTTATCTTGATGATCTTCTAGTTTTTAGTAAAAGTAAAGAATAACATTTAGAGCATCTTAAGTTGGTTCTAAGTACTCAACAGAAAGAGAAACTACTAATAAATCTGAAGAAATGTAGTTTCATGAAGGAAGAACTGGTTTACTTGGGATTTGTAGTTTCTAAAAAAGGCTTGAAGATGGATCAAGAGAAAGTCCAATCAATTTGGAACTGGCCTACTCCCAGAAATATATTTGAGGCAAGAAGCTTCCATGGTCTTGCAAGTTTTTACAGAAAGTTTATCAAAAACTTTAGTCGAATTTGTGCACCCATTCTTGAAACAATCAAGGAGATCAATCAACCATTCAAGTGGACAAAAGCAGCGGACAGAAATTTTAATTTGCTAAAGAAAAAAATCACAGAGGAACCAATTTTGGCTTTACTTGATTTTGAGAAAGTCTTTCAAGTAGAAACAGATGCCAGTGGAGTTGCAATTGGAGCAGTTCTGAGTTAGGAGCAAAGACCGATAACATACTTCAGTGAGAAATTGAATGATGCAAAGAACAAATATTCTTCTTATGATAAAGAGTTTTATGCTATTGTGCAGGCCTTAAAGAAATGGAGACATTATTTGTTGTCAAAAGAATTCATATTATATTTAGACAATCATGCCTTACAGTTCATCAATAACCAGCCGAAGCTGAATCAGAAACTTGCCAAGTGGGTAGAATTTCTACAAAACTTTACTTTTGTAATAAAGCACAAGAGTGGTAAGTCAAGTAAAGTAGCAGATGCATTGAGCAAGGTAAGTTTTATTGTGCAAGAATTCAAAGTGGGTGTTGTAGGATTTGAGGAAATGATTGAAATGTACAAAGATGATGCAAATTTCAAAGATATCTATACAACAGTTCAGAATCCAATGAGTCATAACAGAAATCAGTGGTTGGACTATCTCATTCAAGGAGGCCTATTGTTTAAAAGCAACAAGTTGTGTATTCCCAAATGTTCCATGAGGGAAAACATAATAAAGGAGAATCATAGTGGACGATTATCTGGTCACTTTGGACAAGATAAAACCTTTGCTCAGGTGAATGCTTTTTATTATTGGCCAAAAACGCAGATTGATGTTAAGAAGTTTGTTGAGAAATGTAGGATATGTCAGCGTGCAAAAGGAAGAAATCAAAATACAGGATTGTATCAGCCATTACCAATACCAGACCGGCCGTGGGATGCAATTAGCATGGATTTTGTTTTGGGATTACCAAAAACCCAGAGGGAATGATTCCATTTATGTTGTAGTAGATAGATTTTCCAAAATGGCACATTTCATTGCATGTAGGAAGACTAGTGATGCAACACATATAGCTAATTTATTCTTTTCAGAAAATGTAAGATAACATGGGTTACCTGTAAGTATTGTGACTGATAGAGATAAAAAGTTTGTAGGGCATTTTTGGAGAACTCTTTGGAAGAAACTGGGAGCCAACCTCAGTTTTAGTTCAGCATACCATCCTCAAACAAATGGACAGACCAAAGTAGTAAACAAGACCTTGGGGAATATATTGAGAAGTTTAGTATATCAAAATCCTATGCAGTGGGATTTAGCACTAGCTCAAGCTGAGTTTGCTTATAATGATACTCCAAACCGAAGTACTAGAATGAGTCCATTTTAGATTGTTTTTGGAATGAATCCAAGAGGTGTGTATGAGCTAAGGGATTTGGGTAAACAAGAGACCAAAAGTGCAAAAGCTAAAGACTTTGCAGAACGGATGCAAAGACTACAGGAAGAAGTCAAAGGAAAATTACAAGAAAGCAGCAACAAATACAGACATAGGGTAGATATGAAAAGAAAAGAGAAAGAATTCCAAGAGGGAGATTTAGTGATGGTGTATTTTAGAAAAGAAAGATTTCCTGTTAAAACTTACAACAAATTAAAAATGAAAAAGATAGGACCATGTAAAATTGTAAGGAAGTTTTCAGCTAATGCATATGAAATTGAGTTGCCGAAAGGGATTGGAATATCACCCATTTTTAATGTTGCAGATTTGTATCCATACAAAGAGGCAGAGACATAGCTATAGGAGGAAGCTATAGGAGGAAACTATAGGAGATGAAGTTCAAATTGTGAACTGGGAAGAACAGATGTCAAAGACAGCTAAGAAGGAAGTGGACGTTGTTTTGGAGAAAAGAGTATCCAAAAGAACTAGAGGACAGACTTATTTCCAATATTTAGTCAAATGGAAAGGACAGCCAGTGAAGGATGCTAGTTTGTTAACAACAGCAGAATTACAGAAGTTTGGAGTAAGTCCTAAAAGTTTGAAGGACGATTCTTTTCTTCCCCAGGAGTCTGATGCAGGGGCATCCGGACTTAGCCAGCAATGTGAAAGTTTGTTCACATGTTGTGGCTAAACAAGTTGAAATTCATTAACTTGATGGGTCAAAAATCAGTTTTACTGAAAGGGTTTGATCTCTCAAGAAATGACTTATATTTCATTATTGTAATAAGTTAGAAATTGTCTTATTTTAGGCACAAAGATGAATTGTTAGCGTAGGTGTGAGATAGAGCTAGGAATTAGAAGATTTGTTGTTAGATTTATTAACAATAGGGATTGATTTGTTAGACACAGTTAGAGTGATATCCGATTTATAAAGGGGAGGAAAATGTAATGAAAATAGAGAGAGGATTGAGGAGTGGATTTAGCAGAGCGAGAGCAAGATAGTGTGTGGATTGTATTTTGAGACAAAGGTCTTTATTTTTGTAATCAGACCCAAGGCCGAGACTCTGTAACTCTTTTATTATGAATAAATTGGTGTTGTGCACATGATTATATATACAGCCCGTGGAGATCCCCGAATGCTTGTTTCCTCTGTATTCAGACGATATTGATGCTTGCTCTGTGTTTCCATGCTTTAAAATAGATAACATTGAGTTAAAATAACAATTGGGGAGTTTATTTTATCGTTTTGGTTCCGCAAGCAGAAAACCCAAAATACACTAAGGATCGATGCAAAACACATTCGGATTTAGAATCCGGACTTCAAAAATTATGGACGGAGGCTTTTAAGGTTATCGGGTCTGTAGGCCCAAATCACATCACTTAAGTGGAGAGGAACCGGCTTGTTGAATCGCCGAATTCTGACATCGCGATATAACCGGATCCGAAGTGTTATAGAGAAGGGGTGATAGTCTATCGGGTCCGCAAGCACTATCGCATCAGCGCTTTGAAGTGGAGGAAGTTTAGACAGTGGCATTGTGATTTGCGATCAGCTGATTAGATCATGGCCATTAGATCATGATCTATCATGACTGTTGGATTGCGGAAGCAGTTTTGCTAGAGTGGATAGTATTTCGGGCGCATCAAAGGTGGTAAGTTGTTTGGAAGGGTTGGCACCCGATACCATTCAACCTTCAACATGTAGCAAATGCAGAGGGAAGGAAAACCGCTTTATCAAGCGGTTAACTCTCGATCTATTGTGCTATCCGAAATCTCCGATGACTGTCGGATCTCACCAATCCAGATCGACAGTTCCAAAGTAACGTTGCATTGACTTTTGGCGTACAATAAGCACACCAATATAAAAAGGTAAAAATCAATGTTTTGCATCATTTTTCAATGTATTTCAATTAAAAAGGAAAACAGTCGGTTATAGTTAAAAAGGGGATCCGCAGGGTGATTTGGAGTTTTTGTGAGTTCCGCTTCCGCGCTGAGTCACAATCTCTCTTCATAATTCGGCCTAGGGAACCCTTAATTGCTCCCTGGATCCGATTGGAAACCATTTCACCATCAAGCCTTTGAGATCTGTAGTAACTCCTCTATCTTGCCCTGTAGACACTATTTTTAGAACTTAATCCAGTCCTATTTGTCTGACATTTGACCCCATATCCCAATGGTAAAAGACAACCCTTTTCATCTAAGTAAGTGATTCCACCACCCAAATTCAAATCAAAAACCCAAGCACAATCATAACTAGCCTAAAATCAATAAAATAAAACAAAGTTAAATCATAAAGAGAGAGCCCTCTCTCAGAATAGGAAGGCTAGATCCTGATCTCCAAAGTTGGTTTGTGGTTACCTCTATCATTTCTTTTTCTGACAACTTAGAAGAAATTTTGGAGTGATAACAGCGATCACATTTTTTGTGTAGCAGGGTCCATCAAAAGTATGCAACATGGGTACTCCTTGGATGAGGAATCAAATTATGCATCCAATGATTGTTCCAGCTCGAAATTTGAGTACACCCATAGGGAGATAAACTGAAAATGCGAGTTGAAAAAATAGTTTTTATTTATTTATTTATTTATTTATTTTATTTTTTTTATTTTTTTTCTGTTTTCCCTCTAAAACTTGATGATGTAATCTAATCTTATTTTATTATTTCCATTATTATTTTATAATTTCCTTAGGAAGCCCATTTTAGACCTCAATATTCCCCTAATTATAGCAAGACCTTGGATCTGACTCCGGTGACGAGACACAAATCACAACAATGGGAATACAAGGCATTCTTTCTCTTCATGGTAATGAAAATTCTAAATTGCATGCAAGTACAAGTTCTTCAAATGAGTCTCTTGTTAATGAATGAAAGAGGATTGAATTGTTCCACATTAGAGTCGTGATGAAACATACTAAATTGCAAACCTTGTTTGATCTGAGCTCACAAGCAAATTTGATTTTAGAATCCTTAGTTAACAAGTTAGGGTCAGAAACCAAGTCTCATCTTAAACCCTGCCCTCTTGGTTGGGTGTGTGATAAAGCCAAATTACATGTAACCAAGTAGTGTAGAGATAGATTTTTTATTGCATCAAAACTAGTATATCAGGTTGACCTTGATGTTGTACCTTTGGATATTTCTGGTATTGTATTGGGGATTCCATATTTGTATGACAGGAAAGCAATTTTCTTTCACCATGAAAACAAGTATCATCTCACAAAAGATGAGGTGGAATACATTGTTTGAGCTCATCATGCCAAAATCAATGCTAGTCTTGTAAGTGCAAGTCAGATGAAGAGATTGATCAATTCAAGTAAAGGGTGCATGCTCATGGTTGTGAGAGAAAAAGATGCAGATACATATGAAGCTTTCCAAGGTTGTGATCCCACTCATAAAAAATAATTGTATGAAATTGTTTCTAACTATGATGGGATTTTTCAGGAACCAATAGGGTTGCCTCCAAAGTGTTATATTCAACATGAGATTCACTTGCAACAGGATGCTCCTCTACCCAACATTGGTATGTACAGGTTGTCAACCATTGAGATGGAGGAGATAAAGAAGCAGGTGTGGCAATTATTGAACAAAGGGGTCATAACTCCAATTTCTTCTCCATGCAGTTCACTTATTGTGTTGGTGCCAAAGAAGGATGACACATGGAGAATGTGTGTATACTATAGGACACTCAAAAAAATAACAATGAAGAACCAATACCCTCTCCCTCGCATTGAAGATTTATTAGATCAACTGAAAAATGCTATCTATTTCACAAAATTGGACTTGCACAGTGGCTATCATCAGGTCAGGATTGCAGAATAAGATGTATGGAAGACTTCCTCCAAGAAAAAAACAGGGGTTGTTTGAATGGTTGGTGATGCCATTCGGATTGTGCAATGCTTCGGTCACATTCATGAGGGTGATGAATGATATTTTCAAACCTTTTCTTGATGATTTTGTACTTGTGTATCTTGATGACATTCTTTTTTTAGTAGAACATGGGAAGATCATGTAAGTCATGTTAAAAAGGTGCTTGATGTTTTGCAAAAAGAAAAATTGTTTGTCAAAATTTCTAAGTGTGAATTTGGTAAGACCTCTATGGTTTACTTGGGTCACATTATTGGAGCTGGACAATTAAAAATAGATCCTTCTAAAGTTGATGTGATTGTAAAGTGGCCTAAACCCACTAATGTTACAGAGGTTTGTAGCTTTTTGGGTGCATTACAATACTCGAGAAGGTTCATTGCCAACTTCTCTGTCACTGCATCCCCCTTACCTGAATTGACAAGTGTGAAGAAAACCTTTTAGTGGGGAGGAAAGCAACATAAAGGCTTTGATACACTGAAAGAGAAGATCAGTACCGCACCAGTTTTCGCCTTACTTGACCTACAACAGCCTTTTGAGATCAGGACAGATGCTAGTGGGTATTCCATGGGAGAAGTATTGATGAAGCAAAGGAAACCTATATGTTACCATTCAAAGACATTCTCCAAAGATGTTGTGAACTATCCCACATATGAAAAGGAGTTGTATGCCTTGGTTCAAAGCATGAAGAAGTGGAAGCACTATTTGATTGGCAAGGAGACCATCATTCAAACAGATCACCAGCCCTTGCAGTACCTCCAGTTGCAAACCAAGCTTCAACAAGCATGTCATTTCAGATGGATGGGATTCCTCCAACAATTTCACTTGGTAATAAAATACAAGAAGGGCACCAGCAACAAAGTGGCAAATATGCTTTCTCGCCCTCTTATTTTTACATCTATAGTTTTGCAAAATGCTTATTTGTCTTTTGAAAGTTATGTTGAACAGTATGTTGATGATGAGTATTTTAAGGAGATTTATGCAAAGCTGACTCATGGATTGCAAGTGGACAATTACCATTTGCAGGAAAATTATTTTACCATCTTAGAAAACTTTGCATTCCTATCAATGAGAGAATACATGTAATTAGAGAGGCACATACCTCTCTTGTGTCGGGTCATTTTGTTGTATGGAAAACTTTGTGTCATTAATAGAGGTTTTGTTATTGGCCTCACATGAAAAATATTGTGACTCAATATGTAAAGGAATGTGTGTTTTGTTCATTTAGCAAGCCTACTAATAGAAAAATGAGGCTCTACACACCACTCCATGTTCCTAGTCGTCCATGGGAAAGTGTGTCAATGGATTTTTTTGGTGGTTTGCCTTTGTCTACGAGAGGTCATGATTATTTGTATGTCATTGTGGATCGATTTAGAAAAATGTATCTTAATGCCTTGTAAAAAGCAGATCACTCTAGAGCGGACTGCTCATCTCTTTAGGGTTTTCAGATTTCTGTTGGGTTTATTTTGAAGTATAGACACAAAACATTGCTCGTCTCTTCTTCCATTTTGTATGGATCCACTTTGGACTACCCACATCCATTGTGTCTGATCGAGACTCTCACCTCCTTGGCGAGTTTTGGACGAGTTTGTGGAGAATGATAGACACCAAGCTAAATAGGAGCACGACATGTCATCCACAAACCGACGGAAAAACAGAAGTTGTCAACCGCACAGTGATACATTTACTCCCGGGATATTTTGGCAAGCGTCCCAAGTTATGGGATGAGAAGCTTCCTTATGTACAACATGCATACAATCAGGAAGTGCATTCATCCACTCAAAGTTCATCGTTCGAGATATGCTTTGGATATTTTCCAAAGGATCCCTTCGACATGGTCTTTAGGAGATGAATATTCAAGTGGGCAAGATAACAGGGACAAAGCACAGAATTCATTCAGCGAATTCAGATGATTCACTAGGCAATGCAGGAGAAGTTGGAGAAAAGTCAAGCCCAATACAAGGCTCAACATGATAAACACCGAGTTGATCTCCAATTCCAGGTTGGAGATAGGGTGTGGCTCCACATCAGCAAGGACAGAATGAAAGGGGAAGGAAATAATTTGTGACCAATCTGTTATGGTCCATTCACCATATTAGAAAAGATTAGAGACAATGATTTTCGTCTTGATTTACGAGCATAGATGCAAATATACTCAGTGGTGAACGTTGAAAACTTGAAGTTTTATAGGCCTCCTTTGATCATGGACACTGAAGAGGTGAACAAGTTCCTATAGTGGATGACTTTACACCTGAATACTTGGACAAACTACCTTAGTATATCATTCTTGACAGGAGGACCAAGAGTTCATGACGAGGAGACGTGGAGTACCTTCATATTTGTTTCAAAGGAATGCATCCAAGTAAGGTCCATTGGATTGAAAAAGAGAAAGTGAGGGAGCAATTCTCTCACTTTCCAATTGACTTATAAAGCTTTTAGCAGCCCAAAATCTCAATAATGAGGAGGAATGATCTAGGTGACTCTAGAAATGCTCAGAATTCAGAAGTGGCTTTAGAAAATCCCAAAAATAAAATTCACTGGATTGAATTGAAAATAGGGTCAGATTGAAGATCTTGTTACAATATTTCCAACGGCACAAACGACACCTCAATTCGAGTTCGTATGTGAAAGTTATGGCTAGTCAAATTTTTTGTCAAACTAGTCCCAATGGCAGCCACTAACGAGGCAACAATTTGTCACTTATCAATGCACAAATTCTGACAGCCAGAACGAGCAAATTTGTTACCTCTTTAATATGGCTAGTGACCCAAAAAAAAAAGGTAGTGTACCACCAACCCCTCCACCCATCAAACATATTATATATATAAAATAAAACAGAACGAGTCAGATTCATAAGTGTCCCAGACCCCTCCCGACCACCGTGTAACGGTGTGTTAATTATTGTGAGGCCAGCGAGATTTGAACCCACCTGGACTAGTGGGTCAGCGCACCAAAATGGGCGGCCCCGTTACCAAAGTGAAACCATGCGAAAATTATAAAAACGATTATGCCATAACAGGGGTCCTGCGAGGTGGACCCTGGGACCTCCCTAACCAAAACCTTAACTTGTATGACGTCATTCAATTGACCATTGGCCATTGGTTAGAAGTTATAAGTTCCACCCACCCAAACTTATTTAAACCTTGCATTTCATCCAACAGAAGGAGGTGAAGCAAAGACTTGGAATCCGACCAACGGAACAGCACGCAGAACCAGGGGGCAGAGTTCTGACGTCGGGTTCCAGGAGCAGAACACTGATGGAGGGGTATCTTTTTTATGCTGAGAAGATTCCTTGGGGGTCCAGAAGTGCTAGTGTCAGAAAGGGGTCGACTTTATAGTTATTTTTCACCAAGAATCCAACCGTGCAACATGTTTCTCCAGCAAAGGTTTACATTTTCAGTCCATCCCTGAAAGTGGAGGTATAAGGTGTCATTTTGTAATTTCTTGTAATTTATTTCTACGCCATTTAATGAAAGAGGCTTCCCCACATTGAGCAAGGCCCGGAGACGTAGCGCAAACTAGGTGAAATCCTTTATGAAGTTGTTTTTGTGTCTTTGACCCCATGGTACCTTTTGAATTATGCTTCTTTTATGTGTTTTTGTCACTTTGTTACATGCTCTTTTATATGCAATTATGTATGCATCATTTAAGTAAAATATCTAAATCAAGGAATTATAATGGATTAACTTTTTTATCCAAAGTGGGCCATAAGGGATAAAACACATCTCAATGAAAGCAAGAAAATATTATTATCTAAGGAGGAATTTGATTAGTGGCTATTGGAGCAGAAACATTTCTTCTTAAGCATAGATAGAGCATTAAAGGAAGCCCATGGGTGGTTGGAGTAGGAGGAATAATTATTTTCCTTAAGAATAAAAAAAAATATATGTATGCTTGGGGTTTAGGTCACACTTTCCAACAATGTTGTTGAATCCTATGCCTTATATCATGGTTTGAGAAAAACTATGAATCTAGGAATGAGGTGACTATTTTTGGTAATTCCTTGAATATAATTCACCATTTATATTTAGGATCTTTCCCCTTACATAAAAAGTGAACTCAAATTTTCAAGCAGATTTATCAATCGTTTCAGTCTATCCCCAAGAAGAAATGTCTCCATGTTCTTAGATCAAACAACTTCAAGGCTTATCACATGCCTAATTTGGGGTCAAGGCTAAATCAAGGTGAACTTTGGTGGTAGGGGAAAAAGGTGTATATCCCCCTTCCTTGACAAGGGAAAAAGGGGTGGATTCTTTGTAAATTTGGTTTTTGGTAGGTTATTATTAGCGAATATACAAGTGGAATGATATAGATATTGTAGCATTTTGTTCAAAGCTTCAAGGTCAGAATTTTGTAGATGGTTGTTGATATATACTCCATTCTGACAGTGTCCAATGGTTTCAACTTGCTTATGCAAATCATGTATCTAGAGTTGTAGCCCGGTATCTTTTAATATAATAACTATTCTTAGTTCTTGTTAAAAAAAACATACTAGTTTTTAGGGATCTAATTAGTATTCCTATGTATAATATGAACTAGGTGACTTGGTTTAAAATATTGTAGGATCTATATATATATATATATATATATATATATATATATATATATATATATATATATATATATATATATAGATAGATAGATAGATAGATATATCTTACAACTAGTAATTTTTTAGTAAATTATAAAATTTAATCATATCTATGTGATAAATATGCAAAATTTTAACAAAATGGGTTAATATTTTTTCAAGAAAATGTCCAAAAAATAGTTAATTGGTGAAATTTCATCCTAAAAGTAACCCTTGTGGGATTATATGAAATTGTATCACTCACTTGAGAGGAAGGGTAAAAGTATCAAGTGAACACTGACACTCATGAGAAGTCCAAGAGACCTCATGAAATATGAAACCATGGTTTATAATATTATATATTTGTGTGTTTAATCATACCATATGAATAAGATTTACATCCACACTCATATATTTCCTATGTATTTTATGTGTATGCTAACAAGGTTAAGTGCCTAGAGGGATCAAATATCTCGAAATGCAAACCTAATTTTGAGTCCAAAACTTGAGGAAAGGTTTTCACCTCGAGAGATTAGACCTCTCACAAACCCTGATATATCTACCGTTAAAAGGGATCTATATATTTCTATCTATATATTAATATTCTTATTTCTAATTCTATTAAAATTGTTATAATCATATAGCTACATATGTATGTGTATGTCATTATTCTTTAATATGTTTTGTAATATTTTTTCTATATTTAACTTTTAATATAATAGACATACCAAATATACATACATGTAGATAAAGCTTCGAAAAAGAGTTTATTGTAAATATTAAGCCTTTATACATTTATTAACTAAATTTAAATGAGTTTTTGAAATATTATGGTTATAGATTTGAATCATTAATATTTAAATTTATTTTAATGTAATTATCATTTTTTTAGAATTTATAATTTTATTAATAAAAATAAAATTGCTATATAACAAATTGAATAGAAGAGACTCTTTTTTATTATTACTATCTTTTACTTTTATTATCTTTTAACTGAATCAACATTACGTTTTATTATTATAATTATTATTATTTCCACTAATATAATTGTCATATTTTCATTAATCTAATTATGGACTACAACATCTTCAGTATATTTGATTGTAAATTGATTAATACTTTTGTTACTTTCTACTTTTTATTATTTTTTAATTGAGTTAACATTATTTTTATTATTTATAATTTTTTTCATAAGATTGGGCACTTTGCATTACTTTAAAAAGAGATTACATAGACAAGTATAGCAGGCTACTAGTGTACCCAAAAGAAAACCAGATGAGTAGCACAAGTTCAAAATTTTAAGTTTGACGATACTCCTTTTGATTAAAGATCCTTAAGACATAATAAATAAGGTGGTTATGCCAAACCTTTACATCTTGTGTCATAACTAAAAAAAATGTATCGCTAGAAGCATAACAGAGCATGTTAACTAAGGAGGAAGATCCTTGTACATCTGTGACTACAAATCACCTTCCTTGTCCAAGGAGAAGGTGATATTAGCAAATATCTTGGACAGAATGGTCAACTTGTGGTCAATGTGTCAATTTTGTCCTTCAATTCTATAATTCAAATTGCATTTTCTTGTTGGTTTTTTGCTCTATTTGTGAGAACATGACCCATGAGAATTTGTGTGTGCCAATAAACATTAACAACTTTTATATACCAATAAAATTGAGACCAGGAGAAAGAGTTTGTATCAAGAATTCACTCTCTGGTGGCATTGTTGACATGGATGTTTGAGATAAAGCAACAACCGTAGCACACATCTACTTCCACTTGTTCAATCTCGTGGCAGACCAATTTAAGAATGATTTCCTAGTACTGAGAAAAAGAGTTACGCTTGATCTTGGGTTTGATGTTGCAAGGATGAGGGGGCTTGACTATATGTGACACAGAGGCAGTGGCCTGACCACGTCTTCCATCCCTATGCCTTAAAACTGACCTACCACAAGGCATGCTAATAAGAGAGGCGACTACAAAGAGGACAAACTCAGGTGGAAAGGCTCTACACTCTAAGTTGGCTAAGACAATGTTCGAGTTGGAAAGAAAGAAACTACCACTGAGAGGTTGAATCCTTGTACACTGAAAGGCCCAGACGAGGAGGAGCCAAATATAACCAGTGCCCTAGAGAAGCTTGACATGGTTATTTATATTCGAATTCAAGCTTCTGTGATCCATATCATATTGTATAAGAATTTTTCGGAAGAAATCACATTGAAGATTTTGGTCGACGCATTTCGAACCAGCGAGTGTGGTTCATCTTCAGGACACGATGAAGAACAGATCTAGGAAGAGGGTTAAATAGATAAACAAGTCAACCTAACAGCTAGAAGATAACGGCTATATTTGACTGGGGGAGATAATGGCTATATTTGACTCGGGGAGGGAAAGATGGGAATTTTTTTTTTTACTCATTTAAATGATAATAAAAGATTAAAAGAATTTTACTAGCCATTATGTTATGTTCAATTAATATGTTATATTTATATTATAAATATTTAAATTTATAAGTTAAAGGTCTCTAAATATGTAATATGGTTATCAAAAATATATTTATTCTCGTCTGCTTATATTAGACTTAATTTATATGATAATCAAAGAAAAATAATGACTAGTTTATATGTTATATTCAATATATTAATAAATAACATATATATTTAATACATTTAATATATAAATATAATATAGTAACTAATATTTATATATATAAATATGTGTAGAATGGTTATTTATGTAATAATAAATTAATAGATATAATTAAAATTAATTATTTATAACAATCTAAATATATAAAGAAACTAAAGATTAGGGTTTTAGATCTATTTAATCCATTTTAATTTGTTAAAACGAAATATATTAGACTACCAAAAGATTAGACTATTAATAAGGAATTAGATGTGAAAAAAAAAAAAAAACGGTCCTAGACAAAGACTAAGACGAGAGGGCGGGAATCCAACAACTACTAATTTTCCATCCGTCATCCCTGTTAATATTACTGGAAGACTTCTCAATTTCAATGGCTTCCCTAAACTTGCGATGGTGGAAATGAGGAATCTTAGCGATAACCCTAGCCTCTTCAATGCATATATGATGCTTGGTATTCTCCGGATGTTCGGCTAAAGCAGAAGATTTGGTCCTTTCATGCTTGATATCAGCAGCGTGTTCCTTAATCCTTTGGTTAATGAAACGACCAGTTTCACCTATATATGAGGTTCCACAGGAACAAGGGATGATATAAATGCTTTTCATATCCATAGGGTTTACGCGGTCTTTAACAGACTTAAGGGAACTTCTAATAGTGTTGAGGGGTCTAAAGGTCGAAGGAATGTTATGCTTCTTCAAGATCCTAGCAATCTTATTTGTCGTCCCTTGGATGAAGGGGAGGTGGACTCCTGAAATGCGATCAATGGGTTCTTTCTTGACCTTGGGACCCTTGCTTTCTTTGAGGAAAGCTTTGACACCCTGCTGCTTACTATAGCCATTTTGGACAAAAACATTAAGATGGGATTTTTCCTTAGAAAAGTGGTCTTTATCGGAAATTCTGAGAGCCCGAGTGGCTAACGTGTTGAGAACACCTATCTTCTAAGCAGGGAAATGGTGAGAATTAGCATGAAGATATTGCTCAGTGTGAGTCTTTTTTTGATATACCTCATGGGAAAAAGATCCATCGACTTTCCTAGAAATGAGGACATCAAGAAAAGGAAGGCTACGATTGACCTCACGCTCCATCGTGAATTGGATGGAGTTAGACTGATTATTGAGATGTTGAAAAAAGAGGTCTAATTTTTCAGGTCCATGCTGCCATATGGTACATGTGTCATCGACAAATATTTTCCAGAGTTTGGGTTTAAATAAAGACGAGGATAAAGCCTTGGATTCAAAATCTTCCATGAACAGGTTAGCAATGATGGGGGACAGGGGGGAATCCATGGCAACCCCATAGGTTTGTTCATAGAACTCTCCTTCAAAATAGAAAAATGTAGAAGTTAGGCATATCTCAACTAACTTGGTCATGTCGGGATCAATGAAGTAACAGATGACATCAAGGGCTTCCTTGATAGGGATGCTAGTGTATAGGGACACTACATCAAAACTGACAAGAATGTCAGAGGGTTCAAATCTCATATCTTTTAATTCATTAACGAAAGAAGAGGAGTCTTTGACAAAGGACTTGGTCCGTCCTACAAGGGGTTTCAACTTCATGGCTACGAATTTAGCTAACAGGTAGGTTGGCCCACCAATTTGTTGACAATGGGTCTAATGGGGACTCCCTCTTTATGGATTTTGGGAAGCCCATAAATCTTGGGAGTGATAGGGCTACTTTCAATTAGCTTATGACTGAAGGAGCCAACCGAGTTGTTGGATTTAATAGCAAGAGCTACAGTCTTAGAAATCTTTTTCAAGGGATTCTTGTCAAGCTTCTTGTAGCTTCCATTATTGATCAGATGATCTAGCATCTTTTCTCGATAATCTTCCTTATCAAGGATAACAACAGCACCCCCTTTGTCAGCGTTTAAGACCACGATGTCAGGGTTTCTGTTCAAGGATTTAAGGGCTTCAAACTCCCCTTTGCTGATGTTATTCCTAAGGGGCCTAGCTTTCCTAAAGATAACAGCTCAGTCTTGTCAAATAATATCTTTAATCTTATCCGGCAAGCCCTTTATCCCAAATTCGACATCGCACATGATATCAGCAACTGGAGTCTTCTTGGAGCGAGGGCAAAATTCAAACCTCTCCCTAAAATATTAAAGACCGAGGGGGGAAAAGAAAAACTAGATAAATTGACAACTTTATTATTAGAATGATTAGTAATATAATTTAAACCAATATCTTTATTACAATTAATATTATTATTGTCATTTTCAGTAAATTTATTAATCTCATAACTAAGAATTCATTTATTATTATATTTATTAGAAATTTTATAATTATTATTTAGGTTAGATCCAAAATAATAATAATAATTACGCCGTAATGCGTTCCCTCTGAGAGGAACTCCCCTCCGTGCCGCGGTGTCTCGTTATGGGCCGTTAGATCGATTGTTAGACGATGAAATAAACTCCAACCATTAGATCATCGGCGAGGGCACAGGAGGAGGCACTAGCTTTTCAAAGGAGAAGGGCCTACCTTCAACACCATTGAGAAAACAATGCTGGTTAAAGGTGGCTGTTGGGTTTTTACTTCTCTTAATGCTTTTAATTCTGATCATTGCGGGATTTGGTTGGTTAAAATCTTATCGGAGTACAGAGGCATCACATTTTTCTATAGTTTTGGACTGTGGGAGCACTGGTACCCGAGTTTATGTGTATGAGTGGGTGCGGAATGATGGCAAGCATCAAGGGAGTCTTCCAATGGTGCTGCGCCCATTTCCTGAAGGTACTGATGGCAAGTCAAGGCAACAGAATGGTCGAGCTTATCATCGCATGGAAACTGAACCTGGTTTTGATAAACTTTTACACAATGAATCAGGGTTGAGGTCAGCCATGGAACCACTGCTCCAGTGGGCTGAAAAGCAAATACCGGCTCATCCTCATAAAAATAGCCCTCTTTTCCTTTTGGCCACAGCAGGGCTTCGCAGGATGCCAAGTTCAGATTCAGAATGGATCCTGGACAAGGCATGGTCAATTCTAGAAGAATCTCCATTTATGTGTCGAAGAAACTGGGTTAGGATAATTACTGGGGTAGAAGAGGCTTACTATGGATGGGTAGCTCTTAATTATATGATGGGTAGATTGCAGAATATGCCGATTCTGGAGACGTTTGGTGCACTTGACTTAGGGGGTTCCTCATTACAGGTGACATTTGAATCTAAATATGGCTTGAATCTGACCATTGGAACAATGGAACGCCATCTAAATGCATATTCTCTTACAGGTTATGGCCTAAATGATGCCTTTGAAAAGTCCGTTGTACTTCTACTCAGAAAAAATTTAAAAACTGACAGTGGGAAATTCTCTGGTGGTCAGTTGCATCTCAATCATCCTTGCATACATGCTGGTTATAGACAGCAATACTCATGTTCTCAGTGTTCTTTCTTACTCCAGAATGGAAGTCCTCTGGTTGGTGGAAGAGACATAAGTAAAGAAGAATCTCGAGTAGGGCTTGAGTTGATTGGTGAGCCCAACTGGGAAGAATGTGAAGCTCTAGCGAAATCAACCATAAATGCCTCTGAATGGTCACATTCGGGGGCAGGGACAGACTGCAAACAACATCCTTGTGCTATCAGTGATCAGCAGCAACAATCTCAAGGGCAATTCTATGTTATGTCAGGTTTCTTTGTTGTGTTCAAGTTTTTTAATCTATCTGCTGCTGCTTCATTTAATGATGTTCTAGAGAAGGGTCGGGAGTTCTGCACTAAAACTTGGCAAGATGCTGAGCGGAGTGTTGTTCCACAGCCTTTTATAGAACAATATTTTTTTCGTGCTCCATATATAGTATCACTCCTGAGAGATGGTTTGCAATTGAAGGAGCAACAAGTAGTTGTGGGGTCTGGTAGCATTACTTGGACTTTAGGTGCTGCATTGTTCCATCGGTAATGGAATTTCTCCAAGTCATTCTGGTAAGCTCTGTAACTGAAACTTTAAATTATTCATCTTCAACAGTTTTTTTGCCATTTTGATTAAATTCTTCCAGATCCATCACAATGAGTTTTTTGAGTTGACATTTTGATCTAGCCAGAGTGGCTCACCATCAGGACTCAAAAAACACTTGCTGGCTCGAAGCCTCCAAATATCAACTCAAAAAACTCAGTGTAATGGATCCAAAAAAAATTAATCAAAGTTATTCACATCACAGAATCCTTAACTCAGAAAAAACTTATTTTACCAATTGAATAATCTTAATTGATCATTTTTCTTTTCCTTCACTCACTTGACAATCTGCCTCTATATGTTTGTGTTTATGTTGCCTTTTAATTCTCTTTTCTTTCAGAGGTTGTGCATTTATTACTCTTCGCTGCATCTTATGCTTATGTCAAGTTTTTAACCTCCGTGGTTACAGAAATGTTGATTCCCCTGTTTTTGCATAAAATTTTCACTTAAGTTTCTTATTGAATTTACAAGTGTTTGTTGCTTGAGTGCCATGCTTGGTTGTCTTTGGTTTGCCAAAGGTTTTGAGAAGATTAATACGATTAGTTTGGACTAGTGCTCAGCTGAGTATTAGCAATAGTTTATAATTTCTGTAACTATACTCATGATGATGATTTGTTCCATGAAAAAATAACACACAACAAAGGATCTGTACATGTGAACCTGTAGTATGTGGAATAAAGTCAGCTCACTCCCGTTGAGGATGTCAATTAATTTTCTCATGTTCCACTAATCTCAACAAGGGTAAAACCACAGAAGAGGCATCCTCAGGTCATGAGCTGTTCAAGACTAAAAGCTCATGGGCTCTTGATATGTTTGGCTATTGCTGTTCCACATTTTTCATTTTTGTGATTACTACACAATTAAATGCAGAACAGGTTTAAAGTCTATGAAGTGTTTCAGATGATTGGAAACACCTATGGCAGTATTGTGTGGAAAATGGGTATATTATAATGTGGCATTGTGGCTGCATCTAATGTTTCCTCATAATCAGGTTTCTGGGATTCCAAGTGAGCTGAGGTGCCTCCCTTCCTGGATGCTTTGTTCACAAGGATGAAACCAAGTGCCTTTGATGCACCATTTGCGTGAGTCAAGAACTGTGGATATGAAGAATGGGATACTCGATGAAATTCTACATGATATCGTTGACGTTGTTGGATTATGTCAAACAGTCAAAGTGGACAATGAAACATTTGGAGATTCCATGAATTTCAAAAAGCATGCCTTCCTTAAAGCAAATATAAAAGATTTAACACTGTACACAGGATACTTCCCAAAGCTTGTTTAATTATAAAACACATATATTTCTCAAATGTAGAAGTCATACCATGTGTGTGTTCCTTAATAAACCTTATAATAGAGTTTATAGAGCTGATCTTTTCTACGGACGAGATAGTCATTTAGGAAAAGAGGCTAACTTGAATTTGAAATGTTGTGTGGTCATTAGTATGTGTCGTAACTATGTTAAAGAAGCGACCAAATTGAAGAAACAGCAAGTGTATTTCCCTGGAGGTACCTTGTAGTACTGAGAAATTATTAATGATATGTTTTTCACCCCTTGTATTTAATATGCAAACAGGAATCTAGCAATTAGTTATTTCGTTTTTTCTATTCAAGACCAGATCCATAGTGCCTAAATTTGCTACTGGGCTAACCTGCATAGCCATGACTCTTTTCAGCATCTGGTCACAAAGGAGTGTCCTCTCTAGTTCTGTTTTCACACCAACACGTTTCTTGGCATGTGCCTTAGGGCATCTTAGTTGACCCTTGTTTCTGGTCATATGCTCAGGATTCTTTCCTTGTTCCCTGCTTGTGAAATGTGTCAAAAAGATCTGAGCTATAACATCAATTGTAACATTGCAGATCATGCTTGTCACTATTTTTTTTATGCTCCTCTTCATTGGCCACTGATCCATGGCAATGCATTCCTTTTCTGATGAGTGACATTCAGAAGAAGTTTTTAACATTAGAATAGTTTGATTCCAATTTTGGTTATAATTTAATACAATGCATACTTCTTCGATCCTGGAAATTGAGGGAAAATTTTACATGCAAGAGATATCGAAGACAGTGCACCTTCGTAGGTAGTTAATCCAGGGGATAACCATCAACATGGTGACAAACTCAAGTTGAATGTGTTTCCCGTGTGATCTAGGCTTAACTTTCCCCAACCTCTTACATGCTCATTATTTGCTTATCATTTCCTTTTTTCTCCAAAGGCATTGCTCTAAGTTATTCTTGACAAACGGAGTTATATGGGGAAGTTGTTCATATCATGGATAGAATTAGCAAGGATCGAATAGAAGTTCACCACTTTTGCATCTCTCCAAAAGCTTTAGCTTTGTTTACACATACTGTAAACATGGATACGTTTTGGATCTGATTGGATTTCTTTTTTTATGGGCTTGGTTCTGATGCAACTGACATTTATTTACAATGAGGAATTTCATCTCTTCTTTTCCATTTTCCTAAAGTTGTTTGAACTCATTTCCATAATTGCTAACTGGTGTGGTTGAAGCTACTATAAAAAACTAAAAAAGGATCAAATAAGGCAATTCTAGGGGATGGGCTGACATCCATTGTAGGAGGTAGGCTGCATATTCTACTCTTCTCATGTATTATCATTGAACTGAAATTTAAGTCCAGGACTACAGTTTGTAGATCTGTTTCTATTGTCTTTGGTGCTTTGATCCTTCAACTAGTTTCCCCCATTTTATTCTGTCTCATGTGTTGTGAAACTGCCTTCCCTATAAGTGGTTCGGGGGAGAAGCTTTGCTTCTTTTAATAACATGCTCAGTCTACTAATCCTGATTGGATGGGATAGAAATTCATGTGGTTGCCATTAAGATTTCTATTGTTTAGTTTTACTTTACAAGAAGGATTTTGTATCTACTTTATTGATCTCATCACAGGAAACCTTCCAAATTCATTTGTCATGTAATTCTAATAATGTTGTTTATTCTTCCTTGAAATGAAATTAAAACAGTTATGAATCATGATGTTGCAAATTGTATATGATTTCTGTCTGTGTTTTCCCAAGCATCATATTTTGTAATGTAACTGGAATTATTTTTCTTCATTATTTTCAGGGGATGGAAGAGCAAAGATACCACTTAGCCCTTCAAATTCAGGGTGTCAGCAACCATTTGGACTTGTGCAAAGCCTTGCGGGTGGAAGTGTGCAACATGCTGATTCTCTCAAGCACCAGTCAACTGTGTCAGTTGGATTGTGTTTTCCAAGCAATTTGGGGCAAATACAAACTGATACTGGACCCTTGTGGACGCCTCACAGAGGTCAAATGCGGTTGCAGAGTCGACGATCACAATCAAGAGAAGATCTCAGTTTATCAGTTTTAGAGAGCCATCTCGTCAAGTTGTGATGGCTAGAAGCTGTATATAGATTTTAGAGAAAGGCTGTGCTTTTCTCAAAAGTGTACATTACAGGAGAATCTGGAATATCAACTTGTTAAGCGAGTGTAGCTTTATGCAGCATCTCTGGGCTGGTTCTTTATGTATTGAGGGGAGATCCCTACAGCACAACTGAAATATATACTAAAATATTGCGAATTGTATTTTTGGTCTCTCTACATTTTGGCGGATGGTTGGATCTTGTTAATTTTATCTGTAATGTTAGCATATTCATCTCGCTTAGCGTCTTTGATGGATATTTGTAACATAAATGCATTTTAAATAACATTTTTTTTTCAACTTCAGGTCGCTGACAGCCAAATGTCATATTATAGAGTTATCATTTTATTCTTTTTGGAAATTTCGAAATCTCTTGGGACCCGTGTTGTTTCCTGGCAGTGTAAAGTTTCTTTACTTTTCAGAGGTTAAAAGGAAGATTCTGAACACAGTTCATTGGCAGTTCATTCATGTGTTATCTTTAATAGTCAAACTCCAAGTTCATAGGATTCAATTAGTCTCCAAACCTTTTAGACTATTTAAATTTATACCAATGGCAAATAATTATTACAACAATGTACTTGATTTATATCATTCAATTTTTTAATCAGGAAAGAAAAATGATCTTAAATTTAGGAAATGTCATTTTTCGGAGCCAAAATGGCAGAAAATAGTGGTTGGAATACCGTAATTACGCCGTAAGGCGTTCCCTCTGAGAGGAACTCCCCTCCGTGCCGCGGTGTCTGGTTATGGGCCCTTAGATCGATTGTTAGACGATGGAATAAACTCCAACCATTAGATCATTGGCCTTTTTAGAAACCAAGCGTCACCGAAGAGAGGCCAAGCGTCTGTGGATGGATGAGAGAGGACAGAATCTGAGGCGCCTCGATCCCCTTCGATCTGAACATCAGGGAGCTCTATGAAGTGGATCATGTCCCTTGACGAAGATGGCAGGGTGTGGTGAGGAGAGCCGTCCATCCATTCGGCGGTGAAGAAGGTGACAGAAAACCCATGGTACACAGTGAGCTGAATATTCACACCAGTTCACACCAGTTCTTCACTTGATCGCTCTACTTTGTGGTCACTCATTTCATGGCTCTGACAGTGGGAAATTCTCTGGTGGTCAGTTGCATCTCAATCATCCTTGCATACATGCTGGTTATAGACAGCAATACTCATGTTCTCAGTGTTCTTTCTTACTCCAGAATGGAAGTCCTCTGGTTGGTGGAAGAGACATAAGTAAAGAAGAATCTCGAGTAGGGCTTGAGTTGATTGGTGAGCCCAACTGGGAAGAATGTGAAGCTCTAGCGAAATCAACCATAAATGCCTCTGAATGGTCACATTCGGGGGCAGGGACAGACTGCAAACAACATCCTTGTGCTATCAGTGATCAGCAGCAACAATCTCAAGGGCAATTCTATGCTATGTCAGGTTTCTTTGTTGTGTTCAAGTTTTTTAATCTATCTGCTGCTGCTTCATTTAATGATGTTCTAGAGAAGGGTCGGGAGTTCTGCACTAAAACTTGGCAAGATGCTGAGCGGAGTGTTGTTCCACAGCCTTTTATAGAACAATATTGTTTTCGTGCTCCATATATAGTATCACTCCTGAGAGATGGTTTGCAATTGAAGGAGCAACAAGTAGTTGTGGGGTCTGGTAGCATTACTTGGACTTTAGGTGCTGCATTGTTCCATCGGTAATGGAATTTCTCCAAGTCGTTCTGGTAAGCTCTGTAACTGAAACTTTAAATTATTCATCTTCAACAGTTTTTTTGCCATTTTGATTAAATTCTTCCAGATCCATCACAGTGAGTTTTTTGAGTTGACATTTTGATCCAGCCAGAGTGGCTCACCATCAGGACTCAAAAAACACTTGCTGGCTCGAAGCCTCCAAATATCAACTCAAAAAACTCAGTGTGATGGATCCAAAAAAAATTAATCAAAGTTATTCACATCACAGAATCCTTAACTCAGAAAAAACTTATTTTACCAATTGAATAATCTTAATTGATCATTTTTCTTTTCCTTCACTCACTTGACAATCTGCCTCTATATGTTTGTGTTTATGTTGCCTTTTAATTCTCTTTTCTTTCAGAGGCTGTGCATTTATTACTCTTCGCTGCATCTTATGCTTATGTCAAGTTTTTAACCTCCGTGGTTACAGAAATGTTGATTCCCCTGTTTTTGCATAAAATTTTCACTTAAGTTTCTTATTGAATTTACAAGTGTTTGTTGCTTGAGTGCCATGCTTGGTTGTCTTTGGTTTGCCAAAGGTTTTGAGAAGATTAATACGATTAGTTTGGACTAGTGCTCAGCTGAGTATTAACAATAGTTTATAATTTTTGTAACTATACTCATGATGATGATTTGTTCCATGAAAAAATAACACACAACAAAGGATCTGTACATGTGAACCTGTAGTATGTGGAATAAAGTCAGCTCACTCCCGTTGAGGATGTCAATTAATTTTCTCATGTTCCACTAATCTCAACAAGGGTAAAACCACAAAAGAGGCATCCTCAGGTCATGAGCTGTTCAAGACTAAAAGCTCATGGGCTCTTGATATGTTTGGCTATTGCTGTTCCACATTTTTCATTTTTGTGATTACTACACAATTAAATGCAGAACAGGTTTAAAGTCTATGAAGTGTTTCAGATGATTGGAAACACCTATGGCAGTATTGTGTGGAAAATGGGTATATTATAATGTGGCATTGTGGCTGCATCTAATGTTTCCTCATAATCAGGTTTCTGGGATTCCAAGTGAGCTGAGGTGCCTCCCTTCCTGGATGCTTTGTTCACAAGGATGAAACCAAGTTCCTTTGATGCACCATTTGCGTGAGTCAAGAACTGTGGATATGAAGAATGGGATACTCGATGACATTCTACATGATATCGTTGACGTTGTTGGATTATGTCAAACAGTCAAAGTGGACAATGAAACATTTGGAGATTCCATGAATTTCAAAAAGCATGCCTTCCTTAAAGCAAATATAAAAGATTTAACACTGTACACAGCATACTTCCCAAAGCTTGTTTAATTATAAAACACATATATTTCTCAAATGTAGAAGTCATACCATGTGTGTGTTCCTTAATAAACCTTATAATAGAGTTTATAGAGCTGATCTTTTCTACGGACGAGATAGTCATTTAGGAAAAGAGGCTAACTTGAATTTGAAATGTTGTGTGGTCATTAGTATGTGTCGTAACTATGTTAAAGAAGCGACCAAATTGAAGAAACAGCAAGTGTATTTCCCTGGAGGTACCTTGTAGTACTGAGAAATTATTAATGATATGTTTTTCACCCCTTGTATTTAATATGCAAACAGGAATCTAGCAATTAGTTATTTCGTTTTTTCTATTCAAGACCAGATCCATAGTGCCTAAATTTGCTACTGGGCTAACCTGCATAGCCATGACTCTTTTCAGCATCTGGTCACAAAGGAGTGTCCTCTCTAGTTCTGTTTTCACACCAACACGTTTCTTGGCATGTGCCTTAGGGCATCTTAGTTGACCCTTGTTTCTGGTCATATGCTCAGGATTCTTTCCTTGTTCCCTGCTTGTGAAATGTGTCAAAAAGATCTGAGCTATAACATCAATTGTAACATTGCAGATCATGCTTGTCACTATTTTTTTTATGCTCCTCTTCATTGGCCACTGATCCATGGCAATGCATTCCTTTTCTGATGAGTGACATTCAGAAGAAGTTTTTAACATTAGAATAGTTTGATTCCAATTTTGGTTATAATTTAATACAATGCATACTTCTTCGATCCTGGAAATTGAGGGAAAATTTTACATGCAAGAGATATCGAAGACAGTGCACCTTCGTAGGTAGTTAATCCAGGGGATAACCATCAACATGGTGACAAACTCAAGTTGAATGTGTTTCCCGTGTGATCTAGGCTTAACTTTCCCCAACCTCTTACATGCTCATTATTTGCTTATCATTTCCTTTTTTCTCCAAAGGCATTGCTCTAAGTTATTCTTGACAAACGGAGTTATATGGGGAAGTTGTTCATATCATGGACAGAATTAGCAAGGATCGAATAGAAGTTCACCACTTTTGCATCTCTCCAAAAGCTTTAGCTTTGTTTACACATACTGTAAACATGGATACGTTTTGGATCTGATTGGATTTCTTTTTTTATGGGCTTGGTTCTGATGCAACTGACATTTATTTACAATGAGGAATTTCATCTCTTCTTTTCCATTTTCCTAAAGTTGTTTGAACTCATTTCCATAATTGCTAACTGGTGTGGTTGAAGCTACTATAAAAAACTAAAAAAGGATCAAATAAGGCAATTCTAGGGGATGGGCTGACATCCATTGTAGGAGGTAGGCTGCATATTCTACTCTTCTCATGTATTATCATTGAACTGAAATTTAAGTCCAGGACTACAGTTTGTAGATCTGTTTCTATTGTCTTTGGTGCTTTGATCCTTCAACTAGTTTCCCCCATTTTATTCTGTCTCATGTGTTGTGAAACTGCCTTCCCTATAAGTGGTTCGGGGGAGAAGCTTTGCTTCTTTTAATAACATGCTCAGTCTACTAATCCTGATTGGATGGGATAGAAATTCATGTGGTCGCCATTAAGATTTCTATTGTTTAGTTTTACTTTACAAGAAGGATTTTGTATCTACTTTATTGATCTCATCACAGGAAACCTTCCAAATTCATTTGTCATGTAATTCTAATAATGTTGTTTATTCTTCCTTGAAATGAAATTAAAACAGTTATGAATCATGATGTTGCAAATTGCATATGATTTCTGTCTGTGTTTTCCCAAGCATCATATTCTGTAATGTAACTGGAATTATTTTTCTTCATTATTTTCAGGGGATGGAAGAGCAAAGATACCACTTAGCCCTTCAAATTCAGGGTGTCAGCAACCATTTGGACTTGTGCAAAGCCTTGCGGGTGGAAGTGTGCAACATGCTGATTCTCTCAAGCACCAGTCAACTGTGTCAGTTGGATTGTGTTTTCCAAGCAATTTGGGGCAAATACAAACTGATACTGGACCCTTGTGGACGCCTCACAGAGGTCAAATGCGGTTGCAGAGTCGACGATCACAATCAAGAGAAGATCTCAGTTTATCAGTTTTAGAGAGCCATCTCGTCAAGTTGTGATGGCTAGAAGCTGTATATAGATTTTAGAGAAAGGCTGTGCTTTTCTCAAAAGTGTACATTACAGGAGAATCTGGAATATCAACTTGTTAAGCGAGTGTAGCTTTATGCAGCATCTCTGGGCTGGTTCTTTATGTATTGAGGGGAGATCCCTACAGCACAACTGAAATATATACTAAAATATTGCGAATTGTATTTTTGGTCTCTCTACATTTTGGCGGATGGTTGGATCTTGTTAATTTTATCTGTAATGTTAGCATATTCATCTCGCTTAGCGTCTTTGATGGATATTTGTAACATAAATGCATTTTAAATAACATTTTTTTTTCAACTTCAGGTCGCTGACAGCCAAATGTCATATTATAGAGTTATCATTTTATTCTTTTTGGAAATTTCGAAATCTCTTGGGACCCGTGTTGTTTCCTGGCAGTGTAAAGTTTCTTTACTTTTCAGAGGTTAAAAGGAAGATTCTGAACACAGTTCATTGGCAGTTCATTCATGTGTTATCTTTAATAGTCAAACTCCAAGTTCATAGGATTCAATTAGTCTCCAAACCTTTTAGACTATTTAAATTTATACCAATGGCAAATAATTATTACAACAATGTACTTGATTTATATCATTCAATTTTTTAATCAGGAAAGAAAATTGATCTTAAATTTAGGAAATGTCATTTTTCGGAGCCAAAATGGCAGAAAATAGTGGTTGGAATACCGTAATTACGCCGTAAGGCGTTCCCTCTGAGAGGAACTCCCCTCCGTGCCGCGGTGTCTGGTTATGGGCCCTTAGATCGATTGTTAGACGATGGAATAAACTCCAACCATTAGATCATCGGCCTTTTTAGAAACCAAGCGTCACCGAAGAGAGGCCAAGCGTCTGTGGATGGATGAGAGAGGACAGAATCTGAGGTGCCTCGATCCCCTTCGATCTGAACATCAGGGAGCTCTATGAAGCGGATCATGTCCCTTGACGAAGATGGCAGGGTGTGGTGAGGAGAGCCGTCCATCCATTCGGCGGTGAAGAAGGTGACAAAAAACCCATGGTACACAGTGAGCCGAATATTCACACCAGTTCACACCAGTTCTTCACTTGATCGCTCTACTTTGTGGTCACTCATTTCATGGCTCCTCGGCATTCTTGTTCTCTGTTGGCGAAAGCTTTCTTATTCTTTATTCTTATTCTTTCCCCCGTTGCAATTTCCACAGGGCTTTGCATTGCAATCAGCCATGTAATTCAAAGAAAAACCAAATATTCTTGCAGCAGATGTCTTCCCTGTACCTCTGGGCCCATGAAAAAGATAAAAGGGTGCAATCTTATCTTTGTTAATTGCACTGGAAAGAGCTTGAGCAATAATGCTCTGCCCAACCAGTTCCTCGAAAGACTTGGGACTGTACTTTTGACTCAAGCTTCTATTCACTAACATGTTTTCGTTAGTCCTCATCTGTAAGGATTCCTCCTCTGTCTCATATTCACTAATCCCTGACTTTCTGGTCCTGTGATGAGTTTTGATGAGAGGATGGAGATCTAGCTCACTGAAACGTCTGTTGTTTACATGGGGAGAATCACCATAATCGTCCAGAGGCGAGTCCAAGGTTAAAACATTCGTGTGGGGGGGGATCTGACCAATGGGGTTTCATCCTTTGAATAGGAGCAATCCGAGGAAGAAAAATCTGTAACATATTCAAATTGAATAGGTTCTTGATAGTGCAGAGTACTAGCAGAATCATAGAGTGATTTTCTCCTATTGGCAACCAGCACACCACATGAAAACCTCTTCCCTCTGATGCCCTTCAATTTTTTACCTCTACCATTTCGCCTTCCAGACCAGGACCAAGGAAGTCTGCATCCATTTCTTGAAATTGTTTGACAACCCCCAAACTCTTCAACATTTCTTTGTATGTCGATGTTGTTTTGCAGATTTTCCTCCCTTAAAGTTTTATGATCATAAGGCCCAATGTAAGGGTCTATAGTATAAGCCCCATTGTCATCTAAAACAAGTTCGAAGCTTTCTTCTTTGCAAGTATTAGCGGGAGAACTAATCAATGAAAAATCATCTTCATCTACAGGCAGTGTAAACTCATGGAAGGAATTCAGAGCTGCAAGATGGTTTTCATCGGTAAATCCCTGGTATATTTTGAATGATCTTGAAGATGTAGATTTGCTCTTTCCAGCAACAAGTTTTCTTTTCTGAAAGTACTTGGGATTTTTTCGGTTGCTTTTCCTTCTATGATATTTGAGTGCACCTTCAGCATCGAGATCCTCTACTAGAGTACTTCCACCAACAAATTCTCTTTTTGAACTCTTAATATTTTGTATGATTTTCTGTACTGTATCATGTATGCTGTTTTTATCAGAAGTTGTCAAGTTGGTATCAGACACTTTTCCTTCTTGTAAGGCCATGGAACTCATTTATATTGAAGCAGTTAAAGATAATTTTGCATAGGTTATTCACATTAAGGACTGTAGCCTTTCAATTGTTCATCACAGACCAACATTATCAAAATTCAGTCACAAGTCTGGTGTCGAGATAAATTTGCCACGTCACCTGATTTTTCAAATACAAAAACAGATATCTTAGAATACCCAAAATAGGAAAGCTTATTTCTATTCCAAAATCTACTGTGCTTTTTGGCTTCTCTAAGCTCAGGTTTCTACTTTATGCCTGCAAGTTTCCTCATTCACTCAGTTTTATCTACGTTAAGATACCCATGAGTTCATGGACTCTCATTATGATGTTTTGATCTATTAATTCGTCGCAGAAATCCATCTTGTTTTATCTTACTTAGTGGTACAATTCCATCTTTACTTCGTAAAATTCCTGGATGTACCAATTTCAATGATTTTGAATAATTAAGACTGACACATCAAGGAGTTCTGGTTCAAAATCTCTCAAGTTAGACTCAGTTTCAGAATTCCAAGTCATATAATACGCACACCTAAACAGTTTAAGAGCATTAAAGTTTTATCGGAAATTTAAGGTTGAAAAGGCTTTCTGATGAGATTCTAGCTTTAGGAAAATCTGTGCGAAGATAGAATTTCAGTGCCATGGATGGAGAAAGTCAAAGTTATCCTCTACCGCCAGCTTAGACGCCATCAAATATTCCAAAAATTGGACGCCATCAAATATTCCAAAAATTGAGGACTTCCTGTGAAAGTTCACGCTTTCCCTTCATCATTAATAGAGCAAGCAGCAAGAGCTTATCATTTCCCATGCACATGTACATATTATTCATAATGATCCCTATCCATGATTAATACATAGCAGTTACGATGAATCTACCACTCAATATAACTTCCAATTGCAGGGAATAGCACTAAGAAAAGAAAAGAAAAAAACCCTGCAACACAGAAATTGGACGAAAAATTCTATTATCTATAATAAACTCTTTGTGAGTTCATAACACAGATTATCCTTGAAATGAGAAAAAACCAATAACTTCCCTTTTTGATTCGGAAAGAGTAGGCAGTAGTAGGCAGGTTGCTTACTTGAATTTTGAATTTGAATGATGATATTCTCAAAATCAATGCCCAAGCCAGCACCATTGAATTATAATTGCTAATGTGACTAACTATATATATATATTTATAGCACGATTTCCATCTCTACGACTTAATATAAGATTTGGAAATGGTGGCCATCAACTACTCCATCACCATTAGCAGGCCTGCATTTAATAATATTCAAATTAAATTTTGTGCAGGCCTAATGGAATGGAGTCATGCAGTTTAAATAAACAAGAGAGAACTCTTGTTAAATTAATTAATAGAAAATGCTGGTTGGTGGCAGAATGCAAGGTCATTTTAAGATCAGGAAGGTGACTTTCGTTGTATTGTGGATTTGTGTTGGTTTATTAATCACTTATTCTGATTCATATATGTTGATCTCATTATCTATATGATCCGAATATAAAAAGCAGAGGATTCCTGAGAATAGAGAATATATTCATTAGTTTATAATTTATGTTCTAGCATTATTTGGCTAGCTGACCAAGTCATTTGGACATGGCTTTGCCCTGGTTGCAGGTATTCTTCAAAGTGATCCACTAGTGCAAGTGTTTATCATAGATCTCCACAAAAACAGTGAAGTGTTTATCATAGATCTTTATCATAGATCTCCACAAAAACAGTGAAGTGTTTATCATAGATCTTCACAACAACTATTAACAGTTAATCCATATGGATATAATTTCGAAAACAGTTTGGGATACAAAATTCAATTCATTACGCCGTAAGGCGTTTCCCTTTGAAATGAATTGCCCCAGCCGATGCCGTGTCTTATTGTTGACCGAGTTTGGGATACAAAATTCAATTCATTACGCCGTAAGGCATTTCCCTTTGAAATGAATTGCCCCAGCCGATGCCGTGTCTTATTGTTGACCGTAGATTTGTGGTGTTAGACGATTGAAGGAAGTTTGGTCGTTGATCCTCACACTGTCCTTTTGTCTCCCAACCCAATGGCCTCTGTGTCTTCTGAGTTATTGTTCGGGCGGTGGCAGATTAAGCATTTCTTGCTGTCGAGCCTCGCACGGACACTGGAGGCCTTTCCGACGATGGTCATGATTTTCGCCGACTATGAACCCCATTGGCATTGCAATGGAGGGAAAACTCCAGAGGATTTCCTTTCCGTGAAGCCAAGGTTCGAATCCTGCAGCCCGACGGGATCTATATGCTCCATGGACCCGGCCTCATGGGACTGGGACGGAGGCCCCGGGGTTTCGACGGTCTGCGGATGGGATCTCGTCTGCGGCCAGAAATACAAAGTTGGGTTTTTGCAGTCTGCGTTCTTTGTCGGGTGTTTGCTTGGTAATTGATATTTTCAGCCCCTGTGCGCTTTTATATCTGACGGCTGATCGCCATTAAGATTTTCTTTCAGTTTCTGATTTATTTTTTGATACAGGTGCAGGGATATCTGGGCATCTATCGGATTCTTCGCTGGGGCGTGAGGGTGTCCTGAAGTTGGTCTGCATCTGCAATGCCATTTTTTGGTTTCTTGACGGCAATGTCGCCGAATTTCTGGGTTTATTTAATTCTCCGTCTATTGACGGGAATTAGCAATGGTGGCATGGGGTTGTCGTCGTTCGTCTTGGCGACGGAAGCCGTCGGACCGTCCAAGAGAGCACCGGTTGGCATGTCGACTTTCTACTTCTTTTCTCTCGGCATAGCAGTGCTGCCAGCTCTGTCCTACTTTTCCAGCAACTGGAGATATATGTACGTCGCGGGTTCGATCCCCTCGGCCGTGTATTGCATCTTCGTTCTGCCATTCATTTGGGAGTCCCCGCGGTGATACCTGGTGAAGGGCAGGCTGAAAGAAGCCATGGGCATCATGAGATAATAATCATCATCCCTCCATGATTCACATTATAGAAATAATAATTGACATTATCCACATACACAACTCTTGTGATGCATCTTTCTCATATGCTCAGGTCATTTTTTGAAATAAGTGTACTCATCCAATGATGGAGACTCAACACGCATGAGGTACATTAGTCATTTATTCATAAGAATATTTTTCATTTAGTATATTGGGATGTAAAGATTGTGGGTTGAAGTTGGAAATGAATCATGATGCTTGGAACTTATACTTGTTGCATTATTTCATTTTTGTGGTTATATCCTCCTTCTAGTGAAGTGTAACCATATAGGGACTTGTCCAACCTCATTAAGAATAATAAGCCTAAATAAATTAAAATAGAGTGGCTATATCATTTCATACTCAACACCTTCCATGCATCCCTTTTTTCCATTCTCCTGTCTTTTAACTTACTTAGTGTCATTAGTTTGCAAGTTTCTTACTTGTCTCATTAAACCGATCGAGTATGATGTGTAAGGGTGTCCCTCCATCATCAAAGTTGAAATTTTGCTCATATCCACCAAAATAAAATAAAAAATAAAACTTTACAAAAACAAAAATAAAAAAAATAACCACACAAAACATTAAAATAATATTTGTTAAATAAATTAAATCCCTCTAAACTCATGTTAGATTTATATTTAAAATAAATCTAAATTAATTCTATTGGAAAAAATGGTGTCCATTTTCCCTGCAGTTCAACCTCGCACTTTATTTCATTTCATAAAAAATGAACACCACTCCATTCAAGTACAGCCTTTGACATGTTACAAAAATTGAAAGATCCATATAACCAGCATCCATATGCTCTTAATCCGTGCTGCTATGAAGCCTTCACATGGGTCCCCTCGACCTAAAATTATTTAATGAGAAAGTTCAAAGGGGAGGTGCATTTTTGAACGGGCTCGCCTTTTAACAACCTGCGGATCCTCACTTGATTGTCCGTGCTGCACTAATTTGTTTATCCTGTCGCACAAAAATTCTGTTTTCAATGACAAATTTTACAAGTAATAATAATTTATTAAGATACAGTGAGCGTTTACAATGATTCAGTGCATGGTTTAACGACGTTTTAGGAGCTAGCCATGGGAGATTTCAGAAGACTATGCTGCTGCTGATGCCTAGAGAGGTTTGTCTATTTTGTTCATGTGTGAAGTCTCGAGGAGACTGCATTTGTAGTTGGGACACTGTTGCCTGCACCTTAAAGGCCTGCTTAGACCTTCATAAACAAAGTTACATTCAAATGAAGCATGCCAACCGAGCCAACATACTAAATAAGTAGCTTCCACTAGGTATTTAGTCATATATTCTCTGTTTGATATGTGCTTATTTATTTTTTATTTTTCAACTTGAAAGGGTGTACCTAATGTCTGTGCATATCCTTCTTACTTCCATAACACCTAGAATAGGTTACATCATTTGCATTATCAAAAGTAGAATCACAACACACGCAAACAAATACATACGCCCACCAAGCACAAGAAAATAGTGTGATGGCTATCAACTTTTTTAAATCAAACTTGTAATAATCTCAATAATAAATCTAATGTTCTTTAGAGAAGACCTGCTACTCTAGTTTTTGTTGGGTTTCGTACAGTTTATAGTGTATCATAAGGAAATACATTTCTTGAAGGGATTGCATCAGAAGGCTCAACGGACCTTTGAGCATTTTTGTAGGGGTTTATGTTATACAATCATTAAAATTTTTGATAAAATTAGTCTGGACTATCCACATGCCTATTTTTTTCAATAAATTTGAAGAAGTGCATGTTTTTGCTTTAATAATATGTATACTGAGTACTCCTAAAATTTTCCGAACTGTAGTTTTGTGGGCCAATTGTTTTCTGTATTGTACGGTATCCACATTTGAATTCAGATTCTATCTTGATAACTATCATTTCTTAGTATGTTTTTATGAATATATTGCATTGTAAGTGTTCTCTCTTCTTACATTGGACAAGAGAATACGACTGTCTTTGACAATGTGAAGTTGTGGAAGATGCAAAACTTCCCTTGCTTTACATGAGCCAACTTGACCTTCAATAGAAATGTTGCTGAACACAATGAGAAGTTTCATGCTTCTTTAGAGAGCATCCCGAAAGGCTTGTGTAATTCCTGCTTTGTTTTGGTTGATGCCTTGCTGAGGAATCATTGAGACTCATCATGGTTTTGTGGTCCAATCAGAACCTATTCAATACTCACCTTCGTTGACTATATTAGTCGAACACAAACCCTGTCAAAACTCTCAAGCCAGTAGGGCTCGGGCACAATGTTAGTTCCTCAATATGGTGATCAAAGTCTGTCTTCAACATTACAATTGTCTTCACGCATCCTTTTTCTAAATGAATCTACATTACATGCGCTTGAAGAACTAGCTTTGAAGTCTCTATTCTCAGGCAATGTTCAGGTCTAAGTTCATGTAGGCAATTCTATGTTGAAATTATACTTGCATACCAGAATCTTATATTGGCGGAAGACCGTTACTCAAATGTCTGCCAAAAAGAGAACCCATTTTGACACACCACCTATGCAGAGGAAGAAGCTTCACAAGTGTTTGGGCTCCTTTTCTCTATCATGGCTGGGGAAGTAGCCAAGAGTAAATATCTCTACAGGCATGAAGTCCAATAAAAATAATGTATAAGACATATTTGACAACCAACAATTGCATCTAAAATGAAAAATATGTTCCCGGCCTTTCAGAAAATGTGGAGTCTAGCAGAATGTGAGGCCGTCATTATCATCGAAATTCCAACCAGATATGAATCTTTCAGTCTTATGGTATTATGGGACAATAACATCACTGATATATGAACTATATATCAAGCTTTTAATCCTAAAATATAAGTGATGGATGCTTCATTACAAAGCCTAGAAGTCTTCTTTCAAATGTAACAATTGGATGATGCACATAAGTTGATGCTAATAGAAGTCCGTATGGAGTGACCAACCCATAACATGGTGGTGGGCTCTTGTACGAGAAGCCTTCTTTCAAATATAACAACTGAATGATGCATAGAAGTTGATACTAAAAGAAGTCAGTATGGAGCGACCAACCCTTAACATGGCGGTGGGCTCTTGTACGAGACTTAGTCAACTCAAATTCACCTCCTACACAAACTTTGATATGCTTCAAGCAAGAAATACAAGATAGGTTATACCTGAAGGGGAAAGCAGAGGAAATCATGAAGCAGTGGATTCATGTAAGGCAAGTACCTAGTCAAAGGCATCAAACAATATTTTTGATGGCTTCAAGTCCATGGTGACGAATTGGAAGTTCCTCGACTCACTTCTCAGAGGACTCTCAACCAAAATATCCAAAGAAAAATGGACCTGCTTAGTATAAATGCTTTGGAGAATGCTTTACAAGTAGCTTTCGAGTTTGAGGCCAAAGCTTCAGAAGAAAATGTACTAAGCCTCCACCAACTAAAGTAAGGTTCTCGAAGCCTTATCTTTTAGAACCGTCTCTATTAGTAACTCAGAGCAGCCTTTAAATCAGGGAAATGATTACACAATAGATAAAATTGGCCAGTGCTTATCAAAAATTCCATCCAGCCAAATAGTCGATGCTCAATCCTACTTTATATTTTCTAAGTGCAACCAATAACTCCACGAGGATAACATGATCCCTATTTAGCAAATACACCCCCTGCCTGCTCAAATGGTTGGTACCTATAATCATAGCCCTGTATGGATAAAAATGATGACTACCAGTTACATTGGCTCTATACATTGATGGCAGTTTCTTTAGCTTTGCCAACAATCATTGTACTCTAGTATAGACTAAATGGACACTGGAATTTCCGTTATCCAGAAGATCGAATCTTACCCAAGGAATTCACAAAAGTTGTTGCCAACACACAATTGGTTGAAAATAATCTCCATCATCATAACCAACTTTATGCCCATAATATGCACAAATGGTAACACATGATACATCTCCCAAACCAACAGAGTCCAACTAAAGTCTAATCCGAGATCCTCCATTCTCAACACTTTATACATAAAAAAACTTGTTTGTAATCGACCTCTCTTTGCACTTTTTGGGGCAATTGCTAGTTATATTAAGTTACTTGAAAAATCGGTCTCCTACAATGTATTTTAGGTATTAGAGGAGGGAAATGGTTATTTCCATTAATTGAGGAATCATTTAGGCAATTTCAGTCTTGTAGAAAAGATTTGTGTTGGTTCAACCTGGGCTCGAAACTTTTTTGTTGTCATCTAATTAATGAATGCATTAGGTTGACCATAACAAAATATCCATTTTCAGAATACACATTATCGTCCACCCTTGCTTTCAACAATGCCCATTCACATGTCGCTATTCTTCCCCACTCTATGCCTTACCACTCTATGCCTTACGGCGTTTCCTTTGCAACATAAGGTGCAAATGCTAGTTATTATTATTATTAAAATTTGGATCAGAGATATTAATATTATTGTTATAACTTATACCACTGCATTCTTTATTTATAATATTATTATTAATATTCATTAAGCTTATATTATTATTATAACCAAACTCAGAGTTAGAACAAATAGGAGAACCAAATTGAAAAGGGAGGGAGGACTGAATGGAAGAGAGGGGAACCGGATAGATGTCAAAAGGATCAGGACAGCGAACACTGCGAAGGGAGGGAGAAGAACCTGGCAAAAGGCGAAAAGGAGGAGTACCAGCAAGGCTGTCGGATGAAGCGACAAGGCTCGGGGAATGAGTCAAGGTGAGGACCGGGGAATGGGTCACGGGTTACTGGTCCGAGAGGGTAAGCGACGGCTGGATGGAGGGGGCAGCGTGGAATGTGGGAGTCTTGATCATAGGAAGAGTGATTTAGGGGATGCGGGTTGGGGCAGGGAAATGGAGGCTGGATGGAGGGGGAAGCGAAGATCTTGGAGCTGCTCTGATCGAAGGAGGAAGGGAGAGCAGTACAGGTCTGCAGCGATGGAGGGGACAGGCTGCTGGAAGTGGAAAAAGGATGGGGGACTAGTAAATCGAAGGCCGAGCAGTGAGGGGAGGCGAAGGGGAGGTAACCATCACCGGGATAATCGAGAGTGGGGCCGGTCTTTGGCCACAGCACCGTTTTCATCAATGAGATGAAACCTACCGCACTTTGATCTGCCATCCTCATTGGATATGGAAATTGCCTCAGCCTGATCACTGCTAATATAACCCTGAACCCAGGAACTGAGGGCCCCCACTTGTTCACTACTGATCTTGCTGAGAGATGAGAATCCATAGAGGCCGGTTCGGACCAAAGAATTTTCACAAGAGGAGGATTTGCTAGAAAGTTTAGAGAATTTAGCTCGTTGCTTTTCAGTCCAGATTTCCTCCATCCGTTGAGACTTTAATGCCGAGCAGGCTTCGATTCTCATCCATAGCTCGGGGGACACCAAGCTTGATAATTCCAGACGTAAGGAGAGAAGATCTCTAGAAAGAAAATCGAGTCTACTTCTAACTCTGGAAATCTCAGAACGAATCAACGCAAGACTGGCATGACTGGCATTTAGAAAGATTCGATGAGAACAAGACTTGTTGAGTCAGTGCTTAATTTGAGCAAAGAGAGGAATAACTAACAAATCTCGGCTTTTTAGACCCCTAAGTTCCCTTAACTCTATTAAAGACCGCGTAAACCCTATGGATATAAAAGGCGTTTATATCATCCTTTGTTCATGTGGAACCTCATATATACGTGAAACTGGTCGTTCTATTAACCAGAGGATTAAGGAACCAGTTGCTGATATCAAGCACGGAAGGACCAAATCTTCCGCTTTCGTCCAACATGCAGAGAATACCAAGCATCATATATGCATTGAAGAGGCTAGGGTTATCGTTAAGATTCCTCATTTCCACCATCACAAGTTTAGGGAAGCCATTGAAATTGAGAAGTCTTCCAGTGATATTAACAAGGATGATGGATGAAAAATTAGTAATTGTTGGATACCTACCCTCTGGTCTTAGTCTTTGTCTAGGACCAGTTTATTTATTTTTTTCACATCTAATTCCTTATTAATAGTCTAATCTTTTGGTAGTCTAATATATTTCGTTTTAACAAATTAAAATGGATAAAATAGATCTAAAACCCTAATCTTTAGTTTCTTTATATATTTAGATTGTTATAAATAATTAATTTTAAAATAATTAATTTTAATTATATCTATTAATCTATTATTACATAAATAACCATTCTACACATATTTATATATATATTAATTACTATATTATATTTATATTTATATATATAAATATATGTATACATTATTTATTAATATATTGAATATAACATATAAATTGGTTATTATTTTTCTTTGATTATCATATAAATTAATTCTAATATAAGCAGACAAGAATAAATATATTTTTGATAACCATATTACATATTTAGATACCTTTACCTTATACATTTAAATATTTATAATATAAATATAACATATTAATTGAACATAACATAATGACTAGTAAAAAAAATTTAATCTTTTATTATCATTTAAATGAGTGAAAAAAAAAATCCCATCTTTCCCTCCCCGAGTCAAATATAGCCATTATCTCCCCCAGTCAAATATAGTCATTATCTTCTAACTGTTCGGTTGACTTGTTTATCTATTTAACCCTCTTCTTAGATCTGTTCTTCATCGTGTCCTGAAGATGAACCACACTCGCTGGTTCAAAATGCGTCGACCAAACTCTTCAATGTGATTTCTTCTGAAAAAATCTTATACAATATGGTTAGTTATGTTTAACATCCATTTGTTTAATTGTGGACCATCACGGTAACATGAAAATACCAATATTCCAGCATCCAAAAGTAGGAAGTAACCTTATATTTAGGATGTCTAAATGGAAAGATGAAATTGAATAACAAGGAGTTTGAGGCTTTAGAAAACCAGCGTAATCCATTTAGATTTCTAGTCATAATCCCCATGGAATACCTCATATCTATGTAAAGATGCGTATAATCCAAAGTGAATTTTCTCCCAATTATGAAGCAAGTGTGGTGAGTGACCCCCTTAACCTCCAACTATGCACAAATGTACTCTCCCTTACCCTCTTAGTTGTTGGATTGGCATTTCCCGTAATGCTCATCCACTGCGAGCTTCACATTTGAAGTGGCATGCTTGCATGCATTGCACCAAATGGGGGATGTACAACACCCTCCATTTAATTTCCTCATAATTATATCAAGGCAGGGGGGTTGAGCTTTCCCCTAAGCACCCTCTGTGAGAGATTTATTATTTTTTAATTAAGTCAACATTATGTTTTATTTTTATAATTATTTGATCTAACACTTCACTACAACATGGTCCAATACAAAAACTCCCCCATAATGTATTTAATGTGAGTCAAGAAGAATTTTTTTACATATTTAATTTGTAATCTATCATTGATATAATTCTCCACTATAACATCTCCACCATACTGGGTTGTAGATCCTCTAGAGAACCTCTTTGTGTAGTAATGATGATTCATATTAGTAACCATGATATTTTATAATTCATGCTTAAATTTAGTTAATAATGTTATAAATACTCAGGGGGGGTGAATCAGTATTTCATGGTAATTTAACTTTGAACCAACTTTCACTCTTTTTTACAATGTTAATTGAATAGCCATTTAACTAGCTTCGCATCTAACCATAAATAGATAACACATGTATACCATAGGAAACATATAATCATAATGTATGTGATCTATAAAAGTGAAACACATTAATAATTCAACATACACATCATCACATAGACACATCTGATTTTAGGGTGGAAAACCCAATCAAGAAAAAACATCGTTGTTGTTGTCTTTGTCACTTTTTTTATTAATATTCAAAAAATAAATAAATAAAATATAAAAATATAAATTTACATCTTGCACCGGTGCAGGCTTGTACTAGTGCATAAGCTCCTACCTGTTGGAGGTTACTACCTCCTACAAAAAAACAATAGCTACCATGAGGAAACTTGCATTATGGTTTATATTTGTGACTTGTGCTTTCAGTCATGCAAACCTCTCTGTTGCAAGTTCTTAAGGGTTATTAATAGATTCATGATCATTACTGGGGTTTTATGATTTTTGTCTTAGCCAATTTGGGTCCATTGGAAATCCCTACAATATAACCAAGGAAACCTACTATGATACCAATATGATCCATAAAATTTCATGGATATTCCACTGGAAAGTTTCTCAAAACATATATGATAATGTTATGCTTAAAATATGAAATCTACACTATGAGGGTTAGCTTCTACTTGTATTTCTTGATTCGATAATTATTATGTTATCTTGTGCATGCAATAGATAAAATATGCAGAAAATAGAGAAAAGTGAAATAAAACTCATAAACCACAACTTAACACAAGATGTAACCTAGGAAACCCTTTCGGGAGAAAACCCAGTTGGAAGGTGAGGTTGCTTTGTCGTCTTTCTCTAAATGAAAATGGATGAAAGCACAAAGAAGTGAAGTATGTGGCATTGCACTGTAATAGTGCACAAATGCTCTCTATTTTCTCTCTCCCTAACCAATCTCAGCTACTCTTCTCATGTATGGAACAAAATGCACTCAAATAGAATGGAACCCCTTTTCCTCTTAATGGCTCAGTCATAACACTACTCAATAGCCTACTAATGGTTAAGTTTAACTCCTTAGCTCTTAAGTAGAGTTATAATGTTGATTCTTATATAATATTATTCATCACGATCATGTGACTAGCTCTTTTTTCATGAATAATCAGGGCTAACATGGCATCCTATCGAATAATGCTGGTCAAAACGGGAAGGTCAACTTCTGAGTGGCATAACTTTTGCATGCGGATTCCAATTGAGGTGATTCTGGAAAGGTATCCGTGTGTATAATAGTGCTAGAAGGTTTGGTAATTAAGTAGAAAAGTTGTACCCCCAAAAAAAATCCACTTTCTACCTTAAACTACTTCTGAAAGGTTTCAAACCCCATTTTTCCAAATTGGGTCACGTTAGTAAAAATGGTCCTGTAAGTTAATCCCTCCACTTTTTTCGCTCTAAAAGTATCTATATGGATGAAAAAAAATATATTGATCCAATACAAATCACTCGGAATACTTGTGAATGTGTCTAGAGTAGGTCTAACAAGAATACGTTATATTCTTCTTAAAACTTCTTGAGATTAAGGCCATGAATAAACCTAGACATAGTGATATGATCCCTCACTAGGGGTTGCTTCCCTTGTAGTTAGATATGTTTTCTCGTTAATATGTTTTATGCAATAGAGTTCAAGTGCCTTTATATGGTCAAGGGGAAAAATCCTAGCCTTACCTAAAGTACAAAGCTACTAGGAATCCAGGTCCAAACATGATGCCTCAAACTTCCACACCTAACTTCTCAATGTTTTAGGAACCTTCTAAGGATCAAGGGTTCTTAATAACACCTCAAATCTCCATAGATGACCTTTCAAGGTGATATTTGTCCTTTAAGTTGGAATATGGACATCATTAGGATATTTTGAGCACTAGATATAGGTATTAGATCTTTGGACATGATTAATAGAGGAAACCCGAGCCTTAGATCCTAAAGGAATATTTTAGGTTGCTAGGACCATCAACAACGTGTTAAAACACCACAAAGGACTCATCTAAGGTTTACTTGGTCTCAAAATGGAGAGAGATAGCATTATAAGTTTTTTAACATTGAATATGATTCGTTGAAATATAGATATGGTCAAGGGAGTTTGCCCAAGAGTTAGGCATTAAAGGAAGCTTATAGGATTCTAAGGTTAAGAATGAGTTCATGGGGAAAAATGTAATTCCAATAGTAAGGGGATATCCCTAATTAAAATTCCCAATTAGACCTTACATAATTTGGGATAGGAGTCCCATCCAGTATGTGGGCCCAGCTACCACCATGTTGGTTTTCTCTTGGTTTTCAAATGAAAAGATGTTAATGTGAGGGAAAATATGAAATACCTGGAGAATGAGGACGAAATCAACCCAAAATTTCATAACAAGATACAAGAATATAATAGTAGAAAAATAAGAATAAGTATGCCTCAAGAGGATTCAGTTAACCAAAACCATTTGAAACATACACGAATAAGAAAGTACTCGAAGTTAATTGCAAATTAGTTCACAATCGGTTACTAGTATTAGCATGGAATGAAAGAGAAAAGATTCTAGCAGACATATGAGCAATAAGACATTAATTATTTCACTAACATATCACCCATGTGAAATCATACATGCAAACATAATAAGAGTATTTCATAGTCATTACAATCATTAGGGGAGTGCATGAGAATCAATGCCAAGAGTGAATAGATTCTTATTTGTAATGCTGTGAATTCAAGTACATGTACTGCAGGTCCACAAAAATCCAATACTGGAAGGAAAGTTACTCATATCATCTCCAAGATAACCCCCTAGCCTCACCACAACTCCTCCTGAAATCCGCTAAGAGCAATAACTCTCAAAGCTACCTAAGTGCTAACAATTATGTTAAAAGACTCTAGTGCTAAAAGCCCCATTTTCACAGAGGCATGAGGATACATTTATATAGAAGGGTAGGTGACTCTTCACCTCCCCCATGTCTTTTTGAATTCCCATGACCTATTCCATTTCTAGGAACTTTTATATTCCTAATAACCCTTGCATGACTTTTAGCGTTTAATATTTTCATAAATGTTATAAAATAACATTTGCCACAAGAAAATAGAAATGTAGTGGAATTTGATGTTGTAGTGGATTGGACGTTTTGATCCTTGTTGTAGTTGAGGAACCAAACCTTCATATTGACCATCGTTTTTCATTAAAAAAATCACTGAATGGCTAGATTTCTCCCCTTTCTTAAATGTTGAGACTCTACCTATCCCTTACAGGATAATATGGTTTGTAAAACCCTAACACCTTAGGCATGAAGTGGGCCACTTCTTCCATAAGACAGGGGAATGTGTTGGCAAAAAATTATTAGCAGTGCTATCCTTTCAAAATCTAAATGGATTGTATGATTATTTCATTATTTCTCCTTAAACCTTCATGGATCAAGGTTTATAGGTAATCCAAATTGCACTTGTCAAGTTGCAACGCTTTTAATAGTCATCCCTAAAACCTGTAACATCATCCACTTTCATTTACATACTTAATATTAGACAATTCTAACATCATTTCTCTTATCTACTTAAGCAGGAGGTCTTTTTTAAGGCATAACATTGAGTGTAGAGGAAATAATAATCACTGAAATAACTCCAAAAACTAAGAATATGATGAGGTGTCAATGGTTATAGTCATAATAAGAAATGTTTGTGCCATAATCAAATTAGAAACCCAATTTTATGTTGAAACTATCTCTCCATGAATTCCCCTAAACCTCCTAGGATGCATCTCAAAAATGATGACCCCAAGGAAGTGTGTCCATATCATTAGAAAATTCTCATCTGGTAAACGTTGAGAAATCCCAAGGTTACAACCCCATAATGAGTAGTTGATTCCTTAAATGAGGGGTCCATTTTGTGCCAACAAGTTACATTTACCTCAAGCCTGAATGACACCTTATACGCAGTTTTCTATGGCGCTCCTTTTCGTAATCTTCCTTGAAACTTGATATTGTTGTGATACAATATCTTATTCCTGTCAAATGCATGAGATTGAAACTCAGGAAATAGCTCTTTACAATTTGTTTGAACTAATAAGTGTTGTTATTATTGAATGTTGTTCAAAAATTATGCCTAGAGGCCATATATTTTTTTTGTTTATGCATTCAAATAATAACTACTAAACTTTGATTATAGGACATTTGTGGAGTGTAGATCATTTTGAGAATCCACATCATTTGCATTATCTTTAGGGTAAATTCCATTCCTAATTAATATCTTTGAAGGGAGTTCCAGGACATTAGTACATCATAAATGTCTGAATTATCCAAAAATAGAAACACATGTTTCCCATTTTTACAAAGGTTTAAATCATCCAATGGTTGGGGATCATAACAGAATACTTAGATTTCCCTGGATCCTAAATATGTAGCTAAAATTGCATGACCTGAATCATATGCTCACTTATACTCATTTCTAATATAGGTGTGCACTTTTGGTTTCCTACACATTTTCAAATAACCTGGAGATTGCATTAATCCATGCTCCCATTTTAGAATCGGGGTTGAAATTTGTGGAGAATAAAATAGCATCACATGTTTCGAGGCAACTGCAAATTGGAACATGTCATAGTCTAGCCTTGTGAAAGCAACAAATTGATTTTTTCTTGAGGTACAATCATCAATGAATTCTTTTAATTTATGAAGCCCCTTACACAACTCCTCCAACCTTAGTGATCACCCTTATATTTTGAAGAGCGTGTTTGAATTCATGATTAACATATCCATAAAATGTCTCATCAATACAAGGAACGTTGTTCTATTCTTATTCTCCAAAAAACTTATATTCCCAATTAAACAAAAAAGGAATTAGCAAGAGAACTCAACATCTACATAGAACAGGGGAATTCAAAAAAAATTAGTTCTCCTCGTGTGTTACAATGTAAGGAAAAGAAGCAGTTGGTAGTAGCACAGAGAGTGTCATTAGCTAGAGCTCTGGCTCATAATTACTTGAATCTTTACAACATCATTGCATATTTACTCAACTCTTTGTGACATCATCCCACCCACACTTAATTCTTTGTGATATGGTGTTGGCACACTTAACTCTTTGCGATATAGTGCAATGGTTATGGGGTTTGTGGCAACATCGTTTCCAAATTCTTGTGAGCTATTATCATGAATTGTGTTTCTTATCACTTAGAGAAAACCCTGCTTGTGGGGAAAAACTCTAAGGTAACCTATAACCAATCTAAAGCTATCCATTTCAATTCGAAGGGGGGTCCCTTCTGTAACTCAGTCAATATGACTAGTTACGTACTTAAAAAAAACGGTTAGTTTTGTTGTAACAAGGCTTCAAATTTTGGTAGGGTTTGATATATTTCCATTGGGTATGGAGTCAAATACTTGGATTAACAAGGAAGCAAACTAAAACCTTCACAAAGGCAGGGTATCTGAGGTACTCTGAGATTTAAGACTGTTGAGATTGAATTCCAAATAAGAAGGCAATGGTATACTTATAAGAGCACAAAAAGCATGAATTCTAAAAAGCATAAGTCATAAATTTGTGAAGACTGGTCATTTAAAACAAAGCATAGTAAATATGATTTTTGTGTTAATTTTTCAGATACTTCAGCCCAATTCAATTCTTCATTAATCAATGCATCCAATTATTAACAATGTTTCCAATCATAAATAGTAACTGGAGATAGAACAATATATGCAATGACAAAGGAGACGATAACACAACCACAAGAGACACCAAATTGGTAAAAGACTAAGGAAAAACCCAACAAGGGGGAAAACCCTTTCAAATCTTCTTCTTATTAGATTGTCATAAAATGTTTCAGCAGAGAGTACAAGGAACCCAATACATAACCTTTCAACAGAGATTTACCCAATACAAATCAAAAGTAGACTTTCATTATTACTATACATCAAAGAGAAACCTATCAGCCTTCATAAATCTGGTGGTCAATTTCAATCAACTATCAAACCCTAGCTCAGAACCCTAGTCGCACTCATCAAGATATTCCGCGAGCGACTGTAACCTTCTGGTCACTCCCTGAGACACTGTATGCGAACGGTTATGACTTTTCTAGACGCTCCCTGAAGAATGAAAAGCGAGCGACTGAGGAAGAATTTACCTAGACCTGTCTTGAACCCCAGTTTCACTCTTCAGGAAGATAATCGAGTGACGGTGCCTACCTAGTTGTACTCTAAAACACTGCATGTGAGTGGGTGGGGGCTAAACCTCGCAGAATTTCCTCAAAACCCTAGTCGCACCCTTTAGGTTGTGCTACGAGTGACTGGACCTTCCCAGAAGCACTCAGGGACACCTTGTGTGTGCGACTGCGGTCAAATATGACTTGTGGCGAGCATACGACTGGTAATTAGAAACCCTAATTTGTGTGAGCCTCACACTAGAAACTTCAAACCTTAAGCGCACTTCCTCCGATGAACTCGTCCGACCCAAACAATAGATGAATAGAGAAGAAGATGTTTGATGATGATATCCAAATGAACTTGAGGACTCTTATATTTATAGGCTTCCATGAGGGTCCACTTGATGTTGAGGATGGCCTGTCCAATTTTACATGTGTATAGGAATGACCTAGTCCAATGTACATGAGTGAGTTCATAAATTCAAAAAATAACGTCTTCTTGTCCAAACAAGGTGATCTTTAGGTCAATTTTGGCCCTCTCAAAAAAAGGAATTCAATGTAATCATCATCTCTACCATCTGATTTTTCCAAGGTGGAATTTGACCCTAGTTGCATAAATTAATATTATGTTTATGTACTCTTATCAGTCATGGAAGAACATCCATATGACAACATAGAAGGAAAACAGAAACGGGGAAACACATATCCAAAATATCTCAACACAAGAATCTATGTTGTAGAATTAGTCTTCATTCATTAAACTTCAGAAAACACACAGAGCACAATAAGTTTCTAATAAAAATACCCACCCGATTCTATTACAAAAAAATTGCTTAAATAATAAAATAATATCCAAATTATTTTTGGTTGGCTGGAAAATAAAATCTAATTAAATTATAACCATAAAAATAAACTAGGTTGAAACAGGTGTCTCGAATAGCTCGAAGGTTGTTAGAGTCAAATATTCACCCTCTCATGATATTTAATCTAATAATATGCCAAAATATGTGAATCTAATTTCCATATGTACCCCAACTATTGCCTTAAAATTTGGAATGAAATCTTCGCTTGATGATTTGATTTTATGCCTATTTATTATACTTTTATGGATGCCTGAAAATGTGGTTTTGATTCGATCTCAAAGAGCTGAAATGGTAATTTGATTGCCAAATCCTTGGTTGATTTGATCCTCTTCCATGTGCGTTATTCTTCATTGAATGCCTTGTTATCCACGAAATTGTTGATGCTATTTCAGCTAAGATCAAATCTCATTTCCCCACTGGTTATCTTTGACTACCCACTCATCTGCCAGGATGTTAATTTCATGCCCAAAATACTCAATACGATCTAGAGTTTTCCCTTATCTTCTTGGATAAACCTTCAATGATATTTTTCACAAGATATTTTTGTAACATCATCCATCGATTTACAAGGTGAATAATGTTAGAAATCTGCAGTTTCTAAATCTTAATGTGACCCGATTAATTAAGTCATAAATAAATCATTCTATGATTAAAGCATTAAAGCGTTAAAAGCGTTAAAAGCATTAAAGCATTAAAGCACTAAAGCAGTTTCTAATCTAAAGCATTAGATCTTAAGCGTTGAATTGGTATATGATGGACGTACCAGATTAGAGTTAAATAATATATAAAGGATTGGGTCCTCTCTCTCCCACACAAGAGTTGCATTCTTCTCCATCAAGAAGCACATAAAGGAAGTGAGGGCAAGAGGAGAGAATCCGAATTCTGAAGAAGAGGAACAGTCAGGAGTCAGATCAAAGTAGATGGCAGCCATTACATCTTCCGCTGTTAATCAAGGTATGTCATCTATCATATCAAGTTCTGGTTGTGAAATATTTGGTATTGATGATCTTTGGGCTGTTAATGGAAATTTTACATTTGGTATCAGAGCCCCAATCAATAACTGAATGTTTCCTATGATTGCAATTGATCTGTTCTGCAATTTACTTTGAGCCTTCGGGAAATTGTGTGAGATGATCACGAAACAAATCCACCGCAAGCAAATTCTGCATAACGTCTGGTTTTGTCCTCCATTAATCGAAGTCTTAAACCAACGGGAATTAATTGGAATCCGCCCTTCCCTTCTCGTGTCGTCTATTCGCCTTAAATTTCAGCCAGTATGGGGTACGTTTAAGATCTCGAAATGGATTATCTTTTTGGCTGAACATATACTCAATCGCATTTGTCGTATATTCGGATGTAGTCCCTTGATAAACCCCAAACAGGCTCCAAACTTCACCTTGACTCTCCAAAGAATGCTAGGTTGTTTGGCGTCTTTTCTGGTATACTGACCGCTCTTTCTTCCCTCGTATTATTTGTAAAATGTTTGACAGAGGAGCCGAATATAATCTATATACCAAATCTGCGTATATACTAAGGCTGAACTAGTTATTGCTTAAAAGAAATTGGATTTGTGACGATGTGTTTTCCGTTTATAAAAGAGATTGATGTCAAAAAGATTAGGTTGAATGATTCTTAGATTCGTTGAAATATAACCAACCCTAAAGCAAAATCCTATGAAAACTAAGAAAAAGTATTGGACGAGTGGGGTTGAGTTTGAAAAGCAACCGAGCATTCTAAACCGACGATTTTGGAATCGAGGCCGAGAATGACGACCATTTCATTGTTACTCTGCTACTTTGGCTTGGTCGGCGTGCATATCCAATCTAATGCCGTGGGGCATTAAAATGTCACCACCTCATAGTATCAGGCAGATTAATGATATTTGAATTCGGCTCTAGCAGGCAGATTAATCATATTTGATTTGTGCAGCAAGGTTTATGTTTTAACTTAAACATCCAACCATCAATTGGGCAAATGTGCACGAGTCTGTAATTGTAATTATAGAGAACAAATTCAACATGAAAATCATGGTTAAAATGACAGCCATTTTATTTCCAGTAGGAGCTTAGATTATACACGCAATCTGGAAATTCTGGTATGTGTTATAAATTATTTATGCACATGAGATTTATGATTTTGTTAATCACCAAAGTGGTCAAAATCAGAATGTTGTTTTGCATAAGGTATGTGTTATAAATTATTTATGCACATGAGATTTATGATTTTGTTAATCACCAAAGTGGTCAAAATCAAAATAATCATTTAGTGCATAAGTGACATAATGATTATTGATAGAAATTGCCAGTTATAATAATACCAATTAAAAACTGGCATCACTAATGATAGAACCTGAGAGCTTACCCAAAGGAAAGTCTTGTTCTATAACTAGTTGACATGATGAGGTTTAATAGATATTTTGATTAAATAAATATTGATCATCCAAAGATGTCAGTTCTATTTAATTGAACATATTTGTTACCTACTTATGTTTTGGTATTTAATTATGTTAAGTATAGGATAGTATCTACCCAAAGGAGTGCTATTTTATACTATTATGTCTACATCTGAATCGCGTTAGTTATGAGCTTATAGTTATTTCATTTTTAATTTGCAGGAGTTCCCATGAATGCACATGCTTCATCTGTTACATTGTTCACTGGTGTTAATTTTTCTGAATGGAGAGAACAAGTCAATTTCCATTTAGGTGTTCAGGATCTTGACTTGGCACTCCTTGAGGATAAACCTGCTGCTCTTACAAGAGATAGTACTGAGGCAGAAAAATTACACCATAAAGCATGGGAACGCAGTAACAGATTGAGCCTTATGTTTATTAAGATGACTGTTGCTAACAACATCAAGTCAACAATTCCACAAATAGAAAGTGCTAAGGAATATATGCAGTCTGTGGAAAAGCGTTTTCGTTCAGCTGATAAGTCACTTACAGTAGAGGATTCTTTTCTTGTCCAGTTCATCCTGAACTCGCTACCTTCTGAATATGGACCTTTTCAGATTAACTATAACACTATAAAGGATAAGTGGAATGTTAATGAATTGGCCAGTAGACTTGTTCAGGAAGAAGGACGTTTGAAAAATCAAGTGAATCACTCAGTAATTTTTGTGAGTAATAAAGCTGGTAAAGAAAAGAAAGGAAAATCAAGTCATTTCAAGAAGGAAAAGGCACCTGCTAAGAATGGGCAAGATGAGGAAAAGAAGGAACTAAAGGGTGTTCAATGTCGTGTCTGTAAAAAGAGACTTATCGTCTAATTCTAGAAAGTGGATATGTATTAAACTTATACAGTACCCTTTATGTACCTTCATTATCTAGAAACCTTATTTCCACAAGTAAATTGGATATTTCTGGTTTTAGATGTATGAATGGATCTGGTTGTTTTGATTTATATAAGAATGCTAATAATGTTGGTTCTGGTATTCTAATTGATGGTTTATATAAATTGAAACTGAATGACACTTATGCGAATTCCTTGTTGAATGTAGTAAATAATGTTGGATGAAAACGTAGCATGTTGAATGAAAATTCTGCTTTCTTGTGGCATAAACGACTAGGTCATATATCCAAAGAAAGAATGATGAGATTAGTAAGTAATGAAATTTTGTCAAATTTGGACTTTAGTGATCTAGAATTATGTGTGGATTGTATTAAAGGTAAACAAACCAAACATAATAAGAAAGGAGCCACTAGAAGCAGCCAGCTTCTTGAAATAATACACACTGATATTTGCGGACCTATGGACACTCCAGCCTTTAATGGAGAAAAGTATTTCATCACTTTTATTGACGATTTTCCCGTTATGGTTATGTCTATTTGCTTCATGAAAAATCTCAATCTGTGAATGTCCTTGAGACGTTTGTAAATGAAGTTGAGAGGCAATTAGAAACTGGTAATGCAAGATTCATTGAGAATGGTGAAGTCAGTGGGAGTACTAGAAGAGAAATAGTAGAAATAAAGAAACAAGGGTAAATGTTACATTACCTAGAATAGTTCCTCCATCTACTATTACTCCAAATGTTGTTCCAGCTGTTGTATAACAGCATGATGATAATGAACAACATATAAATGAAGAAGTACTTCCTGAAGGAAATGACTTACATAATGCTGATATGCATGAACCACAATAAGTAGCATTAAGAAGACCTCAAAGAAATCGTAGGTCAGCTATTTCTAATGATTATGTGGTTTATATGCAAGAATCAGATTATGATATTGGAATCAATAAGGATCCAGTTTCGTTTTCACATGCTGTAGAAAGTAAAGAGTCAAAGGAATGGATTAATGCCATGAAAGAAGAACTGAAATCCATGCAACAGAATGAAGTTTGGGATCTCGTTGAGTTACCACATGGCTGTAAAAGAGTCGGAAGCAAATGGGTTTTTAAAACCAAACACGACTCTAGTGGTAATATCGAACGGTATAAAGCTAGACTTGTTGCTAAGGGTTACACTCAGAAAGATGGTGTTGATTACAAGGAGACATTTTCTCCTGTTTCGAAAAAGGACTCACTAAGAATAATAATGACATTAGTAGCTCATTATGATTTGGAGTTGCATCAAATGGATGTGAAAACAGCTTTTCTGAATGGAGATCTTGATGAGGATGTTTATATGGATCAACCTGAGGGTTTTTCTGTAGAAAGTAAAGAACAATTGGTGTGTAAACTTAAGAAGTCAATATATGGGCTTAAACAAGCATCCCGGCAGTGGTATATTAAGTTCAATACCATTATTACATCTTTTGGTTTTAAGGAAAATACGGTTGATCACTGTATATACCGAAAGATCAGTGGGAGCAAGTTTATTTATCTGGTCCTTTATGTTGATGACGTCTTGCTTGCTGCAAATAATTTAAGTATATTGCATGAGACTAAGGAATTTCTCTCAACGAAAGATTACATGCTCATCCAATGAATCGGAAGTGATTGGATATAGCGATTCAGATTTTGCTGGATGCATCGATACTAGAAAATCGACTTTTGGTTACCTGTTTATGTTTGATCAAGGTGCCATATCATGGAAAAGTGCGAAACAGACTATCGTTGCTTCATCCACTATGGAGGCAGAATTTGTGGCATGTTTTGAAGCCACAATTCATGCATTATGGTTGCGGAACTTTATTTCAGGACTTGCGGTTGTCGACACCATTAGCAAGCCGCTGAAAATTTATTGTGATAACTCTGCAACAGTATTTTTCTCAAAGAACGACAAGTACTCTAAAGGTGCCAAACACATAGATCTGAAGTATCTTGTTGTGAAAGATGAGGTTCAGAAACAAAGAGTGTCAATCATGCACATCAGGACAGAACTTATGATTGCAGACCCTTTGACGAAAGGGTTACAACCAAAACAATTTAAGGAACATGTTCAAAGAATGGGTCTTGGTTGTATTAATAATAATTGATGTGTGACATTCTGAGCTCTTTTATGTGTTTCTGATATACAATTATGTGTTTCTTGTTTTAATGTAGTAATACGTATTTTATGTAATTTTAAACAAGAAAGAGTCTTATAAAGATATTATGTTTAATCATTATGATATAAGACATTATGTGGACCATTATGTTGTTTTATATAAATTATGAGTATGAATTGATGGATTGCTGGTATTGTAGTATATGGAAGGGAATGCATTGAATTAATAGTGCACAACCGCCATAACTCTCAGCAATTTATCATAGTATGATGTTCAACGCTTAATATTATGAATAGTCGGGTCAAGTGGGAGAATGTTAGAAATCTGCAGTTTCTAAATCTTAATGTGACCCAATTAATTAAGTCATAAATAAATCATTCTATGATTAAAGCATTAAAGCGTTAAAAGCGTTAAAAGCATTAAAGCATTAAAGCACTAAAGCAGTTTCTAATCTAAAGCATTAGATCTTAAGCGTTGAATTGGTATATGATGGACGTACCTGATTAGAGTTAAATAATATATAAAGGATTGGGTCCTCTCTCTCCCACACAAGAGTTGCATTCTTCTCCATCAAGAAGCACATAAAGGAAGTGAGGGCAAGAGGAGAGAAACCGAATTCTGAAGAAGAGGAACAGTCAGGAGTCAGATCAAAGTAGATGGCAGCCATTACATCTTCCGCTGTTAATCAAGGTATGTCATCTATCATATCAAGTTCTGGTTGTGAAATATTCGGTATTGATGATCTTTGGGCTGTTAATGGAAATTTTACAAATAAAACAGTGCACATTTTCTATTGGCAATAGCGTACCTAATAACTTCCTTTGAACCACTTCCATTACCCCTCAGATTTACTTCAGTGCACATTAATTGACTTGCAATAGAAATATATTACTATGATAATTGAAATCTCCATTAGTGTGGCTGTAAGATGAAGCCATTCACTGTCTACACAGATTTATTTCATTTTTTCATTTTATATGTTGAATAAAATATATAACTATGATTTTTATAATTAACAAACAGAAATGGAATAAAACGGAATTTTCCAATGACCATTTCGAAAATGCCCAACGTTGCAACAAGCGTCTTCATAATTAATATTCTGGACTCATACTTCTCGTTTTCTCGTGTGCATTCCATCTGATATGGCACAATACATCCACTGACTAAAAAACTCTCCATCAATTTTCACCTTCCATAGATCACTCAGCAAACATTTGGAGATCTGCATTAACAGTGAGAGCGCGGCAGTTTTTAACTGCTCATATAATATTTCATTGGAAATATTATGCTCATGGTGAATATCCCTTTGACACTTTGGATGATTTTCTGGCACTCCACTTTTCAACTATATCAGACAAGACACATTTGGTATTTAGTGAAAAGCAGGCTTCAAAATATGGTGAATTTATGAAAATTAGGCTTAAAACATCCATTCGAACCTCCAAAACCGTGATAGATGTGAAAAATATGAGAGAGGTTTTTGGTAATGGTATCGTTTCCAAAAAAAACTATTTTGGTTTTCAAAAGTTGTTACCATTTGTTCAGAAGCCGTGCTCAAAGTTAGTGTTTTATAGGAAAAAACATCTAACAAACAAAGTTAGTGTTTTATAGGAAAAAACATCTAACAAACAAAGTTTTGTGAAGTGAAAACAAAACATGCTTTGGCACCATTTCCTTTTGATTGTTGAGTTTGGGTCATTATGTTTGAAATGGTAACTTTTTTGTGAAGCTCAGACCAAATCCACCAAAATAGGAGTTATTTATTTGGCCAACGCTCGCTTGATCACACTTTCAAATTGGTGCTGATAATCCAGTTATCAGCACTTTTATACTATTTTTTACAAATTGGCATTGACACTGTAACTGTTAGTGCTTTAAAACTATTGACTAAAATTGTGATAACAGTGTCACTGCTACAATGCATCCTTATTGGTTTTATTAGCATTGTGGTGCTACAAGAGTCTCCCAAACAAAATTCATGTTGTCAATTGAAAATCTTAATGACAAAATTCCCTTTATACCTCGAAGCTCTATGGACATTTGTGCTTTGGTTCTAGTCATAGTCATTTATTTGTATCTCTATGAGTAGGAGTTTCACCTGTTGGAGTTTTTCGTATTAATGGTACAAAAAAAATTGAGGTTGCATGTATTTGAATCTTACAATTTGATTAATCATGAAGCAATAATGTAAATTGAATGTACCTATGCCATATGCGAAACCAAATAGACTCGTCTAAAAAGAGATTTTGTGAAGCACGATAAACATTCTACTAAACCTTAACGTTTCCAGCAAACAAAATATGTGCCAAGGTGAACTTGTAGAAATTTTTTCTTCTCTCACTGTCCCATGCTTTAACTCATATTTTAAGGGGACCTCGCTTGATCTTGTCACCATCCTTTCTAAGTTGCAATGGACATTCAAATAATAAGAATTAAGGAAACATGTCAATTGTTGTACATTTCACGCATTATCAGTGCCGACATTATGCCACAATGAATCACAAATATTTGCTAATGCCCATGACAGTAATTTTCACTAGCATTAGCATTCACAAGTTCTTCCCAATTATTCTTGCTTGCATAATCTTGTGGAAGCTTTCTATCACACATATCACTTGGCATGCAGTTGATCTAACAAAGTGCACCTCATTCTTTGATGCAATTATTACCATAGAATAAATAATGGAATCCTATTCGCTATTAGGAAAATAAATGAAGACAGATGATATACAGTTTCTCAAACCATGGGAGCATAATTCATGCGGGTTGGATACAAATGTCTCTCCAACACTTCTACCCACTAATTGATCCTACATAGTTGTGGCTTTGACATTCTTCATTATCTTTCTCTTCGTGTGTGAAAGATTTGGGGAACACCTTATTGGTCTTGGTAACATTGATATAAGAAAGGAGTTGGGTGGCCCATGGTCTGAAAAATTATCCATCCCTTTATCCTGCTCAATTCTAAAGATGCAAAAGTCTTAGATTTTGCTTCACAATAACTCCGCTTATTTCCATTTTGTTGGTAAAATGTTTAACAATTAGCCCTACTCTATTAGCTTTGATAATGATAATGTACTCAACTTTATCATTGACAAGCCCATCTAGGAATATGTCCATGGATATGTCTCGTGTGCATGTAAGATCTTTTTACACATGAATTATGATCTCCAACATAATCTTCTTCTTCAATGGGCTTATGAGGTTGCTCTATTCCTTTCCATGTACTTGATAGCTTCTTCATCATCATAAATTTCATGCTAAATGAATTTTAATGGGAACCCAGGTTTGTCATGGGGCACTTCATGCTTTCGATCACCCAATTTGTAGATTCAACATGATTGTTTTTGCAATCATGCTACCATCCTTATCCCCATACTTAGATTTACTTATCAAGGAAATCACACATTTGGTGATACACTCTAATAAAGAATTGATATTGCACTTGGTCCCATTTGGTATAATATCCTGCGAAATGAATAATATGCAACATCAGCCACTAGAGCATCATTGGTTGAAACAAAATCTTCAACAAGCACATCTTCAAAGAATGTATGATTTCCATTTTAGTAAGGTCTCTATTATGCAAGTTTGTTGTGGTGAAGCAATTATTACTTAAGCAATTCATGACAAAGATTCATTTCAGGATTCAATTTGTTGATGATTAAACCATTCCAAGGAGCATATCTAAGGAATGAAGTGCACGTGGTGAAAATTTTGGGGGTGTTGTAGATGCTACAACAACTAGCAAACCACTGGTAGAATCCATCATCTCTGCCTTCGTCCCTTTAATAGATAGAGCCTTAATGGTATTGTGAGGAGTTATTGAACTGATATTATGGGTACCGCTTTGAGCTACCTGGCCATTTATAGATGTGTCATCCATCTATCTCACAGTTAAGTCCTATTAATATTTAGGTACCAAAATAAGAGTTAACAGAGATAAATATTTAACAATGGCATAGATAACCTAAAAAAAGGTTTATTATGTTCATAACTTAAAGTGAGTTTTTGGTGTTACTCTGCTACCAATGGTTGTCCAACACCCCAACGAAATCACTCAAGTAATCACAAGCACTGATTCACTGCAATTGGACGTCTATAGCCCCAACAAAGTTGCTTGCTTCACCTTCTTCATAGGAAGCCTTTCTCATGCCTTTACCCTTTTGTTTGTTTTATTTTTTCTTTTTATGCAATTTTACATTATATAGGCGTTCTTTGTGCCAGGGCAGATGAGGGATCCCAACTTATTTTATGGGAAAGAGAGGTTGTTTATTATTTTACAGAAACTAAATATTTTCTCATTTAGGTTTTCCCTCATGCCATATCTCCACATCACATCTTGAACTAGAAAGAGGATAGTAAAAGCAAAAATTCAAATATTTAGGACCATACTGGAAATAGGGTTCAAGTTATGGGTGTAGGTATTATGGCTTATCAAAGTTCCCCACAAGTATTGACTTGTATTTTCCTTGTTCAGTCATACTCAGAGAAAGATGTCTAGGACATAATTGAATATTGGGGTCTACAAGTGATTGCCTCTTGGAGCGACCAATATCGCCACATACAACCACTCCTAGGATTCCAACATTAGGGAAAGGCAGTTAAAGAAGATCTTTAGGGTTTTATTCATGTACATTTTTTAAAAATGGAAAGTAATGCAAGGAAATGAAGCTAAATGGAACATCATTGAGCTGCAATGCAAATAAAGGAAACAAGACCTAATGCAATGTGAAGAAAACCAATGCAGGTAATCAGAGCAAATGATCAATGCGATGGAAATTAAATTTAATGAAAAGGAAGGTAATGCTAAAGGAAAGATAAATGCACAATGTAAAGAAGCAAACAAAAACTACATGTAATGGAAAAACAATGCAAAAAGACAAAGCTAAATGAAATCTAAAAGAGCTATGCACTTGAACTAACTAGATGTAATACAACTTGCAACTACATGTGGAAGAAAATAAATGCAAGAAATAAGATCAGCTACGAAGGAAAAGTACCATGCATAATTACTCTAGTAAGCAAGAAAACCTAATATAACTGAAAAGGAGGTCGATATCATGTGAAATCATGACTTTTAATGAAGCCATTCGAGTAGCTCTAGACCTACATACATATAGATATCAATGATTAGCACCAATATAAACCAATGTACAAAAACAAAGATATTTTCCTTTACAAAATGTACACTTTTATGAAACCAGCTCACAAAAAGATAGAAAAGATAGATCAACGACTTAAAAATCAGCCTCTTTGAGGGGGCAACCTCATTTACATTACGCAAATGAACAATTCTTGGATGATACAAATGAAAAGACCTCCTTTCTATATATAGGAGTCTAAGGGGTCCCAATACAATCAAAGCCTACATAACAATAATAATGTAGGGGCACAACAATAAGAATAATGGGCTTCTGACCTGCCCATTTTCTGCCTGCGGACATCCCTGTGTAACAGTGTGTGGTCTGGCCCTACCTTTCCGCGTTGTCGTTACCGTTCCTTGACCTCCAACTCGACTGCTGGAATGGAACAAGACGTTGTCAACTATTCAACGGACCCAAATCCCTACGAGGAGATTTGGTCATGCCCTCGCACCGTGTAAGGTTCTGGCTCTTTTAGCTCATCGCACTGCCAGCTGTCTGCTCACATTCTTGTCTCAGACCATTCTGGGCCATATGTGTCCCACCTGCCTCCATCTGATGCACTGGATGCCTCTTTGGGCTTAGACTACCCTCTGCTCTCCCTGGAAACCCTCAACCTACTCGTGGCTTGCCTACCACCATCACCCTCTTTCGACTCTCCGCTTCCTAACCTTCCTCATACCTCTGCTCCATCCTGCACTCCCCTCTCATCCGGCATCACTCAGCCTGGGACAGCAACCCCCCACTTTACGCTCCCTAACCCTAACTTCCCTCTACACGAATTTCCCATTCCCTCGAGATGCTTCAGTACACATGTCCCTAACCCTAAGAGCACTCCACCATCCTCACAAGCGGCTTATTAGGGCATCAGGGTACCTTTCAGGGACTATCCAACGGCACCTAGATCCAACAAAGTCAAGAAAGGGAAGTGTGTGAAGGTGACGGACAAGGACCTTAATCTCTCGTTGGGGGAAGATCTCACGATGGGTGAAGTGGTGGACATGGCCAACAAGGTCCTGGTGGGACGAGTGAGAGGGTGGAACTACTCTACAGAGCATCTCTGAATCTAGACCATGGAAATATGGGGTTCACTCCGCAAATAATTTCCCTCAATCAAGGTCCTCACGCGTGGGTGGTTTGCTCTCAGATTCCACAGGGAGGAGTATACTGACTGGATCCTCTCGAGATTTTGGCACATCGAACTTGCTCCAGTTTTTCTTAAAAGATGGAATCCCCTTTTCGACCAAGAAAGGGAACAGCTTGGCGTCGGGCCGACTTGGGTTCGCCTTCCAGGACTCCCAATAAAATTCTAGTCAGAGGATGTCTTCAGGTGCATAGGTAATGCTCTGGGGACATATCTGGAACACGACAAGACATATGAGTCCTCCGGAAACATGACTATGGCACGAATCCTGGTACATCTAGATACTAGGGAAGGATTGGAGGAGAAGATCACCCTCCATTGGAGACATTATTCTCGCAAGCAAATCCTTGACTATGAAGGAGTACCCTTTCGGTGCCGGAGATGCCACAAGGTTGGGCACCTGTTCAAAGAATGTTTGCTCGTCTCGCCTTCAGCTACTCCTACCTCAAAGGGAAAGAAGCACTTGCAGACTGAAGACCCACTTGTGGAAGAGCATCCCTCTCGTCTGGATATTCCATTGGATGCAGCTGGGGGACATTGTTCATCCATCTTGCTCTGCACAGGTTCCGCCTATCTCCCCACCCATGACTAGATCCCAGACTGTGGCTACTCCATCCATGGGTACTGCTCCTCCTCTCTGTTCCTCTGTTTTGCAATTTAATAATTTCATTTTTTCTCTGGTTTCATCTGCATCCATCCCCTGCATGAACACCACTCCTATCAATTGTTCGCTCGACCCCCCTCTGGCTATCTTCTCCACCACTCCTCCGGTTGTTCACCCACTGGGTCTGTTTGACCTTCCTGTATCCTCCTCTGCTTCTGGATCGCATTCATACAATCTCTGACCTCGTATCCTGATTCTCCCTGAACATATTAGATTAAGTATCTCATCCTCACTTGCGGAGCCCAAACCCTCCCGGGGAAGGCCCTCTAAGATTTCCAAAGCCATTAAGCTTGTAGGGGTCGATGTGGCCTTGGGCAGACAGAACACTATTGAAAGGGTACTTAGAGCACAGGAAACCCTTGCTAGGGTTCCCCCATGAAGTGGGTATCATTTAACTATAGGGGTTTAGATAGCCCCTCCAAAAATTAGCTCTGGAGAGGCTTTTGGATTATGAGCCCTGTTATATCATTTTTCTTCAAGAGAGCCTCGGAATGGCTGAGTAGATTACCCGGACCCTTCAATCTCTAAAGCGTGGTTGGAGCTTTCATGCCTTGGATGTCTTAGGGAGATTGGGGGGCATCGCTCTAGGTGTTAATCCCCATACCATTAAAACTATCTCTACTTGGGGTGGACATGGATTCCTCGGTTTGGACATTTTCTCCATAGAGCTAGGCAGGAATCTTCACATTATTAATATATATGCTCCTAATCATAGCAGACTGGATTTATGGCATAAACTATTAGGGCACTCTCTGATAGACAACTCCAACATTTTAGGCAGAGACCTAAACTTTACCATTGGACATGAAGAATCCTGGGGACATCATTCACAACTGGACCCCCTCTCAAACTAGCTGGAATAGCTATTGGAGCAGTACTGCCTGATCGATATCCCCATGAACAAAAAGTTGCTGACATGGCACAACAAAAGGACTAGGGATGCGGCACTAGGTAGAAGATTGGATTGATTTCTCATTCATGAAGACCTGCTAGATTTCTTCGCTAATTACAGACAGTGGGTGGGGTTTGGTGGGATTTCGGATCATTCCCCCATCTATTTGGAGTTGGTTGGTCCCTCAAGAAAGCCCAGGTCTCCCTTTAAATTCAATTCGACCTGGTTAAAGGACCCTGATTATCTCAGACTAGTAACTGAATTTTGGAGAGACCATCCACTTTCAAATGATCCTTGTGTAGCTGAGGGCTTCTGCCGCAACCTGGTGAATCTTAAAAGACTCTCTATAATCTGGGAAAAGGAAAAAAAAGCCAAGGAGGAATAGACCCTATGTGATATTGAATGCCAAATGGATGAGCTGACGGATGACCAAGGCAGGGGGTACACCTCAGTTGAAGCAAAAATCCATTTGATGGGCTTAGAGACTGAGAGATCCAAGATTTTGTTGGATCGAGAAGAGACATGGAGACTCAGAAGTCGAGCTATATGGCTTCAAGCGGGGGATGACAATACTAAGTTCTTTCATAAATTTTCCAATGGAAGGAGGGCCAACAATACCATATGGCAAATGCCAACTGAACAGGGGCAGATGGCCAATACCTATAATCAGCTGGCACATATGGGGAACACACACTTCAAGCAGCTCTTTAAAGCCCCCCCTGGTGCAACTCTTGCCGAAATCATCCACATTGTAGGGCATTTCCCTAGATTTTTGGATCCAGACTCTGTGGAGGATCTCATCAAACCTGTTACAATGGGGGAACTGGAGAGTACATTGAAATGGTTCAAGAAGGATAAAAGTCTAGGGCCGGACGGATGGTCAGTAGAATTCTATCTATCCTTTTTCGACATCATTGGCCCGGACCTTCTCAAGGTAATCGAGGATTGTAGAACTTCTGGGAGAATGTATGAAGCCATTAATACTACCTTCATTGCCCTAATTCCAAAGACAGACTCCCCACAATCCTTTAGCGACTTCCGGCCCATTTCCCTCTGCAACTGCCTTTACAAGATCATCGCCAAGATCATTGCAAACCGTATCAAGTTGATCCTATCCGACAACATATCCTCTGAACAATTTTCCTTTCTCCACAACCGTCAGATCCATGAAGCTATAGGTACTAATTAGGCAGCCCTTCACTCCATCAAGCTGAAGAAAGTGAAAGGTGCCATACTCAAAATAGATCTCTCCAAGGCCTTTGATTGAGTCAGTTGGCTATACATCAAGATGATTTTAACTCACCTGGGCTTCCCTATTCCCTTCATTAGATGGATCATGTGTTGCATTACATATGTCTCGTTCAGTACTCTCATAAATGGATCTACTTCCTATTTCTTTCATGCAGAGAGGGGACTTAGACAGGGTAGCCCACTTTCCCCGTTGCTCTTCTTGATTGTCATGGAAGGTTTAAGCAGGATAATCTCTTCTGAAAAAAGGGTAGGGAGGCTATTGGGTCTCAAGATCACGAATCAATGTATACTCACACATCTTCTTTTCATGGATGATATTCTTATCTTTCTCAATGGCAGCATCCAAGACTTCAACACTCTCTCTAAGGTGCTGCGATTATTTAGCTCAGCATCGGGGATGGAAATAAACAAACCAAAATCCACCATCACCCTATCATCTTGTTCCCTCCAGGAACTTCGTCTTGCATATCAAAAGTTCCCCTTCCAAATACTTCTGTTGGAGGATGGATTGAAATACATAGGATTCCAAATAAAATGTCATGGATACAAAATAGTTGATGGGACCTGGTTAGTTGCCAAGGTCGAAAGAAGATTGAACAACTAGAGTCATCGACTTCTGTCTAGAGATGGATACCTAGTTCTTATTAAATCTGTTCTGGAAGCCACCCTAGTCTATTGGATGTCTCTTGTCTGGATTCCTCAAGGTATCCTAGCCCGGATTTAAAGGATATGCTGCAATTTTTTATGGAAAGGGAACAAGGATGGAAAACCCTTTGCATGGGTTAAATGGAGCAGAATTGCAATCCCAAAAAAATGGGGGGTTAGGGCCTCAAGGATCTCTCAGCCTTTTCTCATGCACTTGCGGCCAAACTGGGTTGGCTTCTCCTGAAGCACAAAAGTTTATGGACAGAAGTCATAACTTATAAATACATTTGGCCACGGAATATCATGGAATGGGTCTAGCTACCATCTTGTGACAAGCAAGTCATTTTGTTTATCTGGAAATTTTTCATTCAAACTCTCCCCTTTATCTTGGGTGGGCTGACTTGGCGAATTGGCAATGGTTCGGATGTTCGCATCAGGGCTGATCCATGGATTGGCTGCGGCAACATGAACAATCTACCTCCGGAACTAATAGCATATCTTAACAACAGAGGTGTGGTCTCCATCGTCCATATCAGGGACCGATTGAATACTTCCATTTATTAACAAGCTTGGATGTCTGCTGATGATCTTGGCATACCCGATCAATGGAGTCAGGAGTGGAGGCATTATACAATTGCTTTAACTGAATCACATGTGAGGCTCAGGGACAATGAGGATGAACTGATTTGGGCTCCAGCTGTGCGGGGGGCTTATACTCCTAAAGAGGGATACCCCATCATCCACGTTGCCCATAAGCCTAATTCTCTGGAATGCTGGTGGCGCATGATATGGAAACTAAAAGCTTCACCTCGTACCTGCCTCTTCATGTGGAATATGATCATGGATAAGACTCCAACTGATACTAATCTCATGAAAAGATCCTTTCAGGGTCCATCCTGGTGTGTCCTATGCCGACAAGAGGAGGAATTGAACAAGCACTTATTCCTAACATGCACCATCATGCAGTAGATTTGGGAACAGGTGCTGGCCATACTTAACATCAATCAACGATGGGAAGGAGATTGTATAAAATATGTGTGGAACAGTTGGTGGACTGTTGCCCCCACCATGAAAACCTGAAACCTCCCTCTTATTCTGTGTTGGAACATTTGGCTCTGCAGGAACAATATCATTTTTAACAACAAACTCATCAGATGGCCTCTTATTGTCTCAAAAATTTGCAACAGTTATAATGAAATCCTGGATGAGGAACAGCCTACCACGCATCGAACAATCATCCTGGAAATCATAGATCATGCTCATCCTTGGGCCTACTTTGATGGCTTTGCACAAGCACAGGGGTGTGGGGGGGGGGATACTACTCCATCTATCCGATACACATTTTTTCCGCATCCGTATGGGATTGGGTGCGGGCACAAACAATTTTGTTGAGCTCACCTCACTTCGTCATCTATTATATTTTTCACTAAACCAAAACTGTCAACAATTACAAGTCTTTGGGGACTCTAAGATTGTGATAAATTGGTTCAATTGCACTACTGCATGCCATGTACACTCACTCAGGAACATATTGGATGATGCTTTGTTTTTAAAATCACATTTTGATCATATTTCATGTACTCATATTTACAGGGAGCGCAACTCATCTGCGGATCAGTATTCCAAAGAGGCAGCGCACCATCCCAAAGGAGAATGGCTAATACAGGAGGAAAGACAGGGACAGGCCTATCAGTACTATCATAGGCCATATATAGAACAGAATCAGCAAAGGGCCTATCGGCCCTAATTTTATCATAGTATTTTGAGACATCAGCATTAGAGACTCACAGAACTTAATATTTTTTGAAATTTTGTAAACATATTTGTATATGCATCCTGATCTATGATGGTACACCCTTATTGGGTTCTTTGTACAAACTTACTACTTTTGTTGACTACAGTCACTCGTATGGCATATGCTAATGGCATCTACAAGATGTAATTTTCCATTATAATAGAAAATTACGATTTTTCCCAAGGGAAAAGAAAACAATAGTGGGCTTCTATGGGGCATTATAATAACAGCATGGGGACTATATGGGAACAATAATACAATAAGGGGGTTGCACTAATAACAATAAGGGGTTACACTAGTAGTATAGGGACCTAACATGCCCCTCTCCTTCAAAAATGGTTGTCCTCAACACTTGAGTAGTTCTAGATGCTTTTGTATAAAATTCTCATCCTCCCATGTGGAATATTCAACGAGTAAGTTCTTCCATTTGATGAGATACTCTAAAATTGATCAATTTCGTAGTTGTCAATTTCTTGTTTTTTGTGACTGATTCCAATTCCAATATGATTTTTCCTTCCTCGTCAAGTTCTAGCAATATTGTTTGAACTGGGATCTTCTCACCTATAACCTTCTTTAAGCATGAAACATGGAAAACTAGCTGCACTCGGAAAGATGCAGAAAACTCCAATTTGTATGCCATAGTACCAATCTTTTGTAACACCATGTACGGACCATAATACTTTGGTGATAATTTATTATCCTTCTTAGCTTTCTTGAGGAACATTTGTTTGTATGGTTGTAGTCGTAGAAATACCCAGCCACCTACATCAAAACTTATTTCACTGCGATGTTGATCTACCTGTTGTTTCATTCTATTTTGTGCCAAAATGAGGTTATCATTTAAGAGTTTGAGAACTTGTTGTTGATGCTCAATGTGATCTTCCACTGCTTGAACCTTGGAATTTTCTTTTAAATATGATGTGATGGATGGTGGATGATATCCATAAAGAGCCATAAATGGGGTCATTTTTGCTGCAATATGGAAGGAAGTGTTATACCACCATTCAGCCAGAGGCAACCACTTGACACATTGTGTTTGTTTATCATATACAAAGCAATGAACATATCCTTCCAAACGTTTGTTCACTATCACAGTTTGCCCATCAGATTGAGGATGATAAAATGAGCTATGAGCTAACTCAGTATCCAAATATTCCACCTCTTATACTCCAAAGAAACATTTGGATCTTTTGCATATAATTGTTTCTCCTCAAATAGTTTGAGCACCCTTTCAACATGTTGAACATGATCCTTCCAAGACTTGTTGTAGATTAGTATATCATCAAAAAATACTCACACAAATTTTCTAAGGAAGGGTTTGAAAATGGAATTCATCAAACCTTGAAATGTAGAAGGTGCATTGGTAAGGCCAAAAGGCATGACCAAAAATTCATAATGACCCTCATGAGTTCTAAATGTTGTTTTTGGAATGTCTTTAGTCTTCATTCTGATTTGATGATATCCTGAATGGAGATCCGACTTGGCAAAGTAAATTTATCCATGTAATTCATCCAATAATTCATCAATGACAGGAATGGGAAATTTATCTTTAATAATAAGCTTGTTGAGCTCCCTATAATCTGGACACATGTGCCATGATCCATCCTGGAGCAGAGAAAGAACTTTAAGTAGGTTTAATTATACCAACCTCTAGCATTTATGCAACCATATGTTCAATTTCACTCTTTTGGGCATATGGATATCTGTAAGGCCTGATGTTTGGGGGAACACTTCCTGAAATCAAATGAATATCATGATCATGATCACGAATAGGTGGGAGGCCTTGAGGAGTCTCAAATACCTTGGAATGATTGTCCAAAACGTTTTGGAGATCTTGAGAAATAGACGATTTCGATGTGGGAACCTCTAGTAAACATAATTGTGCAATTACACCTCGTTGTTCTTTCTTTAGAATATTTTTTATGTTGTTAGAGTTGATTATCTTTCCCGGTTTCCTTGTGATACCCCTTAATTCAACTTCCTTTCCTTCCCAAAAAAAATTCAAGAAACTTTCTTGAAAATTAAAAGCTATCGTACCTAAAGATTGTAGCCATTGGACTCCTAGTACAACATCTGCACAACCCATTGGAATGGAAAGCATTGGACGATTCAAGACACATTCTCCCATGGATAGTTTGATATTATGGCACTTTCCAAATCAATTTATGGTTCCTCCATTTGCAACCATTACTTGACACTCTCGTGCTAGATATAGGAAGCAATTCAATTCCTTGGTTATCTTACAATGAAGACTTCAATCCTATGCTTCTCTGGAATATCATTTACCCTTCTATTCAATTTTTGGAAGTCCTCAATGTGCTCTGCCATTGAACCCTTTTGTTTGAGATTTATCAATTGGTTAAAGAAGGTGTTGCTCTTTGTATCCTCATAATGTTCTATCATTTCCTTCGTGAAAATTGACTAGGTGACAAGTTTTTTACGAGAACAAATCCCTCTATACCATACAAACTGATTTGGTTCTAAATATAAAAATGCAATACGTACCTTTTGTGTGTTTTGCACATTATGTAGATCAAAATATTTCTCCATCTGTAGTATCCATGTTACGGGATCCTTGCCATCAAACTTCCCCATATATCTTTGGAATATGTTGGGTCTTCAATCCAAAGTTAGATTCTATGATATCATGATTAACATTACTTTTGTTCTCATCATGAGTTTCCTCTACTACCTTTTCGCCATTAGGAGGCCTTTCCTGTAGCAGCTTTGTCCCACCTTCCTTCAAACCTTCCATGTCTTTCTTCAAATTTTCCATGCTTTTCTTCCAATTTGCTTCCATACCATCGATATCAGCTTTCATGGCATTAATAAAACTATTTGGCTTAGCTTCAATCACATTCTTCAAATCATCCATCCAATTTTGATTACTAGGTGTTTCTATTTTCTTGATTCGAGTCATTCTTTTTCTTGCTTTTAGGATCTCGATCTTGAATCTGTTGTATATCTTAAAGTTTAGATCTCCAAGTTCTAGAATTGCAACCTACCATAGCACTCTACATCCTCCTTCCAATTCCACAAGTCTGATCGAAATTGGATTCTCCAAGAAAGAGTTATGCTCAATCTCCCAAGATGACCTGATTATATACTTTTTCAGTAGAGTGAACTTATACGAAGTTCCATGTGTCACTATTTCGACCTTCGGACTTGAAAACGATACACAAAGCATTAGATTCCGTTCTCTTTCTATAAATTCTTACAAAATTTCAATTGATGCTCAGAGAGAAAGTTATGATGATTTTCCCAAGGTCACCTTGTTTGGGATGTAATTTGGGAGCCTACAAAAACCCTAAATGTCTTGGACCATATCTCCGACAATATAGCGAAACAAGATCTAAAATTCAGGCCCAAGATTCACCTAGATTTAAGCTCAAATGGGCTTTAATTTCAGAGTCTGAACCTTTGTAGAAACAAAATTATAGCGAAAATTCCAAGATGACCTGTTTGATATGGAATTCTGGAGCTTGCAAAAACCCTAACTTCCTCAGATCATATATACGAAAATATAGCGAGACAAGATCTAAAATTCGTACTCGAGGTAAAGAATGATTTCGGATCAAATGGGGCTTTTTTTAGCTTCTAAAACTTTGTAGCGAAAAAGTTATAGTGAAAATTCCACGATGACCTATTTGGAGTAGTGAAACCCTAGAATCCAAAGCTCGAATACCAAATGTTATGAAACCAGCTCACAAAAGATAGAAAAGATAGATCAACGACTTAAAAATCAGCCTCTTTGAGGGGGAAACCTCCTTTACATTACACAAATGAACAATTCTTGGATGATACAAATGACAAGACCTTGTTTCTATATATAGGAGTCTAAGGGGTCCTAATACAATCGGAGCCTACATAACAATAATATTGTAGGGGCACAACAATAACAATAGTGGGCTTCTATGGGGCATAATAATAACAACATGGTGTTAAATTATGGTATGTTCTATGCTTAGAGCAGTTTACTTATTTTTCTTCTTATTAGCCACAGATTAGAAATCACATATACATTAAGTAAAGTGCAGATAGAACATTAAATGATCAACATAAAACAAGCCAAGACAAGAGACACAAGATGTGGCGGCTAGCCAGGGACAAACCCCAATGCGGGAAAACCCTTTGATCAAATATTCTTTTATCTTCAATAGTTCAGCAGAGAGAAATAGTACAAAATCTGAATTCTGTAATTTTATATTAGCAGCAGCAAACCCTAGATCAACAAAGTCAAACTTGGTCAAACTAGCTAAAATTGACCTCTAAAATACTTGGTCAATTTCCGATCAACTTCTCCTTGAACAGCCTGAAGAAACAAGCCTTAAACAGCCCCAAAATCTCAGTCAATTTGTAGATTTTTGAAGTCAACTTGCAGCCCTAAACTAGGGCAGTCAACACCGGTCAAACCAGAGGTTAGATCACCTCAATTGTCGTGCCAAAAATTGCAGCCTGCCTAGGAGAGGCAACCACACCCAAACCGCACTTTTGGAAGGTCAATGATTGGTCAACGATGGTCAAAGAGTTGACCTGCTGCACTAGCGGTCTTCTTTCTGCGTCTTCCTTGCCCTAGGACATCTTCCTTTCAGCCACACGTGTGAGAGAGAGAGATATAGGCTCCTTTTATGCATAGGAGAGAGAGAGAAAAGATGAGTGAATTGAATTGTCCAAATGAAGAGAATGCTCCTTGTGTTTATATGAAAACGTTGAGGTTGAATAGACATGGCTTTTGGGCTTCTGAGCCTACATAATTTTGTTGGCCGACCTTGACAATTTGTCCATAATCAAAATAAATTCATATCTCCATAAATACTTATCGAAATCGGATGATCTTTAGATCAATCCTACACCTCTAGGAAAAATATCAAAAGCCATAAATAAGGTGATCCACATGGAGTTTGGCCCTAGTTGCCAATTTTAACACTCCCTCTCAACTAGGGAGAACTTCATTTGCAATCTGTCAGACCGTCACTGCTATCCATCCATCAAATGCAATGTCCTTTACAACTTGACCCCACTCAGCTCTGCTCTGCTCTGCTCGAAATATGAAGAAGAAGAAATGATCGAGGATGTATCATACCATCCTCCACTGACCCGAAGTCAGTCTCAGAGTGTGAACCACTCTCACTGATCCCATATCAGTATCATTGATCCCAAATCAATGGAGGTCATCCTCGCATAGGGAGTACGGTAGATACAGCGATGCGTCCATCGATAGTACTACTATGGTCCCTATCCTCATTTCCATGCTCATTGATCAGATGAGAGGTACTTCCCATGAGTCCCAGACTGCATGGGTAGGATGCCTCGATAGGAGAACTAATCATCCTGTCCACAGGAGAACGAATCATCCTATCCAGTGGATGCCACGGAGAACTAATCATCCTGGCCTACAGGAGAACTAATCATCCTGCTCCACAGTCACCATGGAGAACAAATCATCCTGGCCCACAGGAGAACTAATCATCCTGTTCCACAGTCGCCACGGGGTGTCACAAGGGAAGGTTGAACCTTTACCCTGTACATAGTGCACCACCAAGGGATGGTGAGTCACCCTGTGGTCACATGTCGCTCCAAGAAGTACCCCAACCCCCTTAGAGCTCCCAGAGCTCAATACATCATACTCGACCCTCATAAGAGGGTCTCTGAACAACACCAAGTCGTTCTCGAAAAGTCAGGAATTTGACCTTTCCTAGGGGCTTTGTCAAAATGTCGGCGACTTGTTCATCTGTACCGATATGTTAGAGCCTTATTGCACCTCGCTGCACCATATCTCGAATATAGTGGTACCTGATATCGATATGCTTGGAGAAATCATGAAATACGGGATTCTCTGATAAACGGATCCCGCTCTGGTTGTCACATAGAATCACGGTGGTATCCAATGTAAATCCAAACAGCACACTAAAGAGCTTTTGCAACCAAACTGCCTCACAGGAGGCCATGCTAGCAGCAATGTACTCTACCTCGGTGGTGCTCAAAGCCACCGACTTCTGCTTCCTGCTCATCCAGGATATCGAGGCAGATCCCAAAGAGAAAAAGCACCTAGAAGTGCTCTTCCGGTCCACCACACTACCTGCCCAATCAACATCAGTATACCCAAGTAGTCTCACATCTCCGGCAGTGTATCTCAACCCATGAGTGATTGTGCCATGAAGATATCTCAACAGATTCTTGGCACCAATCCAATGTGAGTGGTGAGGCTCAACCATATGTTGACTCAATGTGTTGACTGCAAAGCATATATCTGGACGGTAATTCACCAAGAACATTAATGCTCCGATGAGTTGACGATACTCGGTAGCATTTCGTAAAACAGGTCCGGCAGCACTACTGCTTAACTTCTTGAAGTCAAGCTCCATCGGGGTAGTTACGGGTTTGCATTCCACCATGCCGAATCTCTCCAATATCTTCACCACATATTTTCCTTGAGATAGGAAAATCTCCCCTGGTTTCTGCTAGACTTCTAGTCCTAGGAAATAGTGCATAAGTCCTAGATCTTTAATCTCGAACTCAGAAGCCAACTCCCTCTTACATTTGTGAATGAGAGGCTCTGCACCTGTTAGAAAGAGGTTGTCAACACATAGCACCACTATGATACACTTGTTATCTATAACCTTAAAGTAAAGGTTAGGGTCGGCTTCACTCCTAGTGAATCCCATCTTCATCAAGTAGCTATTGATCCTCTCATACCATGCTCGGGGTGCTTGCTTTAGCCCATAGAGGGCCTTATTCAACCTGCACACATGAGATTCTTGATCATAAATATCAAATCCTTCGGGTTGGCTCCACATAGACCTCCTCTTTGATCGAATCATGTAAGAACGCAGTCTTGACATCCATCTGATGTAGGTTCCATCCTTGCAAAGCAGCAAGGGCTATGATCGAGTGGATGGTGGTATATCGGGCAACAAGTGCAAATATCTTGTCATAGTCTATACCTTCCTTCTGGGAGAAGCCACGAGCGACAAAACGAGCCTTATACTTTTCCGCACTTCCATCAACTGCATGCTTTATCTTGTAAAGCCATTTTGAAGTGACAACTGCTTTGTCTTGGGGTCTCGGGACCACATCCCAAACATCATTTTTCATAATGGACTCATATTCCTCAGTCATAGCATCCTTCCATACTTGATGCTTGACGGCATCTATGAATGACGAAGGCTCATTTTGGATGATCGTGCTCATGATGGTTAGGTAACCCTGATACCTGTTCGGCTTCTTACTTTCACGGAAGGCTCCTTGGGGTGCAATGTGTCCTTCAACATCATCAAGTGTCCCCCCTAAGCCATGAAGGCCTCTTCCTAGAAGAGGAAGGCTCTTGCGAAGGAGGATCAATAGGATCCAAAGATTCTTCCACATCGGGCATCGTCTCATCTTCTTTTTCCTTCGGTTCCTCGGTGTCAGCTTCTTTAGATCCCCTTAAAGTAGGAAGATTTTCTACCTTGCTAAGAGCCATATCTTCGTCAAAGGTGACATCATGACTAATCTCGACTTCCCTTTGACTAGCTACATAGATTCTATAGCCCTTAGTATTTTCGCTATAGCCCACAAAGATTCCTTTCTTTCCAGATGCACCCAATTTATTCCTTTTTTCTTTAGGCACATGAAAATATACAGAGCTTCCAAAAATTCTAAAATGAGATACGTCAGGTTTCTTACCAGTGAACATTTCTTCGGAAGTCTTGGAACCCAATGCTTGATGAGGGCATCGATTTTGTACATATACGGTAGTATTTGCAGCTTCGGCCCATAGAAACTTCAAAAGTCTTTGATCATGAAGCATAGCATGGACAGCTTCCACAATTGTACGATTCTTCCTTTCCGCCACACCATTCTGTTCAGGAGTGTATGGTGTAGTAGTCTCCCTCTTAATGCCAGCCTCTTTTCAAAAGTCATGAAACTCATTGGATTCATATTCAATGCCATTATCAGTCCTTAAGATCTTGATCTTCTTTTCTGTTTAATTCTCGATCAAGGCTTTGAAGTGCCAAAACAAGCAGAACGCGTCATCCTTCTTTTTCAAGAAGTATATCCAAGTCTTGCGAGAATAATCATCTGTAAAAGTGAGGTAATATAAATATCCTCCCAAGGAGTGCACAAGCATCATACCGGATATGTCTGAGTCAACCAACTGTAATATATCGGAGGTCTTGCTTTGGCTTGAGGGGAATGGTCCCCTTTTGAGCTTCCCTTCGGCACATCCTAGACATAGACCTTCTTGCTCTAATCTGAACTCGGGCATCCCGGTCACCATTTTTCTTACATCGGGTACAGCTTTATAATGAAGGTGAGAAAACCTCTGATGCCATAGTTCGGACTGAAGAGATGTGTCACAAGACATGACATCTAGCGGACTTCCACCGACCTGATTTAATGAATCAACTCGAAACCCAAGAGTAAAAGCATCTTTAAAGTTTTTTTTCCATACACGTACCTTACCATCGTTGAAGGCCACCTTGTAGCCTTTGTCTTCCATTGCCGAAATAGACACCATGTTCTTTTTGAGATCAGGTACATATAATACATCTTGTAAGTGGATGGTATTACCCTGATTCAATTGAAGAGTGACATTTCCTACGCCTTTCACGGGATATTTTGAATTATCTCCAAGAACAACTTCCAGGTTGGTTTCCTTCTCTATCAGTTTATAGAGAGCTTCTTTGTAACCAATGAAGTGCCTTGAGTCACCACTATCAATAAGCCAATTTCCCAGCGAGTCCAGGGGAGCAGTAGTAGATAGAGCTGCTGGTAGATAATATTCATCTTGCTTATTGTTAACAGTGTTAGATTCATACCTGGAATTTCTTGCCTTCTTGAATGGTTGTCCTCTTCCTTGATTTCCGGCACTTCTTTTACCTCTGCCATTTGACCTGCCATTCCTTTGATTGCCTTGAGAGGGATTTTGATCATCGTCCCAGTGTGAGTCCCTTTTATCAGGGCACTCCCTTGCATAGTGACCCATTTTATTGCAATTGTAACATCGTCCTTTTCTTCCACCCTTTGGTCCAGCCTTTCCTTTGAATTTAGCCCTGAAATTGTTTCTTCTTTTAGTATGAGAAGAAAACGCAGAGGGATGACCCTTAAGTATGGGCATTTCTTGCTCTTCCATCCTTGTTTCTTCTTGAATGCATCTGGCCATTAATTCCTCAAATCCAGGAATTACGTTATTGTTGAGAAGAGTAGTCCTGAATATATACCATTCAAATGGTAGTCCTCCAAGAGTTGTGATCGTCATTTCCCTGTCAGGAATTACTTCCCCAATAGATAGGAGATTGTTCTTGATCTCGGTGCTCCTTAAGAAATATGCTTGCATACTCTCATCTTTTCCCTTCTTAATTTCCTTCAGCTATTTCTAAGAAACAAGACTTGATTTGCATCATTAACTTTAAATAAACTCACCAGTCTATCGTAGATTTCCTTGGAGGTGTTCAGCTCGGAAACATAGGCCACCAAGCACTTGTCGATAAAGTCCCGGATGATCTTCCTTGCTTTGACTTCTCCCTTGGTCCATTTGTTCATAGCAGTAGCGAATTCATTTGATGGAGGCTCAACAATCCTACCTCTCACATGGTCCAACACTTCCTACTCTTCTAATGTTAGATCGAGAGACATCTTCCATCCGTGATAGTCAGACTTCTCACAGAGTTTGTCTTCAGCAGGGAAGTGTGTTGAAGACCCCATGATTTCTTTTTAAGATAGCCTTGCCAATCTTCTCTTTGGTGATTTATCTTGCTCTTGCACTTGCTTGGGCTTTATCTTCACCTCAGCTCTGATACCATGTTAAATTATGGTATGTTCTATGTTTAGAGCAGTTTCTTATTTTTCTTCTTATTAACCACAGATTAGCAATCACATATACATTAAGTAAAATGCAGATAGAACATTAAATGATCAACAGAAAACAAGCCAAGACAAGAGACACAAGATGTGGCGGCTAGCTAGGGACAAACCCCAATGTGGGGAAACCCTTTGATCAAATCTTCTTTTATCTTCAATACTTCAGCAGAAGAAATAGTACAAAAGCTGAATTCTGTAATTTTATATCAGCAGCAGCAAACCCTAGATCAGCAAAGTCAAACTTGGTCAAACTAGTTGAAATTGACCTCTAAAATACTTGGTCAATTTCCGGTCAACTTGTCCTCGAACAGCCTGAAGAAACAGCCCTTGAACAGCCCCAAAAGTTCAATCAATTTGCAGATTTCCGAAGCCAACTCACAGCCCTAAACTAGGTCGGTCAACACTGGTCAAACCAAAGGTCAGATCACCTCGATTTTCGTGCCAAAAATTGAAGCCTGCCTAGGAGAGGAAACCACACCCAATCCGCACTTCTGGAAGGTCAACGCTTGGTCAACATTGGTCAAAGAGATGACCTGCTGCCCTAGCGTCCTTCTTTCTGCGTCTTCCTTTCCCTAAGACGTCTTCCTTTTAGCCACATGTGAGAGAGAGAGAGAGGCTCCTTTTATGCGTAGGAGAAAGAGAGAGAAGATGAGTGAATTGAATTGTCCAAATGAGGAGAATGCTCCTTGTATTTATATGCAAACATTGAGGTTGAATACACATGATTGTTGAGCTTCTGAGCCTACATAAGTTTGTTGGCCGACCTTGACAATTTTTCCATAATCAAAATAAATTCATATCTCCATAAATACTTATCGGAATCGGATGATCTTTAGATCAATCCTACACCTCTCGATGAGAGGAATCTAGGAAAAATATTAGAAGCCATAAATAAGGTGATCCACATGGAGTTTGGCCCTAGTTGCCAATTTTAACACATGGGGACTATATGGGCACAATAATACAATAAGGGGGTTGCACTAATAACAATAAGGGGTTACACTAGTAGTATAGGGACCTAACATACACGAACAAGAAGGTCATGCCTTCTAGCAGAAGAGTTTGCCAAAAAGGATTGCTCTAACCATACCACAGTTCTATCTTGATATGCAAAATGATAAACTTGAACATTTTGGAAGCCTCTCAAATATTTGCCTTCATTCATATTTACCTCCATACCAAGCACAAAAGGTTGCTTACTTATAGAAGAATTATCCAAGTAGGATTCTTCTAGCCAAGTCAAAATCTTATCTTTATAAACAAAATGATCAGCTTGGAAACCCTTAAAATTTTTCAAATATGATCATTCATTCAGTGAAACGGAGCTATGAAGAGAATATTTCAAGGAAACCCTAACATGATCTAGTTCAGCGATCTCATCAATATCATGAGGTCTTGACATAACCATCAGCGAGAGATGAAGTGCCTCTTCTTCCTGATACATATTTAAACCTTCAAATGCTAGACAATCAAATTTTGGTGGCTTGATAAAATCAACAAGTGCACATGGATAGCCATCATTAGATATCTTAGCAAGGTCATTTTTAAGAAAATGATAGTTGTTATAGCCACTGATTTGATTAGATGTTTGGATATCACTTGGTTGATTATTCAAAACACAAGATTCTTCATTGATCATGAGTAGGGATGAATCAATCGAAAATATTTCATGAATGGCCTAAGCAGTGGAATTATCTTTTTCCCATATGATGGATTGTAGGCCAAAAGAAACATGGGCAATAATCTCATTCTTTTCCTCTTACAAATGAAATACATCAATATCTTGTACCTAATTACAATCTATCCCAATAGAATGAGAGTCTAAAGGATTTAAAATGATTATTGGTGCAGTAGATTTATCAAACAAATCAGGATACACAGAGTAATGAGTTGTGGATGAAAGAAGATGAAAAGAATCCCTTGAAGAAAACTTGTATCCCACCAAATCTAATTCAAAATCTAGGTTTTGCATATATGATAAATTATTGAGGAATCAACAAATCAACCTTCATGTTATGCTATATAGGATTATTTGATCATTCACTATTATCCAAGATAGGGGCTTGGTCGTTGTAGAGAGATAAAGATGACAGCATATCATGAGGAGAGTCATAAATGACTTTTGGTGGAAGATTAATGGGATCAACATGAATTTCATCAGCGTGATAAAAAAGAGATGGCTTACCAATTTCAATTTCATCTTGTCTTGCTTCAAAAGAATTTATTGTAGTTTCTAAAGAAAGACAACTTTGCTCCTTTTCATTCAAAATTTCTTCAATACATGGATCATTGATAACAGAAGTTTCATTGTTAGCAGAAGAGATCCTTTCATTGGGTAATGAAGATGAAGGAGGATGAGAGTTATTAGAGGTGACAATTTTCTTCTCTGGAGCCTGAGATATTCCTTGACTTGCATCTGAAAAAGAGACAAAATTTGGCATAATGAAAGTAGGGATAAGGTTTGGTTGATTTGCAACATATGGATCATTCAAATCATTTGACGATTTCTTTTCAATATTCAGTTCAGATTTTGATTATTCCTCAGAAAGGCCAACCAATCATATTAAACTCTATGATTAAACGATGCCATTCCATATCTCTCTTAGGAAATCTATAACAAATATTGCAAAATATATTGGCAAAATCCTCCAATGATTCATCCTGCTTCATTTAAAACTCATTAATCACTTTAAATAATTTTTCAGTACTATACTCTTCAAAAGCAAATAGAAACTCATCAATGAATTGTTGAAGTGAATCAATATATGCAGTTGGAAAGGTTTTACACCATGATTTGATGCAACCTTCAAAAGTAAGAGTGAGAAGTTTGCATATGCCACTTTCATGATGCACACCATTAGAGATACAACTTTTAAGAATTTGGAGGATATGTTCATCTATAGATATTTCACCCTCACTATCAAGCTTATCCTTTAACAAGAGATTGATTATCTTGACGGGGATTATAATATTTTCCCTTTCATAAAAACAACCTGGAATAAGGATTTGGGGAGGAGCCATTTCAAGATAGAATGTTAAGATATGGGCTTCACAAGGTTAGCTTGTCATCTTCCCTCCTTCTAGCACCAAAAGTGTTGATAAGGCAAAATGTACCACCAAAAGTAAGGAGATCTCCCTAGTGCAAAGTCCCAATTAGACCTTACACCATTTGGGATAAGAGTCTCATCTAATATTTGGGCCCAACTACCACCATGTTGGTTTTCTCTTCGCTTTCAAATAAAGAGATGTTAATGTGAGGGCAAGTATGAAATATCCAGAGAATGAGGATGAAATCAACCCACAATTGATAACTTGAAGAACAAGGTACAAGAATATAACAACAGAATAATAAGAATAAGTATGCCTCAAGAGGAGTCAGATAACTAAAGCCATCTAAAACATACACGAATAAGAAAGTACCAAAAGTTAATTGCAAACTAGTTCACAATTGGTTACTTGCATTAGCGTGGAATGGAAGAGAAAAGATTCAAGCAAACATATGAGCAATAAGCCATGAATCAGTTCACTAACATATCACCCATGTGAACGCATACATGCAAACATAATAAGAGTAACAGATAACCATTGCAACCATTAAATAAGTGCACGAGAATCGATGCCAAGATTGACGAGCTTATTATTGATGATGCTACAAATTCAAATACATGTATCGTAGGTCCACCAAAATCTAATAGTGGAAGGTGAGTTGCTTATATCATCTCCAAGATAAGCCCCTAGCCTTGTTGGGTGTGGAGCTTGGTTATATTCCTAATTGTTCAAAGGATTTTTGTTTCAGCCATGTTGGATCCGTGTTCCTAACGAGGTGGCAACGACGCCTGTCCCCCCCCCCCCAGCGGGGATTCGAGGGCAACGCCCCCGAAGCTAAAAATAGATGAAAATTTTCCTCGTAAAATATTGAAATTTCGTAGTCAATATGGGTCATTCATTAGGAGGATGATCCGGCGGTAGAAGTTATGTTAATTTAGGGTTTTTTTCCCTAGAAGGCAACCCTCAGTTTATATGAGGGAATTGTATTGTGGTTGTGTATTATTATTCTAAGCGATAAAGGAAGAGGAGACTATGTTAGAGCGAAGAAGAAATTACAGCGGATCTGTTGTAGGTTGTATCTCTTCATTTTATTGGATAATATAAATGGAAGGACTGGCTATTTCTCTGTGGACGTAAGCCCAAATTGGGTGAACCACATATATCTATGTCTATCTTGTTTTATGTGTTTTATGTTTCCACAATATTTTATGTGTTTCATTACTCTGTAATATATAATTTTCTAACAAGCCTCACCACAACTCAGCCTAAAATCAACCAAGAGCAAGAAAGATCGAAGCTATCTAAGTGCTAACAACTATGCTAAAGGACTCAAGTGCTAAAATCCTCCTTTTTACAGAGGCATGAGTATACATTTATATAAAAGGGTAGGTGACCCTTCCCCTCCTCCATGACTTTTCGAATTCCCATGATGTATTCGACTTCTAGGACCTTTTCATATTCCTAATAACTCTTGCATGACTTTTAGCATCTATTATTTTCATAAATATTACAAAAATGTATTTGCCACATGACAACATAAACACAGTGGACCTTGATGTTGCAATGGTTTGGAAGTATGGATCCTCATTGTATCTAAAGAGTCATACTTCCATAATGACCATCGTTTTCCATTAACAAAATCACTAAGCAACTGGAGTTCTCCCCTTTCTTGAATGTTAAGACTATGTCTATCCCTTACAGGATCAAATGGTTCATAAAACCCTCACACGTTAGGCATGGAGTGGGCCAATTCTTCCATAAGAAGGGAATGTGTTGGAAAAAATTTACTAATAGTCTTATCCTTTCAAAAGCTAAATAACTCTTATGCTTATCTCATTATTTCTCCTCAAGCCTTCATGGATCAAGGTTTATAGGCAATCCAAATCCCACTTGTCAAGCTATAACACTCTTAATAATCAGCCCTAAAACCTGTAACTTTTTCCTCTTTCACTTACATATTGAATATCAACAATTCTAATATCCATTTCTTCGATCTGCTTAAGCAAAAAGTTCTTCTTTCAGACATAACACTGAGTGTAGAGAAAATAATAATCGCTAAAATGACTCCAAATACTAACAATATGATGAAGTGTCAATGGTTACAATCATAATAAGAAATGTTTGTGCCATAATCAAATTAGAAACCCAATTTGATGTTGTAGTCAACCCTTCACAATTTCCCCTGTACCCGTTAGGATACATCTAAAAAATGATGACCCCAAAGGAGTGTTTCCATGTCATTAGAAAATTCTCATTTGGTAAACATTAAGCAATCCCAATGTTGCAGCTCCCTAAAGAGAAGTTGTTTCCTTAAAGGAGGGTTCCCTTTTGTGCCAACAAGTTACATTTACCTTGGTCCTAAAGGACACCCTATACACAATTTCCGGTCGCACTCTATTTAGTAAGCTTCCGTGAAACTTGATATTGTTGTGATACAAGATCACATGTTCCTGTCAAATGCATGGGGCTTAAACTCATGAAAGAGGCATCTTTAGATTTGTCTGAACTAATAAGCGATGTTATTATTGAAGGTTGGTCAAAAATTATGTGAAGGACAGATATGCTTTATGTGTGTGCATTTAAATAAGGACATATGTGGCATGTAGATCACTTTGAGCATTCAAATCATTTTCATTATCTTCAGGGTAAATGCCCATCCCAATGAATATCTTTGAAGGGAATTCCAAGACATATAGTACATCAAGAATGTCTGAATTATCTGAAAATGGAATATCTTTGAAGAGAATTCCAATACATATAGTACATCAAGAATGTCTGAATTAGCTGAAAATGGAAGAACACGTTTTCTATTTTTACAAAGGTTTAAATCATCTGATGGTCGGGGATCATAACAGAATACTCAGATTTCCTTGGATCTGAAAGATGTGGTTAAAATTGCATAACCCAAATCGAATGCTCACTTATGCTCGTTTCCAGAAGAAATGTGCAATTCTAATAACCTACACATTTGTAAATAACCTAGAGACTGCTTTAGTCCATGCTCCCACTGTAGAATTAGTGTCAAAAGTTGCCAAGAACCAAACAACAATACATGTTGTTTTGAGGCGACTACAAATTGGAACATATCATAGTTTTCCCTTGCAAAAGGAACAAATTGATCTTTTGCAAATTGATCTTTTCTTGAGGGTCAATCATCAACGAATTATTTTAATTTCTAAAGCTTCTTATAAGGCTCCTCCAGCCTTAGTGATCACCAGTATCTTTTGAAGAGCATTTTTGGATTCATGATTAGCAGATCCATAGAATGTCTAGTTAATACAAGGAACATTATTCTGTTCTAATTGTTCAGTAAACCTCTATTCATAATCAAATGAAAAAGGAATTAGCGGGAGAACTCAACATCTGCATAGAAAAGGGGAATTCGAAACATTTCGGTTCTCCTCATGCATTATAGTGCAAGGAAAAGGAGTAGTTGGCGCTAGCATAGGGAATGCCATTATCCAGCGCTATGGCGTATAGTTATTCAATTAATTGCAACATTATCACATATTTAATCAACTCTTTGCAACATCATCACACCCACGCTTAATTCTTTGTGATATAGCATTAGCACACTTAACCCTTTGTGATATAGCACAAAGGTTTTTGGGCTTAGCAGCAGCGACATTTTCAAATTCTTATGAGCTATTATTTTGAACCATGTCATCGCTATAACACATCTTTATTGGTTTGTTTCGTATTGTAACGCTACAAGAGTCTCCCAAACAAAACTCATGTTTTCAGTTGAAAATCTTAACGACAAAATTCCCTATATATATGGAATCTCTACAGACATCTGCGCATTGGTTATAGTCACAGCCATGAGGAGTTTCACCTATAGGAGTTTTTCGTGTTAATGGTACAGCAAATGTTGACGTTACAGTGATTCAAATCTTAAAATTTGATGAATCACGAAGCAGTGATGTAAACTGAAGGTGCCTATGCCATATGTGCAACCAAATAGACTCATCTAAGAAGAGATTTTGTGAAGCATGACAGACATTCTATTGAACCTTAACATTTCTAACACACAAAAAATGCACTAGGGTGAACTTGTAGAAGGTTTTGCTTCTCTCATTGTCCCATGTTTTAACTCAGATTTCAAGGGGACCTCGCTAGATCTTATCATCGTCCATTGTAAGTCACAATGGACATTAGGCTAATAAGAATGAAGGAAACACATCAATGGTTGGACGTTTCTTGCATCAACGGCTCACACATTTTGTTATGATGAATCATGAATATTTGCTAATGCCCATGACACAATACTTTTCATTGGTGTTGATGTTCACAATTAATTCCCAAGTAGTCTTGCTTGCAATAACCTGTGGAAACTTGTTATCACACCAGTCGCTCTTCTACCCACCAACCAGTCCCAGACAGCCATGTTTCTAAAAGTCTTCACTATATTTATTTAATATGTGGAAAGAGGTGGCGAAGACCTGATTGGTCTTGGTACCACTGTATAAGAAAGGAGTTGGGTGGTCCCTCATCCGACAAATTATCCATCCCTTTATCCTGCTCAATTATAAATATGCAGAAGTCTTAGCTTTTGCTTCACGATAACTGCACTTATTTCCATTCCTTCGGAAAAATGTTTGACAATTAGCCGTGCCTCTATCACCTTTGCCATTGATAGTGTAATCAACTTTATCTTTGACAATCCCATCTAGGATTATATCCATGGATATGTATCGCATGCATATAAGAACTATCTACACACATGAATGCCAATCTCCAACATAGTCCTCTTCTTCAATGGGCTTATGAGGTTTCTCTTGTTCCTTTTCATGTACTTGATATCTTCTTCATCTTCATGACTTCCACGCTAAAGGATTTTTAATTGAAACTTGTGTTTGTCATAGGGCACTCCATGCTTTCGATCACCCAGTTTGCAAAGTCCCCATGATTGTTTCTTCAATCATGCTACCAACCTTGTCCCCATGCTATGATTTACTTCGCAAGGAAATCATGTGTTTGATGATACGCTCTAATAAAGAATTGATATTGCACTTGGTTATATTTGGTATAATCTCTTGTCATATGAAAAATCTATAACATAAATCAATAAAGCATCATTGGTTGAAACAAAAGCTTGAACAATCACATCTTCAAAGAATGTATGATTTCCATTCTAGTAAAGCCTATATTATGCAAATTGGTATAGTGGATTTATTACTCAAGTGAGGCATGCCAAATATTCATTCTAGGATTCAATTTAGTGTTGATTAAACCATTCTAAAGAACAAAGCTAAGTAATGCATGGAAACATACATGAAACTTGAAAAGCAAGCGGGGAGCCAAAAATTTAAGTGTACATGGTGAAAATTTTGGGGAGTGTTGTAGTGGCTACAACAGAATGACACTTTGAACCATCATAAATGACCCATTGAGAGCATCCATAACCTCTAACTAAGTATACATGTACAACTAATATTTGTAGCACTAGGTATGGGCCTTGGGGCCCTAAACATGGCCAAGGGAGGAAGAATGAACATTATGTCTTAAAGGAGGTTTCTACCCATCTGAGGCCAACAAGGGTATCTCAAGCATCCACACATGGCCTCTTTAGGGTATCACTAGCCTATGATTGGAGATATTACTGGACTAACTGGTTTTGAGTACTAGGTATGTGTCCCAATTCTCTAAAAATGATCTATGGAAGAATGTCATTCCTTAGGTCCTAAAAATTTATTTAAGGCATCCAAGTCATGAATAATACCACAAAGCACCATGCATTACCTCAAAAGGGTATTCTTAGCCTCTAAGAAGGGATGCTAGTCCCTCACAAGGTTTTGATCATTAAGTATGGGTCATAAGGCCTTGATATGTGTAACAACCTCGGGTTAAAGTTCCATGTAATAAATGGGCATTATAAAAAAAGAAAAAAGAAAACCAAGGTCACAGGACACATATTTCAAGTTGAATGAAGGGAAAAACATTACACTGGGCATCACTTGTGATTAATTATTCGCAAAGGAAAATGGCATTAGCATTGATAAAAAGAAAAGGGAAATAAATGGAAATTAATATAAGAAATAAAGGAAAATAAGAGAAAAGGGAGATGAAAAGATAGGAATATGTATGCAAGGGAGAATGAAGAAAAAGGAAAAGGAAAAGAGAAAGAAAAAGAAAATAAGGGAGAGAGCATTATAACACACTCTTGGACATTCTAGCATTCACAGCGAGGAAAAGAGAAGAGAACAGCTACAGCAACAGAGAGCGCACTAGGACACAAGCAAGCAAGCAAAGGACAAGTAAGGAAAAGCAAGGGAGCACAAGGAGAAGATTGGACAACAATAAACAAAGGAAAAAACAACCAGCAAGAGGATTTTGCAGGTAATAGGTTGCATGTTCGATTTATCTTGCTGGGATTTGAATGCATGGTACAAGAATTGGCTTATAGATTATTTTGTTGGCATTAGCATGGTGATTTTCCTAGAGTGACAATCAAGGCCATTTCCTAGATAGTAATGATGTAGTGGGTTTATTAATTGGTTGAGCTTTGGAATGTTGGTAGATTTTGGATCCTCGTTGAGGTGATATCATGAAAATCCCAAGGGTTAGCGGTGGAGATGGTTCTCTTCGGGAAGCCCTTGACAAGTGGGTGGAGACAAGAAAATTCCTCTAGGTATGGTGATGAAATTTTGAGGCATCGAGGTTTATGTTGGTTTTCGTGATCTCTAGACTGGTTTAGGTGAGATCACTATGGCTTAACATTAGAGGTGGTTTAACCTTTGGATTCCTTGTTTGGTTATGTTTTGGTTTATCCCTTGTAACCCACATTCAGGCTTGGAATATGGCACGAGGGTGATTGGATGAGAGAGAGATTCGGTTCAACCCAATCTATGGTCAAGTAGTACGTGGAATTCCCTGACTTGGTTGGTATTATATATGTTAGTATGTGTTATTATTTATTGATGATCAATGAGCATAAGTGTTGATTTATTATTTTTTATATGACTTGTTTTCCATGGATTCATTATGGTTAAATGCTGGTTACATGCATGGTATATTTCTTATTATATGATATGCTTTTTATCTAGGTCTAATTCACGGTTTGACGGCTCATTGTTGATTTATATGAAAGCATGTGCTAATTTGTGTTTTAGTGCAACTAGTGCTAGAGGGAAGTAAGTCTTCTTGATGAATATCGAATGACCTAATGAAAATCGTGAACTACTTATGCATTCATGACCTACAGGTACCATAGTCACAAAGTGTTTGTATAAATGAATAATTTGGACCGCCAACTTCCCAACATGGTAACTTTGGAAAACAATCTTTGTTTGATTAACATAATAGCTCGTTCTGAAGGTCTCCACGAGGAGACCAATAAGAGAATCTATGCAACAGATTTTTGCACTTTTCGAGTATCTATGATTTCCTTAAAAATGTCGTTTAGACCCTCAAAACGACTTCGGAAGTTTAGGACCAGAAAACTTCCAAAAATAGAAAGTGGTTTTAAATCTAAGGAAATGAAATTGAAAGGAAATAGTGTTGGGTCAAGTTAGGTTGATAACAGTGTGATCATGTGTCTCTGGATGGTTTTAGTAAGTTGGAAATGGTCCCCATTTCCATAACTGAATCTTGGAGGTTTGGTCATGGATAGTAACTCTTTGCTCATGTTTACCCTCGTGAGCTTGTAAAAGCGGGTAATTGTGGGGTGGGGTGTTGCAGGGTGGATTCATAACAGGTTCAAAGCACTGGACCTCGGGGTAAATGATGATTGTTATGCATGCATTTCAATTGTCTATATGTTTACCATGCATTCATGTTAGCTATTTATTGTTATTGCTATGATACCCATGTTGAGTTGTGATGTTGTGTCGTGTTAATCTGGATTGATTTGTGTAGAATCAATAGCCTCACCAACAATAAGTTGAGCTAATTCTTTTGATTATGCCTTTTACTTTATCTAACAATGATATGTTGTAGGAAATAGAAGTCCAAGAGATGAAGAGTAGAATAGTTTGTAGAAATTCTGCAAATTCTCTCTACAAATCTCGCTCCTCTAAGACCATAGAGAAAATTTGACTGTAAATTAACCTGATAATGCAATATACCAAAGCAAAATACTATAATCTACTTCTACTATCAATTTGCTTTGCGAAAGCTTAAAGATTGAGCAAGATCGAGCTGAACACATATAACCAGAAGAAGAAGAAATCACAATACACATGAAAATACTTTGGGGAAAGCCTCAGCTAAAAACCCCACTATCTGTATTATCATACAAGGTGGAAATACATCAGAATTATACAAAGCCTTAGCTCTCACAGCTAGCCAGCTCTCAGTACAATCCTCACAGATGTTCACAGACAATCCTGGCTTCTCACAAGCCTTCTCCTCTGCCTTCCAAGCTCCTATTTGCTTGCGTTGTTTCTCCTGGGTGATCCTCCTATTACCAAGTGGAAAACTCTCAACCAAGTGGAACACTAATCTCACACCTTGTCAGAACTGCGCAATCCTCAAGGAACCTTACCTTGACTGCATGCATGAGTTTCCTTTATAGGAAAACACATGCAACTGATAGTACATTGTCCTTGACATTTAGCTCAACTGGGTCTTTTTCAGAATAGACATGCATGAGTTTCTGAAGAGGGAATCTTCAGTTATCTAGAGTACACTAGTTGAGTGCATGCATGCATCAACTGACTGATAACTCACATTTATTTCCTCAAACAGTTTGGAACTAATTTAACTGGACTTAACTCAATAAACTGAGTTACTAATTACAACTCAAATATAACTCAATCTTACGTCCTTAATTAAGGGATAATCTCCTTAATTTAAGGGATAATTGTTGCATGACTTCAGAAAGACTTCTAACTTAAATTTCTCCAAATAATTAATCCATAATGAATTAATTAATTATTTCCAAGCAGCTAGTGAGACTAAATTCGATTTTAATTCACAATTTTAATTCAAAGAAAAATTAAAATTGGAATTTCTGGATTCTATTTTTATCATTTCTTGTTGCTATTTTCAACACTCCCTCTCAACAAGAAATGAATTCAACTCGATCCCGATCGTGAGCCTTTGGAGTGTTATGCATACAACACTTCTCTCTAGTGTTGTTGCTCCAGCAACTCCCAAAACAAAAAAACATCCAACTTGAATCAGCATGATGCATCTGTCATCAAAGTCTCTGAGTGCTATTTCCTCTGTCAACTGAAAACTTTGCGCTTCTTCTAACTCTGCCTTCCTGCACTGTTGTCAATCCTTCTCTACGCTCTTCGGAATCTGACTACTCTAGCCTCTGTCACTTTGATCTCTGACTACATCAATCCCACTGATTGGGCTCCCGTAGCAAGGTATGATCCATGAGATAAAACCTCTCAATGGACCCTGCCCAATTTCATCCTTCTTGGGACTATCACTTCACATCGCCCCACCTCACACCTGGAGGTAGGGCTGCATGTGATCCCTCTGCCCACTTCTCCAACTGTGGCTCCTCCACAATTGTCTGAGACTTCTTTTCGGACTACATGTTGAGAGGTAATTTACTCTCCCTCTCAACCACCAGGTTTCTAAAATTTCCCTTGCTCCTCAAGGCTTTGCATGCATCTTGAAACTCAAGAGCATACAGGTTCTTGACTTGTGAACCGATCTGTTTCACCTGTCTCATGATGATGTGTCTAAGGAAAACCTTTCCCTTACTGAAGACAACATCATAGCCTTTGTCCTCCAACATCGCAACCGATACCAAGTTCTCCTTCAGTCCAGGCACATACTTCACAATCGTCAAGGTGATAGGAACTCCATGCTCCCTCTGAAAAGTAACTGTGCCCACTCTTGAAACACTATACTTTTCATCGTCACCCATCTCTATGCACATCTTGAGGTCTTTCTCCTCCAAGGTACTGAATAAACTTTTATCGCCGGTCATGTGGAATGAGGCTCCACTGTCAATATACCAAACACAACCCATCATCGATGACACCATGCATGCGATGAGAGTAAAATCCATTTCGAACTGAGAGGTTAATGCCTCACCTTCCGATCCTTCCGGGGATCCCTTCTTGGACTTCTTCGATGGGCAATTAGTCGCATAATGTCCCATCTCAATTGAAGTATGATATGAATTCGATTTGCACTTGCAACCCTGAACTCCAAACTTGGAATTCTCTTCTCCATATACTGTTCACAGCTCTGATAAACTAGGCTCTGATACCATGTAGAAATTTTGCAAACTCTCTCTATAAATCTCGCTCCTCTGAGACCATAGAGAAAATCTAACTGTAGATTAACTCGATAACGCAATATACCAAAGCAAAATATTATAATCTACTTCTACTATCAATTTGATTTGTGAAAGCTTAAAGATTGAGCAAGATCGAGTTGAACACATATAACCAGAAGAAGAAGAAATCACAATACACATGAAAATACTTTGAGGAAAGCCTCAGCTAAAAACCCCACTATCCGTATTATCATACAAGGTGGAAATACATCAGAATTATACAAAGCCTTAGCTCTCACAACCAACCATCTCTCTATACAATCCTCATAGATGCTCACAGGCAATCATGGCTTCTCACAAGCCTTCTCCTCTACCCTTCAAGCTCTTATTTCCTTGCGTTGTTTCTCCTGGGTGATCCTCCTGTTACCAAGTGGAAAACTCTCAACCAAGTGGAACACTGATCTCACACCCTGTCAGAACTGCGCAATCCTCAAGGAACCTTACCTTGACTGCATGCATGAGTTTCCTTTATAGGAAAACACATGCAACTGATAGTACATTGTCCTTGACATTTAGCTCAACTGGGTCTTTCTCAGAATAGACATGCATGAGTTTCTGATGAGGGAATCTTTAGTTATCTGGAGTACACTAGTTGAGTGCATGCATGCATCAACTCACTGATAACTCATAATTAGTTCCTCAAACAGTTTGGAACTAATTTAACTGGACTTAACTCAGTAAACTAAGTTAACTAATTACAACTCAAATATAACTCAATCTTATCTCCTTAATTAAGGGATAATCTCCTTAATTTAAGGGATAACTGTTGCATGACTTCAGAAAGACTTCTAACTTGAATTTCTCCAACTAATTAATCCATAATGAATTAATTAATTATCTCTAAGTAGCTGGTGAGACTGAATTCGATTTTAATTCACAATTTTAATTCAAGGACAAATTAAAATTGGAATTTCTGGATTCTATTTTATCATTTCTTGTTGCTATTTTCAACATAGTTGAGTACAGTTCATATGACTCCCCGTACATGCCAAAAGAGACATTAGTGGGATAGGAGAAGTCAGTTGAACAACATTGAGAGGGAGACTCTTCCGATTTAGCAGATACATTGAGAAGTTTGAAGTCAGAAATCATAAGTTGCAAAGCAGATAATGAGAGGTTGATTGAAGCACAAGAAAGGCTTGTGAAAGCTCAAGAAAAGCAAGTTGAGGTTAATGCAGTCATCCTCCAAAGCCTTTTAGATTTGCAGAAGTGCGAACGGTTGGGGATAATTCATGGAGATAGACATGAAGAAAATACTAAGGGTGCAAATGGAATCAGATCTCGGAAAAGGCACAGGCTCGACAAGGATGATACAGTGGAGAGTGGAAGACCCTTGGATACGCCTGAGAGGAGGGATAGTAACCATGGATTTTATTCTAGCTCTACTTCTGGGAGACATAATCGCCATCACCTCTAGCAACATTATAGTAGGAGTGAGAAGGGATATTTGCTAGAAGAATTCAAGAAATCAAAGCCTCCTACTTTTGATGGTGAGATGACCAAGTCAGAAGATAAAGAAACATGGCTGCTTGGAATGAGGAAATTATTAAGACTTCGTGATTACTCTAAGAATATGAAATCCAATATAGACACCTTTAGTCTCAAGGGAAAAGGGGATATCTAGTGGGAAGATGTCAAGCATGTCATAAGTATCAAGGATGAGGAGTTGATTTGGGAAGAATTTAAAAGGCTCTAAAGGAAGAAGTATGTGTCTAAGATATATCATGATGGAAAGGACAAGGAATTTTATGAGTTCGGGATGGGTTCCATGACAGAAGAAGAATATACAACCAAATTTCTAGAATTGTTGAGATATGTGTCTTATCTCAAGGATGAGAAAGAAAATATCCAAAGGTTCACCATTGGATTTCCATTATAATTCAAAGTCCGGATTGAGTTTAATGAGCCTTAGTCATTAGAGGAAGCCATCAAGAATTTGAAGCATTGTTATGAACAGTCAAAGCACAAGCCTGAGTTCAAGCGTGACTAGAAGGGTAGCGAGAAGACTAAAGGGAAATGGCCTAAGAAGAAAGGAATATCTCAGGATGCAAGTGACAAGGAAAATGTATCACCTCATAAGAAGTTCAATGCAGCTAAGAAAGGACACGGGTCTCGGCCTGTGGAACAGCAGAATAAAGGCAATGACAGAGAACTATTGAAGTGTTGGATTTGCGGTAGAGATCATTCCAAGAATGATTTTCCATTGTATTAGAGTGGCATGCCTCATATCTACATTGCTCATGATTTGCAGATAGTTCCAAATGTAGGAAAGAGAATTCCTCAGATCTATGCAACAGTTGATAACAGGTAGGTAGACCACCAGGCATCCATTACTAAGATGGATGGTAAGCTTTCTGATCAATTTGTTTCTATTTTGATTGATCCTATATCAAATTATAGCTATATTATCCTTGACGTGGTGGATCAATTTCATTTGAATAAGGAAGTGCATGTAGAACCTTGGTTAGTTGGCTACAAGAACCAAGAGAAGAGTTCATCATTGGGTGAAGTCTTGTGCATTTGAGCTTAATGGCATGCCTATAACAGTAAATCTGAATTTGCTTCCTTTGGGTTCATATAGCATGCTTTTGGGTATGGATTGGTTGTTTATTCATAGGACCAAGGTAGATTAATATGGCAATGCCATTGAGTGCTTAGAAGTTGATAGAGAAAAGAGAACCTTGCAAGGAAAGAAGAAGCCTACATCATTGAGGATGGTTACAATGATGTAAGCTAAGTGCAGTCGAATGAAATGATGTTTATTGTTTGTAGTACATGTTTCCAGTGATAAAGGGAAGGAGGGTGTGGATAATGAAGTCCTGAAGAGGTATCTTATCTTGCAACAGTTTCAGTATGTGTTTCCTACAGATATTCCAGAGTTGCCTCCTCATAGAGAGGTGGATTTCTCTATCGAGTTGATGTCGGGAGCAGCACCAGCATCTAAGACACCTTACAGGATGAGCACAAGCGAGTTGGTGGAACTAAAGCTGCAGCTTAAAGAGATGCTTGATAAGGGATACATAAGTCCAAGTGTATCTCCTTGGAGTGCACCAATGTTGTTTGTAAGGAAGAAGGATGGTACTCTCAAATTGTGCATTGATTATAGGCAGTTGAACATAGTGACTATCAAGAACAAGTTTACATTGCCTCATATTGATGATTTTTTTATCAGCTAAAGGGAGATGCAGTATTTTCGAAGATTGATCTGAGATAAGGATATCATCAGGTGCGCATCAAAGAAGAAGATGTCTACAAGATTGCATTCCATACAAGGTATGGGCACTATGAGTTTGTGGTGGTTCCTTTCAGTCTTACTAATGCTTCAGCGACTTTCATGTGTTTGATGAATAGTGTATTGCGCCCTTACCTAGATAAGTTTGTGATAGTCTTTGTTGATGATGTATTGGTTTATTCAAAGAATGAGGAGGAGCATGCAAAGAACCTGGAAGCGATATTGAAATTGTTGAGAGAGCATAAGTTGTATGCCAAGCTTAACAAGTGTAGCATTTTCAGTCTCAGATTCATTACTTGGGACATGTTATTTCTAAGGAGGGGATAGCAATGGATCCGTTAAATATTAAGGCTATCATGGAGTGGCCAACTCCAAAGAATGTGGATGAGATCAGATCATTCATGGGACTAGTAGGTTATTTAAAGAGGTCGGGAACTTCTACAAGATTGGTTATCCTATTACATTTTTGCAGAGAAATGGAAAGAAGCTTGAATGGAGTGATGAGTGTGCAACTAGTTTTGATCAGTTGAAGAAGTTGCTTACTAATGCTTTGGTTTTGGGGATTGCAGATATTAATAATGGAAGTTGAATGAGCACGGGTAGAATTATGTGACTTATGACCTTGAGTTGGCAGTGATCATTCATGCACGGAAGATGTGAAGACAGTATCTCCTTGGCAAGTGGTTCATTTTGATGAGTGATCATAGTGGATTGAGGTACTTGTTTAGCCAACCCAACATGAATGCAAGGAAAGCTAGATAGTTGGTTAATCTTAGTGAGTTTGATTTTGAGATCGTGTACATCAAAGGCAAAGAGAATTGGGTTGTCGATGCCCTCAGGAGGAGAATGCAGGTGAATCAGAGCAGCATGATAAGAAGTACTAGCAACTGAATTAGATATTGCATCAACAAGGTGATAAGTATGAGGAGTATTACCTCACAGAAGATGGCTTGGTTAGATTCAGGAGAAGGATCTATGTGCCTGACAATGGAAAATTGAAGAAGCTTATTTTGAGATAGTTTAATGTCAAGCCATATTCAATCCACTGAGGATACCATAAGACTTTGATAGCTATCAAGAAGTTCTACTATGGGCCAAATTTGAAGGAAGAGGTGGTTGAGTTTGTTGCAAAGTGCTTAGAATGTCGATAGGTGAAAGATGAATCCAAGCACCTAGCTGGTTTGTTGCAGCCTATCCCGATTCTGGAATGGAAATTGGAGGTCATTTCTAGGGATTTTATTAGAGGATTTCCAAGGGAATTAAGGACTAATGACTACATCATGGTCATGGTTGACAGGTTGAGAAAGTTGTTAGGTTTGTGTTATATTCTTTCCACAACTAGTCGCACAGCTGAGGGGGCCACAGGGGGGGGTTATATCCCCCCCTGTTTGTTGCGTCGGGCACAAAAGGGAGAACGCGGCCCCCCCTATCGAGGGGTTTTAGGGGGGCAATAGCCCCCCTGTACAGGGTTCGGGGAAGCGTCCGAAGAAAAAAAAATTGGACCGTATATAAGGTGGGCGGACCTACCTATGGTTTTGTGCATTGGTTTCGCACATGGTTTTGGGCATAATGGTTTTCTGCCCATGGTGTTTTGTAGATCCAATAAAAGGAACTATGGTTATGTTCTAATCCAGGGTTAATGGATTTGGGTTTATGAATGCTTTGGAATGTGTATATATGTATCATAACATTGAAAGGAATATAATGAAAAATCAATCTGGTAGTCTCGATTTTGGGATCCAAGGGAAAATCTCTGTGTATTTGTTTTGTGTTTCTCGCCTTTGTATATTTTCTATTTTTTAAGAATTTGTTTGCAGGTAATTTCTATACAGGATTGAAACCTACAAAAAGTAGTTCACTTCATTAAAGTGAAGTCTACTAATTTAGCTAGTGATGTGGCACAGGTATTCATTAAGGAGATAGTGAGGTTGCATGGAGTTCCCAAGGGGATTATATTAGATAAAGATGCCAAGTGCACTCCCAGGTTTTGGAAGGAGTTATTTGCAAGATTGGGGACAAAGTTAGCCTCCAATACCGCTTATAATCCATAGATAGATGGACAGACAGAGAGAATCAATGGGATCCTTGAGGATATGTTGAGGATGTATGTCATGTATCAGCAGAGGAAGTGAGAAGAGTATCTTCCACTGGTGGATTTTTATTATAATAATGGGTATTGGGAATCCTTGAAGATGAGTCAATTTAAGGGTCTCCATGGGGAGGAGTTGAAAAACTCCCATCAGCTGGAGTGATCCAGTGAATAGGGTGTTGATTCGACCGGATATGTTGAGAGAGATGGAGCAGGAGAGGCAGGTTATCAGAAAGAATTTGAAGGCAACACAGGACGGGTATAAGAGCTATGCAGATTAGCATAGGGTATTCAATGAGTTTTAGGTTGGAGAGCATGTGTACTTGTGTATCAGGCCCAAGAAGAGCTCCTTGAATATTGGATCATGTGCCAAGTTGGTACCTCGGTATTGCGGTCCTTTTTAGATCCTTGAGAGGATTGGACCAGTGGCCTACAAACTTGTTTTGCCTCCATCATTGAAAGTCCATGATGTTTTTCATGTCTCATTGCTTAAAAGATATCTGCAGGATGTTGATCACGTGATTGATTGGTCTGTATTGTAGGTGGAACCAGAAGGATAGTTCCAGCCAAAGCCTCAATGCATCCTACAGCAGAATAATCTCATGCTTCGAAACTGAGCAATAGAGCAAGTTAAAGTGCATTGGAAGCACTTTGGATCCGATGAATCTACATGGGAGATGGCTAATCAGATGCGGGCATTATATCCTTCTTTATTTATTGGTTGAAGAAAATTATTTTTGGTGTATATATGTATATGTGTGTGTGTGTGTGTTTCATTGTAAATATTGTATCGAGTTGTGTTTATAAAGCTCCAATAAGCAATATGTTAGTCATGTTTTCAGCAGTTTGTCATTAGAAAATTTTGCATCGATCTAGGTTATAAAGCTCCATAAGAAATATGTTTTTCACATTCAACAGTTTTTGTTGGTCATAAATATCAAAGAACATTGGGGACAGTGTTCCTCCAAGGGGAGGGGTTTGTAACAACCCCGGGTTAAAGTTCCATGTAATAAATGGGCATTATAAAAGGCAAAAATAAAACCAAGGTCATGGGACACGTATTCCGAGTTGAATGAAGGGAAAAACATTACACTAGGCATCACTTGTAGTTAATTATTGGTTAAAGAAAATAGCATTGGCATTGGCAAAAGGCAAAGGGAAATAAATGGCAATTAATACAAGAAATAAAGAAAAATAAGATGAAGAGACAAGAATACGTATGCAACGAAAATGAAGAAAAAGAACAAGAAAAAGAAGAGAAGAGAGAGAACATTCTAACACACTCTTGGACATTCTAGCATTCATAAGGAGGAAAAGAGGAGAGAACAACTACAACAAGAGAGAAAGCACTTGGACACAAGCAAGCAAGCAAAGGCCAATAGTGGACAAGGGTAGAAATCAAGCGAAGAAATAACAACCAGCAAGAATATTTTACAGGTAACAGTTGCAATGTTTGATTTATCTTGTTGGGATTTGAATGCATGGTACATGCATTGGTTTACATGTTATTTTTCTATCATTGGCATGGTGATTTCCTAGAGTGACAGTCATGTACAACCTTGTCTATGCCATTTCCTAGATAGCCATGATGTAGTGGGTTTCTTATTTAGTTGAGCTTTGGATTGTCAGTCGATTTTGGATCCTAGTTGAGGTGGTCTCAAGAAAATCCCAAGGGTTGGGGGTGCATATGGTTTTCGCTAGGAAACCCTTTGACGGGGGGTGGAGACAGGAAAATTCCTTTAGGTATGGTGAAGAAATTTTGAGGCATCCAAGCATGTGTTGGTTTAGGTTATCTTTGGACTGGTTTAGGTGAGATCATTGTGGCTTGAGGGTGGAGGTGGTTTAACCTTTGGATTCCATGTTTGGTTATGTTTTGGTTTATCCCTTGTAATCCCACATTCAAGCTTGGAATATGGCATGGGGGTGATTGGCTGAAAGAGAGATTCGGTTCAACCCAATCTATGGTATGGTGGGATCTGGAAGTCCCTGACTTGGTTGGTACTATGCATATTTTAATATGTGCTATTCTTTATTGATGATCAATGAGCATAAATGGTTATTTATTGTTGTTTATATGACTTGTTTTCCATGGCTTCATTCTAGTTAAATGTTGGTTACATGCATGGTATATTTATTATTATATTATATGTTCTTGATCTAGATCTAATTCATAGTTTGATGCCTCGTGGTTGATTTATATGAACGCATGTGCTAATCTGTGCTTTAGTGCAACTAGTTCTGGAGGACAACAAGACTTCTTGATGAATATCCTATGAACTAATGAAAACAATGAACAACCTATGCATTCATGACCAACAGGTACCATAGTCACATAGTGTTTGTATAAATGAATAATTTGGACTGCCAACTTCCCAGGGTCATAAATTTGGCATACGATCTTCGTTTGACTACCATGATATGTCATTTCGAAGATCTCCATGAGAATATCAAAAAAACAATATATGATATGCATTTTGGTACATCTCCAATCTCTCTGATTTCCCTAAAAATGTCGTTTAGGCCCTAAAAATAGCCTCGGAAGTTTAGGAGCCAAAAAACTGCCAAAAATAGAAAGTGGAGTTAAATTGAAGGAAACGAAACTGAAAGGAAATATTGTTGGGTCAAGTTAGGTTGATAACAATGTGATCATGTGTCTCTGGATGGTTTTAGTAAGTTGGAAATGGACCCCATTTCCATAACTGACTCTTGGAGGTTGAGTCATGCATAGCAATTCTCAACTCATGTGTATCCTGGTGAGCTTGTAAAAGCGGTAAACGTGGGGTGGGGTGTTACAATATGGTTGAGGGGGGACAACCAAGCCTTAGCTAAAGTACAAATCTCTTAAGTAACTAAGGCCAAATATAATGTCTCATACCACTACACCTAACTTCTTGAGGTATTAGTAGGTTTCTAATTCTCTAAGGTTATGAAAGACACTTCAAATGACCATAGAGGACCTCTCAAGTGGGAATATGGGGATAGGTGAAACTTAATAATTCTTAATGTGCCAACTATAAAAGTATTGACAATGTTTCTTTAAGAATATTCAATTTTATCAGGTTATTATATAGTTTCTAGAAATCTTTGGTTACTTGTACAAGAAAATAATTTTATCCTAAATAATTTAACTGGGAACTAGTGAATCTATTTTTGGAAAAACATGTGGAAAATTAGTTCACTGGCAAAATTTATCCCATAAAATTTCCCTGGTGAGGGTTTTAGCATATTCAAACAATTTTCTATTTTCTATATTGTAGATCTTGGTCCAACCTATAACTCATCCTATAAGTTATTAAGGTCATACAAATCTATAGTATGAATAAAATATGTATGTATTTTAAGATTCTAATATATGTCAACACAAAAATTTATATTAAACATAGTAAAACATATCGATTATATATATGTATATATATATGTGTGTGTGTGTGTGTGTGTGTGTGTAATTTGCGTAGCCAACTCTATATGTATGTGTAGTTTTATTTATGATGGATTTGTGTAGTCTATACAAAAATAACATGAACAATAGAGACATTGAGAGTCATTCATAAAAATGGAAGTTTTGATGTATTTGCATCATAAACCATGAGTTTTGTCATTTAAAACCTAAATTTGAGGAAATCAAATCAATGAACATGTATGCTAAAGTTCTCACTCCTGACCAAAAATAATTGAATGGAAAGAACGATAATGTGCTATAAATCACTCAAATTCTAGAGTTTGCATGTGTTATAGAATGCACATCTGTTCTAGAGATGTGTGTGCGCTATTAGAACACACATGCACTATTTTGAGTAGACATCATTATGAATGTGTCTAGAGGTAGGTCTAGCAAAGAATATGATTTATTCTTTTTAGACATTTTTTAGATTAGGGGCCATGAATAAACCCAAACACAATGATATGAGCCTTCACTAGGAGTTCATTACCCTTGTAGTTGGATATGACTACCATCAAGATGTTTCATGGGACATGATTGACTATGGAGGCCTTGACCATAGTCGTGGTAAGCGAACAACATCCTAAGGCATTTGAAGTTGATCAAAGGAGGAAAATAATAACTGTGGGCCCTAAACATAGCTTCTTGGGCTCAAGTGTTATGAGCAACACCAATAGAGGTCAATTTCCATGATATGGTTGGGAAGGGGGAACCCAAGCCTTAATTAGAGTATATTGCTTCTACATATCTAAGGGAAAACATGAAACCTCATACCACCAGACCTGACCTCTATGTTTTAGGTGACTTCTAGGGCTCAAGTGTTATGAATGACACTTGAAATGACCATAAATTATCTCTTTAGGGATTCATTGGTCTTCAAGTGGGTATATGGGTATTGTTAGAAGGTTTTGAGAATTGGTTATCGGTCTTGGGTCCTTGGACATGATTGAGAGAGCAAACCCAAGGTTTAGGTCCTAAAGGAAACTTATAAGCATCTAGGGTGATCAACGACAAGTTGAAGCAACGCAAAGGACATTTCTAGGGCATCCTTGGTCTCTAGATGGAGATAAATATCATTATGAGCTTTTAAACATTGAGAATGAGTCTCTAGAATGTGGATATGGTCAAAGTTGCAAACCCAAGAGTTTGGCCCTAAAGGTAACTTAGAAGATTCTGTGGTCAAGAAGTACACATTGAACGACCACAAATGATTTGTTGAGGGAATCCTTTGCCTCTAACAATTTATAGAGGCACCGCGATCATTTTTTGGCACTAGATATGGGTCTGAGAGCCCTAGACATGGTCAATGGAGGAAACATGCATATTAGGCCCTAAAGGAAGCTTCTAGGGCAAAGAAGGATGCCTCAAACAACCACGCATGGCCTCCTAATCATATTATTGGCATATGATTGGAATATTAGTGTGACTAGGTGTTTTTGAGCAATAGGTATGTGTCCTAGGGCCTTGAAAATGATATGGGGAGGATGTCATGCCATAGGTACTAGAAAAAAGCTCTAAGGCATATGGAGTCATGAATAATACAAGGAAGCACCACAAGTTACCTATATAGGGTATCCTTAGCTTTTGAGAAAAATATTAGTATTCTCACAAAGTTTTGACCATTAGGTATTATTCTCACAGCTTTAATATGGTGGAGTCATGAACAATACAAGGAAGCACCACACATTACCTATATAGGGTATCCTTAGCTTTTGAGAAAAATATTAGTATTCTCACAAAGTTTTGACCATTAGGTATTGTTCTCACAGCCTTAATATGGTTGAAGGGGAAAACCCAAGCCTTAGTTGAAGTATTAAACTTATAAGCATGTGCCATATACAATGTGCCAAACGGCCACACCTTAAAACCTATTTTTCTTTTAGTTGCAGGAACTATTTTTTTCTTGCAATAGGGGGTCTCTCAAAGTACTCTGTGTTCAAGAGTACAAGAATTGAAACTACCTGAGACCAATATGGCATTCAATAATTAAAGTTGGAGGATTGTGAATCATATAATCTTAGCATTCTATGTGTTGTTGCCAACAACCTATTTTGTGTCTGCAAACATCGGGATTTCTCACAAGAAAGTTTGCCATGGGCCAAGTCCTGAGTGGCATTTAAATGGATTAATCTCGGATACCCCGGGCCAATCGGGCTCCCATCAAAGGAATCCAAGGTCAAAATGATAGAGGTATGTAATTAGTTTTAGTGTAGTGTAATTGTTTTATTTTTAACAATGACTTAATTAATTCCAATTGCATACAGAATCGAAAAATAAAAATGTTAGACTAATTTATTGTGAAATTTAACATTTATTTTTGGATTTGTTGTTCGTATTATATATAAAACGTCTGAAAAAAAATTCTGCGATAGGTGAAATTTAAAAATGGGTGGATACCGACTACATGCAGGAATATGATTTTAATCAAAATAACGAAATTGATCGCGAAGAATTCAACGCATTTGTCCGAAAATTCAGTGGCAACATACGGAAGAGATATGGTGATTGCAACAGTAGCAGTCCCTGGTGGGTACCTCGGGCTTGTTGGCCCTTCATCGAGGCGGCATGAGCCATGAGACAATTATAACTAAAACCCTTAACGATATGGACCAGAGACCAAAGCGACAAACCCTGGGCTAACCAACTCACATCAACCTTGCAATTCCAAAACCTGCTCAAGAACCTGTCAAGTTAGGAAGGCGGGAGGGCAAAACACAGTAAGTATACCAACAACCTACTCTACAGTGAGCAGTGAAAATGGGTTGGAGCAAATCCCGAAGCCCATAAAAATACAACCAAGCCTTCCTTGAGCAGCTTGGGATGTGGGCATGAGACAAACAACAACGAACCAAAACCATGTAAACTCAAAATAGATGACAGAATACAACCATTCAAATATCACTACCAATGCCCCAGGGAATCAAACAAAGAGAATACATTATTGGCCTTAGTTGTCCCTCCCAGTATATTCCCAAGCCGGAAAGCAGAATTCCATAATATACAGAGACAAGAATGCAGAATACAGACCAACCTTCATAGGAATCGTCAATTTCCTTCCCAAAAACCATGGTGAAACTTCCATCGAACATCAGAGACCAAAATATGCCCATTCCTCTAGGAAAAAAGCATAAACATGTGGCAAACATGGATACGAAGCAAAAGAAACTTAAGCTCGAAACATACCCACAGAGAGTGACCGAAGCAGACTAAAAATTCGGCTGCAACCTGGTGGAGAACCACGAGGAGCACCTTCTCAAGTCCGCAGCAATCCACAAACCAGTCTATAACCAAATTTCCTTTTAGAGAAAAAAGTTTACTTACCCTCACAACAGAGATGCCATAAACCTCGGCGTTGCTCTCTTACTGCCACCTTCCTTAATCACATTAATGAACTGCATGTGAGAGGCCACCTATCACGCCCCTACACCTGCGGTAGTCTTTCAACCGCTTATAGCGAGGTGCGGCACTACCAATCGTTTTCTTTTCACCAATACTTACGATTGTAGACTACGCCTAACATTCCATACTTAGTCTTATTTTCATTACCAAGTATTATTAATGTGTTCCTTTATACAAGTGAAAGCCCATAACATTCACATAAACAGCATTATACAAGAGAAATGCACAACAGTATAAAGGGAGGGGCAACTCCCTGCAATATGAGTCTGCCTGAATCAATATATTATACAATCTTCACTTTTACAAAGTACAAGTTAAATCTTGGGAAACCCCAAATTTACACTTAGCCAATTTTCACAACTTCGGCAAACTCGGTTGCCTAGCTTGTCGGCACCTCCGCACGGTTGCCGCACGACTCACCAACCCTTCGTTCACCTCGTCGCACGATCATGTTGTTTGCCCAACTTGGGCGCGCCTCCAAGTCGCCACACACAGGCGCCTCTGCCCGAGACACACCTCTGTTCACAATCTCAACACTTCACCAAAAGTCACACCGTGCACACTTGCACGACGGGCGGGCGCTCACCCAAGTCGCCCAAGAACCCGTGCCAAGTCATCGCACAAACCAGGCGCCCACCAACGTTTCATCGTTGGGCGCTCCGTCGCATAACCCGGGCGCCACACACCCGTGCACGCCCTCACCCAACCGCCGAGCGCTCCTGACCGCACCTTCACCCACAATCGCGTTATCCTCGTGCAGTCCTGCCCAAGAATGGGCGCATTGCTAAACCTGCACCTCCTCCTTAGAATTGTGCACTAGACCTGCGCCTCTACCTTGTAGAGCGAAGATGTTGAGCGAGTGATTACTTTTCAAATGAGAGCCAACGCTCTTGCAATATATACCAAGTGTAGGGTGAAGTCTGGCTGCCCAGCCGACTCGCCCAACACTCCACATGCCATCGCAAAGTCTCCAAATATCATGTCAGCCCCTCCTATGCATGCTCTCAACCTCTGTCGACTTCACACATCGTTGGTCGGCCTCCATAACTTTATCACCATGCTACCACGCATATAAACATGCTCGCCCACTCCACATATGCATAACATACCGTCGCATATCAATGAGCTCGCACCAATGCCCCACCGCAACTCGTCCAAGCTTCAATCGAACGTTGTTCGTTCAGCCTACCCGCGCGCACGCACTGTCCACCTGCACGCCCAGAACTGTAGGTCGTTACACCACCTCTCCATATGCCTTATGCATACAGAAGGGTGGTAAATCGTCGCCCGTATAACTTGATCATTATGGAATGACAGTTCCTAATCCTGATACCTTCGGCTTGCACCCCAATTAGGGATTCGTAAATTATGTAGCGAAAATTTATATTATAGGTATTTTTAACAAAATTAACTTAAAAGGAAGTCCCAAAAACAAAAACATTTTGAATTATTAACATAAATATAAATATAATAATTATGTTTCAGAACGTGTAACCAATATTATTAATAGCACTAATAATAACCTTTAGAATTATTAACATAAATGTAAATATAATAATTATGTTTGGTAACTTGTAACCAATATTATAGCTTGAGTGGGCCTAATATACAGCTTGAGTGGGTTTAATGGTTAAGGGTATGTGTTTCTTCCTAAGAGGTTACACGTTCAAAACCATAGGGGTAGAGTGTGTATGCTTTCATAGACTTAGCAGTGAAATCATTCCCCGAAGGTGGATCCCTTGTCCCACAAACAAGGGGGTTTCATACACCAATTTGGTGTCTCATATAATTATATTCTTTTTTAGTTCATGTATTGAAATTCTTAATGTAATGATTAATGACGTTTGACGTTACACATATTAAATAGTCGTTTAAATTAATATGGTGAAAAAAATCATTTTTGTATTATTATCATGTTAATATTGATAAGATTTAATTATTATTTCGTTTATAAATAAATAAAGTTAAATCTATTTTATCACTATTTATATTTTTAAATCATTTTACTCGATTAAATGTAGATTTTTACCTTTTAAATATAAAATTTCAAAAAAAATTATAAACCTTTCACCAATTTTCAATGAAAAACCATAAATTTAAAGATTCATGGTCTAAGAGAGAGCAAGATCCAACTAAGTGATCAACCAAATTATTTACAGCTATAAAAGAGTGGATCAACCACACATAGAAGAGTGGATCAACTACACATCTAAGAATTAAAAGAATCCTTAAAATCAACTTGTTCACATATATATTATATGTGCTTCCATCAAATAATTTCGTTTATTTATATTTTTTAAATCTATATACTTTATTTTGTCATAGCAATTTTTTCCTTTTCTATTTTGATATGGAAAGTGAATTAAATTCTATGCGACAATAATCAAAATATGTTCTCGATTAGAACAAGTGGCATAGGAATGATAGGTTGTCATTTTTATTATTTATTTTGCTTTATTGCTATGAATGATATTTTATCATTTTTATTATTTGTTTTTGTTTTATTGTGTTTAAAGGTTTTGTGATGTGTAAGAGTAAATATAAATATAAATATAAATATAAATATAAATATTAATATTAATATTAATATTAATATTAATATTTAATATTTATATATTGGTTCAATTAAAAAATAATAAAATGTTAAAAGTAATATAGATTGTAGTATTGGTAGATGTTGTAGCGTTTGTAAATGAGTGTAAATATTTAAATATTAGCTCAATTAGTAATATAAATTTAAAAGTAATAAAAAATAATAAATTTTAATTTGTTATATTGTAATTTTGTTTTGTACAACAACTTAGTGCTCTGGGAAAAATTGCATAATTATAACTGTTTTGGGAAGAAATACATAATTATAACTTACATTATTTTTAAAGAAACAGGTAGCATTTTCATAATATCAACTGGAAAAGGGCTAGGTCCCGTACAAAATTCAAGATTGTGCTCTCAGCAGTTTCCATCAATTTACATTGGAATGGGACCTTCTTGCTACCAACATTATTTACATATAGTCTTTGTGCATAACTATAACTGTAGACTCTCCAGAAAACACCACTATATTCTATACATCGACATAGCATATATAATATTTAAACGAAAAACTTTAAACAACTATCGGGATCGAATTCTTCTCCCACAAGTTCATCCACAATAGTCTTCAATTCCTCCGCGACATCCTCTTTGTCATCAACCTCAGCAGCAACAACAGTGACCTTAGCAGCAACAACCTCAACACCAGCAGCGTTGTAGACCGTGGCTTCCCTAACCCCAAAAACTTCCTTTAAAACCTCGACAGTAGCAGTTTCCACTTTTATTTTGATGTTATCCACCTTCTGTTGTACACTAATCACATCGACACACAAGCCTTCCATTGTCTTCTGTAATAATTCCATATCTTTACCCAATCCAGATAATTGAGCATATAGAACTGCCATACTCTCGTTAATTTCCTTAACAATCTCCTTTATAACTTGTTTACAAGAATTCTCCACCAAATTCTCGACGCTTCCACCACTGCCATGACCAGACCCCGAGCTTCCGAACCCAGAGCCTCCACCACTGTCGTTATGCGCAGAGGCCATCTTCGCAGCAATCCGCCTCTGGACAATAATTATCCTTTGATTAACTGACCGTAACCAGCTACCATATATAATGGCCTGATCAACCCCAACATTCCTCCCGAACTTACCCTTCATAAATGCTAGCCAATTCAAAGTCTTGTCAATGCAAATTCCCTCCATTTCTTCCACCGCCAAAATTAACCAGAATCATAATGTGATGGTACCATCTTCCCCGATAGGGATGGCTATATTGCATATCCCAGTGAGTAACCGAAACCACGACGCCCACCTGTCCTCATACATGATCTGCATTCCAATGAAACCACACATGTGCAATAACTTGAAGCCAACCATCCCAACATCCAAAGCGATGTGGAGGATCATCGGGAGGCTAACCATCTTAACTACCAACTTAATTATCTGAAGACCCGTACCCCCGCAGTACAGTGTCGACCTGGTGCTACAGATTAGGGGATGTGACATGAAGATTTGTCTTGATTTATACATAAACTACCTTGCTCCAGAATCACCTCCACGTTGGCCGGACCATCCGCCAAGTGGTTATTGGCACGCAACACATGGAACAAATTTAACAGATAAATAATCCTTGCAATGATTTAGGATGTTTCATCATTAAGAACATTGACTTTCTCGAGAAGCTTCATACATTTTTGAATAATCATCATGGAGTCGCCAACTATAACCAGTTTTTTGATACCATTAGCCAAACTGATTTTCAGACCCTCCCAAAGAGAAAGGGATTTCGCTTGATTATTGGTCGCTAGGCTTAGACCCCATGCGTACTTTATTTATGTTTTTTCTTCGAGGTTAACAATTACCCCTCCCGCTCCAGCCTCCTCGAATTATAAATTACATTATAATTTACATTGGTCAACACTAAATTAATAGTAGTCAATAGACAAATCATAATACAATCTTGATTTGGCAGTAACTAAAAAATTGAGATGTGAAGTGGATAAGTAAATTGTTTCTCGGAAAATTTGCATAATTATAACTTACATTGGTCAACACTAAATTAACAGTAGTCAATATACAAATCATAATACAATCTTGATTTGGGAGAAACTAAAAAATTTAGATGTGAAGTGGATAAGTAAAGAAATTGCATAAATTTGGGTGGGTAGTAACCACTAGTAAGTCTACACATTTACAGTTTTACTCCCACATAAGTGTTGAGGAAAACATAAATAGTGATGGGAAGTAACTCCTGGTAAGTATATTTATTTACGTCTTATTCCTATCCATTTTTTATGGAAACACTTGGTTAAATTTGTTGGAAATAATACTGAGAGGGGGGGGTGAATCAGTATTATCAGATCAATCAAACTTTTTCAATGCTCAGAAACATATACGCTACTTCAGTTAAGTGAACCAGCGTGTACACGCTACTGTGACTAAATAAAACAGCGTATAAGAAGAAAACTCATAATTTAGTTAGCTTATTCTTCAGTTAAGTGCATCAGGACATTATTCACCACATTAACAGTAAACAGGTGCAGTATAACAGAACAGATCAAAAGCCACACACATGAACACCAAGATATAAGGTGGAAACCCAATGTGGGTGAAAACCACCTGCTGCAAGTTGTCTCTATCTTTCTTTAATATGAAACTTCAGTTTACAATCTTTTTGTACTGGTGCAGCCTTATACCAGTACGCAGGCTACAACCTGCAGAAGGCTACAACCTTCTCTCGTTCTCCAAACTTCCTTGGAAGGGAGCTCCAACCCCCTTTGCTCTTGTACTAGCCAAGATACTAGTACGTAGGTGCTGACCTACAATCTTCTTTCTTTCAGGTACCACTTTTCATACATTTTCAGACTGGATATTCCTGAAGCACAACATTACAATCTGAAGACCACAATTCATTCACCTTTCATAACAGATCATTGAAGCATAAAACAACCAAACTTTGAATCACTGAACCACTGAACCCTGTCAATCACCAGTTACCAGAACACAGAGCAGACTACAGAACTCTGCAATAACAGTCAGACCCAACTGTAAACCCAAAATCAAGCTTCAAAAGATATGCGCTACTTCAATGAGAAAAACCCGCGTATACACGCTCTTTTACCGAAGCCAACCTGCGTACAGATCTAAAAATAAACTCTCTCAATTTGCAGTTGTACCAGACATCAGTTAGACCCAGAACATAACATTGCGACAGTATGCAGATCTAGAAATACGCATAATCAACCATATCATGATAGTGCATTTCAAACCATTAGATCCCGATCTATACTTAGATCTAGTCTTCCATCAACCGATGTGATCTTTCCTTGGCTTAGATCAAGCAACCCAGAACCTGCATATCAGATCTCTTTCTTTTTCAGATATTCAAGCCTTTTCAAAAGATGATTTTGCCTAATGATCTTCTTCTCCTTATATAGCCTTAGGCCTTGCTCAATACCAAGAGCCAAAACCATAGAAATCCAAAACCATCAACTTCAAAACTAGAGATCTACACGACTGTCGAGGTACTTTGGTCCAAAGACATGGGCACAAGTACCGAGGACTAACTACCATGGACCAAAAGGAAACTTCCCGACATATACGCACTTTTCTGTTCATTCATCTGCGTGTATACGCGACTTATTATATAGCTCTCCTGCGTATACGCGACTTACTATGCATATCACCAGCGTGTATACGCAACTTGGACTTAATTAACCTGCGTATATGAGATTTCTTCTTCATTCTGTAGACTGAACGGAGGTCTGTCATCAAAGAGAGTTGCCATCAAGGACAACACCTGTATCATAGCGCCATACCTGAGCCAAAATGCCAACAATCTCCCCCTTTGGACTTGATGGCAACCTTCAGATCCTTAGAATCATTCTCCCCCTTTGTCATCAAGGGCAAAGGGCTGTGCTCCCCCTGAGAACATGCTGATACCTCTGCTTGGCTGTGCTGAAACATGCTCCCCCTGACTGTAGGCAAGATCTGCAAAAGATGATCTTCAACAAGAACCAAGACTTATACACCATAAGGGACCTTTCTATCACCAAAAGACTCACTACATACATCCATACTCCCTACCAAGAGGGGACACATCAGAAACAATCAATTATATTACATCATTCATCCCAGGCATAGTGGGGAAACCAACATAGGCCGTTACATGACCTTGACACCATAAAAGAGATATCACAAGAGAGATACATGACATAGAGACAACAGATCTAGACCAAGACTTATGAAAGTCACCAGCAGCATATGATAAACATCTTTTTAGATCAGCAACCAGGATTTCTTTCTGAGCTCCTTTTCCTGAAATCAACAACCAAAACATCTGAATGCCAACAATGCTTTATGAGACTTTTAAGCTGCTCCCCCTGAACCTGTGCCTGCTGCACCCCCTGAAACTGTGCCTGAAGAATTCTGACATACCCATTGTTGTTCAGAACTCCAGAGTTTGCCCTTGCTGTTCAGAACTTCATATACGCGATTTCTCCTGCATGAAACTGCGTATGTACGCGGATATACTTTCTGCAACAAGCGTCCAACAGACACGCGACTTACCCCGCATAAATCGGCGTATATACGTGGATATCCCTTCCGTAACCTGCGTATACCAACTTTTCTGTAAACAAACTTCAACAGCAGGATGAAGCATCGACTACTCCCAGCTTTTGTCTGAGATATTCAAAAGTTTCCCTGGGCAGTGGTTTTGTGAGAATATCAGCAACTTGTTCCTTAGAAGGAACATACTCCAACTTGACCTTCTGCTCAAGCACTTGTTCCCGGAGAAAATGGTACTTGATTGGTATGTGCTTGGTCTTTGAGTGCATGACTGGATTCTTTGAAATGCTGATTGCACTAGTATTATCACATAAGATAGAAACTGGTGGAGTGCAAGTGATTTGAAAGTCCTGCAAGGTCTGCATCATCCAAAGAAGTTGTGTGCAACAAGATGCCACAGCCACATATTCTGCTTCAGCTGTAGATAAGGCAATCGAACTCTGTTTCTTGCTGAACCAAGATACTAATCTGGAACCCATGAAGAAAGCACCACCACTTGTGCTTTTCCTATCATCCACACTTCCAGCCCAATCTGCATCTGTGTAAGCATGAAGAGTGAGATCTGTATCTCTAGGATACCATAAGCCATAGTTTTGGGTCCCTTGAAGATACTTGAAGATTCTTTTGACTGCCTGAAGATGAGTTTCCTTTGGGTTGGCTTGAAATCTTCCAACAATTCCTACTGCATGTGTAATATCTGGTCGGGTACCTGTCAAATAGAGCAAACTCCCAATCATGGATCTATAAGTGGGTTGGTGAACTGCTGTTGATTCATCATTTGCACTGAGGCTGCATCCTATAACCATGGGTGTACATACTGGCTTTGACTCTTCCATGCCATACTTCTTCAAGATCTGCTTGAGGTATTTGGTTTGAGACAAGAAGATACCTCCTTCATTTTGTTGAATTTGCAATCCAAGAAAATATGTCAATTCTCCAAGTAGTGACATTTCGAATTCTTTCTGCATAACCGAGGCAAAGTTTTGACTCATAGTCTCCTCATTGCTGCCAAAGATAATATCATCTACATAAACAACAAGAATTAGCAATTTGTTATTTTCAACTTTTATATAGAGATTGCTATCTGCTGATCCTTTTGAAAAGCCTTGTTGGTGAAGATATTTGTCCAACCGATAGTACCAAGCCCTTGGAGCTTGTTTGAGTCCATAGAGAGCCTTTTTTAATCTGCATACAAGGTTTGGATCATTCCCAAGAATGAAACCATCTGGCTGCTCAATATATACTTCTTCTTCTAAGTCTCCATTCAGAAAGGTTGATTTCACGTCCATTTGAAAAACCTTGAAGTTTTGAAAGCTTGAGAGAGCAAGGAACATTCGGATGGCCTCAAGTCTTGCCACAGGAGCAAAGGTCTCTTCAAAATCTATTCCTTCTTGCTGTGCATACCCTTTACAAACAAGTCTGGCCTTGTTTCTAATTACTTCTCCATTTTCATTTAATTTATTCTTGAAGACCCATTTTGTTCCTATCACATTCTTATCTTTTGGTCTAGGAACTAATTCCCAAGTGTTGTTCTTTTCGATTTGCTCAAGTTCTTCATCCATTGCTTTGACCCAACATTCATCTTTGCATGCCTCTTTCACATTTTGTGGTTCAGTGGAGGAGAGTAATGCCAAGTAGCTTGAAGCTTCTGCAAGTGTCCTTCTTGTTTGTACTCCTGCTTCTTTCTGCCCCACAATCTGAGTTTCTGGATGATTCTTTTGAACATATCTGGATGGAGTCTTCTCTTCTATTCTTGTCTGCTCCTCTGGTTCTTCTTGAGATTTTTCTTCTTCTTGAGGTTCTTCTTCTTCATCATTCCGCCTTTGAGAGTAGCCTTCATCTTCTTCAATGTCTTCATGATGAACTTGCCTAGGAATATATCCCTTCTCATCAACCACTACATCAATACTGTCAACAATTCTGCCAAGTCTTTTATTGTAGCACTTGTATGCTTTGCTATGTGGAGAATAACCAAGAAGAATGCCCTCATCTGCTCTTGGTTCAAGTTTGCCAAGTTGCTCATCAGTATTCTTAATATAACATTTGCTCCCAAAGATTTTGAAGTGCTTCACGGAGGGAGTTTTACCACTCCAAAGCTCATGAGGTGTTTGAGTGCTGTTTACTCGGACATTTGTTTTGTTAAGAATAATAACAGCAGCATGTGCAGCTTCACCCCAGAAGGTTGCAGGAGTACCTGATTCATCGAGCATAGCACGAGCCATTTGTTGGATAGTTCTGTTCATTCTTTCCACAACCCCATTTTGCTGAGGAGTTCTAGCTGTAGAGAATTCTCTTCTTATCCCATGTTCATCGCAGAAATCGAAAAATTCATTTGAGGTGAACTCCCCACCTCTGTCAGATCTGAGGCACTTAATTTTGTGTCCTGATTCATTTTCAACCAATGCTTTGAAGGATTTGAATTTTTCGAATGCTTCATCTTTGTGCTTCATAAGCCCTAACCAAACAAACCTTGAGAAATCATCAATGAATAACATCAGATATTCTTCTCCTCGAGGTGTCCTTTTCCTAAATGGACCACATACATCTGTATGGACTAGCTCAAGAGGCAAGCTAGCTGATCCTTCCTTCTCTGGAAAGTTAGTTCTGGTTTGCTTTCCAAACTGACAAGATTTGCATATGGTGTTGTCTGGAATTTTGATATCTGGAAGATCGCGAACTGCCTGATATTTGCATGCTTTCCTTATTTGTGAGAAGCTTAGATGTCCCAACCTTCGATGCCATAACCAGTGCTCTTCATCCTTGCTAAGATAGCATTGTTGTTGTCCTTCTTCAAATATGTACAGATTATTTGGAGTTCTTTTGCCTTTGAGAACTGTTTTACCTGTATCAAGATCACGAACAAGACATCCATTCGATCTGAAAATAACCTCGGTTTTTTGATCACACATCTGGCTGACACTTAGTAGATTATGCTTCAATCCATCAACATACAAAACATTTCCAGCCTTGACCTTTTCTTTCAAAGGAGCAATACCTTTTCCTTTTATAGTTGCAGGAGTATCATTTCCAAAAGAAACTTTCTTTCCCTTTTCTAAAGTAGAATAAGATTCAAGTTTTTCTTTATCACCTGTCATATGTTTCGAACATCCACTGTCAATGTACCATAGATTTTCCTGTCCTTCTGCATAAAATGCTATCCCACATCTTTCTGTTTGAGGTTCCTTTATTCTCCATGTTTTGGTGCTTGTGGCTTGTTCCTTTTTCTCCTGAAACCTGCTCCTGCATTCAGAGTCTTCATGACCAAAATTATTGCAAATAGAACATTCAACTTCATTTTCAAGAACCGAAAAGTTGTTATAGGTCCTTTTTGTAATCCCTGTCATACTTCTTTGTTTTTGAGCTTCCCTAGTCATGATTGTTTTATATGCAACACATTGAGCTGCTTTGTGACCAAAGTTATGGCAAGAAAAGCATTGTCCATTGAAGAAGCTTCTGCGGTTATTGAATCTACCAGCCAACTGATTGTGATTTCTATTTTCATTTATTCTTGAACCAAACTGAGAAGATTTTACCTGTGGCTGGTTGTAGCTTTTGTTCACCCTTAAGATGGATTGTCCCTGATAGTTTATGTTTGTAATTCGTCCCTGCTTTACCTGATTATCTTCATTGTTCTTCTGCTCATTTCTTCTTGCTGCATCAAGATAACTTTTTGAGGTGGATGCTTGAGAGGTTTCTCCATTATAGCCCAAACCTGTCTTGTTTAGAGGAGACCGCTGCACATTGATAATCTCATCCAAAGTTTCAGATCCTTTGACAAACTTAAGATTAATAGCTTTTGTTTTCTCAATTTCTTTTCTGAGACCAACAATTTCACCTTCTAGTTTTTCAAGATGTTTTTCCTTTTCATCAATTTGAAATTGCAAAGTATCAATGATCACATTCTTTTCTTCTATGCATCTCTTGAGTCTAGTAATTTAATCATAGAGATTATCCACATCTACAGCATCCTCATAATCATCATCTTCAAATGCCATTAACAGCTTATATTTATTACCTTGTTCATCTTCATCACTGTTTGATAAGCCATCACTATCTTCATGGGTGTAGTAGCTTTTCTTATTTGCACTTTGTTTCTTGTTCCATCTAGCAGGTTCTTTTCCTTTATCCTTATAAGGACATTTTGCAGCATAATGACCTACTCTTCCACAAGCAAAGCATTTGAAAGGTAGCTTACCTCTGAACCTTCCAGAACCCCTTTGAAGATTTCTGACAAAATTTGATTCTTCTTCCTCTTCTTCTGGAACATGGCTTGCTTCATAGTAATCTTCTTTTCCTGATGCCTTAAAAGCAGCTTCCCTTCTGTCTGATGGACCTCCCTTTCTCATTTCATAAGTAGTTAGAATTCCATGTAGCTGAGACATAGTGAGAACACGGAGATTTTCCTTTTCTTCTATTGCAGATACTTTAGATTCAAACTTGGGGGATAATGATCTTAGAATCTTTTGAACTACTATAGTCTCTTTTATTTCTTCACCCAAATTTTTCATACAATTAACAATCTCATCTACCCGAAGAAAATAATTAGCCACACTTTCATCATTATACATCTTGAGAGTCTCATATTGAATCCTGAGAGTTTGAAGTTTAGCTTGTTTTACCTGTTCATCTCCTTCATAGCTAGTGATCATTTTGTCCCATATCTCTTTTGCTGATTTGAAGTGCATGACCTTCATGAATTCTGTTTGGGATATACTTCCTAATAGAGTACTGACTGCTTTTGCATTTGTTTCATACTGCTTTTTCTCAGCTGGATCTGTAGGAGTAGCTGAAGGAAAAGCATAGCCTGTTTCTACAATGTTCCAAACTTCTGTACCAAGAGATTGAAGATATGCAGTAACTCTTACCTTCCAATAATTGAAATTTGTCCCATCAAAAATCGGTGGCTTGATTGATGCTTCTTTCTCGTAGTTGCTCATGATGAATGATCTACCTTCAAGCGATCAAGCTTCTCTGAAGGACCTGCTCTGATACCAATTGTTGGAAGTAATACTGAGAGGGAGGGGTGAATCAGTATTATCAGATCAATCAAACTTTTTCAATGCTCAGAAACATATACGCTACTTCAGTTAAGTGAACCAGCGTGTACACGCTACTGTGACTAAATAAAACAGCGTATAAGAAGAAAACTCATAATTTAGTTAGCTTATTCTTCAGTTAAGTGCATCAGGACATTATTCACCACATTAACAGTAAACAGGTGCAGTATAACAGAACAGATCAAAAGCCACACACATGAACACCAAGATATAAGGTGGAAACCCAATGTGGGTGAAAACCACCTGCTGCAAGTTGTCTCTATCTTTCTTTAATATGAAACTTCAGTTTACAATCTTTTTGTACTGGTGCAGCCTTATACCAGTACGCAGGCTACAACCTGCAGAAGGCTACAACCTTCTCTCGTTCTCCAAACTTCCTTGGAAGGGAGCTCCAACCCCCTTTGCTCTTGTACTAGCCAAGATACTAGTACGTAGGTGCTGACCTACAATCTTCTTTCTTTCAGGTACCACTTTTCATACATTTTCAGACTGGATATTCCTGAAGCACAACATTACAATCTGAAGACCACAATTCATTCACCTTTCATAACAGATCATTGAAGCATAAAGCAACCAAACTTTGAATCACTGAACCACTGAACCCTGTCAATCACCAGTTACCAGAACACAGAGTAGACTACAGAACTCTGCAATAACAGTCAGACCCAACTGTAAACCCAAAATCAAGCTTCAAAAAATATATGCTACTTCAATGAGAAAAACCCGCGTATACACGCTCTTTTACCGAAGCCAACCTGCGTACAGATCTAAAAATAAACTCTCTCAATTTGCAGCTGTACCAGACATCAGTTAGACCCAGAACATAACATTGCGACAGTATGCAGATCTAGAAATACGCATAATCAACCATATCATGATAGTGCATTTCAAACCATTAGATCCCGATCTATACTTAGATCTAGTCTTCCATCAACCGATGTGATCTTTCCTTGGCTTAGATCAAGCAACCCAGAACCTGCATATCAGATCTCTTTCTTTTTCAGATATTCAAGCCTTTTCAAAAGATGATTTTGCCTAATGATCTTCTTCTCCTTATATAGCCTTAGGCCTTGCTCAATACCAAGAGCCAAAACCATAGAAATCCAAAACCATCAACTTCAAAACTAGAGATCTACACGACTGTCGAGGTACTTTGGTCCAAAGACATGGGCACAAGTACCGAGGACTAACTACCATGGACCAAAAGGAAACTTCCCGACATATACGCACTTTTCTGTTCATTCATCTGCGTGTATACGCGACTTATTATATAGCTCTCCTGCGTATACGCGACTTACTATGCATATCACCAGCGTGTATACGCAACTTGGACTTAATTAACCTGCGTATATGAGATTTCTTCTTCATTCTGTAGACTGAACAGAGGTCTGTCATCAAAGAGAGTTGCCATCAAGGACAACACCTGTATCATAGCGCCATACCTGAGCCAAAATGCCAACAAAATTATGGTGGAAAGTATTTGATGGTAAATATGTTATGATTTTCATACAAACTGAAGAATAAAAAATCACTACACAAACATCTAAAAATCATGCATGAATATTGCAACAATATCAGTAAATTATGGCATAAAATATGTAAGGAAATTATCTACATGGAATTATATTGTGCAAAGACTACAACAAGACCTTCAAGTTATGATCCAATTGAATGTTTGAAAAATAGATTTTTTTTAAATAATATTCAAAATAAATATTTATTTTTCAAGTTAAACATTCTAACTTGCATCAGTCAATGCTACTTTGATAGGGACTAATAATGATTCCATAATCATATTTAAATTTAATTATAAGCACATAAAAATTTAATACTTACAATAAAATTACAATATAACAGGATTCTTAGTCATGTATATTCACCTCCACTTTACCATGGATATTATTAACTTGTAAATAGGATTTGTTACCATGAGCCAATACCATGGCTTATTAATACCACATGCCCAAAAATCATAACTCATTCACAATTGAAAATAAAAATGTAAAATATATTAGACCTTACATATATCATTGATTACACAGAATGACAATTCTCGATCATATGGAGAGGAAGAGAGAGAGGGGGGGAGAGAGGGAGTGATTTGATGTAGAATATTAAATTGATGTGCTAAGATCCTCCTCAGATTATAAACAAAAGTCTTTCATTGTGCTTAAGGATTCATGAATTTTTGTAAGTGAAAAATGAGTTTTATGTTAATTTTATGAGAAATTAAACATAGATAAGAGACTGAACGTCAACATAAACATGTATAGAACATCATCAAAAACACATTACAACAGGAACATGATAAAGGAGTTCACCCCTCCTGGGCTACGTCTCCTTGGTCCAGCTTCCAATGGCTTAGGTCTCTCTGTTATGCTCAAAAGTGTAAAAATATGTGTTTACAGTGCTCAAATGCTTCTCAAACCTACTCCAATGAGTCCAAAATATCAAAAAATGGCTATCTAGCCTCTTTCTGCCTCCAATTTGGTCAAAAACTAAAGAAGTTATGACCTCTCCTAGTTTCCCAATATTAGCTTCACAAATTGCACCATTTCTGGCATGATCCTACAGTTTCGCTCCAAAAAGTGCTAACTAGCGGAAAATTTCACTGTGTGGTGACCATAAACTATCGACAACGATAGCTCCATCGCAAATCGCAATCGGCAAGAACCGGTGAGTCTTATGGTTTGTGAACGCGGTGTGGGAGATATGTGTTTGCGATAAACGACGAACCCAATGGAACTATCAACTGAAACCCATAATATTATCGCATACAGGATCCATTGCAAATCGCAATCAACGGAGTCAAGGGGTAACATATATATGGGACTCTGCATTGTGTGATCTAATATTGTGATTATCGCATCACAAACCAGTACGCTGGGCGCCGATTTTTGTAGTACTTCCCTTCTGTGATGTGCAATTACGATTATCGCATCGCACCCTGGCTTGTTCTCAGGCCAATTCTTTAATGTTGACCCGCCTGCGATATGCGATTTGCAAAATGCGGGGCCAATGGTGGCCTGCCACTTGGCGCTTCCCCATTCCCTAAAGATTCCTGCCACGTCATCTTCTCCTGCTATCTGTCCAAGTCAAACCTGAACTTTGACTTGCTCTAACTTCTTCACATGAACTCAAATTCGAGTGTCATTCACTTCGTTGGATTCAGGATGATGAGCACTTCGATCTAAAGCTAAGTTTATCGAGATTCTGCCACTTTGAGTTTTAAACCTAATTTTGAGCACCTAATCTCTCCTCCCCACTGAAAGCCTTTTGGACCCCAAAAGATCACTTTCAATTGTCCAGTAGGTGAGGGTATAGTTCCCTCACCTTTCCAACCTCTATCCATTTGGATTTTAAAGGATTTGTACCCTTGAGCCCCACTCAAAGATAATCAACACTTCCCCTTTTTGATGTCCTTGTTCTTTTGTCAAGTATAGTGTCTTGTTGAAGCTCATCAAGGAATTCTGGAGAAAAGTCTTCAATAGATGGAATTTGAATATTCTCTCCTTGATCTTCAATCAAAGGAGGCTCATACAACCTTAAATTCTCAACATTAACAACAACATAAATTTGCATATATGAAGGCAAATCCAACCTGAAGGCATTGTTACCAATCTTTTCCAAAATTCTGAATGGACCATATCTAATTGGTTTTATATTTTTACCTTCTCCTTGGAGCCTCTCTTTGTTAATGTGAAGCCAAACTTCATCACCAACTTGGAACTTGTGATCTTGACGATGCTTGTCATGCCTTGCTTTGTACTTGCCTTGGCTTTTCTCAAGTTGTTCTTGAACCTTTTGGTGTACTAATTGGATTTGTTCAATGAACTTTCTTGCTTTGTCTATGTCACTATGACCTTCAATAGCAACATCTTTGCCAAAAATAAAATCCAAAGGAGATTTAGGCAAGTATCCCAAGCATGCCTCAAATGGTGAAGTTTGAGTTGAAGAGTGCTTGGCTCAGTTGTAAGCATGCTGAATATAGTGCAAATGTTCATCCCACAACTTAGGATGCTTGCTGCAATACCCACAAAGAAGATGTATCACTATTTTGTTCACCACTTCTATTTGACCATTTGTTTGTGGATGAAAAGTTGTACTCTTTTTCAATTTGGTGTCCATGAATCCCCACAAGCTTGACCAAAAATTCCCAACAAAGCGAGAATCTCGATCACTAACAATGGATGTGGGCAATCCAAAATGCACCCAAACATTCTAAAAGAATAATTGAGCATTTTGTTCAACTGTAACTTGCTTTTTACATGGCATAAAAATACACATTTTTCTGAACCTATCCACAACTACATACAAATAATCATGACCTCTTTTTGACAATGGAATACCTCCTACAAAATCCATAGAAACACTCTCCCACGGTCATGAAGGAACCGGAAGTGGTGTGTACAATCCTAACTTCCTATTGTTGGGCTTCTTGATTGCACATAATGAACATCCTTTAATAAAATGAGACACACTTTCAAGCATACAAGGCTAATAACAATACATCTGTAGATGTGCCATCGTCTTACTTACACCGAAATGACCAGCAATAAGAGAAGTATGTGACTCTCTTATGATGTTAACTCTTTCTCTCTGTGGAATACAAATATTTCCAAGATGGTACAACAAGTTATCATGCAAATGATAATCCAATTCCTTTATTTGATTACCTTTGATTAGCTTGCATACAAATTTTGAAAGTCATTATCTAATGCATATTTCTCAATATAACTTTCATGTAAAACAGAATTATGCTTGAGTAAAGTAGTTGCACTAACAATATGCCTAGAAAGCATATCAACAACTTTATTGTAGATACCTTTCTTATACCTGATTACCAAGTGGAATTGTTGAAGAAAACCCATCCATCGGAAGTACCTTGATTGCTACAACTTTGATTGTGATTGTAAGTATTGCAATGGTTGATGGTCAGTGTGAATGACTGTTTCCTTACCCATCAAGTGGTGTTTCCATTTTTTCACACTTTTCACCAATGCATACAATTCCTTGTCATATGTACGATAGTTAATAACTACACCATTAAAAGTTTCTGAATGAAAACAAATAGGCTTACCACGTTGCATGAGGACTGCACCCATGGCGTAGTCGCTAACATCAATCTGAATCTCAAATGACTGTCTCAAGTCTGGAAGTGAAAGTACTAGAGTTGTATTGATATTTTCCTTCAATGCATCAAAGGCCTTTTTTTGTTTGCCTCCCCACTGAAAAACCTTTATCACACTTGTCAACGCATGCAAAGGAGCGGCTATAAGAGAAAAATTAGCAATGAATTTCCTTGAATATTGGACTGCTCCCAAAAAAATTCTTACCTCGGTAACTGTCTTAGGCCTAAGCCAATTCACAATGACATCAACCTTGGAGGGATCTATTTTCAACTCACCTCCTCCAACAATATGACCCAAGTAAACTAAAGAAGTTTTTCCAAACTCGCACTTTGACATCTTAAGATACAACTGTTCTTTTTTCAAGACATCAAGTAATTTTCTTACATGCATGACATGTTCATCACAAGATTTACTGAAAATTAAGATTTCATCTAAGTAGACTATAAAAAACTCATCAAGAAATGGCCTCAACACATCATTCATCACACGCATGAATGTAGTAGGAGCATTACCTAAACCAAAAGGCATAACTAACCATTCAAACAATCCTTGTTTTGTTTTGAATGTTGTTTTCCAAATGTCTCCTTCAGCTATTCTAATTTGATGGTGGCCACTTCTTAAGTCCAACTTAGTAAAATACTTTGCATCTTTCAATTGATAAAGTAAATCATCTATTTTAGGCAATCGGTAACAGTTCTTTACCGTAATTTTGTTCAATGCACGAAAGTCCACACACATGTGCCATGTTCCAATCTTCTTTGGCAACAAGATAATAGGTGAACCACATGGCAAGGAAGATGGTCTGATTATCCCTTTATTCAATAACTCTTGAATTTGCTTCTTAATTTATGCGCTTTCCATTGCTGACATCCTGTACATGCCAATGTTAGGAAGAGGACAATATTGTTGCAACTATATCTCATGTTGGATTCCTCTCTTGGGAGGTAATCCCTTTGGTTCCTGAAACATCTCATCATATTGGTTAACTACGTCAACCAATTCAGATTTCAAATTTGAATCACAACCTTTAAAAGCTTCATTATCAACATCATTATTGGGTTTGATCATTAGAAGCACAAAATTCTTGCTTGAATTCACTAGTATTTTCATCTGCCCTGCATTAACAAGCGAAAGATTTATTTTCTTGCTATGAGCTCTCACAATATATTCTACTCCATCTTTGAATAAATGATATTTGTTTTCATATCTATGGAAGATAGATTTTATGTCATAAAGGTACGGGCTGCCCAAAACTATTCCACAGATATCTAAGGCACAACATCAATCTCTACTTCATCTATGAAATTTGCAGTACTGGCGAATTTCAGTTTACACTTTCTAGTAACCTACAATTGCGCATTGTCACACACCCATCCAAGTGGATATGGTTTATGATGTGGAACGGTTTCCAAGTTTAAACTTTTGACAATGTTGTGCCGTAGTCGCATGGAGGACACCTTATGCATGTTGTTGGAGGCTTTTGGACGCACTCACTATGTTGCATGCATGCAGCTAAAGGAATAAGCTAAGTCATGGAGTCACCTGGGCTTAGGGATAAGGTTACCAATGGTTCTGAGTGATAACGTGTATATGAGGATGTGCAGACAAGTTTGGACAAGTGGGCCCCACTTCCATAACTAAAACTTGGATGTTCAATCATTCAAAGTAACTATTGTCTCATGTTTACCGTGGTGAGCTTGTGAAAAGCGGATAAATGTGGGGTGGGGTGTTACAAGTGGCGGGGGGAGAAGAAAGATATAGAGGGATGGAGGGAGGGAGAGAGATAGATATATGTGGAGAGCGTGTGTGTGCATGTGTGTGTTTTGGGGGGTGAGATAGACAGACAAAGAAGGAGAGATAGAGGGACATATAAATATAAATGAAAATGGTAGAGAGAGTGAAGAAGACAGAGACAGAGAGATGGAGGGAGAGGAAAAGAGAGGCAGAGAGACGAGGGAGGGGAGGACAAACACAAAGATGGATGTGAGAGAAAGAGGGAAGAAGAAAGAGACATATAGAGAAAAAAACATGTATTATATAGCATTATATAATATTGAACATTATTAACCATAGAGAAAGAGGAAGTAAGGTTTTTACAAAAGGTAAAAGAAGTTGGATTTAAAAGCCCATGAATATTCTAGTTTTTCACTGAAATAAATGCATTGATTTCAATGTAGATGTTGATTCCTGATCCTATTTTATTGATTACACTAGATGCATTGATTTTAGTGTCATTGTTGGTATCTAATTATATTTGGTTACTTGCACTTGATGCATTGATTTTAGTGTAAATGTTGATTTCTAATCCTATTTGATTTTTTGCACTAGATGCGTTGATTTCGTTGTAGATGTTTATTTCTAATCCTATTTGATTTCTTGTGCTAGATGTATTGATTTTAGTTTATATTTTGATTTCTAATCCTAGTTGATTGCTTGATCTAGATGCATTTATTTCAGTAGAGATGTTAATTTCTGATTTGATGTAACTAGATGTATGATTTACATTAATTTCAAAGTAATTATACTAACATTGTGCATTGATTTCAATGTAAGCACAAAAAAATATTGATGACATGCATTGATTTAAATGTAAGCATAAAAAAATATTGATGACATGCATCGATTTCTATGTTACAGTAATTCAACTATAAATAAAATACTTGAATTTGCATCTTAAATAAAATGTTCACTTAAATAAAATGTTCGCTTACTTAAAATGTTTGCTTCTTACTGTAAATTATTTGTAATTACCTACATTCATATTATTCCCATTTTCAATCATTCAACATTGTTAGTCACTTTGCATTCAAATGAGGTAATATAAAACAACTACTATTGAAACTTACTTGGGGTTTAACACTCTGTAAACTATTTGTAATTAACCTACATTCATATTATTCCCATTTTCAATCATTCAACATTGTTGGTCACTTTGCATTCAAATGAGGTAATATTTAAGACCCACGCTCTGTGATGATCACGAACCCGTTGGGATAATAGAATTCAGTTTATAACATATCACATTCGGATCCTCCCTGCAAATCGAAATTGGTGGAGTCCATAGGCAACATGTATATCCGCGTGGTACTTGTGCAATATGCGATCATGGTGTAGAGCCTCTAACTTGCACTTGATTATCCATCATTACCTACAGCTTTTCCTCACTTATCCCTCTCTTTTGCTCTATTTTCCGCATAAACTTACCCAGATCATTACATTTGATGTCTTTAAGCATAATTGGTTAACTTTGCTTATGTTTTACTGTTGGTTTAGATTTTTGACATATAAACAGAGTTTCCGCAGCTGTTCAGCAATTCCGCAGCTGTTCAGAGATTCCACAGCCTTTTTGTTGTTTGATATGCTCCACGTGTCTTCTCAAGGAACGAGCCACATGGGCATGTTGGGTTGGATGTACACATGGATCGTATGCTATTGGTTGAGCCAAACCAGTCACGTATGCCCTTGGTCAACGCAGGTGTTCCCTCGGTCAAACGGTCAAGTTCTAAACGGTGGCATGGGAGCCGTGAGCAGTTGGGACACGGAACTATAGCTGGCACCTCCTCCACGCCACGAAGACAGCTAAAGACAGGATCCAAACATAGATTTGTCTCCCATGATGACCCTTTCCCTCAAAAGTGCACGGAGTTGCCTGCGTGTTGCTGCACAAGTTAATTAGTTAAGACTGCGTGTTGCTGCGTAGTTAATAAGTTAGGCTGTAGTTGCTTAATTCACGTAGAGGGTAGTTTGCCTCTGCGCTTATAAATAAGGCGTGTGTCAACGCTTATAGATTAGCTTTTTGAATATTGTAATTGCTGCGCTGATTCTGTTATAAAAACTCTGTTTTAGAAGGTTGTTCCTACAGTACTTTTCACTGTATTTTGGCATGCTGGTTTTATAAAAAGAAGACTGTTCTGTTCCCCTTTTCGTAGCTGATCTTTTAAGTTGGTTGCGTGGATGGAGGGCCCCCATCTATGACAGCCCGTGTACATAGTGTTTGATTTCATTTTCCTGCTTTCAGCAATTTCTATTTCTTTCATCATGTATAATAGTGTACCATTTGATCTCATGTCATTTTATTTCCAGCATTCATTTTAAACTGATCAGTATTGTTTTTGCAAGTTTTTAACCCAGGATTGTTTTGTCTTTGTGTATTTGCTTTATATCTGATGGTATTTTCAGTTGACATATTCAAAGTTGTTGCCTTTACTCTATTTTCATAGCTGATTTCTAGTTTAGTTTCTCAAAGTTGTATGTTAACATATTGATGGTCTCTTTATCATAAGTTGTTCATCTTTTAGAGATCGGAATACTAATAAATTACAGCTGGCTTTGAGTACTTTTTAGACTAATCTTTAACTACTTCCTAATCGTGCTTCACATAATTCCATATGCTGAAAGCAGAGAGTTAGGAAGAGCTGAACATTATAACTAGTCTTTAAAGTAGATTTTTCTCATTTTTTTATCACTTTTTAAACTCATCTCTAACTACTTCCTAATCGTGTTTTACATAGTACCATATGTTGGAAGCAGAGAGTTAGGAAGAGATAAACATTATCATTGGTTTTTAAAGTGGTTTTCTTACCTTTTTATTTGCAGCAGCATGAATAGTGTCTAGTGCCATTAGAAAGTGGTTCTTTGCTTTCAGTTTCATTTCAAGTTATTTCTTTCAAGCTTTTTTCTTTGCAAGTTTAGAAGGTAGTTAGAAACCACCAGTAATACATACTCACTCATTTAGAAATCACCTTACACACACTATCACTCATCTGTTTATAAAATCATCACTCCATCTTAGGAAGTTAAACTTAACCACAACAACACCCCCAAACGACAAAAAGATCTAAGAGGTTGCTTAAGTACATATAGTACACCTTCACTTCATCAGCTTACGAGCTCCTAGTTGACAATTTATGATAGCAATTTAGACAATACTAAATTGACTAAACATTTTGGCGCCGTTGCCGGGGAAGTGAAATTAAGTAGCCATATTCTTAGAGAAAAAAAAAAACATAAAAATTTCAAGGAAAGAAGTTGATAACCTATCAAAGTATGCTCTCCTCTTGCACTTCAAGGTGATCTGGAGGATCAGAAAAGAGAAAGTTATTGATTCGGTACTTTCTTGAGTATGCTCTCTTCTTGCACCTAGAGTGAACTGGAAGATCAGAAAAAGAACTATTAACTTGACTTGAAGAAAAATAATAAAAAAATGACATGCATAGAGCTAGAGATTCTAGGGGAAGGTTTTTAGCTAGAGCTCGAAGTTCAATTTTTACAAGTCCATCTGCTTCAAGGGATAGAAAAGAGACACCTCCCTTATCTCCAACCGACACTCCTAGTCCTAGAATTCCTGGAATTCAAGAGCCAAGAGTTGACTCTCCTACACCTTCTATTGAATATGAACCAGGAAGAGACTCTTCTCTTTCTCCTACAGAAAGACCAATTGTAATTGAGGAAGTGGAATCATCTGAAGAAGAAGGAGAAATCTCTTCTCATTCACCTTTTGTAGAGGAACCAGAAGATTTTGAAATCCCTAGGAGAACCATCATGGCAGAGGAAGAAGGAGGTGGTAGAGGTAGAGGTAGAGGTAGAGGAGGAGGAGGAAACAACAACAATAATGGAGGAGGTAGAGGTCCCCTTGGAGGAGGAAATAGAGATGGGGATAATTCATTTGGGTTTCCCATTGTTAATGAGGATTCCCGAGCCACTATGAAAAACATATCACCATCTGTCCTCCCAAATTTCCATGGGTTAAGGACTGAGGACCCTGAAACATTTTTATTTTAGTTTGAAGTGGTGTGTCGAACTTATGACTACCTGGATGACTCTCAGAAACTCAAATTGTTCCCTTCAACACTGAAGGATCAAGCCTTGAAATGGTTCATGGGGTTACTCACTCAATCCATTAGGTCTTGGGATGAAATGAAACAGACATTTTTGGATAGGTATTTGGACTATTGTATGCCTACTAATCACAAGGACGAGGTTTTTAAAATGATACAAAGAGAAGATGAGAGCTTAGAAGATTTACTTGAAAGATTTCAATATAACTTGAAAAGAGCAAAAATGAGTAGCTTGGATGAAGAGACCTTAAAAGCCCTCTTATTAAAAGCCATTAGGGATGAATGGATAGATATCTTAAACATGATGGGGAAAGGGGATATTTCTCAACTTTCACTCAATGATATAGCAGAACTTTGTATCCATCTCTCAAGAGGCAAATCAAAAACTCAAAAAGGGCTTAGAGATCCTTCTCTCCTTAGAGCAAATAAATCTGCAACAGGATCAGTAAGTAGGGCTGAAATCGGCAATATGCTTGATGAATTCAAAATTGACATCTTAGGGAGTCTTAGTGAACAACTAGATACCCTTAAGATTCACAATAAACAAAAAGCAGAAGCTGAGGCTTTGGCCATTTTTTGCCCGAAATGTAGAAAGAAACATGCTTTAAGGGAATGTCCCTTGGACACACACGTTGTAGAAACATGTCTAATTTGCTCAGAAACTCATGAGACTAAGGATTGTCCTTCAATACCTGGCCTCAAAGCAGTCTTTCAAGAGGATCCAAATACACTTGAATCTCTCTGTTTTATTGCAAGGAGACCTTGGCAAGGGCAACAGAATCAAGGGTTTAACAACTCTATGAATTCTCAATCCCAACCAAATTGGAATCCTTGGCAACAACCTTGGCCTCAACCTCAAAATGCTTTTCAAGCATGGATGCAAAGCATGCAAAATCCTTATGGGAGATTTGCTCAATTCTATCAATATCCTCCATCATTTCAGAATCAGCAGGCTCCACAACTTCCAAATCAAGGTCAACAACTATCATTGCCATACCCTCAACAACAACAACCTCCTCCACAAAATCAAAATTCTCAACTCTCGCTTCAATCCCAGCAGAAATCAAATCAACTTCCCTCTCAGCCATTACCAAATCCAAATAATAGGAACCCTCAAAATGCTTACATGATGGAAGGTCAACCATTCCCTACCTATATGGTTGTTCCTCTCAATGAAGTACAACTCAGATCAGGTAGAATCTTAGATCAACCTTCTACAAGTGTTCAACAACCAAGCATTTCTGAGGAAGAATCTCTCAAAGTCAATAAGGGTTCTGAAGTATCACTTCAAAACCAAAATATCCAAAAAGAAAAAGAAAAAGAATCAACCTCTACAACTCCCATAGTTGAGCAACCTACACCTTTAGCTACACCTCCTTTTCCTGAAAGATTACAAATTGACAAAGGAGTGGAAAAGCAAATATGGGTGCCTGACTATAGTTTTCTAGATGAATTGAAGAATGTCTGTATCAAGATCCCCTTGTTACAAGCCATTAAGGAAATTCCCATTCTAGCGAAGACAATAAAGGAGTTGAGTTTGAAGAAAACAGGAAAGAGAACCAGAGATACCAAAAGGATACAACTAGTTGGAAAAATTGCAGACATTATGATGGGTAAGATTACCATGCAAAAGTATGTGGATCCCGGTAGCCCTATTGTCAAGACTCATATTAATGGGGTTGAAATCCCAAATACTTTGATTGATTTAGGAGCCGCTATCAACATCATGAGTAGACAGACCATGGATCAGTTAAAGCTTCCTAACCTTCTCTTTACACCTACTTTACTGCAACTTGCAGATAGATCAATCATTAAACCTGATGGTGTATTGGAAGACATTCCAGTCTCCCTAGACTCTTGGGAATATCCAGTTGATTTTACGATTTTAACTCCCAAGAACAATCTAGGAGGACATCCTCTTATCTTAGGAAGACCTTGGTTAGCAACAGCTGATGCTTTTATCAGTTGTAGGTCTGGGGACATGTATATATCAGATGGTAATTCCACCAAGAAATTCAACTTGTATCCTCCAGCAAAGGCAATAACAGAAATAGGAGAAGATGAGTGGGTTGATGATGAGGATACTATTCAACCTGTTCTAACCATCTCTGAGATCAGTGAGGATAGTCAAATTCTAAATACATTAGAAAATTTTGAAATACCTTTAGAATATGACTCTACACAGTTTCAGTTAGATGCAGACATTGAATATCTCTCCTCTAGACAGATGTCTCTCTTCTCAATGGAAGAGTTTGGTAGTTCTACAGTTGAAATCCTTCCAGGAAAAACATTGAACATTAACAAAAACTTGGAAAGACCACAACAAGAAGAATTAACTAAACTTTTGCAAAAACATTCCACTGCATTTGCATGGGAATACACTGACATGAAAGGAATCGATCCTAAGACTTGTATTCATCACATCTATATTGAAGAAAACAGCAGACCTATTAGGCAACCACAAAGAAGGATGAATCCAAACCTTAGGGAAATCGTGAAAGAAGAACTCCAGAAATTGCTCAAGGTAAACTTCATTTACCCCATTTCAGATAGCCAATGGGTTTCTCCCTTGGTTATAGTGCCCAAAAAGAATGGTAAATGGAGAGTTTGCATTGATTATCGAGAATTGAACAAGGCAACCTTAAAGGATCATTTCCCTCTACCTTTTATTGATCAGGTACTAGACACTTTAGCAGGTAAAAAGTATTTCTCATTCCTGGATGGTTTTAGTGGGTATAATCAAATTCAGGTAGCACCTGAAGATCAAGACAAAACCACATTTACTTGTCCTTGGGGAACTTTTTCCTACCGAGTACTCCCTTTTGGATTGTGCAATGCACCCGCTACATTTCAAAGGGCTGTACTAGGAATCTTTTCAGATCTGATTCATGATTGTGTAGAGGTATACATGGACGATTTCACAGTTTATGGTAATACATTTGAAGAAGCTTTGGAAAATTTGGAAAAAGTACTGATAAGATGTAAGGAAACAAATCTTTCTTTAAGTCATGAAAAGTGTTTTATGATGTTTACTGAAGGGATTGTTTTAGGACATCATATTTCAGGAGATGGGATTAAGGTTGATAGATCCAAAGTTGAAGTCATCTCTAAGTTACCTGTTCCAAATTGCCAAAAAGATGTTAGAAGTTTTCTTGGGTTTACTGGATATTACAGAAGATTTATTGAAAACTTCACTAAGATAGCATCTCCTCTTTTCAAATTGCTTACCAAAGACTGTGAGTTCAAATGGGATCCTGAGTGTCAATCTGCCTTTGAAGCTTTAAAGACTAGAATATCTGAAGCACCCATCTTAAGGGGGCCAAATTGGAAACTCCCTTTCCACATTTCTACTGATGCTTCAGATACAGCTCTAGGAGTTGTTTTGGGACAAAAGGATTTGATCCCTTATGCCATTTATTACACCAGTAAAAATTTGACTCCCACTGAGTTAAATTATACTGTTACAGAAAAAGAGTTCTTAGATGTGGTACATGCGATCAATAAGTTTAGACACTACATAACCGGCTATGAAACCTTTGTCCATACTGATCACTCTGCCATAAGATATTTAATGAACAAACCTGTTACTAATGGTAGAGTTACAAGATGGCTTTTACTCTTACAAGAATTCAACATTACTGTGTTAGATAGACCTGGAAAACAAAACACAGTAGCTGATTTCTTGTCTAGAATCCAAAACACTAATGAAGATTCTCCAGTAGAAGATAAGTTTCCAGATGAATACTTGTTTGCAGTAACTACCAAGACTCCTTGGTATGCAGATATGGCTAATTATCTAGTTACAGGGAAGCTACCTCTACACTTATTTCCTAATGAGAAAAGGAAAATCATTCAGGAGAGTTCACATTATTCTTGGATTTCTAATGAATTGTTCAAAACAGGGCCAGATTGTATAATCAGAAGGTGTGTTCGGGAAGATGAAATGCCTGACATCCTTAAGGCATGTCATGATGAACCATGCGGCGGACACTTTGCTGACAAGAGGACAGCCTATAAAATCCTTTCTCTAGGATATTATTGGCCTTCTCTCTTTAAAGATGCAAAGCAGTATGTCAGAAGGTGTGACAGCTGCCAAAGAGTTGGGAGACCAACTCCTTCAAATGAAATGCCACTACAGCCTCAGGTATGCATCGAACCCTTTGAGAAATGGGCTCTAGATTTCGTTGGACCAATTAATCCACCATCAAAGCAAAAGAAGTATATACTGGTTTGTACTGATTATGTTACTAAGTGGGTAGAAGCCAAGGCATTGCCTTCTGCCACTGAAAATTCAGTTGTTCAATTTCTTTTTGAGGATATTTTCACTTGTTTTGGTGTCCCAAGGGAAATTGTAACAGATCAGGGAAGCCAATTTACATCTGAATTGATGGAGAAGCTGATGGAGGAATATAAGATCAAGCATAGAACATCTACTCCATACCATCCGCAATCAAATGGCCAAGTGGAATCTACCAATAAAGTTCTTGAAGGCATTATCACCAAGACTGTTCATCTTCATAGAAGAGATTGGGCGTAAAGGCTTCCTGAAGCCTTATGGGCCTATAGAACTACATGGAGGAACACAACAGGACATTCTCCCTATGAACTTGTTTATGGGAAGGAAGTCTTGTTCCCCATTGAGTTCCAAATCAAGACCTTCAAGATGGCAGTCCAATTGGGGATGAGCCTCACTGAAGCCCAAAAACACAGAATGGACCAGCTAAATGAGCTAGATGAAATAAGACAAGATGCAATTCTAAGGACCGATCTAGTTCAGCACCAAAGATCTAAATGGCATGATCGTCATATCAAAGAAAGAAAGTTTCAGAAAGGAGATTGGGCTCTATTGTTTGATTCAAAGTTTAAGGACTTCAAAGGAAAATTTCAAACTCATTGGCTTGGGCCATATGAGATTGATGAAGTCTTTAAAAATGGAGCAGTTCTAGTGAAGACCATTGATGAGCTTCAAACACCTCTTATTGTGAATGGCCATAGATTGAAAGTCTACCAGAGGCCACTCTCAAAAGAGGAATTTGTCAAGTTGTTTAAAGAAGATTCTGCAATCAGGTTGGTGGAGAAGGATTCTTCTCCTCCATCAGCCTAATCTTTGGTTTTTGAAGAAAAAAAAAAAGAATAAATGTATAAGCCTGAAAACCAATCTCTGATTGGCAGTCTTATACAGAAAACCTGAGGTGAAAATCAGGGTCACCTGACACCTCATGTTTTCGAAAAAAAAAAATCTCTCTCTCTTCCATCTCATTTCGCCATTTCATCCATTTCATTCACCATCTTATTCATTCAACCACTCTCACTCCACCTCATTTCTTTCCATTCATCCATCCATTACGTTCCATTCCACCAATAAAGTCATTGTCAGATTTATTTTTACACAGCTAAAGTTGTTTTGTGCAGTCAGAAGGGTATTTCTGCAGTTTCTGCAGCTGAGGAGCAATTCCGCAGCCAATATCCCAATTCCGCAGCCAATACACTTTCTGCACCTGCATATATATAAAAAAACACAGTCTGTTTAAAGAAGGAATCTGCAGTCCAAAGGTCATCAGCAAAAATTGAAAGGTCATGTAGCAGCAACAAACAATGAAAGGTTAATGTCAGATAAGCAAAAGGAATCAAAACGCGGACACCTAAGGTATGATCTAATTTCTAAACCTATGGTTATAACATTTTGCATAGTTTACGGGTTGTGTTTTTTGCCATTCAATGTAATGATTGCCAATCCTCTCCATTACTCGACCAAAATCCCCGTATCTCTCAGCCTTAACAGCCACCATTCATCACGATTTAAAAGCCCACACACGGTTGCGTTTCCATTTAAATTTTCGTACCTAAGTGACGTAGACAATTGTACTACGACTCTCTGCGTTATGATTCCGCAGCCAAATGTACACTCATGACCGAAGTCTAAGGACTTAACCGTTTCTTCCCATCATTCATAACCCTCCTATGCATGTATTATCTCATTCACGCAGTTGTTTCACTTCCACATTTTCCTTGCTTTCCACTGCTCTGCCTTATTCACCACTCTGTCATCGTAACCATACTCTGTTTCGTTTCTCTCCTCTGCTAAACTTTGACCACTGTTGTGAATGTATTACGGCTGTTGTGTTGAAGCCGTAAGTCTACTGTGTGGAAACCACTGTTGAAGCCGTAAAGCTGTTGAGTTAAAGCCACTGTTGAAACCGTATAACCCTTCCTTAAGAGTATTAAAACAGAGCCAGAGAATCGATGGGTAAACCTCTGAGGGTAGAGCCAGAGGGCTCCAAATTTCTGGAAGGATATCCCCAAGTCAAAGGCCCTTTGCAAAAGGCAAATTGGCTCCAGTGCATTCAAAAATTCAAGGGTTATCATAGAGAGGTCACAAAGACTTTTGCACGTTCTTTCAAAGAGAAAGACAACCAAGTGGAGATAGGAGATCTGAAATTCACAGTCACCGAGAGCAGTTTGGCACAGGCCACTTCACTACCACAAACTGGAGAGAGATGGTTCAAAAACCGATCAGTACAAGACCAGCAATGGAAGCAAATTCTGAAGAATCCAGGTATGGACACTAGCATCTTTACAAAAGGAATCCCTGTTAATCTTGTCAAAGAAGAATGGACAGCTCTGCTTCTACTAGTACAAAAATTCTTTACATGTGAGGGAAGGTTTGGAGTTCTATATGTTTATCATGCCAAAATTATGATGCATTTCTTAGGAGAGCATGACATTAACCTTCCATACTTTTTACTCTCAAGCCTTAGAAAAATGTGCTCAATAGTCCAAAGAAACCCAAGAAACATTGAGCCACATCTATACCATCATGGGCTTGTCAAAATACTAGTTGAAGAATAGTTAAAGGCCAAAAGGGATACCTGGGAAAGATTTCTTGTGAGAAACCACTTCGAAGAGGTAGGAGAAGCCTCTGTGCCTAGAAAGAGTAGAAGAAAAAGAGAAGAGGTTACCCCAGAAACTGCTGTCCAAGAAGAAACTGTCCAAGACCTTGTTGAAGAAGAAAATGTTGCCCATCATTCTGAACATGAAATTGACCCTGAACCTGCTGTAGACATTGATCAAACAGCCCAAGGAATCATTACAGAAACCCTGCAAGAAATTGTACAAGAAGCTGCTCAAAAGAAAAAGGAGAGTAGGAAGAAACAAAAGAAAGATAAAGGAAAAGCCATAGCCCAAGAATCCTACCTTACTCTTGAGAATTCCAGTGAAGAGGACACTCAGCCATTGGCACATAGGTTGGCCCAACTTCATGAGGCTTCCCTTTCCAAGAATATGCAAAAACAAAAACAGAAGCAACAAAAAGAAAAACAGAGCATCACCACCGTGAGGAGCAGCAGGTTACAAAGCAAAATGGGGGCCACAAAGAACAAAGAGTCATTCTTTATTGACTTGAGCACACCTAAAAAGGTTGCTACAAGACTTGACTTTGAGAAAAGCTCTCCACATGTTGAGCAGGTTGAGACTAGCCCTCCACGTGAGGAAAGTCCTTTTGAACATGAGCCTGAATTTGAACATGAACCTGAATTTGAGCATGAGCCTAGTCCAAAGAGGTCACCAGAGATTGACCCAGACCAGCAGAGAGTATATAACTACTTGGAAACATTAGAACAAGCTGTTGCTGGTCCAAGCACTGTTGTGGGGTGGGGTGTTACAAGTGGGGGGGGGAAGAAAGATATAGAGGGATGGAGGGAGGGAGAGAGATAGATATATGTGGAGAGCGTGTGTGTGCATGTGTGTGTTTTGGGGGGTGAGATAGACAGACAAAGAAGGAGAGATAGAGGGACATATAAATATAAATGAAAATGGTAGAGAGAGTGAAGAAGACAGAGACAGAGAGATGGAGGGAGAGGAAAAGAGAGGCAGAGAGACGAGGGAGGGGAGGACAAACACAAAGATGGATGTGAGAGAAAGAGGGAAGAAGAAAGAGACATATAGAGAAAAAAACATGTATTATATAGCATTATATAATATTGAACATTATTAACCATAGAGAAAGAGGAAGTAAGGTTTTTACAAAAGGTAAAAGAAGTTGGATTTAAAAGCCCATGAATATTCTAGTTTTTCACTGAAATAAATGCATTGATTTCAATGTAGATGTTGATTCCTGATCCTATTTTATTGATTACACTAGATGCATTGATTTTAGTGTCATTGTTGGTATCTAATTATATTTGGTTACTTGCACTTGATGCATTGATTTTAGTGTAAATGTTGATTTCTAATCCTATTTGATTTTTTGCACTAGATGCGTTGATTTCGTTGTAGATGTTTATTTCTAATCCTATTTGATTTCTTGTGCTAGATGTATTGATTTTAGTTTATATTTTGATTTCTAATCCTAGTTGATTGCTTGATCTAGATGCATTTATTTCAATAGAGATGTTAATTTCTGATTTGATGTAACTAGATGTATGATTTACATTAATTTCAAAGTAATTATACTAACATTGTGCATTGATTTCAATGTAAGCACAAAAAAATATTGATGACATGCATTGATTTAAATGTAAGTATAAAAAAATATTGATGACATGCATCGATTTCTATGTTACAGTAATTCAACTATAAATAAAATACTTGAATTTGCATCTTAAATAAAATGTTCACTTACTTAAAATGTTTGCTTCTTACTGTAAATTATTTGTAATTACCTACATTCATATTATTCCCATTTTCAATCATTCAACATTGTTAGTCACTTTGCATTCAAATGAGGTAATATAAAACAACTACTATTGAAACTTACTTGGGGTTTAACACTCTGTAAACTATTTGTAATTAACCTACATTCATATTATTCCCATTTTCAATCATTCAACATTGTTAGTCACTTTGCATTCAAATGAGGTAATATTTAAGACCCACGCTCTGTGATGATCACGAACCCGTTGGGATAATAGAATTCAGTTTATAACATATCACATTCGGATCCTCCCTGCAAATCGCAATTGGTGGAGTCCATAGGCAACATGTATATCCGCGTGGTACTTGTGCAATATGCGATCATGGTGTAGAGCCTCTAACTTGCACTTGATTATCCATCATTACCTACAGCTTTTCCTCACTTATCCCTCTCTTTTGCTCTATTTTCCGCATAAACTTACCCAGATCATTACATTTGATGTCTTTAAGCATAATTGGTTAACTTTGCTTATGTTTTACTGTTGGTTTAGATTTTTGACATATAAACAGAGTTTCCGCAGCTGTTCAGCAATTCCGCAGCTGTTCAGCAATTCCGCAGTTGTTCAGAGATTCCGCAGCCTTTTTGTTGTTTGATATGCTCCACGTGTCTTCTCAAGGAACGAGCCACATGGGCATGTTGGGTTGGATGTACACATGGATCGTATGCTATTGGTTGAGCCAAACCAGTCACGTATGCCCTTGGTCAACGCAGGTGTTCCCTCGGTCAAACGGTCAAGTTCTAAACGGTGGCATGGGAGCCGTGAGCAGTTGGGACACGGAACTATAGCTGGCACCTCCTCCACGCCACGAAGACAGCTAAAGACAGGATCCAAACATAGATTTGTCTCCCATGATGACCCTTTCCCTCAAAAGTGCACGGAGTTGCCTGCGTGTTGCTGCACAAGTTAATTAGTTAAGACTGCGTGTTGTTGCGTAGTTAATAAGTTAGGTTGTAGTTGCTTAATTCACGCAGAGGGTAGTTTGCCTCTGCGCTTATAAATAAGGCGTGTGTCAACGCTTATAGATTAGCTTTTTGAATATTGTAATTGTTGCGCTGATTCTGTTATAAAAACTCTGTTTTAGAAGGCTGTTCCGACAGTACTTTTCACTGTATTTTGGCATGCTGGTTTTATAAAAAGAAGACTGTTCTGTTCACCTTTTCGTAGCTGATCTTTTAAGTTGGTTACGTGGATGGAGGGCCCCCATCTATGACAGCCCGTGTACATAGTGTTTGATTTCATTTTCCTGCTTTCAGCAATTTCTATTTCTTTCATCATGTATAATAGTGTACCATTTGATCTCATGTCATTTTATTTCCAGCATTCATTTTAAACTGATCAGTATTGTTTTTGCAGGTTTTTAACCCGGGATTGTTTTGTCTTTGTGTATTTGCTTTATATCTGATGGTATTTTCAGTTGACATATTCAAAGTTGCTGCCTTTACTCTATTTTCATAGCTGATTTCTAGTTTAGTTTCTCAAAGTTGTATGTTAACATATTGATGGTCTCTTTATCATAAGTTGTTCATCTTTTAGAGATCAGAATACTAATAAATTACAGCTGGCTTTGAGTACTTTTTAGACTAATCTTTAACTACTTCCTAATCGTGCTTCACATAATTCCATATGCTGAAAGCAGAGAGTTAGGAAGAGCTGAACATTATAACTAGTCTTTAAAGTAGATTTTTCTCATTTTTTTATCACTTTTTAAACTCATCTCTAACTACTTCCTAATCGTGTTTTACATAGTACCATATGTTGGAAGCAGAGAGTTAGGAAGAGATAAACATTATCATTGGTTTTTAAAGTGGTTTTCTTACCTTTTTATTTGCAGCAGCATGAATAGTGTCTAGTGCCATTAGAAAGTGGTTCTTTGCTTTCAGTTTCATTTCAAGTTATTTCTTTCAAGCTTTTTTCTTTGCAAGTTTAGAAGGTAGTTAGAAACCACCAGTAACACACACTCACTCATTTAGAAATCACCTTACACACACTATCACTCATCTGTTTATAAAATCATCACTCCATCTTAGGAAGTTAAACTTAACCACAACAACACCCCCAAACGACAAAAAGATCTAAGAGGTTGCTTAAGTACATATAGTACACCTTCACTTCATCAGCTTACGAGCTCCTGGTTGACAATTTATGATAGCAATTTAGACAATACTAAATTGACTAAACACATGGTTATATCGCATCGCAACCTGGCTTCGCCGGGGGACGATTCTTAAGTACTCGTTCCTCCTCCAACCTACGATATGTGATATCACAATCGCAACCGAGATCCTGCCAGGGCTGATTATGCTTAAGCCGCAACCGCTTTTTCTGCAATAAGAGAAATGCAAAAACAATGACATCCTGCCACTTGGCACTTCCCCATTCATTGAGAGTGTTTGCCACGTCACTCCTCCTACCACCTGGACAAGTCATACACCAACTTTGCCTTACTCTAACTTCTTCATATGAACTCAGATTTGAGTGTTGTTTGCACCATTGCAATCAGGATGATGAGCACTTTGATCCGATGCTAAGTTTATCCATATTCTACCACTTTGAGTTTTGAGCTTTTTACCATGTCACTAGCACTATTTGAAGATCCACTTGGATCAATCCTCTCCACTAAGAGCTTTTGGACCACCAAAAGACCTTTCAATCAATTTGCAAGTGAGGAAACTTCTCCCTCACTTTTTCCTTCTCCATCCATTAAGCTTTGCTTGGATGCATTCTCTTGAAGCCAACATGGATATACTCCACATCTCCCCATTGTGAAGTTCTAGTTTTCTGGTCGAGTATGATATCTTTGGGCAACTTATCTAGATACTCTAATGAAAATCATCCTTTGTAGGAATCTATGCAACCTCTCGATATCCATAATCAATGGAGGTTCATAAAGCTTCAGGTTTTCTACATTTACCACTGAGTACGTCTGCATATAAGCAGGCAAGTCAAGACGAAAAGCATAGTCTCTAATCTTTGCCAATATGGTGAAGGGACCATATCGGATTGGTCTCAACTTCTTCCCTTCTCCCTTCATTCTATCCTTGCTGATATGGAGCCATACATTGTCCCCAACTTGAAACTGATTGTCAACTCAATGCTTATCATGTCGATCTTTATACAGACCTTGACTCTTCTCTGAATGCTCTTGCACTACCTAATGAATCACCTATATCCCCTAAATGAACTTTTGTGCTTTATCCCTATCATCTCATCCATTGCTATCCTCCTCTTTCCCAAAGACCATGTCCAAGAGATCTCTAGGTAGATAGCCAAAACATGTCTCAAACGGTGAGCTCTGTGTAGATGAATGTGATGCTCAATTGTATGAATATTGCACATAAGGAAGTTGTTCATCCCAAAACTTGGGATGTTTCCCATAATAGCCTCGCAACAAGTGTACCACGGTGCGGTTGACAACCTCTGTCTGTCCATTGGTCTGTGGATGAAATGGCGTACTTCTTTTCAGCTTAGTGTCCATCATTCTCCACAAGATGATCCAAAACTCCCCAAGAAAGCGAGAGTCTCAAGCTGACACAATAGATGTGGGCAACCCAAAATGGAACCAAACATGCTGAAAGAAAAGAAAAGCAATGTGCTCAGCAGTGACCTTCTTTTTACAAGGCATTAAAATACACATTTTACTAAACTGATCCACAACGACATACAAATAGTCGTGACCTTTCCTAGACATAGGCAAACCTCCTACAAAGTCCATGGACACACTTTCCCATGGTTGACTCAGAATAGGGAGTGGTGTGTAGAGCCCAAGTTTTCTATTAGAGGGCTTTGAAACAAAACACAACACACAACCCTTTACAAAGCGAGTCATAATATTATTTCATATGAAGCCAAAAAAAAAAAAACCTCTGCAAATGACATAAATTTTTCTCAATTCCAAAATGACCAGACACCAAAGAGGTATGAGCCTCTCTGATTACATGAACCCTTTCATCACTAGGTATGCACAGTTTTCCAAGGTGGTATAATAGATTTCCCTACAAGTAATAATTGTCCACCTGCGATCCACGAGTCAGTTTTGCATAGATTTCTTTAAAATCATTATCGTTAGCATACTGTTCAGCATAACTTTCTAATGATAAAGAAACATTTTTCAAAACTACAAATGCAGAAATAGGAGGTCGAGAAAGCATATCTGCTACTTTATTGATGACACCCTTCTTGTATCTTATCACCAAATGAAATTGTTGGAGGAATCCCATCCATATGAAGTCACGGGCTTGCTGAATCTTGGTATGTGACTGAAGATACTGCAGGGGCTGATGATCCATATGGATGATGGTCTCCTTGCCGATCAGATAGTATTTCCACTTCTTTACACTTTGGACCAAGGCGTACAACTCCCTGTCATGCGTGGGATAATTCACAATAGCATGGGAGAAAGTCTCTGAATGGTAACATACAAGATTTCTTTTTTGCATCAATACAGCGCCCATGGCATATCCGCTAGCATCTGTTTCAATTTCAAAAGGCTGTTGAAGGTATGTTAAGGCTAGCACTGGTGTTGTGTTGATCTTCTCTTTAAGTGTGTTGAAGGATTTTTGTTGTTTTCCTCCCCACTAAAAGGCATGCTTCACACTAGTCAAGGCATGAAAGGGGGCTGCAATAATGGAGAAGTTCACAATGAACCTTCTCCAATACTGTACTGTGCCCAGAAAACTTCGAACCTCTGTAACATTCGTGGGCTCAGGCCAATTCATAATCGCCTCCACTTTAGAGGGATCTATCTTCAATTGTCCATTGCCGACAATGTGGCCTAAATAAATTAAAGAAGTCTTCCCAAACTCACACTTTGACAGTTTCAAATACAAATTTTCACTTTTTATAACATCGAGCATTTTCTTTAAACGACACACATGTTCATCCCATGTCCTACTGTACACAAGATTATCGTCCAAATATACAAGAACAAAATGATCAAGAAAATGCATAAATAAATCATTCATTACCCTCATAAACGTGCCTAGAGCGTTGCACAGTCTGAATGGGATCACCATTCATTCAAACAACCCCTGTTTGTTTTTTAACGCAGTCTTCCAAATGTCCTGCTCTGCAATTCTAACATGGTGATAACCACTACGCAAATCCAGCTTTGTAAAATAAACACAATTTTTCAATTGATCTAACAATTCATCAATGCGAGGGAGAGGGTATCAATTCTTCATTGTAATCTTGTTCAAGGCCCTGTAATCTACGCACATTCTCCATGTGTCATCTTTATTTTGCACTAACACGATCGGTGAGCCACAAGGAGAAGAACTTGGTCTGATGACTCCCTCATTTAACAGTTCTTGCACCTGTTTCTTGATCTCCTCCATCTCGATAGAATTCATCCTGTACATGCCAACATTCAGTAAAGGAGCATCCTGTTGTAAATGGATCTCATGTTGGATTTCTCGTTTAGGGGGCAATCCTCTCGATTCTTGAAACAATCCATCATAAAATAAAAAAAAAAAATAATAATAATAATAAATAAATAAAAATTCAAATAATTCTTTCTTATGATCAAGATTATAGCCTTTTAAAGTGTTAGCCATCTCAACCTTTTTCACTCTCACTATCATGAGCATGCACCCTTTGCTGAAATTAACCAGTCGTTTAATATGTCCTACGCTTACAAGCCTAACATTAACTTTTGTATGATGAGCTCTGACTATATACTCTACCCCATCCTTTGTGAGGTGGTATTTGTTTTCATGCTGAAAGAAAACAACCTTTCTATCATATAGATATGAGATTCCCAAGATTATTCCACATATGTTCAAAGGCACTACATCTAACACTGCCTCATCAACTAATTTAGAAGCAATAGCAAATCTGGCCCTACACTGCTTGGTGACCTGCAATTTGGCTTTATCTCTTACCCAACCAAGCAGGTATGGACTTGGATGAGGCTTAGTTTCAAAACCTAACTTTTTCACAAAGGACTCTGAGATTAAGTTTTCTTGGGAACCTGAATCAAACAAAGTTTCCACCTTTTTATGTTTTATGACAACTCTAATGAGGAATAACTCAATTCTCTTCCGCTCATTACTTACATGCTCATTCAAATAACTAGTACTTGCAACCCAATCATAACTATCATTAATAGAAAGAGTACCTCTTGCACCCACGGCTATGATCAATGTCTCATCGCCAAAATTTGATCCAAGGTCTTGTGTTGTTGCCACTGTCTTCTTCTTCCCCTTTCCACCGAATCTCTTCAGTCTCAACTCGATATGTAGCTTCCAGCAGTGCTCCTCATCATGACCATATTTCTTGCAATGAGTGCAAGACAATGTTGCTATGTCCCCTTTCTTGGCTGAAACAATCTTCCTATCCTTCCCTTTTCCTTTCTTCTAGAATTTTCCATGCTGAGGTTTGAATGGTGCCTTTTTGGCTTGATCATCTCGATCATTCTTGCCTCGACTTTCAAGATGAATAGCCTTTATGTTGGCCACATCAATTGTAATAGGCTCGAACAGTAATAATGAGTGTCTGATGTAACTATGTAGCGCACCTATATACATAGTTACAGTCTCAGGCGCATCTAATTAGATGCCCAGATTCAATGCTTGTTTCCGAAATTCTTTAGTAAAGCTTTGCACATTCTAGCCCTTACCTTACCTTAGATATTGCCAGTCCATAAGTGCCCTTTGCTTATAACCCAGAGGGTAGAATTGGTCTTTCAATGTAGAAATAAAACTAGACTAAGAGGACAAAAGGTTACTTGAATTTGTGCTGCCCTTCTGCAACTTTCTCTCCCACCAAACGAGAGCAGTGCTGCTCAGCCGAAGAGATGCTAACTAGACTTTTGCCTCATCTTCTTCAATCTGCTGGATCCGGCAATAAACCTCTATCTGTCTTATCCAGTTATTAAGTTTTTCTGCACTACACTCTCCATTGTACATGGGCAGGTCAAACTTTACATCTAACTTGAAGAACGATTTCTTAGATGTCTTCTTGGAATTTCAATGAGAGTGATGAGAACCATCACTTGAAGAAGGAGAGGGAGGAGGCTCTTCTCCACCATCTTCATGATTTTCTAACCCATGGTCATCGGCATCCTTCTTCTCATGCCCAAGCGCCTTCTCATACTCTGCGAACAACTTGTCTACTTTCTCTGCCATATTGTAGAATACCTTGCGGAAATGTTGTTCCTCTTCCCAACGGGATTCTTCATTGGCCATGTTTCTTCTTTGTTGTGCACGTTCTACTTAAGGATCAAAGGACTTAAGAATTCCTTCTCCTTTTCACAGCTTGTTCTGGGTTAGCATAAACTCATGCAATTTGCATCTAAAAAGACCTACTATGATACCAAACTTGATCCAAGATTTTTTACTTACAGATGCATTGGAATTACATATAACTGAGTTAATTAACCACGGAACTTAAAAGCACGTAAACAATGCGGAAATAATCAGAAAAACACAAAAACCATGACACAATTATTTGATTACGGAGTTCGTCCAATTTGTACTATGTCTCCGGGCCCTACTCAATAGTGGGGAGGCCTTCATTCATTAAGTGGCATAAAAATAGATAAAAGTACAAGCAACATTCTTTAAAATCTTTATACCTCCAATCTAGAAGATGGACAAATAATGGAGAGCCCAGCTTCAACAACATACATAACAATTGAACTCCTAGTGAAAAGTCGTGCAAAAATTCCTATCCAAACACCCAATTTGGATAATCAGGCCTTCTGCAACTTCTCAGAACCTCCATACAGCTCAAGGTGAGGTCCCGACCTACTGCCACTGTCAGCATCTATTGTAAAATACTTCTTAACTGTTCTGCCGATACTCTCCACCTTCTTTCGATACAAAAATGGCCTTTTATAAGCATGGCGATTGTTAGGTTCCTATAATAATAGGGTTCGTAATTTTGAATTGACCATATATATCTTGTAATATTGTACATACCTTTGCTTTCTACAAATGTTTTCCCATATTTAAAAAATGTAAAGAGGATATGTCCTAAAAGAATAATCAAAGGACAAAAAGAAAGAAAAAAGTAAAAAAATATATATATATATGAACCCCACAAAAAGAGATAAAAATAGATCATGAAAGTGTGCAAATTTAAATGCCACTCCTTTTACTTTACTTTGTAAAATAATGTTGTGTGCAGCTTGTAAAAAATGCCACAATCCATGATGGTCAAATAGTTTAATCTTGACTCATTCATGCTTTAAATTTCATGTTGATAGATAGACAATAAAGATCTAGCCAAACTTTTTAATCTTGGCAAATCAATAGTTAGGTAGAGAATAAATAATGAGCTCATCAATTTAATCTGAGCCATTGGAAGTCATAAGGTTAGAATTCGATAGTTTTCTTATCAAAAGAAAAAGAAATGAAGGGTCGGCAAGTTCAAATGCAACCAATGAATGAAGAGAAAATGCTAGGGTAAAATGAGGGTAGTTAGAAGAAGTTTTGCAATTGCACAAGGTTGCTAAGTCAAAAGCACATTCATCAAGCTTAATCCTATGTTTCATGTGCAGCAGGAATTTTCAAAGAGGAAGTACATTCACTAAAGCTTATTTACTAATTTCCCCTCATTTCACTAGACCCCCACATACTTATTTGCTAATTTCCCCTCATTATCCCATCATTACTTGTAAAAACCCTTTCCCTTCATTTTGACCTTTTATCCCTTTGTTTCACACATTTCCTCGGACATTACCCTTCAAAAATAATTCCCCCTTCCCAAAACCCCTTTCCCTAGTGTGAAACACATCCCCATCACAAATAACACTTTCCCCCCTTATTAATTTCCCTTTCCCCTTAAAAACCCACAAAAACACCTTTTATCCTAAGTTATTTACTATACCCCGCTTTATACATATAAATTCCCCCACGTCATAATTCCTCGACATCCTTTAACTCACCAAACCTTGGTGTATAGTTAAAAAACCTCCACATATAACCCATGGTCCCCACCTTTTATTAACCCGTCGCTTATATTAAAAATCTGGTCATTATTTGTTAATTAATCACAATTCATTTGTAATTAAATCCCAGGCCCCGCCAATCACATCCCAACTCCGTCTGTGCAACTTCACCATGCGATATCCCTCTGATCTCCCACCTCCAGATCCAACGGCGCAAAGCCATATCGCGCGGATTCATGGTCTGACAGTTAACGACCCGAGAGCACGCAAGATTCGCGGTTTTGACCGAGCATTGTTTGGCTATGTGGCGGCACCAGGGTATATTGCATGCTCACGAAAAATACCACCCTCCATCCAAAAGCAATGTGATATGGTCTAAAACCACCTTCCCGCCTAAACCAAAACTGCCCACTATTCATTCGCCAATACTCACGCCAAAATCTAACCATTATTGGTTAAAAGGCCAAAAGGGCCCCATTTTGCTCTTTTCGCTCATTTTCACTGCAAACCTCTATTAACCAATTCTGACACCAAAAACTTCTGCGCGACCAATTTAACCACATTTTCCACCCGAAGACGCTGCAGACACCAAATTGAAGCAACAAATTGACAATTGAAGCCTCAGAAGCCTCTGCTGCCACCACAGAACCCCGTCTGCGCACCAAACTGTCAAATTTCCAAGTATTCTTGATAGAACCAGAATGGGCCTGTAATTTAAATTTATACACGGTAATTATCAAAAGTTAATTAATTTAATTAATTAAAAATCCTTCTGAAATGAAGAGAAACCTACTGTGCATCCAGACCCCTTTTTTACAGATTGAAATTACCCTCCCACTGTTTCGGACCTTCTGACCTTATTCCTAAAGCCACAGAAAGAGTAATTTAGTTGAATAAACCAAATTATGGCTTCCCAAACCTCTCTAGATGTAATACCTCTGCTAACCCCTCACCTGGATATTGACCACCTTTCATTAGCTGACAGAGAATTTCAAATCAATGACATTGCTTCCACTAGCCACCTACTGAAACTCCACTGCTGGAGTAAAGACAAGTTTTTAAACCAGAATGATGACATTCACCTATGGGAGTCAAATTTTCCCAAGTACTTGTTCCCACAGGTACACCTATTCCCAAAAATCATCCACTTCTGCCAAGCTTGCTATATTCCCAGTCAAAGAGCCATAGTCACCCCTAACCAACAGGTTTTATTCACTATTACAATAGTATCAATAAATCAAATGTTGTAGATCCAACTAGACCCAAATGGGACCCCACTGTCCATTGAAGTCTTACTTGAACTCTACACAAAGCTAGACCTTCCCAAGAAGGCTTAGATTTTTCAAACTTTCATCATAAAGGAGTCTCATACTCCTACAAATAGTCCTCCTTATGCTGCCACAATTTTCTCTAAGAGAGGCAGATAGATTACTACCATGCTCTCTTGCATTCTAGGGTACACCGCAGATGAACATGTGGATGAGGTTGTTCTTGCTTTCCTTTCTATCTTTTGCCCAAGCATGCCTCCTGTTACAGTTTACAACTTTGCTCAGTTCATAGCAGACAGAATCCATGAACAGTTTATCAGATTACCAAATGAGAGAGTGTTAAAATATTCATCAGTCTTATTTCATATGTTCTTATACTTTCAGTCAGAAAAGTTTCCAGTCAGCATCCAAAAGTTAGACACCAAAGGCAATCCAAGATCTGTCATATTTTGGACACCATTGATCCAAAGATATTCCACTATTTTGGTTATAAAGAATTCATTGATTCATTTGTTCATCCTATTATAAACATGTTAACTAGTAGCTATCAACCCAGGATAAGTAAGTAGATTAAGAGAGTTTTACAGTTGGCTAAGAAAAATAGAGTGGGAGACTGGTATCTATGCCAGGACCACACAGAAATCAAAATATATGGTTGCCAACTCACTCCCTACAAGCTACTCAAATACCTCCCCATGAGGATATTTGCATTAGAGTATTTTAGACAAATCATAAACTCTGATGAAGTTAATTTCCTGTCAACTAGGAAGAAGACCTAGTTTAAAATAAAAAACCAATTGGGCCCATTTATTTGTAATAATAGGGAAGTTGGACCAGAGGCAGACAAAATCTTACAGCAGATGAACTTCAAAACTAGTTTTATGTGGCAATATGACCCTAATGGATTCATAAATAAACTAAGGCTCAAATTCAAATTGAGTCCTTTCATACATGATCCCAGACCAGACATAGAGACTTCGGAAAAGTTAAATGACTTATTGTAAAAATGCAAGGTGAACGTGAAAACATAGCAGTGAAAGAAAAACATGTCAGATTAGTCAAAGAGTATCAGATGAAAGAGTATCAGTTAAAAGTCAAAGTGAAAGAATAGTCAGTGTGAAGACAAACAGCAAAGGAGAAAAGATTGTAAAAGATCTGATAGCGGAGCCAAATAAATAGGGACAACTTCCAGTAGTTGAATATCTGTCTCTATCTTCTTGCATGAACATATTTATGTTTCCTTGAATAAGTCCCAAAACAGTGGGATATTTTGTAATAAGTTTTTGTATAAACACTTCATAATTCGAAGTATAGGTTGTGGATTGCTATACATTTCTATAGTTGTATTGATCTGTTACCTGAGGGTTCATTGTACCAATTTTTCAACTCAGCAGACTGGACCAAGTAATAAAGAGATTACATTACAGGATTCATGTGTTGAGCCACTTCAGTGAAGTATTTTCTTTTTCAAATTGTTATTTTCTTAAGTGTTTCACAAACTTGCATGTTATCTAAAATTGAATGAAATAACTGGAGATTTATTACAAAAAAATTTTAAGTACAATCTGTCTTGAACAGTTAATCATTTTAATGTTTTCTTTAGATATCTAGATTAGGGAACCCTTCATTGCTCCCTAGTTTCGATTGACCCCTACCATTTCCTTCATTATCCGATTTGAGGAACCCTTAATTTCTCCTTGACCTCAATTGAAAACCACTTCACCATCCAGCCTTAATATGTGAATTTACTCAGCTACCTTGCCCTGTAAACGCTATCTTTAGAACTTGATCCAGTCCTGTTTTCTTGACATTTGACTCCATAGCCCAATGGTGAAAGACATCCCTCTATCCATCTAAGTCAGTGATCCCACCACCAAATAAAAATCAAAACCCAATCAAAGCTAAAATAACTAGCCTAAAATCAATTAACTAAACAAAGTTAAATCATATAGAGAGAGCCCTCTCTGAGCATTATGAAGATTAGATCCTAATCTCCAAAGTAGGTTTGTGGTTACCTCTATCATTTCTTTCACAACAACTCTAGAGAAATTTTGGAGTGATAACATATTGGCGACCATACTCAAGAAGAGAACATTTTCTTCAGAAAGATTATACAAAGACCAGATCTGATCTATGATGGTGGATAGTGATCAGACACACAAAGGTTAAAATCATCCACCTGGTGACTCCAGCTCCAAATTAATTTTACAATCAAGACTCCACTGGAGGACTGAACCTGAAAGAACAATATGGGAAGATCAGGCTTCTAACTTGGATTGTTATCCAAGACATCATGTTCTTTCTCATCAATAAGGTTTTTCAATGTATATTCTATTTTAGAGAATATCTTAGATTATTTTTTTATTATTTTCCTTTCAAGATTGTAAATATATATTCTCCTTATCCATTTGAGCAACTCTTTTCTGAATCTTATGATGATAATTTTCCAATTGAGAAGCCTCAAACAATCAAGACTAATCTTACAATCCCTGTACATATTCCTGTACCTTGTAAAGTTCCTGATAGATATAAGCCCCTCATGTTACCTCCTATACTCCATGATTTCCCTGATAAATATTACAAATATCTACCCAATTTTGATGGAGAGAATGGTATCCCTACCCAAAAACATATTCAAGGCTTTGAGAATTATCTGGACCTATTTGATATTGATGAAGATGATGTTAGAATCAGACTTTTTGCTCTTTCTTTGCAAAGTAGAGTAAAGAGTTCGTTCAAGAACCTGCCTATTGCAAGCATCTCAAATTTCCAACAGTTTGTCAACTTTTTCCTTGATAGTTTGTCAAATTTTTCCTTGATAGATGGATAATATTTTTCTGATCATAGAAGAATACAATCAGTTCAAAAGACAACCAAATGAAACAATACAACAATTTTCTGACATATTTAATCAAGTTTATTATTCAATGCCAGCAAATATAATACCTCCTCCTGATTCATCTCTCTTGCATTATCCAAAAGCATTTGATCCACAAATAGAATTTCAGCTAAGAGAAAGAAACCCAGCAATTCTTGAACAAATGCAGAACATTGCAGTAGATGTAGAAGTTAATTTGCAAAATAGAAGAGAAAAGTTGAAAGAAGACGCAGAGAAGAACAACATTGCAGAGGTAAAATTCGACATTTTGGTAAGAAAATAGAGGACAAGATACATAATATCACCATGAAAGATAAATTTTTTGTTCAAAATCACCATGACACACTTATTTCACAAAAAGAAGAGGTTGATAGCCATGAACAAATTCTTGCTAATTCCAATTACCATAGATCAGAAAATGGATTTACAGATCAATATGTGGAAGATGAATCTACTGATTTAATGTGTATGTTTGATGAAATTCCTTCTTTTAATGATTTGCCTAAGTATGATCAGTATGATGATAATTATGTTCTTCGAACTCAAGCTAGCTTTGCAGAGCAATCAGAAACTAGTTTAGAGGATGAGGAAAATCAGTTGCACAAAATTAAATATAGTGATCAACCTATACATATTAGATATGAGAATGAGGAAGGAAGTGCAGAAAATTTGGAAATAAGTGAAATTTCTATACCACTATGTTTTGAATCATTTCAGTTTTTAAAGGAAATGTGGTATAAAATCTCTAAAGAAAAGGATGAGCAGCTTGTAGAAATCTATGAAGTTCCATTCAAACCTATATGCAATAAGTTGCAGCAATCCTTCCAAGTTTTTTATGATCCAATAGCTGATATGTTGGATAATGAATGCAATCATAATTTTTCTTCATTAACTAACTATGAGATTCAGGATCAAGATGATAAAGGTTTCATCAGTCAAACATTTCAATCAGTAGAAATATCTTTACAAAGCTTGTCTGAAAATTTGCATGGTGATAAAGATGAAAATGATATTTTAGTTTCATGGCATGGAGACCATCCAAAACAGATGTACAATTGCTTAAATCAGTTGAAACTTAGTGTATATATCTTGGAAGATCCTTTTGTACATTTTCTAGAGTCAACAAAGGAAATCAAGTATTTCCTTATCTTCTCATTTGTTGACAAGGTTATATTGGGTTTTAAAATCTCAGTTTTGATCACAAACAAGAACATGCAAAAAAATAAATCAAAGTATATAATGTTTGAATGGTTGCATTGGCTATTTCATTTTACCTAACCAGCAGTTGGACAGCTAATTAGAGTAAGTAGGTAGGATTTCAGTTTGATTCAATTCAGTTTTCAGCAGCAAGTTTATTTCAGTTTTCAGCAAGTGTTGAAATACATCATTAAGATTTAAGGCCGAAAAGAACACCCTTAGGTCTTGATGATCTAGTAGTTTGGTTTGAGGGTTGCAGTACCTTTTTTCAGTTTCAGATCAGATTTCAGTTTGCAGAAAAGGTTGTGATTTCAGTTCAATATTTCATCACAGAGAGTATATAACAAAGCATGTACAAGCTTGGGATCAGCCCAATGGATCAGGCCACTATTCAACGGTGTTCTTGACATCTCACAAAGAGATGCCATCCCCAAGTGGAGCCACTGTTAGGTTCCTATAATAATAGGGTTTGTAATTTTGAATTGACCATGTATATCTTGTAATATTGTACATACATTTGCTTTCTGCAAATGTTTTCCCATATTTAAAAAATGTAAAGAGGTATGTCCTAAAAGAATAATCAAAGGACAAAAAGAAAGAAAAAGATCAAAAAAGTAAAATATATATATATATGAACCCCACAAAAAGAGATAAAAATAGATCATGAAAGTGTGCAAATTAAATGCTACTCCTTTTACTTTACTTTGTAAAATAATGTTGTGTGTAGCTTGTCAAAAATGCCACAATCCATGATGGTCAAATAGTTTAATCTTGACTCATTCATGCTTTAAATTTCATGTTGATAGATAGAGAATAAAGATGTAGCCAAACTGTTTAATCTTGGTAGATCAGTAGTTGGGTAGAGAATAAATAATGAGCTCATCAGTTTAATCTGAGCCATTGGAAGTCATAAGGTTAGAATTAGATAGTTTTCTCATCAAAGGAAAAAGAAATGAAGGGTCAATAGGTTCAAATGCTCCCAATGAATGAAGAGAAAATGCTAAGGTAAAATGAGGGTAGGTAGAAGAAGTTTTGCAATTTCACAAGGTTGCTAATTCAAAAGCACATTCATGATGCTTAATCCTATGTTTCATGTGCAGGAGGAATTGTCAAAGAGGAAGGACATTCACTAAAGGTTATTTACTAATTTCCCCTCATTTCACTAGACCCCACATACTTATTTGCTAATTTCCCCTCATTATCCCCTCATTACTTTTAAAAACCCTTTCCCTTCATTTTGACCTTTTATCCCTTTGTTTCACACATTTCCCTGAACATTACCCTTCAAAAATCATTCCCCCTTCCCAAAACCCCTTTCCCTAGTGTGAAACACATTCCCGTCACAAATAGCACTTCCCCCCTTATTGATTTCCCTTTTCCCCTTAAAAACCCACAAAAACCCCTTTTATCCTAAGTTATTTACTATACCCCCCTTTATATATATAAAGTCCCCCGCGTCATAATTCCCTGACATCCTTTAACTCACCAAACCTTGGTGTATAGTTAAAAAACCTCTGCATATAACCCATGGTCCCCACCTTTTATTAACCGCCACTTATATTAAAAATCTCGTCATTATTTGTTAATTAATTACATTTCATTTGTAATTAAGTCTTGGGCCCTGCCAATCACATCCCAACTCCATCCGTGCAACTTCACCGCGTGATATCCCTCTAATCTCCCACCTCCAGATCCAATGGTGCAGAGCCATATCATGCAGATTAATGGTCCGACATTTAACGGCCCGAGAGCACGTGAGATTCACGGTTTTGGCTGAGCACTGTTTGGCTAAGTGGCAGCACCAGGTTATATCACGTGCTCGCGAAAAATACTGCCCTCCATCCAAAAGCAGTGCAATATGGCCTAAAACCACCTCCCCGCCTAAACCAAAACTGCTCATTGTTCATTCACCAATACTTGTGCCACAATCTAACTGTTATTGGTTAAAAGGCCAAAAAGGCCCCATTTTGCTCTTTTCGCTCATTTTCACTACAAACCTCTATTAACCAATTCCGACACCCTGAACCTCTGCACGACCAATTTAACCACATTTTTCCACCCAACGACGTTGCAGACACCAAATTGAAGTATCAAATTGACAATTGAAGCCTCTGCTGCCACCACATAACCCCGTCTACGCACCAAAGCGTCAAATTTCCATGTATTCTTGATAGAACCAAAACAGCCCTGTAATTCAAAGTTATACACAATAATTATAAAATTTTAATTAATTTAATTAATTAAAAAGCCTTCCTGAACTGAAGAGAAACCTACTGTGCATCGAGACCCCTTTTTTACAGATAGAAATTACCCTCCCACTGTTATGGACCTTTTAACCTTATTCCTAAAGCCGCAGAAAGAGTAATTTAGTTGAATAAACCAAATTATGGCTACCCAAACCTCTCTGGATGTAAGACCTCTGCAAACCCCTCACATGGATATTAACGACCTTCCATTAGCCGACAAAGAATTTCAAATCAAGAACACTGCTTCCCCTAGCCACCTACTGAAACTCCACTGCTAGAGTAAAGACAACTTTTTAAACCAAAATGATGACATTCACCTATGGGAGTCAAATTTTCCCAAGTACTTGTTCCCACAGGTACACCTATTCCCAGAAATTATCCACTTCTACCAAGCTTGCTATATTCCCAGTCAAAGAGCCATAGTCACCCCTGACCAACAGGTTGTATTCACTATTACAGCAAAATCAATAAATCAAATGTTGTAGATCCATCCAGACCCAAATGAGCCCCCACTGTCCATTAAAGGCTTACTTGAACTCTACACAAAGCTAGACCTTCCCAAGAAGGCTCAGATTTTTCAAACTTTCATCATAGAGGAGTATCATACTCCTACAAATAGTCCTCCATATGCTGCCACCATCTTCTTTGAGAGAGGCAGACAGATTATTACCATTCTCTCTTGCATTCTAGGGTACACAACAGATGAACATGTGATGAGGTTGTTCTTGCTTTCCTTTCTATCTTTTGACTAGGCATGCCTCCTGCTACAATTTACAACTTTGCTCAGTTCATAGCAGATAGAATCCATGAACAGTTTATCAGATTACCAAATGAGAGAGTGTTAAAATATTCATCAATCTTATTTCATATGTTCTTATACTTTCAGTCAGAAAAGTTTCCAGTTAGCAGCCAAAAGTTAGATACCAAAGGTAATCCAAGATCTGTCATCTTTTGGACACCATTGATCCAAAGATATTTCACTATTTTGGTTATAAAGAATTCATTGATTCATTTGTTCATCCTTTTATAAGCATGCTAACCATTAGCTATCATAAGTGAGGAGATTAAGAGAGTTTTACAGTTGGCTAAGAACAATAGAGTGGGAGACTGGTATCTATGCCAGGACCACACAGAAATCAGAATATATGGATGCCAACTCACTCCCTACAAGCTGCCCAAATACCTCCCCATGAGGATATTTGCATTAGAGTATTTCAAACAAATCATAAACTCTGATGAAGTTAATTCCCTGTTAGCTAGGAAGAAGACCCAGTTTAAAATAAAAAACCAATCGGGCCCATTTATTTGTAATAATAGGGAAGTTGGACCAGAGGCAGACAAAATCTTACAGTAGATGAACTTCAAAACCAGTTTTATGTGGCAATATGACCCTAATGGAGTCATAAATGAAGTAAGGCTCAAATTCATAATGAGTCCTTTCATACATGATCCCAGACCAGACACAGAGACTTGGGGAAAGTCAAATGACTTACTGTAAAAATGCGAGGTGAAAGTGAAAATAAAGCAATGAAAGAAAAACAGCATGTCATATTAGTCAAGGAGTATCAGATGAAAGAGTATCAGTTAAAAGGCAAGTGAAAGAACAGTGAGCATGAAGACAAACAACAAAGGAGAAAAGACCGCAAAAGATCTGACAGCAGAGCCAAATAAACAGGGACAGCTTCCAACAATTAAATATTTGTCTCTATCTTCTTGCATGAAGATATTTATGTTTCCTTGAATAATTCCCAAAAAAGTTTGGGATATTTTGTAATAAGTTTTTGTATAAATACTTCATAATTAGAAGTATAGGGTGTGGATTGCTAGACATTTCTATAGTTGTATTGATATGTAACCTAAGGGTTCATTGTACCAATTTTTCATGTCAGCAGACTGGACTGAGTAATAAGGAGATTGCATTACAGGATTCATGTGTTGAGCCACTTTAGTGAAGTATTTTCTTTGTCAAATTGTTATTTTCTTAAGTGTTTCACAAACTTGCATGTTATCTAAAATTGAATGAAATAACTGGAAATTTATTACAAAATTTGTTTAAGTACACTCTGTCTTGAACACTTAATCATTTTAATGTTTTCTTTTGATATTCAGATTAGGGAACCCTTCATTGCTCCCTAGTTTCGATTGACCCCTACCATTTCCTTCATTATCCGGTTTGAGGAACCCTTAATTGCTCCTGGACCTTGATTGAAAACCACTTCACCATCAAGCCTTAAGATCTAAATTTACTCAGTTACCTTGCCCTGTAAACACTATCTTTAGAACTTGATCTAGTCCTGTTTTCTTGACATTTGCCTCCATAGCCCAATGGTGAAAGATATCTATCTATCCATCTAAGTCAATGATCCCACCACAAAATCAAAATCAAAACCCAATAAAAGCTAAAATAACTAGCCTAAAATCAATTAACTAAACAAAGTTAAATCATAAAGAGAGAGCCCTCTCTGAGCATTAGGAAGGCTAGATCCTAATCTCCAAAGTAGGTTTGTGGTCACCTCTATCATTTCTTTTGGAGTGATAACAACGACAATCCCTCAATACCCGGGCAATTCAAGCAACAAACAAAGTTAAGCGAGTGGGCGTATTCCACAAAGATTCCCGGGCCCCTGAATAGTATGTGGCAACAACCCTTACAAACATGGCAAAATTATTTTAATTGTGCGTTTAAACCGACGGAAATACTATTGGCATTTCCAACCATCGACGGACAGTCCCAGGCCCAAACAATAGGCACTCTGTGATACAGTGGACCCGTCGGGAATATAAAACATGATATATAACGTATCGCAATTGGGGACCCCATCACAATCGCAATCGGAAAAAGACCCACACTCTGTGATGATCGTGGACCTGCCAGGATAACAGAATGCAATTTATAAAATACTGCATCTGGATCCTCCCCGCAAATCACAACCAGCGGAGTCCATCGATAACATGTATATCATCATGGTACCTGTGCGATATGCAATTATATCGCATCGCAACTTGGCTTCATCTAGGACAGATTCCTAAGTACTCATTCCTCCTCCGCCCTGCGATATGTGATATCGCAATCACAACCGGGATCCTGCTGGGGACAATTCTCCTTAAGCTGCAACCTCTTTTTCTTCAATAAGCGAAATGCAGGACCAACGACAGGCTGCCACTTGGAACTTCCCGCTGAGAGTGTCTACCACATCACTCTTCCTGCCACCTGGACAAGTCAAACATCAACTTTGACTTACTCTAACTTCTTCATATGAACTCGGATTTGAGTGTCGTTTGCAACGTTGGAATCAGTATGACGAGCACTTCGATCCGATGTTATGTTAATCCAGATTCTGCCACTTTTAATTTTGAGACTTTTACCATGCCACTGCTTTTTGAAGATCCACCTGGATCAATCCTCTACGATCCTCCTAGATCAATCCTTTAGGATCCTCACAGATCAATCCTCCCCACTAAGAGATTTTGGACCACCAAAAGACCTTTCAATCAAATGGAAAGTGAGGAAATTGCTCCCTCACTTTTTCCTTCTCCATCCATCGAGCTTTGCTTGGATGCATTCATTTGAAGCCAACACGAATATACTCCACATCTCCCAGTTGTGAAGTTCTGGTTTTCCAATCGAGTATGATATCTTCAGGCAACTTATCTAGATACTCTAGTGCAAAATCATCCATCATAGGAATCTATGCAACCTCCTCGGTATCCATAATCAATGGAGGTTCATAAATCTTAATGTTTTCTACATTTACCACTGAGTACATCTGCATATAAGTAGGCAGTCAAGATGAAAAGAATTGTCTCTAATCTTTTCCAATATGGTGAACAGACCATATTAGATGGGTCCCAACTTCTTCCTTTCTCCCTTCATTCTATCCTTGCTGATATGGAGCCATACATTGTCCCCAACTTGAAACTGATGGTCAACTCGGTGCTTATCATGTCGAGCTTTATACCGAGCTTGACTCTTCTCCAACTGCTCCTGCACTGCCTAATGAATCACATGTATCCATTGAATTAACTTTCGTGCTTTGTCCCTATCATCTCATCCATTTCTATCCTCCTATTTCCCAAAGACCATGTCAAAGGGATCTCTAGGATCATTGCTATTATTCATTTCTAAATTCATTTCTGCAGCTCTTACTGCGGCCATTTTGTATATACGGCTCTTACTGCGGCTTCTCGCAGAATGGTGAGATCTGCGGCTCTTACTGCGGCTCTTTATTTCCATCTTATCGCAGCTGCCTTTCGACGTCTAGCTTCAATTTCAACTGTGTAGATTCAGACCACTGCGAAGAGGCCGTCTCTTCAGATACCGCCTGCGCATGGTGAGATATGCGGCTCTTTATTCCATTTATAGTACAGGTGCCCAGGAGGTCAAAATTACCTTCAGCCCCAGATCTTCTCCGACTATTGCCTCTTTCGATGTTTGGCTTCAATTTCAACTGTATAGATTCAGACCGCTGCGGAGAGGCCGTCTCTTCAGATACTGCCTGCACATGGTGAGATCTGCGGCTCTTTACTGTGGAGATCTACGGAGAACTAGAATACGGCTCTGGGCGGAAATCTAGAAATTGGACTTTCTTCTTTTTCTTTCTTTTTTTTTTTTTACTGTGGTTTATAGATCTGCAGCGCTTCACTTCTTTTAGGCAATCTTCTGTGGCTTCTCTTCAGCAATCTTTTATACTCAGCAGGAGAGCATTCTCCAAATGGCTCCCAGCTTTGCCAAAATAGTTGTTGGCTCAGTTCCATCTACCTCTGGGGGGCAAGCTCCTACACATATCGTCAGCGAAGCCCCAGCTCCCACTGTCCAGGTGGTGCAGGCCTCACTCGATGAGGCTTTGAAGTTCTCTGAAAGTGCCTTAATCTGCCGATTCAATGGTTTTTGGCCGCGGTTGACAGCTCTCCACAGTTGGATCTCTGAGGTATGGAAGCCTCTAATTCCTGATGCAATTAATATCTACCCCTGTGCTAGGGGTTTCTTTATAGTAGATTTTGAAAACCCTGAAAGCAGACAATGTATTATAGATTCCGGCCCTTGGTTTTGGGAAAAATCAGGCCTATTCATGAGGCCATGGAACCCATCATTCGATCCCTCAACAACAGTCATAACCTCAGCACCAGTTTGGGTAAGATTGCCAAACCTACCTTTACATCTCTGGAATTTCTCTTCGCTAGAAGCCATTGGAAATGCAATTGGGAAATTTTACTGTAGGTGCCCAGAAACAGAGGAATATGCCAGAACCACCTATGCACGCATATGTGTGGAAATGGACTTCAGCGCCGGATTCCCAACTGAAATACACCTAACAAGTAAAGACTATGTGTGGAACCAGAAACTCGATTATGAAAGTGTCCTCTTCAGATGTCGATCCTGCTTTGAGACAGGCCACCTAGCGAAAAATTGCCCAAAAGCCTCCCAGAAAAATTCTGCTAGAAAAAATCACCACAGATCTACATGGTGGGAAGGAGCACAAAAGGAACACTACACTATCATCAAAGAAGAATACTCTCGAGAAAACTCTGAATCACAAGAAATCGAGCAAGAAAGAAACAACTCTCAAGACAAGCAGGGGGAAAGCACCGCCCAACAACAAAAGAGTAAACTCGACAACCCCTCAAGCAGTTATGAGGGTTCAAATATTGCGCAAAATAAATCTTCATTTAACAGCGAAGCAGATCTCATAGACCAAACTTCTTCTCCAACTATCTTCAAAAGGACGAACACATTAGATCGCGAAGCTAAGACACCAATGTCCCAAGAATCAGAAGAGATGAAGGAGATGCAAGATAAAGAAAATTGGAAGACCGTACAAAACAAAAAGAAAGCTACAGCACCAATCTTGCAAAGAAAGACGAGGAGCCAGACAATTAAAAACTAAGAAAGAAAATTATAGGTCCGATAGACCAATTTGGTCTCAGTGGACGTTAACCATCATCATCATCAATCCAGATTCTGCCACTTTTAGTTTTGAGCCTTTTACCATGCCACTGCTTTTTGAAGATCCACCTAGATCAATCCTCTACGATCCTCCTAGATCAATCCTTTAGGATCCTCCCAGATCAATCCTCCCCACTAAGAGCTTTTGGACCACCAAAAGACCTTTCAATCAAATGGAAAGTGAGGAAATTGCTTCCTCACTTTTTCCTTCTCCATCCATCGAGCTTTGCTTGGATGCATTCATTTGAAGCCAACACGGATATACTCCACATCTCCCAATTGTGAAGTTCTGGTTTTCCAATCGAGTATGATATCTTCAGGCAACTTATCTAGATACTCTAGTGCAAAATCATCCATCATAGGAATCTATGCAACCTCCTCGGTATCCATAATCAATGGAGGTTCATAAAGCTTAAGGTTTTCTACATTTACCACTGAGTACATCTGCATATAAGTAGGCAGTAAAGACGAAAAGAATTGTCTCTAATCTTTTCCAATATGGTGAACGGACCATATTAGATGGGTCCCAACTTCTTCCCTTCTCCCTTCATTCTATCCTTGCTGATATGGAGCCATACATTGTCCCCAACTTGAAACTGATGGTCAACTCGGTGCTTATCATGTCAAGCTTTATACCGAGCTTGACTCTTCTCCAACTGCTCCTACACTGCCTAATGAATCACATGTATCCATTGAATTAACTTTCGTGCTTTGTCCCTATCATCTCATCCATTGCTATCCTCCTATTTCCCAAAGACCATGTCCAAGGGATCTCTAGGTAGATAGCCAAAACATGGCTCAAATGGTGAGCTCTGTGTAGATGAATGTGATGCTCGATTGTAAGCATGTTGCACATAAGGAATTTGTTCATCCCACAACTTGGTATGGTTCCCACAATAGCCTCACAACAAGTGTACCATGTTGCGGTTGACAACCTCTATCTATCCATCGATCTGTGGATGAAATGTCGTACTTCTTTTCAGCTTAGTGTCCATCATTCTCCACAAGCTGGTCCTAAACTCCCTAAGAAAGCGAGAGTCTCGATCTGACACAATAGATGTGGGCAACCCAAAATGGACCCAAACATGCAGAAAGAAAACAAAATCAGTCTGCTCTGCAGTGACTTGCTTTTTACAAGGCATTAAAATACACATTTTACTAAACCGATCCATAATGATATACAAATAGTCGTGACATTTCCTAGGCATAGGCAAACCTCCTAAAAAGTCCATGGACACACTTTCCCATGGTCGACTCAGAATAGCGAGTCGTGTGTAGAGCCCAAGTTTTCTATGAGAGGGTTTTGAAATAGAACACAACACACATCCCTTTACAAAGCGAGTCATAATTTTTTTCATATGAGGCCAAAAACAAAACCTCTACAAAATGACATAAAGTTTTCTCAATTCCAAAATGACCAGACACTAGAGATGTATGAGCCTCTCTGATTACATGAACCCTTTCATCACTAGGTATGCACAGTTTTCTAAGGCAGTACAATAAATTTCCCTGCAAGTAATAATTGTCCACCTGCAATCCACAAGTCAGTTTTGCATAAATTTCTTTAAAATCACTATTGTTAGCATATTTTTCAACATAACTTTCTAATGATAAAGAAACATTTTGCAAAACTACAGATGCAGAAATAGGAGAGTGAGAAAGCATATCTGCTACTTTGTTGCCGGTGCCCTTCTTGTATCTTATCAACAAATGAAACTGTTGTAGGAATCCCATCCACCTGAAGTGACGGGCTTGCTGAAGCTTGGTCTGTGACTGAAGATACTGCAAGGGATGATGATGATCTGTATGGATGATGGTCTCCTTGATGATCAGATAGTGTTTCCACTTCTTTACACTCTGGACCAAGGAATACAACTCCCTATCATGCGTGGGATAATTCACAATAGCCTGGGAGAAAGTCTCTAAATGGTAACATACAAGATTTCTTTGCTACATAAATACAACACCCTTGGCATATCCATTGGCATCTGTTTCAATTTCAAAAGGTTGTTGAAGTTCTGGTAAGGCTAGCATTGGTGCTTTATTGATCTTCTCTTTAGTGTGTCGAAGGATTTTTCTTGTTTTCCTCCCCACTGAAAGGTCTGCTTCACACTATTCAAGGCGTGCAAGGGGGTTGCGATAACAAAGAAGCCTGCAATGAACCTTCTCCAATACTGTACCGTGCCCAGAAAACTTTGAACCTCTATAACATTCGTGGACTCAGGCCAATTCATAATCGCCACCACTTCAGAGGGATCTATCTTCAATTGTCTATTGTTATAATGTGGCCTAAATAAATTAGAGAAGTCTTCCCAAACTCACACTTTGACAGTTTCAAATACAATTTTCACTTTTCAGAACATCAAGCACTTTCTTTAGATGACACACATGTTCATCCCATGTCCTACTATACACAAGAATATCATCCAGATATACAAGAACAAAATGATCAAGAAAAGGCCTAAATAAATCATTCATTACCCTCATAAACATGGCTGGAGTGTTGCACAGTCCGAATGGCATCACCATCCATTCGAACAACCCCTGTTTGGTTTTGAACGCAGTCTTCCAAATGTCCTGCTCTGCAATTCTAACCTGGTGATAACCACTACGCAAATCTAGCTTTGTAAAATAAACAACATTTTTCAACTGATCTAACAATTCATCAATGCGAGGGAGAGGGTATTGATTCTTCACCGTGATCTTGTTTAGTGCCCTATAATCTATGCACATTCTCCATGTGTCGTCTTTCTTGGGCACCAACATGATCAGTGAGCCACAAGGAGAAGAACTTGGTCTGATGACTCCCTGATTTAACAGTTCCTGCACCTGTTTCTTGATCTCCTCCATCTCGATAGAAGCCATCCTATACATGCCAACATTCAATAAAGGAGCATCATGTTGTAAATGGATCTCATGTTGGATTTCCCATTTAGGGGGCAATCCTCTCAGTTCCTGAAACAATCCATCATAATTAGAAACAATTTCAAATAATTCTTTCTTATGATCAGGATTACAACCTTTGAAAGTGTCAGCCATCTCGGCCTCTTTCGCTCTCACTATCATGAGCATGCACCCTTTGCTGGAATTAACCAATTGTTTAATCTGTCCTGCGCTTACAAGGCTAGCATTAACTTTTGTATGATGAGCTTTGACTATATACTCTACCCCATCCTTTGTGAGGTGGTATTTGTTTTCATGTTGAAAGAAAACGACCTTTCTGTCATATAGATATGGGCTTCCCAAGATGATTCCACAGATGTCCAAAGGCACTACATCTAACTCTACCTCATCAACTAATTTAGAAGCAATAACAAATCTAGCCCTACACTGCTTGGTGACCTGCAATTTGGCTTTATCGCTTACCCAACCAAGCGGGTATGGACTCGGATGAGGCTTAGTTTCAAGGCCTAACTTTTTCACTAAGGACTCTGAGATTAAGTTTGCTTGGGAACCTGAATCAAACAGAGTTTCCACCTTTGTATGTTTTATGACAACTCTAATGTGGAATAACTCAATTCTCTTCTGCTCATTACTTACAGGCTCATTCAAATAACTAGTACTTGCAACCAAATCAGAACTATCATTAATAGAAAGAGTACCTCTTGCACCCACAACTGTGATCAATGTCTCATCGCTGGAATCTGATCCAAGGTCCTGTGTTGTTGCCACTGTCTTCTGCTTCCCCTTTCCACCGAATCTCTTTGGTCTCAAATCCAGATGCAGCTTCCAAAAGTGGTCCTCATCATGACAATCTTTCTTGCAATCAGTGCAAGACGGTGTTACTCCATCCCCTTCCTTGGATGCAACAATCTTCTTATCCTTCCCTTTTCCTTTCTTCTGGAATTCGCCATGCCGAGGTTTGAATGGTGCCTTTTTGTCTTGATCATCTCGATCATTCTAGCCTCGAATTTCAAGATGAATAGCCCTTACACTGGCTGCATCAATTGTAGTAGGCTTGAACAATAATAATGAGTGTCTGATGTAACTATGTAGCGCACCTATATACTTAGTAACAGTCTCAGGTGCATCTAATGAGATGCCCAGATTCAGTGCTTGTTTTCAAAATTCTTCAGTGAAGCTTTGAACATTCTTGCCCTTACCTTGCCTTAGATATTGTCAGTCCATAGCTACCCTTAGCTTATAACCAAGAGGGTAGAATTGGTCTTTCAATGCAAAAATAAAACTAGACCAAGAGGACAAAAGGTTCCCTGACTTTGCGCTACCCTTCTGCAACTTTCTCTCCCACCAAACGAGAGCAGTGTCGCTCAGCCGAAGAGATGCTAATAATACTTTTGCCTCATCTTCTTCGATCTGCTGGATTCGACAATAAACCTCTATCTGTCTTATCCAGTTATTAAGTTTTTCTGCACGACACTCTCCATTGTACATGGGCAGGGCAAACTTTACATCTAACTTGAAGAACGGTTTCTTAGATGTCTGCATGGAATTCGGATGAGAGTGATGAGAACCATCACTTGAAGAAGGAGATGGAGGAGGCTCTTCTCCACCATCTTTATGATTTTTTGACCCATGGTCATCGACGTCCTTATTCTCATGCCCAAGTGCCTTCTCATACTTTGTGAACAACCTGTCTACTTTCCCTGCCATATTGTAGAATACCTTGCACAAATTATGTTCCTCTTCCCAACAGGCTTCTTCATTGGCCATGTTTCTTCTTCGTTGTGCACGTCCTACTTTAGGATAAAAGGACTTAAGCATTCCTTATCCTTTTCACAGCTTGTTCTGGGTTAGCATAAACTCATGAACTTTGCATCTAAAAAGACCTGCTCCGATACCAAACTTGATCTAAGATCTTTTACTTACAGATGCATCGGAATTACATATAACAGAGTTAATTAACCATGGAACTTAAAAGCACGTAAACAATGCGGAAATAATCAGAAGAACACAGAAACCATGACACAATTATTTGATTACAGAGTTCGTCCAATTTGAACTACGTCTCTGAGCCCTACTCAATAATGGGGAGGCCTTCATTCACTAAGTGGCATAAAAAGAGATAAAAGTACAAGAAACATTCTTTATGATCCTTATACTTCCAAGTAGGAAGATGGATAAAGAATGGAGAGCCCAGCTTCAAAAACAGACAGAACCACTGAACTCTTAGAGAAAAATCTTGCAAAAATGCCTATCCAAACACCCAATTTGGATAATTGGGCCTTTTACAACTTCTCGAAACCTCCCTGCTACTCAAGGCGAGGTCCTGACCTGCTACCAAGGTTAGGGTCTGCTGTACAATACTTCTGAACTATTCTGCTAATCCTCTCCACCATCTTCCGACAAAAAAATGACCTTTTATAAGCATGGCAGTAATCCCTTAATATCCAGGCAGTACAAACAATAGACCAAGTTAAGCGAGTGGGCGTATTCCACGGAGGTTCTTGGACCCCTGAATAGTATGTGGCAACAACCTTTACAAACATGGCAAAATTCTTTTAACTGTGCATTTAAACTAGTGACAAGACTATCGACGTTTCCAACCATCGATGGACGATACCAGCCCCAAACAACAAGCACTCTATGATACGGTGGACTCATCAAGAGTATAAAACATGATATATAACATATCGCATCCAGGGGACCCCCATCGCAATCGTAATCGGCGAAAGTCCCACGCTTTGTGATGATCGCGGACCCACCGGGATAATTGAATGCAATTTATAAAATATTGTATCTAGATCCTTCCCGCAAATCGCAATTGGCAGAGTCCTTCAGTAACATATATATCGACGTAGTACTTGTGCGATATGCGATCGCGATTATATCGCATCGCAACCTGGATTCATCGAGGGCCGATTCTTAAGTACTTGTTCCTCCTCCAACCTGTGATATGAGATATCACAATCACAACCGGGATCTTGCTGGAGCCGATTCTCCTTAATTCGCGACCTATTTTTCTGCAATAAGTGAAATGTGCGACTAACAACAGCCTACCACTTGGCACTTCCCCATTCGTTGAGAGTGTCTGCCACGTCACTCCTCCTGCCACCTGGACAAGTCAAACATCAACTTTGACTTACTCTAACTTCTTCATATGAACTCGGATTTGAGTGTCGTTCACACCGTTGGAATCAGGATGACGAGCACTTTGATCCGATGCTAAGTTTATCCAGATTTTTCCACTTTGAGTTTTGAGCCTTTTACCATACCACTGTTATGTTTTGAAGATCCACCTAGATCAATCCTCTAGGATCCTCCTGGATCAGGGGAAGAAAGAGAGGGAGACATAGAGATGGAGGGGGGAGAAAGAGGTAGAGAGGGAGGGATATAATGATAGAGTTGGAGGAGAGAGAGAGAGATACAGATGGGGGGAGAGAGGACTTGAGAGAGAAAAGAAGAGAGGAAGGGGCAAAGAGACCAAGTTGGAGGGGGAGAGAGAAAGAGGTAAGAACAAAGACGAAGAGATAGAGGTGGAGAGAGAGAGGGAATAACATAGTTACGGATCAAACTAGAAAATTACCTAGTACCCATTTTTTTGAGGTAACAAAAAATCACTCGATTCTGAAAAGTGGTGATGCAGAATACAACTTTTTGTTTTAGCATATTTTCGGCACTTTAAATTTTCTTATGTATCAAGTATGAACATTTTTTTAAATGTTAATAATTTCTATACTGATTTTGAAAAGTGTTGATGTAGCATCAACACATTTTTTAGAGGGCTTATTTTTTTTTTTTAAATTATGTATTAAGTATGAACATTTTTTTTGTTTTGTTAGTGATTTTCATCTTCATTTTGAAAAGCGTCGATGCAACATCAACCCTTTTTGTTTAGAGGGCTTATTTTTTACACTTTAAATTTTCTAACGTATGAAGTGTGGATATTTTTTTTTTAAATGTTGATGATTTTCATATTGGTAAAAAACAAAAAACATGACAAAAAAAATATTAAAAAGAAACCCATAAAAATGTAAAAAAAAAAACCAAAATTAATTTGTAAAAAAATATATATCAAAAAATAAATAAAAGAATGGAAAATATTTCAAAAAAACATATAATTTAAGGGAAAAAAAATTAATAAAAGAATAATAATTACAAAAATAAAAAAACTCTGCAACCCGGGGTGGCAAGGGGTTGATTCCCGCAGCTTCCTCCCCACCCACCCCGCGGCCCAATCGGCCCAAGGTAGCAAGGGGCCGATTCTCGCAGCTCCCTCCTTGCCCACATTGCAACCCAACCGGCTCGGAGTGGCAAGTGGCCAATTCCCATAATCATCCCCGGGCTAGTTGGGTTGTGGGGTGGGCAAGGAGGGTTTTTTAAATTTAATTTGTTTAAAATTATTTTTTTCATATTTTATTTTTTTATCTTATTTTATTTTTGTAATTTTCTTTATTTTTATTTTATTAACTTAATATATATATATATATATATATATATATATATATATATATATATATATATATGTTTTTTAATTTTTTTTCTTTTCTTTTGTTTGTTAATTTTTTACTTTATTTTCTTAAATTATGTATATTTTAGAAATATTTTCCCCATTTTTTTTATTTTTAAAATTTACGAGGTATTATTTTTTTTTTTGGGTCATATTTTTAAATTATTTTTTTTTATGTTTTATAACTTCTTATTATTTTTTCAAAATTTTCAATTTTTTTGAGTTTTTTTTATTGTTTTAATTTTTTTTCAATATTTGAATTTTTGTTTTCTTTTGTATTATTTTTTGTGTTTTTTTTTTGTTTTTTTTTTCAATATTTGATTTTTTGTTTTCTTTTGTATTATTTTTTGTGTTGTTTTATTGTTTTTATTTTTTTCAATATTTGAATTTTTGTTTTCTTTTGTATTTTTTATTTTTATTTATTTATTTTATTTTATTTTTTCTGTAGAGTTCGTGTTGATGCTCGTCTAGCAACCTAATCCCCTTATGTGCAATTTGATAGTTGATATTAAAATTTTCGTTATAATGAATTGACTTTGCCCCATAATTTGTCAATTTCATGGTTGGTCTTTAAGGTTTCATTACAATAGGTCGAATTCCCCTACATTGCATGTCAATTTGACAGTTGATTTTTAAATTTTTGTTGCAATGTATCAAGTTGTCTTAGGCTAAGATTTTAAAATCGCTATACATTTAGCATTTAAAAAATAAATTACTTTTGGTATAATAACTCGTCCATTCAAGGGTTCATTTTTTAAGTTTTTTTAGTCATAAAATTTTTCCATAATGTCATGCTTGAAGTATTTTGAAAACTTAAGATTTTTTGTAGTCATAATCTTTGGTTTTAATTCCATGGTTAATAAATTGTCAAGATTTTAATGTTTTTCTAAGTCATGATATTTTATCTTTAATGTTATGGTTGAAAACAGTTATAAGTATTTTTTATTAGCACCGTGCATGAAAATTGTTGGAATTTTAAGGTTTTTCAAAGATGTCATATTGTTGGAATTTTAAGGCTTTTCAAAGACGTGATATTTTATCTTTAATGTCATGCTTGAAAATCGCTGGAAATTTAAAGTTTTTCAGAACCATGATATTTCATTTTTAACGTCATTATTAAAAAATGTTGAAAATGTTGAAAAAAAGATGTTATTTCAACATCAACACTTTTCGTTTTCAGCCTGTTTTTTCATTTTCTGGGGGTTTTTTTGCTAGAGTTCTCATTTTGAGGTAATAGTTCTCGTTTGATTGGTAACTATGTTGAGTGACACAAAAGAGATGGAGTGAGAGTGAGTGAGAGGAGGAGGAAAGAGATAGAAGGAGAGGAGAGAGAGGGAGAGCAGGGAAAGAGAGAGAGAGGGAGACACAAATATGGAGGGGGGATAGAAGTGGAGAGAGAGAGAGAGAAGAAGATAGGGAGGGATATAGTGAGAGAGTTGGAGGGCAAAGAAAGAAAAAGAGTGATGGGGGGAAGAGACAAAGGGATGTAGGAAAGAAAGGGAGAGAGAGAAAGGAAAATATATAGGACTCGAGAGAGAGAGGGAGTTGGAGGGGGAGGGAGAGAAGAAGAAAGACATGAAGAGTGAAAGATGGAGAGAGGGGGGTGACAAGAGAGAGAGAGAGAGAGAGAGAAGGGGAAGAAAGAGAGAGAGTGTGTGTTGAATGGTGTTGTCATTGATGTCAAAGTCAATCATTAGAGTGCATCCTCTTTGGAAGTAGCGAAGAAAAGAAGGCAAGTCTTGAAATGAACACTTTTAATATATGTCAGTGGATTTCATTAATTGGAAGTACCAATGGACAAGAAACCCTATAAGAAAGGAAAGGAAGCAAGAAGCCCCACACTTTCCCCACTCTTGTTATATAAAATAAATGTGAAACTACAGTCTAGACCATCATCATTGTGTAGTCCTCATAATGACGTTTCGAATAGGTGGCATACCACATGGTTCCTCTCGATTGAGGAGATATGCCCATTTGAAGTCAGTGTGCCCCACTACATGGGCCAATGCACTGAAAGCTAGTAAAATGATATGACAAGGCTCCCTAATGAATGCTATAATGCAAGTTGAAGCCCACCCAAGTTGGCCTTGGTTAAAATATTATTTTCAAATTAAAAATTATGATCACATGGTCAAGCCTAAAGCATGGTCATATGGACCATAGCGCAAATATCAATATCAAAATCGCGCACTAATACTGATGGTGGTTATATGGATATTATATTTTTTTGTGGTCCCTGGATATGCAGGTGTAAGTGTTGGTATCATATCAGTTCATTAACATCCTCGATCATTCAAACAAAGCCTATATATGTGTACATATGCGTGGGCTTATTATACACAAAAAATGAACTCGAGAAGGCAATTGAAGATAATACTAGTTTTGATTTCTTATTTGAACAAGCAAGCAATTATATTTTTTTTACTCTTCTATGTTCTTATTTGAAGTCAAAGGTTTGAGATCTACATACATAAGTGAACTCTCATGGAAGACAACCAACTTAGTCTAGTTATTGAACAAGTGCTCGTTGTTTGTGATTTAAAGTGGAAGCCATGTGTGGTGTTTGAAATTTCTTGTTAAGTCTAACAATTAATCTAAATATTCTAGAGAGTTTGATTTGTAGCAGAAGATTGAACCTAGTTTGTTGTCCCATGATGGTCGTTTAAGTTCTTGACCAAAGAGCTTTTCTAGACACACAATAAACAAACACTTGAAAAACAATGCGGTTTGACTTCTGCTAAGAATACAATCTAGTTTGAGAGTGGGCCTGGTTCAAAGACTTTTGTTTTGGTTTACAGAACGATCTATTGAATGATTGACATAATTTGAGTGTCAATGAAAGAATATTAATTCTATGGTTGAGTTTGTAGTTTTGTTCTTGGTTACATCTCATGTGATTTTCCGTGAAGTTTTTGTTTGGTTTCGATCTATATCGAATGGTTTTGGTTCCGTTTTGGCTACAAATAGTTTCCTATTATTCTAGTTCGATTGGATTCATCTTGGTTTGGTTGAGCCCATATTCTAATCTAGTCTTATTATAATGTTTGAATAAGTGCACAATTTGGTTCAATTTCAGCATCATTTTGATTGGCAGAAATAATTTGTAACAAGCCACATATAATTATGACTAACGACAACATCTGAGTGTTGAGTTTGACATGGTAGGGTTTCTAATTTGGTGAAAGTCCAAAGTCAAAGTTCTAGAGGACCATTTTTGCTACAAATAGTTTCCTATTATTCTATTTCGATTGGATTCATCTTGGTTTGGTTGAGCCCATATTATAATCTAGTCTTATTATAATGTTTGAATAAGTGCACAATTTGGTTCGATTTCAGCTTCATTTTGATTGGCAGAAATAATTTGTAACAAGCCACATATAATTATGACTAACGACAACATCTAAGTGTTGAGTTTGACATGGTAGGGTTTCTGATTTGGTGAAAGTCCAAAGTCAAAGTTCTAGAGGACCATTTTTGCTACAAATAGTTTCCTATTATTCTAGTTTGATTGTATTCATCTTGGTTTCGTTGAGCCCATATTCTAATCCAGTCTTATTATAATGTTTAAATTAAGTGCACAATTTGGTTCGATTTCAGCTTCATATTGATTGGCAGAAATAATTTGTAACAAGCCACATATAATTATGACTAATGACAACATCTAAGTGTTGAGTTTGACATGGTAGGGTTTCTAATTTGGTGAAAGTCCAAAGTCAAAGTTCTAAAGGACGAGTGTTGAACCAAGTCAGATCAACAATTCCACAACAGCTGAATTGGCTATTTGATGACACGTTTGGTTGTCATCCACGTAGACTTGTGTTATGACAACAATACCTTGACACATAAAGTCTTGTTCTAAGCCATGCAAATACATGATTAATATTGGATGATGATTCCATGTTTGGACACATTGAGGTGTTGACTGAGTGGAAGGGTCTTGTGCCACATTTTGAAATACTAATCCACGGATACATAACAAGTATAATTCATATACATATCCCTACAAGCAACATAAAGCATCCTTATTGGTAGTGGATGTGTGCAGTGTAATGGTGGTTGCAAGTTCATTTCCTCCAAATGACAAGTTCAAATTTTTCATTTGTATTCATTACAAATTTGTTAAAAAAATTAGCAGATTCTGGTGACTAGCGTCGAAATCTTGTGGCATGATTGAAGTGTGCCCAGAAAGAGGAAAATTATCAAATATTTAAGTTTGTATATAGTTTATTATGGTTTTTGGAATCATTATTGATCGACATTGAAAACTTGTTTGACAATGTTTTTTTTTTTCTCATGATTGGTTACCAAAACCTTTTGTGTATGTTTGGAAGGTCTATGAGCTTATTGCAAGTGCATCAAACCCATTATGTTAATAGGTTCCAAGGAAGGGTTTGAATGACCAAATTGTAGTTCTAGTTGGAACAAATTTTTTGGGACAACAATGTGACAATGTGACGAAAATTGACTATTGGACAAAAGCAAAGGTAGTGTTGCGCAAAGTTGTATCGCTGGTGATTGATGTGACAACAATGGCATTGACAACAATATTGTGACAATTTTATGACAACGTACTAGTGTGACCCATATTATTCTTTTATCTTTAATTCTTGAGGGTGAACGAAGGGTGCAAGTTGGAAATTGAAGTCTCCTTCAAGTTGGTGCCTGAGAACACTTCAGGGTGGCAGGGTGGTGCTAGGGTAGGTTGGGGCTGGTCCAACAAGTTGGTTCTTGCAGGTTGTTGGCGTATCCTTTGTTGGAGATGATAAACTAGGAGGTTGGTGCCTCCTTCTAGTTGGTGCTGGAGAATCTTGGAAGTTGGTGTGTCTTGTTGATGTAATCTTCAAAGTATATATTAAAAGAATTCCATGGTTCTCTCCCGTTTGGGTTTCCACGTAAAGATCTCTTGTGTATTATGTGTGATGTTTTGCATTGTTGAATGACAATGTTAATTGTTAATGCTTACATGATATTATTAAAAAATTTAAGAAGTGCCCAATAGTGATTTACCCCCCCCAGTATTGGTGAATATTCCAATAGAGAGAAGGGGAAGAGAGAGAGAGAGATAGATATGGAGAGAGAGTGTGTATTTTTTGGGAGTGAGATAGAGAGGCAAAGAAGGAGAGATGAAGGGAGATAGAGATATAGATGGAGAGAGGGAGAGATAGATATATATGGAGAGAGAGTGTGTATGTTTGGGTGGGTGAGATAGGGAGACAAAGAAGGAGAGATGGAGGAGATATAAATATAGATGGCAGGGGTAGAGAGAGAGAGATGAATGGGAGAGAAATAGGGAAGAAGAAAGAGACATAGAAAGACAAATATATATATTATATAGTATTAGATAATTTTTGAATAATATTAACCATAGAGAAAGAGGAATTAAGGTTTTTTTAAGGAACATTTGTATTTATATTAGACAAACTGGATTATGGCCAAAACCATTACATATAGTATCAATAACAGTTCTTCATTCCTCCAAAACTTCTTTGACCAGAGACAATGAAATTTGAAATTCTTCTTCTCCAGATATTCAACATGGTTCTCCTTGTACATTCACCAAAAAATACAATTCACATTAACATGCTTGCATTACATATAAATATCTACATAAATACTAACAAAAAACTACTACTGTATGCTAGCTATTCATCTCCTTCTGCAACCTGTTGCACAACATCTTCCATGTATTTCACTCCTTCTTCCCCCAACTGACCTTCAACCTCAAGTTCTTGGTGCTCCACTTCCTGTTGAATCTCCATTTGCATTATGAGATCTGGAGGGAAGGCTCCCAACTCGTCGTGCGATAGATCATTAGCACCACCCTCCTCAATGCCGAAAACTTCTTTTAGAACAGACCCCACAACAATCTCCACCCTCTCGTTCAAATTCTCTACCTTCCTGTACAGAGTTCCAATCTTTGTCATTATAACTTCTGTAGCTTCTTGGATGTTCTCTACATCATTTTTCAAACTCTCCAACTAATTTGAGACAAGGGTGAAGTGAGCCATGGCTTCCAAAATAATTTCCCCTCCAATCCTTGAGACCATATCCTCAACCTCTTGCCGAACGCTCCAAAGGAATTCCCAAAAGCATCTCTAGCATCATTAGATGATGGTGAAGTCATAAATGCGGCCCGAAGGAAATGGGTAACAAACCACAATGCATAAACTCTCAAAATCCATCTTGTTATAGCTAATATCAGCTCCAAATTGATGATGCGAGAGGACTTTCCATGTTTAATGCATTGTGTTAGTTCCCTTCCTAGAACCAATCTAGAATTCATTATTGCTTGCCTCGAGTTGAATGTCCATACGGTCAATCTGAACTGATCCTCCTCGAGCTCATAGATCACCATTTCTTCACATCCTCTCTGCCTTAAATTACATCCTGCATGAGCCCAATTGTCCTTCATCCTACCGTTGGTTTTCATTACTGTCCAACTATGGATTAATGGTGCCATCTTATTACCAATACTCCCTTTGCTTAACAATTGTACCATGGCGTAATTATGATGCTTAATTTCCATGTCAGTCAGTGCTCTTCTCTCAAGTCTCTTTAGCATTTTCAAGACCTTCTAATCATATGATTTCTTGGGATATGACAAATTATGGGTGTGCCTTCGTTTATCCTTAATTCTCCTTGCTCTAACATGGTAGCTTGATTCACTTGCTGATATGCTAATCCATTGTTTTGCCTTTTGATGTGATATAGCTCTATGAAAACAAATAGTATTCTTTGCATTGTTGGGTTTGGATACAAGTTCTTGGTTTTAATCCACTTCATACACTTTTTAATAGTGATCTAGAAGTCTCCGAAAATTGTTATATGGATAATTCCTTCATCTACCGCCCTCCTTAATCCTTGCCATAAAGCATATTCCTTCGCCTGGTTGTTTGTGTATATTCCCAATCCCTAGGCAAATGTTTTTCTTATTTCTCCATCGGGGCTAAGGAGTATCCCTCCTGCTCCAACCTCCCCTGAATTTACTTTAGCTACTCCATCAAAGAATAGTTGAAACTGACCCAACTCTTTCCTCCATTTCTCAAATTGATCTCTCGGCAAGCAAATGAGATGTGAGATCTTTATTTGATCTTGAGCAGGGCCTCCTAAAGCGACTGGTGGATTTTTAATTTTGACCCATTCTTTCTCTTATGCCGTATAACTATCGAAATCACTTGTGTCAAATCCTCTCACCAACACTACATCAAACAGTAGTGGCAGGGCTTTCCATTCTGAAGATCGGGGAATCGCCATTTTTCCATTGAAAATTGAATTGTTTCTTGCAATCCATATTGCCCATAATATGTATTTCGGGATCACGCTCCAACACCTAGAGATATAATATGACTGACCATGGTTCCATGGGGGACGAGAGCACCATTTTTCAAACATATCTGTCTAATTTTATGGGATAGCCTAAATTTGACTTATAGCATGTAACACAACTTTCCATACTTATAATGTGAAAGGATAAGAAAGGAAGACATTACATATGTCCTCCTCCATGTTTCTATAGAGAAAGCACCAGGATGGACCTTAAATCTGCCTTTTTTTCAAATTCTCTGATGTTAGAACTTCCCCATGCACCAATTCCCAACAAAGAGTGTTTACTTTCAGGAGGCCATCCTTATTCCAAATTTTACCCAAGATGCTCAAAGATGGAGAGTGCGAGAGTTGTTTCACTAAAGAGTCATACCCTTCCTTCACCGTATAGAACCTCCGCTTGCCACCAATCCAAATTCTCTTATCCGTTTTGTGAGTAGAAATTGGAGTATTTCCTTTAATAGCCTTGAAAACCTTATCCTAAGAAGACACCATATGATGTGGATGATTTATGCTAGACCATCCCACCCAATGCCCATTTTTATCCCAGACCGATATATCTACAAGTTTCCTTTTCCCTTATGCCTTCATCTAATTGGCCAGCTCCTTCATCTTCTAGGAATCATGCACTGTCTCATTAGGAATTAAACCATCTTCCCAGATTCAGACACGTCGTTTGTTCCCCACTTGCCACCTCAGATTTTCCAACACTACCTAGGTTGATTCTTTACATAACTTCCATATCTTGGTTCCTTTTCCTTCCCGTCTTTCTTCCTTTGTTCGTAGGAGCCGACTTTTATGGAAGTATTTTCTTAGGAAGGTTTGTTTCCACCACTCCTTTGAATTTATCAATAATATCCATACCAGTTTAGCTCCAAGGGCTAGATTCATGTACTCTTGATCTTTGATTGCCAATCCTCCCCACTTTTGTGGCAATCTAGCTATGTTCCAATTTATCAGGTGGAACTGCTCTCATTATCATTTCCTCCTTGCCATAAAAATTTTCTTAACATGCAACTAATACAATGCATTATACACTTGGGAGCCAAAAGACCAAAGCCAATATATATGGGGAGAGCAGATAAAACAAATTTAATGAGGATTGTTTTCCTTGCAACATTAAGCCACCTAGCTCCCAAGGAATATATCTTTTTTTGAATTTTTTGAAGAATCGCTTCCCAATCCTCTCCAGAAGACGGGCCCAAGGAAATTAGAAGACCAAGATAAGGGAAGGCTCTCCGAGATTTAGCCAGAGGAAAACCCAAAATACGAGAAATTACATTCAGATTGCTTTCAGAGCTATTCCATCCCAAAATTAAACTTTTCTTCTTATTCACCAATCCTCTAGACAAACTCATATAGTAATCTAGAACCTCTTTAAATCGAGAGGCAATTATTCAGGATGCTCCTCCAAGGAGGAGGGTATCATCAACAAACTGTGAATGCTTAATTTCCTTAACATTCTTGGTGATTCTAAGACCTTGGAGAAGATCAACCTTCCTTTCCGCTTCAAGTTTTCTACTAAGACTTTCATCCTATAGAAATTAATGTGTAGATTCAAAATTGCTTATGAAATTTACTAAATCACAAGACTTGAACCTACTCTACTGATTTGCAGAAGTTAATTTACCATCAAGAACACAAATCATAAACATGAAAAAGGAAACATTGCACATGCGCAAAGGTTATCTAGGGGAAAGCAATTTCTCAAAACCCCTTCTTATCTGTATTGCATTAATTAGAGAATACAAATGAAATACATATGCTTGCTCAAGCCTGAGCACACCCTACAACTGTATAGTTTATCCCCCTACCTAACTGACTAAATTTGGCCAACACTTAGCCAATTTTCAAGCCCTCCAAGCTCCTATTTCCTTGTGTTATTCCTCTGTGAAATTAGCCCCTATTATTTAGGATTTGCCCACTACTGAATTACATAATTCATCTAGGTCTTTCCTCTGACTGCATGCACCACCTATACACATGGGAATATGTTACAACTGATAGTATGCTGCCTTGGAATCTCCATCTCAATTGGGTATCTCAAATTCTCTGCATGCAACAATAATTTTGGGTTGATTGATAACTTAATTGGTTGATCACTGAGTCTATGAAGTTCCACTTCCACAACTTGACCTCCACTAGTTCTTCTAACAGTTAGAACTAGTTTAACTGACAATAACTCAAATTAACTGAAATAGATTGCTACAAATTAGCAATCAATAATACTGGACTAAACTCAAGCTTCCCCAACTCAAATTAACGAAGTCAACTGAGTGACAAGTGCCATGTCACCTCAATTAACTACCTCCAAGATTTCTGCTGAAATAGAAATTCGAATTTTCTCTAGTTTGACCAAGGCAAAGTTAAACTAAGAATTTATTGTTGCATTTTCAACACTCCCTCTCAGTAAGCAAGGGATTATCAACCACCCCTATCCTACATTTGTGGAACTCTAACTTCCCTCTTGATAAGGCCTTTGTCAAAATGTCAACATCTTGTTCCTCTGTCGAAATGTATTGCAACAACATAATTCACCTATGTACACAATCCCATAAATGGTGATACCAAATATCAATATGCTTAGATCGATCATGAAAAAAAAGATTTTTAGAGAGTTTGATGCAACTTTGATTATCATTGTAAATCACAATTGGATCCATCATCTTACCAAACAATCCAACAAGTATCTTTCTTATCCAGATCGCCTCAAATGTTGCTTGACTTGTAGCCATGTAATCTGCTTCTGCCGTGCTGGATGCCACATATCTTTGCTTCCTGCTCTACCAAGAAACCATTGTGGACCCAACACTAAAAATTCCACCTAATGTACTCTTATGTTCTGATGGACTCCCTGCCTAATCTACATCTGTGAAACCACACAACTTCACTCCCTCTATCCGTCTATACCATAGTCCAAACTAAGTAGTGCCTCTAAGGTATCGTAAATCATGCTTAGCTGCCCTGCAAAATAGTTTGGTTGGCCAGGCCATAGCTTCGCTCAACTCGTCAACTACAAAGCACATATCTGGACGTGTGTTCACAAGATACATGAGTGAACCCACCAACTGTCAGTAAACAGTCACATCCACTTCCTCACCTGAAGTGTCATCCTCCTTCCTCCAGTTGGTCACTAGAGGAGTCTCCATGGGTTTGCACCTATCCATGTGGAACCTTTGAAGTATCTCGTTGGCATACTTTCCCTGAGAGAAACAATTCCTCATCACCTTTCCATACTTCCAATCAAAGGAAGTAGTGTATGAGACCCTTTTCCTTCATCTCAAACTCTCTTGAAAGGTCCTCCTTGCAAGATCTGATCAGTTTCTCATCACTAGTCAAAATCAAGTCATCAACATATAAGACAATAATCAAGAATTTACCTTCTACCAAAATGTGTTACAGGTTTGCATCCACTTCACTTTTGGTGAAGCCCAAACCAGTGAGATAGTTATCGATCTTGGTGTACCAATCACGGGGTGCTTGCTTGAGACCATACAATGCTCACTTGAATCTACACATAGGTGACTCGCGATCAAAGGTCTCAAAGCCTTCTGGTTGCTGGATATACACCTCCTCCTCAATAAATCCATTAAGAAATGTTGTTTTCACATCAATCTGGTGGATCTTCTACCCCACTTGTGCAGCCAGAGCAAGGATTGATTTGATGGATGAGTATCTTTCTATAGGAGAAAAGGTCTCCTCATAGTTAATCCCCTCAACCTGAGAGTACCCCTTGGCCACAAATTTGGCCTTGTACTCTTCTATGCTTCCATCTACTACATTCTTTGTTGGGTTGTGTTATATTCTTTCCACGACTAGCCCATGTAGTTAACCGGGGGGTTAGAAGGGGGTGGAGCCCCCCCTTCATTGCGCTGATTGCGTAACGAGGGCAGTCACACGGGGTTTGAGGGGAGTAGGCAACCCCACTCTATGGGTTCCGGGGCAACGCCCTGGAAAATTTTGGTTTTGGACCCTATATTAGGTTGGGTGGACCTACCTATGGTTTTGTGCATGTTTTTTGCACATGGTTTTGGATGCGATGGTTTTTGGTCCATGGTTTTGGATGCGATGGTTTTCGATCCATGGTATTGGATGCTTCAACATGTATAAATATATATTGTAACATTGAAAGGAACATAATGAAAAATCAAGCTGGTAGTCCCGATTTTGGGATCCAGGGGAAAATCTCTGTGTATATGTGTTTTATGTGTTATGTCTCACATTTTTTATTTTGTGTTTTAGAAATCATATGCAGGTAATTGTTGTACAGGGTTAAAACCTACATTTGGTATCGGAGCTGTTTTGGCTTCAAGGGGATGCCTTTGTTGCTGAGGGGTTTTGCTCGGGCTTGTGGTAGACCCTGTTCAGTGGGAGATCTGCGGGATCAATTCTAGTGGTAAAAGAAGATGGCAAGCAATGGAAAGATAGAGATCGAGGAATTTAATGGTCAGAGTTTTGAATTGTGGAAACTCAAGATGGAGGATCTGTTGGTGGATAAAGATCAGTGGATTGTGGTAGATCTGGGTACTAAACCAACGAGAGTGTCCGATGAAGAATGGAATAAGTTGGATTGGAAGGCAAAGAGAATAATACGATTGTGTCTCTCAAATTCAGTATCATTGAATGTATCAAGGGAAGCTACGGTGAAGGCTTTGTGGGACAAGTTAGGGACTTTGTACCAATCTAAGTCTGGTGAATAAACTGTTCCTGCGGAAAAAGTTGTATAACCTGAGGATGAAAGATGGAGACTAGGTGACAGAGCATCTGAACGCATTTAATACTGCGGTAAGTCAGTTATCATCTGTTGATATCAAGATTTCAGATGAAGATAAGTGCATTAGTTTGTTGTGTTCTCTACCAGATTCATGGGATAGTCTAGTTATTGCAATAGGTAGCAATGATACTGCCTTGTAGTTTGATGAAATAGTCTCATCCTTACTGACGGAGGAGATGAGACGGAAAAATATGGAGAGCCAGAATGGTGATTCTTTGTCTATACGAGGATGGTCCTAGAACAGAAACAAAAATAAGTCATCGAGTGGGAGATCTAAATCTAGAGGGAGATCTAAATCTCCAAGAAAACCTGTAAAGGTGGTGTGGTGGAAATGCGGAAAGGAATGGCACTACAAAAAGCACTGTAAATCTAAAGCTCTTGACAAAGGAAAGGGATCTAATAATGCTCCTTCTGCATAGGCGAAAACCACCTTAGATGAAGGTGGGGATGTGTACTTGGCTTCTTCAAGTACACATGTATATCATGAGGCATGGTTGATTGACTCAGGTGCATCCTTTCACTTCACTCCCCATAGAGAGTGGTTCTACGAGTATGAGAAACACGATGGTGGTGATGTCTTCTTAGGGGATGATAGGAAGGCTAGAATCATTGGTCGCGGAAAAGTAAAGTTGAAGTTGCAAGGTGGAAGGGTTAGAACACTTCCGGGTGTTCCGCATATTCCTGCATTGGCTAGAAATCTGATTTCTGTAAGCAAGTTGGATGATGCAGGTGTAAAAAGAGTGTTCGAGAAGGATACCTGCAAGATGGTTTGGGGAGCACTGGTATTGATGTGGGGAGTTCGAATTAGAACTCTATACAAGATGTAAGGTATCACGGTTGTTGATGGGTGCAACAGTTCTATGGTTCCTGAAAGTGGAGCAGAAAATCTAGTGGTCTCTGGAGAGAAGACCGTGCTATGGCATCAAAGGCTTGGACATATTGGAGAGAAGGACCTTTGAATACTTCATGGTAAAGGTATGGTAGAAGGTATGAGTAATAGCTCTCTAGATTTTGATTTCTGTGAAAATTGTGTATATGGGAAGCAGAATTGGGTGAGTTTCCCCTCTGGTGGTAAGAGGGTGAAACAAATATTAGAGCTTGTGCACAGTGATGTGTTTGGACCTGTGAAGGTTCCATCATTAGGTAAGTTTGTGTACTATGTATCATTTATAGATGACTTCTCAAGGAATACATGGATATATTTCCTTAAGAATAAATCTGAAGTCTTTGACAGGTTTAAAGAATTTCAGACTCTGGTGGAAAACCAGACAGAGAAGAAGATAAAGGTGCTGAGGACAGATAACGGTGGAGAGTTTTGCAGTAAGGAATTTGAAGAATTCTGTAAGAAGTGTGGTATAGCACGGCAGAAAACTACTCCATATACACCTTAGCAAAATGGAGTTGCAGAAAGCATGAACAAGACGTTGATGGAAAGGGCAAAAAGCATGCTTAGTGGTGCCGAGTTAGGACAGGAATTCTAGGCAGAGGCAGTGGAGACAGCATGTTACCTGGTCAACAGATCACCTTCATCAGCGTTGGAGGATAAGACTTCACAAGAGGTATGGACTGGTAAGAAACCCTCTCTTTCACATCTGAGGGTATTTGGATGTGAGGCATATGTACATGTTCCAAAGGAGAAATGAACCAAGTTGAATAGTAAATCTGAAAAGTGCATCTTTATTGTGTATAAGGATGGTTTAAAGGGTTATAAGCTTTGGAACCCAACAACAAGGAAGGTTGTGTATAGCTGAGATGTGGTGTTTAGAGAGGTGAAAAATGTTATTAAACATGAAGTCCAACCAAAGGAACTTGAGAAGATAGAGTTTGAGCTAAAGGAGAAAGAATCGGACTCTATAGCAGAGGAGGAATCAGAAGATGAAGAGCCACAAACTCCAGGTGTAAGAAGATCAGTTCGATAAAGAAGGCAGCTAGAAAGGTATAGTCCATCTGCTTTCTGTTCAAATTTTGCTTTATTTATTACTGATGATGATCCCAGAACTATGAAGGAAGCAGTAGATTCTAAGGATGGAAAACTCTGGAAAGAGGCCATGGTTGATGAAATGGAATCTTTGCACAAAAATGAGGCTTGGGATCTGGTGGAGTTGCTGGCTGGAAGGAAACCCATTGGCAGTAAATGGGTGTTCAAGAAGAAGACAAATGCAGAAGGAAAGGTGGAGAAATACAAAGCTCGGTTGGTAGAAAAAGGTTATTCCCAGGTTCCAGGAATTGATTTTGATGATATTTTTTCTCCTATTGCCAAGGTAACTTCTATTAGATTACTTTTATCTGTTGCTGCTGCTTTTGATTTTGAGGTAGAATAGATGGATGTGAAGACAACATTTGTTCACGGGGATCTGGAAGAGGAGATCTACATGAAACAACCTGAAGGCTTTGCAGTGAAGGGTAAGAAAGAACTGGTATGCAAGTTAAAGAAGTCTCTGTATGGGTTAAAACAGTCACCAAGGATGTGGTATTAGAAATTTGATACATTTATACGGGGATTTGGCTTCACAAGAAGCAAAGCAGATCACTGTGTGTATTTTAAATTAATTGGTGACTGTGTTATTTATCTGGTCTTGTATGTGGATGATATGTTGCTGGTTGGAATGACAAAGAAATTATCCAAGATTTGAAGACCCATTTGTCCTAGAAATTCGACATGGAATATCTTAGTGCTGCAAACTATATTTTGGGCATGGAAATTAAAAAAGATCAGACAAAGAGGAAGCTTTGGTTAAACCAGAGGAAGTATGTCGAGACAGTATTGCAGAGGTTTAATATGCAGGATAGTAAACCAGTGAAGGTTCCTATTCCTGTAGGTGTAAAGTTATCTGCTAAAAAATGTCCCAAGACATAAGAAGAGGAAGAGGACATGTCCCGTGTTCCATATGCAAGTGCAGTCGGTAGCCTGATGTATGTGATGGTCTGTACTAGACGAGACATTGCACATGTAGTGGGAGTATTGAGCAAGTTTATGTCAAAACCAGGGAAGGAGCATTTGCGTGGCACTAGTGATTATGGTTTGTGCTACCAAGGAAGACCAGGATTGGACAGAGTTTTGGATATCCGTGGTTTTGTTGATGCGGACTGGGCTAGAGATCTGGATCAGAGAAGATCTACAAGTGGGTATTTGTTTAACCTATTTGGAGGTGCAGTCAGTTGGATGAGTAAGAAACAATCTGTAGTGGCACTATCAACTACAAAGGCAGAATACATGGCAGCCACTCATGCAAGCAAGGAAGCAGTTTAGTTGCAGAGATTGTGTTCAAGTATGGGGTTAGTACAGGGAGCTATAAGGATAGACTATGACAACCAAAGTGCAATATTCTTGGGAAAGAACCCTGCATATCATTCAAAGACAAAGCACATTGATGTTCAGTATCACTTTGTGAGGGATATGATAGAAGAGAAAAAGGTGTTGCTGGTAAAGGTGGACACTTTGAAGAATATTGCAGATGCATTGACAAAATCTGTGAGTTCTGAGAAGTTCTCTTGGTGTAGAGAAGCAATGGGTGTTGCAGGGCTGGATAAATGACTAAGCTCTCTTGTGCCCCCCTGTGGAAAGAAAACAACAAGTGGGAGAATGTTGGATTTTGTTATATTCTTTCCACGACTAGCCCAAGTAGTTAACCAGGGGGTTAGAAAGGGGGCGGAGCCCCCCCTTCGTTGCGTCGATTGCGTAGCGGGGGAAGTCACACAGGGTTTGAGGGGTGCAAGTAACCCCACTCTATGGGGTCCGGGGCAGCACCCCAGAAAATTTTGGTTTTGGACCCTATATTAGGTTGGGCAGACCTACCTATGGTTTTTTGCATGTTTTTCGCACATGGTTTTGGACGCAATGGTTTTTGGTCCATGGTTTTGGACGCGATGGTTTTCAGTCCATGGTATTGGATGCTTTGGCATGTATAAATATGTATTGTAACATTGAAAGGAACATAATGAAAAATAAAGCTGGTATTCCCGATTTTGGGATCCAGGCGGAAATCTCTGTGTATATGTGTTTTATGTGTTATGCTCTTGCATTGTTTATTTTCTGTGTTTGAGAATTCATATGCAGGTAATTTCTGTACAGGGTTAAAACCTACATGCGTCACCTTGAAGATCCATCTCGAACCCACAACTGATTTGTCTACTGGTCTTGGAACCACTTCCCAAATACTGTTGTTTAGAAGGGATTTGTGCTCATCCACCTTTGCATCAACCATACTGGATGCTCTACTTCTTCCGCAAAAGAGGATGGCTCAGTGTCTTCTAGCTCAGTCATTAGAGCCATGTAACCAGTGTACCAATCTGGTGACCTTCTTTGCCTGCGCTGATTTGAAGGAGCACCCACATTCATTGAAAACATGGTTATTCCCCGTCATATGGAACGAGGCACCGCTATCTAGGTACCACACGCTTATCATCACTGTGTTGGCCATGCATGCAATGAGAGTAAAATAAAGCTTGAAATGTGAAGCCAAAGCTTCACCTGCTGCTCCTCCTGAGGTCTTCTCGCTTGTCTTCTTGTGTGGGCGCTTCGTGGCATAGTGCCCGAATTCATGACAGCAAAAGCACTTGATTCTGGACAAGACTTTCTTCTTTCCCCATTAACTAGATTCTCCTTTGGATTGGGATTTATTCCCTTTCCCATTCTTTACATTTCCATCCAGGGCATAATTCTCTTCATCCTTGCCATTGGATGAGGTCATGTCTCTAGTATTTCGCCTTATTTCCTCTTGTACCAAATCGGACCATAGGCGTTCCCAATTTGGTAGTTTCTCCCTCCCATTCACTAAAACTTTGTAGCTATGCCATCTCTTGGGAAGGCCTATAAGGGCTAGGCTTACCAAATCATCCTCTGCTACAGTAACACCAACTTTACCAAGTTCATCATGACATTGTGTGAACCTGCTCCGATACTGTGGAAAGGTCTCATTCTTCTGCATCTTGATATTTCGAAGTTTGTCCTTGAGTGTCAGCTTCTCGTGGTCACTACTATTCTAGAATAGATCTGTCAATGCTTGCCACATTGCATACAAAGTCTCTTTCCCATAGAGATTTGAGACAATATGGTCTTGTACTCCCTCCAATATAATTCTCCTCACCTTGGCTACACACTTCTTCCATTCTACTAGATCTTGAGCATCAAATGTTGTTGGTTTCAGAATATCATTATCAGTGAATTCCTTCGGTCCATTATCTTCTAGCACTGCCTCCATGCATTCCTTCCAAGCAAGATAATTCGAGCTTCTCTCAAGGGCATATTTGAGTCTTAGTCCATAGAAATCCATCCTTCTAGCTATGAAGAATTGATCCTGCATGTCCAATCCTTCTGCAATAACAACTTCAAAATCTCTACTCAGTGAATCTTGCTCTGATACCATGCAGAAATTAATGTGTAGATTCAAAATTGCTCATGAAATTCACTAAATCATAAGACTTGAGCTACTCTACTGACATACGGAAGTTAATTCACCATCTAGAACATAAATCATAGACATGCAAAAGGAAACATCACACATGCATAGAGATTTATCTAGGAGAAAGCAACTGCTTAAAATCCCTTCCTATCTATATTGCATTAATCACAGAACATAGATGAAATACATATGCTTGCTCAAGCCTGAGAACACCCTGCAATTGTATAGTCTACCCCCGTGCATGACTAACTAACTCTAGCCAACACTTAGCCCTCCAAGCTCTTATTTCCTTGCATTGTTCCTCCAGGAAATTAGCCCCTATTATTTAAAAAATCCCCACTAGTGAATTGCGCAATTCCTCTAGGTCCTTACTCTGACTGCATGCACCTCCTCTACACAAGGGAATATGCTACAAATGATAGTACACTGCCTCGGAATATCCATCTGAACTGGGTAACTAAAATTCTTTGCATGCAACAATTATTTTGGGTTGATTGATCAGTTAACTGGTTGATCACTAAGTGTGGCTGAAGTTCCACTTCCACAACTTGACCTCCACTAGTTCTTTTGAAAATTAGAACTAGTTTAAATGACAACAACTCAAATTAACTGAAATATATTGCTACAAATTAACAATCAATCATACTGAAGTGAACTCAAACTTCCCCAACTCGCATTAATTGAGTTAACTGAGTGACAAATGCCATGTCACCTCAGTTAACTACCTCCAAGATTTCTGCTGAAATAGAAATTCGAATTTTCTCTGGTGTGACCAAGGTAAAGTCGAATTGAGATATTTTTGCTACATTTTCAACACAACCACGATTATATAAAGAAGAGGAGAGAGGGGACAACCTTGCCTCAGCCCACAGGATGTTGACCTAGATTGTCATTGATGTCAATATGGCAATATTTTGGATGAGTAAACAGTGATGTGAGGCCAAGGAGAAGGAGAAGCAGATCCATGAAGAAACAGGAGCAGCCAAAGAAAATCCAGAGGAAGAATTTCAACGGAAGAAGCAAAGAGGAACACACAGTGGAAAAAGGCAAGAACTAAGAATCAGAAGAGGAACACGCATCAGGAGGAGAAGCCAACGGAAGAGTAGTTAACAGAGGAGCCACATTATGCGATATCGGAGGAATTATAGAGCAGAGATATCAAAGTAGAGAAGAGGTAGTGGAGCGATATTGAAAGCCACAGGAAAGCCAAGTAAGTGTAAGAACAGAGGAGTAGAGCTATCGGAAGCCAAAGGAAGAACTATCGAGAGTATCGCATATTCCAAGAGTATAATGGAGGAGTACAAAGAGCGGAGGAGTATATATATATATATATATATATATATATATATATATATATATATATGCGATATAATAACACGGACCCAAATAGGTTATAGCAAAAATCCTTAATATGACATCGTATCCGTGTTGAACAGCTAACTGGCGGGTTTGTAACAGTGGCAGTGGTTTTCGGGTGGACTCAAGGCTGTAAGTGGTATTTAGGGTTGATCACCTGATACCATTATTCGACCGACATGTGGAAGGAGAAGGAGAGAGGAAACTGGCTTATTGAGCAGGTAATCCTCGTGCATATTGCTCACCCGAAATTCATGCAGGTCGTTGGATCCAGCACGGGTTGATTGACGGCAAAGGATCAACGGACGGTTTTGGGTTGATCAGGTTAAGTGTTGACCGTCAGATCGTGAGCAGATCAACGGTGGAGGATCGCTAAGGAATACCGCTTAATATCATATCATAAGTTATAAAGGGATGGCACATTACATATGTGATTGCGAAATACATATATATATATGTGTGTGTGTGTGTGTGTGTGTGTGTGTGTGTGTGTGTGTTTGTGTGTGTGTGATAATAACATGGACCCGCGGCTCCATTATAAGCTGCCCTAACGTAATATCGCATCCGCTATGTCTCTAGTCTCAAAGGGCTATCACCCCCGAAACCTCCAATTGCGATATACAGTTGCGGACCCGATGGTCCTATTATATCGTGCCCTAATGATATATTGCGTCCGTCATATCGAGAGTTATGTATCGCAGTGTTTAAGCCTTGTCACGTTAAAACTGCAATAGCAATATGCATGCGGACCCGACTACACCATTGCAATATAATTTAATATATCATCGCATCTGTCGCATATCACAAGCCTCTTGTAAAACCTTGTCACATTGAAAGCATCGATTGCGACATATATATATATACCCGAGGGAGTTATTAAAATAGTTTAAAAATAATATCGCGCCCGAGTATCGGGGAACTGGATATGGTACTGTAATATCCCTAACCCAGAATATTCCTCAAAACCTCGCAAAATCTCAACCAAGAAAATGCACAAGTAGTATAGTAGCCGAGAAAATCACAGAGATATAATAGTAGTGCAACAACAATAATGAACATATGAAATATAAACAGATACACATGAAATGCAACTAGAAATGCTAAGACATTTTATTATACTGAGTAAAGGAATGAGTACAGAGGTGATCAGAAGGACGACACCTCGACTTGCACAAGGCAAGTGAAGAAATACACTCAAAATAACAAAGGAATGGCCTCACACTGATCTGCGTCCCAGCTGTTGGAAAACTGTTGTGTTGCTGTTGCTGCTGGAAATCGAATGAGGATTTTGGGATGCTCCCCTCCTCATAAAAGGCTGAAACTCGGGAATCGGACTCTACTCAAGAAACCCAAAAAAACCCAGAAAGCTTTTCTGAAATGGCCGACCCCCGAAAATCACCCCCTTGGGGTTCTGCACAGTTCCTCAAAGACGCTGATGAAACTGCTGCTGAAATGCTGATGAAACTACTGCTAGAATGCCAATGGAAATACCTTGCCCAAGTAGGCACTCGAAGTCCCCCGGGGCTAAGGGTGAGATCTCTGAACGGAGACACTCAATGCACTAAACAGTGTTGCAGACTAGCTAAACAGCTAGTGTGCTCTAAGTCGAAATGACTATCACAAATGCTCATAACCGGAATGATCAAAATGAGGGGGCTCCTCTCTCCTTTATAGCCTTTGCCTCTCTCAATCCCAAGGCTCACCTCCTCTTGCGTGATTCCTTTCTTGCCACGTGTTTCTTCCCTCCTGCGCAGTCCTTCCATGTGTCTGTGTGGGCTCCATTTCTGCGTCGCCCTTTGGCCCTCTTGGCTCCCCTCTAAGTTAGAACGTTGTGCTACTAGGAAGTGACTATTTATTCTAAAAGTGAGTTATGTCCCCTATCCTCACTTTTTTAATTTACAAATAACTATAGAAGGCAAAAATTGAACAAAATCGAATATTCCAATTAGCCATGGCTAATTAGGAATATTACAGTCTCCCCCGGCAAAATTTTGCTTGTCCTCAAGCAACTTATGTGATGGATGTTGCAAGATCTTCTCACTCTCCCAAGTGGCATCCTCATCCGGCAAATTCTTCCACCTCACCAAGAATTCCCGAACCATCCTGCTTCACAGTTGCCTCTCCCTGGTATCAATGATAGCCTCCAGCTGCAACACCAAATGCCCCTCATCATCCATGGATGGTAGCTCATCTGTCACTATCACCTGCTGCCCTAATGCCTTTTTCAGGCATGATACATGAAAAATGTTATGAATCTTGCTGCCTTGGGGCAGCTCCAACTCATATGCAACCTGTCCAATCCTGCGTATCACCCTGTATGGCCCATAAAAGCGGGGCTTGAGCTTCTCAGCCCCCTTCTGCTTCAGTGACGACTGTCGGTATGGCTGTAATCATAGGTAGACCATGTCCCCTACCTCGAATTGTCTCTCCACTCGACCCCTGCCAGCATACAGCTTCTACTAGTTCTACGTTGTAGCCATGTTATCCTTGAGAGCTCGGAGGATATCCTGACTCTCTTGGATCCAAATCTTGGCTCTAGGAGCCTTGCTATCACCAAACATCACATCAGCAAAAGATAAAGGATGATACCCATATAAGGCATAGAATGGTGACATACCAATGGACATGTGATGTGAAGTATTGTAGCAGTACTCCCCCAGATGCAGTCACTTCATCCATGCTCGCTACTGCCCACTGACATAGTTATGCAAGTAGCCTTCCAGCCACTTGTTAACTATCTCTGTCTGTCCATCCGTCTGTGGGTGATAATTGGTACTCGGTTTCAACTTCGTCCCCACCAACCGGAAAAGCTCCTCCCAAAACCCGCCCATGAAACGGCTATCCCTATCACTGACGATGGTCTTAGGAAGACCATGTAGCCTGAAAATCTCTCTGAAGAACAACGCAGCCACCTGTGTTGTTGTATAGTGTACGGATATGGCCAAAAAATGTGTGTACTTTGTCAGTTGATCAACGACAAAAAAGATACAATCCTTGCCCTGTACCATGGGCAACCCTGTGATGAAGTCCATCGAAATACTCTCCCATTTCCCCTCCGAAACGGGAAGAGGCTGCAATAAACCTGCAGGATGGCTCATCTCTCCCTTGTTCCTCTGGCAAACATCGCACTTCCGGATGTGCTGGAGTACGTCCTCCTTGAGGCCCTTCCATGAGAACCTCTCTCTAATGGCCTTGTAGGTTTTGGTAAACCCCTAATGTCCTGCCAAAGGTGAATCATGTGATGCCTGGAGTATCTTCTTCTTGAGCTGAGACCCCTGAGTCAAGAACATTTGTTCCTTATAATAGATGATCTCATCGACCACCCTGTACCTGTCATCTACCACTTGCCCATCCAGGACCTCACATGCAAACCTATCCTCGAAGTACTCTACTAAGAGTCGAGCCCTCCGGTCTGTATCCAAGCTTATAAGAGACAACGTGGCTAGTCTACGTGAAAGGGCATCTGCTACCACGTTGTTCTTACCCTTGACATACTCAATGTCAAAGTCATATGCTTGGATCTTACTGATCCACTTTTGTTGCCTCTCCTGTAGCTGCTTCTGCTCCAAAAAGAACTTGAGGCTATTGTGATCAGTCCTCACCCTGAACCTGTTACCCACCAAATACTGTTGGTACTTAGCCAATGCATGCATGATGGCCAGCATCTCCTTGTCATATGTAGAATACAACCTCTCATGCGGAAGGAGCTTCCGGCTCTCAAAGGCTATAGAGTGACCTCCCTGCATCAATACTGCGTTGATCCCCTCTCCCGATGCATCACACTCCAATACAAATGGCTGCGTGAAATCTGGCAATGTAAGCACTGGGCAGCTGCTCATAACCTCCTTGAGTCTATAAAAGGCTCGTTGCACTGTATCCGACCAACTGAAAGCCCCCTTCCTCATCAAATCTATCAAGGGTGCAGCAAGCTGTGAGAAACCTTTGACGAACTTCCGGTAGTAAGTACAAATGCCAATGAATCCTCGAAGTTCCGTCACGTTTCTCAGCTCTGGCCATTCTCCGATGGCCTTGATATTCTCCTCGTGGACCCTCACTCCGTCCACCCCTATGATGTGTCCCAAATACAACATCTCCATCAACCCAAACTCACACTGGGAGAGTTTGGCATAGAACTGCTGCTCCTGTAAGATACGCAATATTGTCTCAATGTGCTGGAGATGCTCCTCCCAAGTCCTGCTGTAAATGAGAATATCATCGAAGAATACCAACACAAACTTCCTCAAGTAACTACGGAAGATGTGATTCATGTAGGACTGAAATGTAGCGGGGGCGTTGGTTAGCCCAAAAGGCATCACCAAGAACTCAAAGTGCCCATAGTGACACCTGAAGGCGGTCTTAGGAATGTCCTTCTCCCTCACGCGAATCTGATGATACCCAGATCTCAAATCAATCTTTAAGAAGTAACGTGCCCCTCTCAACTCATCCATCAACTCATCGATCTTGGGTATGGGGTACGTGTTCTTCAGGGTCTTCTTGTTCAGGGCCCTGTAGTCAATGCACATCCTCAATGTACCGTCCTTCTTCTTCACTAACACCACAGAAGAAGCAAAAGGACTCATGCTCAGTCGGATATGCCCAAGAGCCAGCAACTCCTGGATAGCCCGCTCAATCTCATCCTGATAGGCCTTGGGGTGCCTATAGGGGGTGGTAATCACGGCCTGTATGCCCTGCTCAAGCTCGATGGTGTGCTCAAACCCCCGATCCGGTGGCTGTCCTGGTGGAATCTCCCCAAACACTATGGCATACCGATCAAGGATAGACTGTATCTCTGGGTGTACCGTCTGCCCTGTAGTCCCTGCCTCTGATGCACGCAGCTCCACTGCCCACTCTATGTCTCCCTTTCGAAAGACTGCCTCCATCCGATGAGCCGAAACAGTCTGAGGCGGATATGTGTGTTGTCCCCGTATCTTCTCATGCCTCCCTGTCTTCTCATCATCCCACTCCATCTCCAGGGTCTTCCAATCTGTCGTGACCTTCCCTAGAGTGATAAGCCACTAAACACCCAGTATCATGTTGGTGTCCGGAATATCGACCATGAAAAAGTGGTCAATCAATGTGTAGGTGCCCATCATCACTGAAAGCTCTGGAACATAACGAGCACACGTCATGGTCTAATCTCCTGGGACCAAGACTGAACACCGATCGAAGCTCTCTGTCTGTATACCTCTCTGCTCAACCATCTGGGCATCGATGAAGTTGTGGGTCACCCCACTGTCAACCAAAACTGATACTCTCTGGCCACGTACTGTCCCTCGTACACGTAGCGTCAGATACTTGGGAACTCCTCGCAATGCTGCAAGGGCCCCTCCGGTGGGTGCAAAAGATGCACCACCTGCTACTGGCAGTGGTGGTGGCAAAGGACCCTGTATGGCATGGCTATCTCCTGCCTCCACATCATCCTCATCATCCTCCTCTCCACTACTCTCGGAGAAGACCTCAATAAAATGTGCTTTACCAGCAACACATCTATGTCCTGGTGCCCATGGCTCCTAACAAGTGAAGCACAACCGCTTCTTCTTCAGCTCCCTCCTGGCATCATCGTCAAGCTGTACTCGTCCTAGATTCCCCTTTGGAGGTGGAATCCTCACATCCTTCCCCTTAGACTGGAAAGTCTGTCTCTAGGGGTAAGGTGTTCGGGTCCTAGGTAAGACATCCTGTAAGTCCCGGGTCCCACTGATAACATCCTGGAGTGTGGCTGGTCTGGTGGATCGGACTAAACCCTGAAGTGGCCCTGCTAACCCCTCAACATACATATAGACCCTCTGTGCCGTGGATAGGTCTGGCACCATCACAGAGACCCTCAAGAAATCTGCAATGTAGGTCTCTAGGCTCCGTGTCTGTTTGAGCCTTGTCAGCTCAACAAAATGCTGCTCTGGATCCCTCCAATCAAATCGCTCCATCAGTCTCCTGGTAAACTCGGCATATGTCGTCACTGTGGAGTGCCCTAGTGTAACCATCCCATGAAACCACCAATCCTGGGCCTCACCATCCAAATGTAATGTTGCCACCTTGATGGCCCCTGTCTCTGACATCTCGTTAAGCTGGAAATAAATGTCCAGCTTCTCCACCCAAGACTTTGCCGAACTGTTTGATGAACCATCAAACGTAGGCAAGTGGAATCTACTCGCTGCACGGTGAGTGTCACCATCATGGTAATGTCGGTACCCTCTGTGATGGTCGCAGGGTCTACTATCCCGCTGGAGCTTAACAAAATCTCTAAATGAAAGGGCTTCCCTAAACTCCTGCCCATAGGCTTGGTACTCTGCAAAATAATCGCCCATATGTCCGGGCTCTGCCTCCTGCTGGGTTACAGCCCCCGTGTCGGCTCCTTAGAAAGTGGGCATGGTCGAGCATGTAGGGGCATGTGAGGCCACCTGCTGCGCAGTATCACGCTGCTCTGGCAAATGGTGGGATGCGCCCAATCCCTCACCAACCTGAAAAACCCGTGGGCTCTCACACTGTCTGGCCTCTACTGCCATGAATCTCTGCCCCATCACCTCAATCTGCCTCAACAGATCCTGCACGGATTTGAGGAGCATATCTGCAAATCTCTTCCCATCATCATCTGCCATCGGATCCTCCTACTCCGTGTCCACCACAGGCTCCTCCTGTTCTGCGTCCACCACCGGAACACAGTCTCCCTCTTCGTAAGTGTTCTCCAACCTACGCCCAGTGTCTCTGTATCTCTGACCTCTGTAACAGATATAGGGTTTTTCCCCCGGTGTCATAGATTGCTAGCTCCACAGGCTGAGCCAGATCTATGCTCTGATACCATTGTAATATCCCTAACCCGAAATATTCCTCAAAACCCAGCAAAATCTCAACAAGGAAAATGCACAAGTAGTATAGTAGCCGAGAAAATGACAGAGATATAATAGTAGTGCAGCAACAATAATGAACATATGAAATATAAATAGATACACACGAAATGCAGCGAGAAATGCTAAGCCATTTTATTCTACTGAGTAAAGGAATGAGTACAGAGCTGATCAGAAGGACGGCACCTCGACTTGCACAAAGCAAGTGAAGAAATACACTCAGAATAACAAAGGAATGGCCTCACACTGATCTGCGTCCCAACTGCTGGAACACTATCGTGCTATTGCTACTGCTAGAAATCGAATGAGGATTTGGGGCTGCTCCCCTCCTCATAAAATGCTGAAACTTTGGAATCGGACTCTACTCAAGAAACCCAAAAAAACCCAGAAAGCTTTTCTGAAATGGCCGACCCCCGAAAATCACCCCCTTGGGGTTCTGCGCAGTTCCTCAAAGACGCTGATGAAACTGCTGCTGAAATGATGATGAAACTACTGCTGGAATGCCAATGGAAATACCTTGCCCGAGCAGGCACTCGAAGTCCCCCGGGGCTAAGGGTGAGATCTTCGAACGAAGACACTCAATGCACTAAACAGTGCTGCAAACTAGCTAGCAGCTAGCGTGCTCTAAGTCGAAATGACTATCACAAATGCTCATAACTGGAATGATAAAAATGAGGGGGATCCTCTCTCCTTTATAGGCTTTGCCTCTCTCAATCCCAAGGCTCACCTCCTCCTGCGTGATTCCTCTCTTGCCACGTGTTTCTTCCCTCCTGCGCAGTCCCTCCATGTGTCTACGTGGGCTCCATTTCTGCGTCCCCCTTTAGCCCCCTTGGCTCCCCTCTAAGTCACAACGTTGTGCTACTGGGAAATGACTTTTTATTCTAAAAGTGAGTTATGTCCCCCGTCCTCACTTTTTTAATTTACAAATAACTATAGAAGGCAAAATTTGAACAAAATCGAATGTTCCAATTAGCCATGGCTAATTAGGAATATTACAGTTATGTGCAAATTTGCTTATTGCGATAAAGTTGTGGAGTAGCGAACCCGATGAAGTTATAGATGCGGGTGCAATGCATTTGAAGTCCAGCCTTATGTTTTCGAAGGGTGTTTTCCATGTATTTCCTGTGCATCCTTGTATTCTAATATATTGTATGGTCCCGGGTTTAAAGGCTTAAGGCCTTGTCATATTAAAGCGGCAATTGCAATAAAAGTATGATGTGGCATGTGGGACCTCTATATGGCTATAGCCCCTCTTATATGGTTTCCGTGAACAAATAATGAAGTCTATTGTATGAATGTTATTAAAAGGGCCTCTCTGATATAGTTATTTCTTTAATATGCAATATTATTATAATTCGGCCTCTCTTCTGAATTAACGTGTCCTGTGAGTATTGGAACACTCAAATAGACAAAGGAAGCCATGGATCGGGAAGTCGAAGTATCAAGCAAGCTTAGATGGTCGAGTAAGCACAGAGGAAGCTAAAGTGACCGGAGGAGGGAAGCCAAAAGGTCGAGCGAGCATTGAGGAAGCTAAAGCTCAAGCGAGCAAGGAGGAAGCCAAAGGTCAGGCGTATCAGGCATATATTACAGAGAACAAGGAAAGTATTGGTAGTTGGAAAAACTGGAAGAAACAAAGGCAACGGTAGGTCCAACAGAACAGAAGGAAGCCGAAGGTCCAATAGGACAAGAGGAAGCCGAAGGTCCAGCAGGACAGGAGGAAGCCGACGGACGAACAACTCTGTTGATCAAGCTAACCTGTGAAAGGCTCAGACCAGCGATGAATTAATGAGAGCTTAGTGTAGATCATAGTAGACTCACTAAAGCTTTGTGGAGACATTATCAGAGATCATGAGGGCTATTGCAGACTCTGTGTGGATAGTATGAAGAGCTGTATAGACTTCTTCATATGAAGACCAATTTCCATTGATGTTGTAGTATGGAGACTACAGTGAAGCTGTAAATAGACAGAACTTAGTAAAGAAGAGTTCTGAGAGCAGAACATTACTATCAAACATGCCTTGACAAGAGGGTTGGAGCCCTTGGGGTTGGTGCCTCAAAAGTTTGAAGGATTGGTGTCCTTGGAGTTGGTACTCCTATATCCAAGGTTGGTGCCTTGACAAAACAGATCCAGACAGTTTGTAGTAGAGGGTTGGAGCCCTTGAGGTTGGTGCCTCAGAACTGGAAGGATTGGTGTCCTGGTAGTTGGTGCTCCTAAGTCCAAGGTTGGTGCCTTGAAAAACCAGAGTTGGTGCTTTGGAGGTTGGAGCCTCACAAAAGTCCAAGTTGGTGCTTAGCAATAGATTGGAATCATACATATATTGTATCTATTTTATTGCAAAGATTATATTAGTAAAAGCATTTATTCTTGTTGTTCATCTTGTGTTCTGAATATAAATGTTTTAACTAGTAAAAATAACAATTGAAAAGAAATATTGATTCACCCCCCCCCCCAATATTTCCAACAATTGATATCAGAGCCAGTACCTTCATTCAAAGCCTAACAGCTTGAAGGTTGATCTTTAAAACAAAAATGACGAAGTCAAGGAAGAAAGTCTCCAATCCTCCTAAGGATGTGTCTCCCTCTACCACTAAAATAGAAGACAATCAATTTGAGGAGGCTCCATGGTTCAATGGGAATTTTAATATATGGGAAGCAAGAATGAGGAATTTCTTAAAGACTCAAGGCATTGAAATTTGGAAATCAGTAATTGTTGATAGCATGATGGATGGAGAATCCAAGGAGTACAATGAAAAAGCAATGAAGGCAATCTTGAATGGGCTGCCTGATTCTATAAAGAACAATTTAGGAAAATATTCATCAGCAAAGGGTATTTGGGACAAACTTCATGACCTTCACTCAAAAGGAGCATTGAGCATGACCATCAGTCAAGAAGACGCTGGAAATCAAGAAGGAAATCCAGAACCCATCATAGAAGCTGAAAATGAGAATGATGACATCAAGGCTAAAGAAGATTTAGAAGATGAAGAGGATGAAAAAGACTTTGTAGAAGATCTCCTCGCTCAACTTACAGCTGCCATGGAAGAAATTATCAATTTGAAAAAGGAAAACAAGGAACTTAAGAAGAAAGCACTAGTTGGTGACCAAGACTAAACATAGAAGAAAGATGACCTTATCCAGCGTCAAGTACAAGAAAGGGATGAAGAGCTTGCCAAGCTTAAGAAGGAATTTCATCAAAGCAAAAGAAAGTAGCATGAAGAAGTCATATCCATGACAAATCAATTGGATAAAGCAAAGAAACAGGAAGGAATCTTGTCAAGTCAACTTGAACAAAGGCACAAGAGCTTGAACAAACTTGAAGAAGAGATTGGTCAGTACAAGGTAGAGGTCTCCTCTCTCAAATCTCAACTACAAGAATCACGAAAGTTAGCAAAAGGAGCTGAGAAGACAATGGAAGCATTGGAAATCATAGAAGAACAGGTTGATGAAGTAGAAAAGGAGAGAAACACCATGATATGTCAACTAAAATCAAAGGATGAAGAAATTTTCAAATTAAAATCTAACATCAAACTTCTCAAGGCCAAAACATGTAAAGCTTCAAGGATCAAGGAAGAAATGGAGAGCAGTCTATCAAAGGGAAATGAAGAAATCTTCAAAATGAAGTCAGATATCATCTCCCTTAAAATAGAAGCAAATGAGGTTGCTCATATCAAGGAACAACTTGCTAAGAAGAAATATGAATGTGAAAGATTGGAAGCAGAGATTGTCTTCCTCAGGAAAAAGGTTGAAGGGATGAACAAAACCTTGAAGAGCTCTCAAGCCTTGGATGACATGCTCAGCCATCAAAGATGTCCATTTGATAAATCAGGTATCGAGTATGCAGGTGAACCCTCAAGCAAGAATGATAATGCTTCAAACAAAAAGGATGTGAAGAAGCCATAAAGAAATGGTGATGCTCCCAGTTCCAGCAAAGGCAATGAGAAAAATCAAGGCAACAATGGAAGAAACCCTACTCCAAGAAGAAATGTAGATAATGTCAAGGATGCTAGAAGCAATGGTTATCATCAAAGGATCTCAAGACAGAAAGACTTCAGAAGTACATCAAGGAAATCTCCATCTCCCAGGTACTAATGTTTATTTCTTGGTTATTGTTATTCTTGTACAAACTTTGGTCACATGGCAAAAGATTGTAAAGCATATCATAAAGGTAGATGTTATGGTCCCCAACCATATCATAAAGATAGATATTATGGTACCCAACAATCTCCAAGGAACAATTTTGCAGAAAGAAATCATGAATTCTTATTCATGAACAATGTAGAATGCTTCAAGTGTCATAACATTGGTCATATGGCACATGATTGTAACTTAACTTGGACTCTTACACAAGCTAGAACTATGCAAAAGAAGAAAGATACACAAGTATGGCGAAGGAAGCAAATACAATCCGAAAGTCCCTTGAACTCTCCAGCCAACAACACATGTTATTGGTCTGATTTTTGACAATCTAAGCATTTGATGGGAAGACTCTACCAAAAGAGATGATGCATACAGTTAGGGGGAGCCTGTGATTCTTGATCATTATTGTAGAAGCTATTAGTGAAAGGGTCCTTATGAAATCATTATTGAGCTATATTAACAATCATTCTTTGATAAAGATCATCTCTCAGGAGCACTCCACTGAAGAATTGATCTCTTAACTATTCTTTGAACTGTTGTTGAAGATGTTTTCCACTTGATCACTAAGTAGTAATTGGAGCAACAGATAAGGTCATCTAATACTAGAGAAATAAGGCAAATAACTATGTTTTTGATATTACAGATGTTAAATGTTTCGATTCAGGAATTTGATGTGAGAACAGGTAAATTATGGACACAAATAGAGGCAATATTCAAACAAACAGATACATCTGAAATGGATCATGAAGCAAGAGCAATGGGCAAAATCTAACCAAAACTGAAGCATTGCAAAAAGATGCAAATTAGCAAAAAGAATTTGAAAGACTGTCACAAATTGTATATAAAAATCAACTAGTGGAGATAACTTGCAGAAACCTTTACAAGAACACAAGGAAAAGATGGCTCATCAAAAATACTATAGAAAGGAGAATGTTGTGCAGTGGAATATAGCTCAGTAACTTAAGGAGAAGCACAGAAATACAAAGGAACTCTGATCTAAAGAGAGATAGTAAGAAAGACAATTTCAGTGGCATTTTCTTGATTGAACTATGAAGGCCCCTTAATTTTGACTGTGGAGACAACAAAATATGGATTGAAGCATAAAAACTCGGACTTGGACACTTGGTGTGTGGCTATTTGCAATTTGTTTGAAAGCATTGAAGTGGAGCATCTTTAAGCATTGTTGAAGCCATGATAAAGTAGTTCTAAGACATGAAGAGGGGATAATGTGCTAGTTGCAGCAATCCTTCTATCTTGAGTAAAAAGAAGAGCACTATGACAGGGCGAGTAACAGACCCATGAAGATCTACTATTCATGAAGAAGAGTAGCAGTTTGACAGGGGGAGTCCTTGAGCACTCCTTTGCCATTGATGTCAAAGGGGGAGAGAGGAAGAATATTGCCATCAATAACAAAGGGGGAGATTGTTGACCTAGATTGTCATTGATGTCAATATGGCAATATTCTGGATGAGTAAACAATGATGTGAGGCCAAGGAGAAGGAGAAGCAGATCCATGAAGAAACAGGAGCAGCCAAAGAAAATCCAGAGGAAGAAGTTCAACAGAAGAAGCAAAGAGGAACACACAGTGGAAAAAGGCAAGAACTAAGAATCAGAAGAGGAACACGCATCAGGAGGAGAAGCCAGCAGAAGAGCAGTTAACAGAGGAGCCATATCATGCGATATCGGAGGAATAACAGAGCAGAGCTATCAAAGCAGAGAAGAGGTAGTGGAGCGGTATCGGAAGCCACAGGAAAGCCAAGTAAGTGTAAGAACGGAGGAGTAGAGCTATGAGAAGCCAAAGGAAGAACTATCGAGAGTATCGCATATGCCAAGAATATAACAGAGGAGTACAAAGAGTGAAGGAGTATATGTGTGTGTGTGTGTGTGTGTGTGTATGTGATATAATAACACGGACCCGAATAGGTTATAGCAACAACCCTTAATATCACATCGTATCCGCGTTCAATAGCTAATTGGCAGGTTTGTAACAGTGGCAGCGGTTTTCGAGCGGACTCAAGGCTATAAGTGGTATTTAGGGTTGATCACCCGATACCATTCATCGACCGACGCGTGGCAGGAGAAAGAGAGAGGAAACCACCTTATCGGGCGGGTAATCCTTGTGCATATTGCTCACCTAAAATTCATGTAGGCTGTTGGATCCAGCGCGGGTTGATCAACGGCGAAGGATCAATGAACGGTTTTGGGTTGATCGGGTTAAGTGTTGACCGTTGGATCGTGAGTAGATCAACGGTGGAGGATCGCTAAGGAATACCGCTTAATATCATAGCATAAGTTATAAAGGGATGGCACATTAAATATGTGATTGCAATATATATATATATATATATATATATATATATATATATATATATATATATATATATATATATATATATATATATATAGCGATAATAACATGGACCCGTGGCTCCATTATAAACCACCCTAATGTAATATCGCATCCACTATGTCGCTAGTCTCAAAGGGTTGTCACCCCCGAAACCTCCGATTACGATATACAATTGCAGACCCGATGGTCCTATTATATCGCACCCTAATGATATATTTCGTCTGTCATATCGGGAGTTATGTATCGCAGTGTTTAAGCCTTGTCATGTTAAAATTGCGATAGCGATATGCATGTGGACCCGACTACACCATTGCAATATAATTTAATATATCATCACATCCGTGCATATCGCAAGCCTCTTGTAAAGCCTTGTCACATTGAAAGTGCCGATTGTGATATATATATATATATATATGGACCCGACAAAGTTATTAAAACGTTTTAAAAATAATATCGCGTCCAGGTATCGAGGAATTGGCTATGTTATGTGCAAATCTGCTGATTGCGATAAAGTTGTGGAGGAGTGGACCCGATGAAGTTACAGATGTGGGCGTAATGCATTTGAAGTTGGCCTTATGTGTTCGGAGGGTGTTTTCCGTGTATTTCCTATGCATCCTTGTATTCTGATATATTGTATGGTCCTGGGTTTACAGGCTTAAGGCCTTGTCATATTAAAGCGACGATTGCGATAAAAGGATGACGTGGCATGTGGGACCTCTATATGGCTATAGCCCCTCTTATATGGTTTCCGTGAACAAATAATGAAGTCTATTGTATGAATATTATTAAAAGGGCTTCTCTGATATAGTTATTTCTTTAATATGCAATATTATTGTAATTCAGCCTCTCTTCCGAATTAACGTGTCCTGTGAGTATTGGAACACTCAAATAGACAAAGGAAGCCATGGATCGGGAAGTCCAAGTATCAAGCAAGCGTAGATGGTTGAGAAAGCGCGGAGGAATCTAAAGCGATTGGAGGAGGGAAGCCAAAAGTTCGAGCGAGCGTTGAGGAAGTTGAAGCTCAAGCGAGCAAGGAGGAAGCCAAAGGTCATGCGTATCAAGCATATATAACAGAGAACAAGGAAAGTATTAGTAGTTGGAAAAAACTGGAAGAAACAGAGGCAACGGTAGGTCCAACAGAACAGAAGGAAGCCGAAGGTCCAATAGGACAAGAGGAAGCCGAAGGTCCAGCAGGACAGGAGGAAGCTGACGGACGAAAAACTCTGTTGATCGGGCTAACCTATGAAAGGCTCAGACCAGCGATGAATTAATGAGAGCTTAGTGTAGATCATAGTAGACTCACTAAAGCTGTGTGGAGACATTATCAAAGATCATGAGGGCTATTGCAGACTCTGTGTGGACAGTATGAAGAGTTGTATAGACTTCTTCATATGAAGATTGATTGCCATTGATGTTGTAGCATGGAGACTACAGTGAAGCTATAAACAGACAGAACTCAGTAAAGAAGAGTTCTGAGAGCATAACATTACTATCAAACATGCCTTGACAAGAGGGTTGGAGCCCTTGGGGTTGGTGCCTCAAAAGTTTGAAGGATTGGTGTCCTTGGAGTTGGTGCTCCTATATCCAAGGTTGGTGCCTTGACAAAACAGATCCAGACAGTTTGCAGCAGAGGGTTGGAGCCCTTGAGGTTGGTGCCTCAGAACTGGAAGGATTGGTGTCCTAGGAGTTGGTGCTCCTAAGTCCAAGGTTGGTGCCTTGACAAAACAGAGTTGGTGCTCTGGAGGTTGGAGCCTCACAAAAGTCCAAGTTGGTGCTTGGCAACAAATTGGAATCATATATATATTGTATCTATTTAATTGCAAATATTATATTAATAAAAACATTTATTCTTATTGTTCATCTTGTGTTCTAAATATAAATGTTTTAACTGGTAAAAATAACAATTGAAAAGAAATATTGATTCACCCCACCTCTTAGTGTTTCCAACACAGGAGGCCGAAAAGAACGGGGTCGACCTCCCATTGACTAGAGGAGCAATCCAGGGGTGAAAAATGCATGCCTTGACCCAAAGGATAAAGTCTTGACCAAACCCTAACATAGAAAACATAAAAGAGAAAAGAGCGATTTACCCGATCAAAGGTGTTTTCCATATCTAATTTGATGACCATTCCTTCATGTCCCACTTCTTTGCTGGAGTGGACCACTTCTTGGACTAAGATGATATTGTCCAATATATTCCTTTGTTGCATAAATCCACCCTGGTTTTCTAAGAATAAAGAAAGAGAGGAGGGGTTTAAGTCTATTGGCTATAACTTTAGTCATAATTATGTAGGATTCATTGCAGAGAGGGATGGGTCAGAATATGGAGAAATTTACAGGATTCAACTCTTTTGGGATAAGAGCCAAGAAGGTTGAATTAGTACCCCTTCCTACTTTTTCCCTGTCATGGGTGAAATTGAGCATCTTTAGGAGATCACCTTTGATCAGGAACCAAAAGGCACGATAGAATGAGATAGGAAATCCATCTAGTCTCGGGGCTTTGTTTGGATTGAGAGATATGATAATTGAAAGAACCTAATCGTCCTCTATTGGCTTCAAAATATTTTGGTTTGTTGATTGAGAAATGACTGAAGGCATATTACTGAGGAATTCATTTGCCTATTTTGAAGGTACTTGTTCTTCTAAGTAGAAGTTCCTAAAGTGTTGGAAAGATTATCTTTTAATTTCTTCAAATTCCATGATTTTAGGTTTGGCTTCTGGGACAATTTATTTTACTCTATTCCTCGCTTCCCTTGTTTTTGCTTGCTTGTGGAGAAAGGTAGTGTTATGGTCCCTATCTTTCAACTAGAGCCTCCTAGATTTAATCTTACATAACACTTCCTCCTGTCTATTGGCAAAGAAAATTTCCTTTCGTCAATTCCCTTTCCTTTAGCAAATTCCATTCTTCTATCTATGCGTGTTTTGCCAATTAATAATGATTTTCCAGCTAGACGATAAGGTTTTTTTTTTTCCTCGGAGGTTGATATGATTCATTTAGCAATTTCCTAAGATACTTTTCCATGATGTAGAGTTTGGATTCCCAAATAAAGGATGGGGAACCCTGAACCGATGTTTTCCAAGCCTTGATAATGAGGTCCTTCACTCCTTCTTAGACCCATGCTACATTGAACCGAAAGGGAACCTGTCCATAATTCATAGGACTATCTAACCTTAAACTTATAGGACAATGATTTGATGGTCCATTTGAGATGAAAGTAAAGGACTAGTTGATTCCTTTAAGGAGACAACCACTACGAATCAGAAACCTATCCAACCTCGTCGCTATATAGGCCTCCCCCATTCTTCTATTGGTCCATGTGTATTTTCCAACCTTCATAACCACATCTATTAGATCCCAATTCGCCATCAAATCTTCCATGCAATCGTTAAACGAATCTCGAACCAATGAACCCCCTTGCTTCTCTGAGGCACTAAGAATTGTATTAAAATATCCTCCTACTATGCAATTTTTAAATACCCCCCTCGAACTAACTTCATGTAAAGAGTCCCAAAATTTCTCCTTCTGTCCATAAAGAATGGGAGCATACACATTCATCATAGTGATTCTTTAACCACTTAACTTCTCATCTAGCACTACCATTATCCAAAACTGATGCTTCACACTTTCTACTAAGTGGAAATGACAAGGAGACCATAAGATACAAATACCTACAAAGGCACCCCTTACTTGTTGAACAACTCACACAATATATTTACAAAAGGCTCCTACTGACTTATTAACCTCTTATTCCTCCATTTTTGTCTCCTAGAGAAAAAGAATCCAAGGAGATTCTTGTTTAATGATATTTGTTATTGCTTGGGTTTTAGCAGGGCTCCCCAAACCCCTAATATTCCAAGATATTATTATCATTTTAAAATGGGGGTTTGAGATGACCCACCATCCTTTCTATATTTACCCTTAGCCCCTTTATTTTTTAATATCTTTGATATTACTAGCTAATTTCCAAATTTTTTGTTCTATTTTGCCTCCTTCTCCCTTAGGGTTCGATTTTTTGGTCTTCCTTTCTTTTTGTTTCTTTTTGTCTCTTGAACACTACCCTCATCAATCCATACTAGATTTTGAGCCATATGCCTTGTGAGGACCCCCGCGATCTCCTTTGCCATGCTCAACGAACTTTGTTGCTGAAGAGGGCGTTTTGAGATAGAAGACATTGATTTACCATGGGGGACGTCAGGGCCTCCTGATTGTTCTTTGGAGGGGCATCCTCCTTGATTTCCCCTTCCTCCATTTCCTCTTTGTCATCTTCACTTTGTACATTTTCCTGAGCTTCTCCCTGACCCCCCTCTTTCACATTCCGTTCTTTCTCATTTTCCAATGCGGTGAAAGGGTTTGATGACGTTGTCACCACATTATTTCCTTTATTCAATTGAACTTTATTTCCGACAGAATGAACATGATACCGTGGATAATCCGGATCATGCTACTCCAAGAAACAACCATAGAAGCTTAAAATCCAACAAATCCCTTGTTTCCCTTCCTTTTTTGAGTTTGCCATTGTTCTTCAGTAGTTGGGTTTTTTTCAGGTCCTGTGACTCAAGTTTTCTTCGAGCAGTGCCTTGCAAAATGACCATATTCGTGGTAGTACATACATTTAAATGGAATTTTCTCATAGTCCAGGATCTGTCTATGTTTCCATTCCCCCAACATCAAGCTAACTTCTATTGGACACCCTTTCTCCAGGTCCACCTCCACTTAAATATTTGCATAGCCAAACTGTGATCACTTCTGTTTTTCTTTGCCAATGTATTTGTCAACCTCATTGCCTGTCGCCCTTAAATAGACATCGATCCAACAAGACAACTGAAGGCGAGGAAGTTTCATCCACATTGGGATGGTTGTTGGAATATCTTCATCTAGATTAATGTTCGGAGACCACTTATTTAAGTACATCTCCCGTGACCCAAGAAAATAAGGACCATTATAGAAAATCACATCCCTATCTTCTCGCAGCTCAAATAAGAAAGCAAAAAACCCATTTCCTACTGCATAAATTGCAATGTTACCTTTCATCTTAGCCTTCCAATTGCTTTTAGTCCATGGTTCGATCATTCTCGGGGAGGGAAACATGCCCGTGAATTTTCCTACCAGTGCTTGCTTAGAATATGCCAACGTGGTTTGTTTGGCCCTAGTTGGCAGCACGATATCTCAGAGTTAATCATTCCTTTTCATGAATTTGGACTGTTGCTCCACAGTTTTCTGACATTTTGACAAAGATGTCACCAGAGGTGGAAAAGTCGTTGCCTCATTTTCCGGCGAGGAAGGCTTGAGGGGAGGGGAAGATACCTCTTATAGAGCTGACATCGAAATGGTGATTCAGACCTAGGGTTTCAGAAAACTTATCTTGGGATAGGTGATACAACATTACTTCTTATTTCCTTATTACTACTTATTGATCCATTACTTAAGAGGAATTAAGGTTTTTACAAAAGGTAAAAGAAGTTGGATTTATAAAGCCATGAATATTTTGGTTTTTCATTGAAATAGATGCATTGATTTCAATGTACAGGTTGATTTCTAATCTTGTTTGGTTGCTTGCAGTAAATGCATTGATTTCGATGTATATGTTTATTTCTAATCCTATTTGATTGCTTGCACTAGATGCATTGATTTCAGTGTAGATATTGATTTCTGATTTGATGTAACTAGATGTATGATGTACATTGAATTATGTGTTACAGTAATTCAACCGTAAATAAAATACTTGAATTCCCATCTTAAATAAAATGTTCACTTACCTAAAGTGTTTGTTTCTTGATACTGTAAACTATTTGTAATTGACTATATTCTTATTCCCATTTTTTATTATTCAACATTGTTAGTCACTTTGCATTCAAACGAGGTAATAAAAAACAACTACCATTGAAACTTAATTGAGGTTTAACGCTCCATAAGTCACAATGATTAACATTGGAGAAAGTTATTGTTAATATTGGAGAGAAAGAGAGACAAGGTACGATGTTTACTATAATAGCTCGAGTTAAAGATTTGAATGGTCTACAATATCAACTACCCTTTTCATACGATCAATATGAAAAAATGATAAAACTAACATGTGTAACAATAAGAACATTAGAAGAAAAAAGTTTGAGAATGATCACAATGAAGGCTATTTGTAATTGAGTACATTTTTATTATTCACATTTTCTATCATTCAACACCATTACATTGTTTGCATTCAAAATTTTTATTTCATCATTTTTCATCATTCAAGTTATTAACAAAGTCTATCGTCTCAAAAAACTAAGGTAACTAAGTAAATTTAAAATTAAAATGAACACATTAATCTTAGACATATTTAGCATATTTAAAATTATCAGAATAATTAGATGTTCAACAAATTTTGTGTGACCACGCGTGATTAAAACCAACCTAGATCCATCCTAACCTCAGAAGCGCCAAGAAGGATCAAATCTCTCAAGGTGAAAACCTTTCCCCAAGTTTTGCACTCAAAAAACAGGTTTTCACCTTGAGAGATTTGATCTCTCTCGACGCTTGATAGATCTAAAGTTAAGATGGATCTAGATTGGTAGGAAGCAAACCCATCTTGTAGCTAATGAATTCCTTTTTTAACCATAAATATAATAAAAAAATAATAATAAATTTAAGAATGTAGAGAGTTTTACCATGTTCTAAAGTCTATATGATAGAACAATGCCCTTAATTTTTTGCCTAATTATTCATTAACATATGTTATAAAAAAATCAATAAAAAAAAAATATTAAAAAAAAATAATCAAAATTTCATGTGTATTAAAATACACCATATTTTGAAAACAAATCACAAGATTGGTTACAAGATCCAGGATCCCAATGCTACATTCTATATCATAGTACCCTCAAACCATTCATAGAAAATACCTCTAATGCAAATCTTATACTTGCTATATAGTTAAACCATTTACAATGTAATTTATTTGGAGCATTAATTCTAACATAACAGTTTGAGTGTTGTATATATAATTAGGCTGATAGGCCTTTCTTTTGAATCAGTACACCTTTCATTTTTGTCTACACTTTTAGACTCAGTTTGACATCTAGCACACATTTTTATGCCCATTAATCTCCTCTGAGCTTGACACCTTTTGCTCATTATTTGACATCTGTTTAACTATGTTACCGTTGGTTTATTGAAATCCAGGATAAGTACCATGAATTCATCTGGGCCATTCGCCTCGCGCTCTCCACGAAGCTCAAGATGGAAGACTAAATGTGGATACCATCCATTTAATGTGCTGACGACTCTATTCCAGCTCACTCTGAATGCCTCGGTCAACTCTTCAAGTTACACATGCTACCACGAAATTCCTTTTTTTTTCAGCACGAAAAAAAGCTATATATTTGTATTATATTCATCAAAGAAAATTGTACAGCAATATATATATGGAAAACCACCTGATATGGCAGATATATGAGGATAAAAAAACCACATAAAGTGGAGTGGACAAAAAACTTTTCCTGTTCAGCTACATATAGATCATATGGAGAATTATAATATATAGGTACAACAGATAGGTAGGAATCGGTTCCATATGTCAACTATATATGAGAATTTTCAAAAAGGGTAGCATAAATAGTGGGAAAAACATATACATACTAGATAGACCTCATTGAATAGAAAATTATGTACCCGGAAAGCAAAAGTCCTGGATCTAATAAGAGATGTTGTCCATCGTTATCTGCCTCCTCCAGACACCTTGTGGAGATGATAGGCCCATTTTAGATAAAGCATCTGAACTCCTGTTTTTATCCCTGTCAATGTGGGAAATTGTGTAGTCCCTCCTGCAACTCCATATAGCTTCAATCCTATTCAGCCATCCAGAAAGATTGATATTTTTTATGATATGTTTTGACTGAACATGATTGATGATGACTTTCGAATCTCCAAAAATTTGTAGCTTTGGTAAATCAAGAAAGTCACAAAGAGATAGAAGACCAGCTAAGGCCATTGCCTCAGCTCTATTATTGGTTCCGGCCCCTCCATTCCAATGTATTTCGAAAACTTGACCAACTTCTGGAATAATGTATACTCCACAGGCACAAAAACCATGTTGAGTTGCTCCGTCAAAAAAAGCATATGGAATAACTGTGGGATCCCTTGTTAGAGGTCTCCTTCCATTTCTGACCCTAGATTGGCATGGCAATCCAAGCGCGTGATATAAGCAAAGGATAGATTCAAAAACAGAAGAATGAGTTTCCTTTTTGGAATTGAAAATCGTCCCATTCCGCCATTTCCATATGGCCCAAATAGACAATAATGGAATGGGCCTCCAATCGTTGTACATGTTACTCCACCCTTTGAAAGCCTCTAGAATGGAAGGGAAAGAGATGTTGTTGAAACCAAAATGGGCAGCAAGATTCTGCCAAATCATCTGAGATTGAGGACAAAGGAGAAAAATGTGTAAGTTGTTCTCAGTATTTGATCTACAGAGGGGGCAAATGGCAGGCCCGCACTAATTTCTCTTTTGAAGATTTTCCCATGTGAGGTTCTTGTTATGAAAAACCAACCTAGCAAATATAATAATCTTTAAGGGGTAGCCAGTTTTCCAAAATGATGTTGGAAAGGTGTTATCAGATTGTTCAGATTTTGAGTTTAATAGCTGTTGGTAAATATGTTTTACATATACGGACGAAGAGCCACCATTTCCCTTCCAAATGAGGAAGTCCTTGTCTGCAGAGTGAAATATACCATGAGCCTGCAATGAAGCTGTGATAGAGTTCCATTGAATTCCCAGATCGCTGCGTAGGAGTAGTTTTGTTGTAGATTTCCAAATTGGAATTGATCCTTCCCATTTTCGTATGGTATTGACCCAGAAAAAAAATACCCCTGTTGTGTAAAGCTCTTAATAACTGAGTGGAAATATGGATCTTTCCATCAGCTCCAGCAAATTCATCCAAACCAATAATGATTTTTGTCCCGGACTGGAATTTCCAGATCAAGTTTTGTCTGAAGAAAGGCTCTAATTTTTGAAATCCTCTCCATATAGCAGAACCGCGAGAGGATCCAATGAAGCGATGTCTATTCCAGAAAGACATATCTTTATTGTCCATGTATTTTGCTCTAATGGCCTTACTCCATATAGACTCTCCCATAATTGCTTTCCACATAGTTTTACATAGTAGGGCTTTCCAAAACATATTTAGGTCCAAAATGCCCCATCCTCCCATTTTTTTAGGGCGAGCCAGCATCGAAAGTTTTGTCAAATGATATTTTTTTTGTTCTTTATGACCTCCCCATATGAAATTAGCAGTCATCATGTTTAGACTGTTGATAATGGATGTAGGGATGAAGAAGAGGTGTGCCCAATATACCATGATTTTCACTAGCACTGCCTGTGTCAGAATCGCGCGTCCACCAATGGATAAACATTTGTATTCCCATGCAGCAATTTTCTTATAAAAACGATTAGGAATCCAAGACCAATCAGCCACACAATATCCAACAGATTTCAAATTGAACCCCAAGTATTTTAGCCCATTCCGGAGAGGAATTGCTTTAATATTGAATACTTGTGTTAGGAAAGAAATAAGATCCCCATTTACATTCTCGACATGAAAAGATGATTTACCTTCATTTACACACATGCCGGTTGCTTTTTGAAACCTCCCCAAGATTTCATGAAGACATATCCAAGATGCCCTACATGGAATTGCTGTTAAAAGAATATCATCTACAAAAAGATTATGGGAAATGCAGATTCCCCTACAGATGGGAAGAGGCCTGCATTTATTTTGAAGAATCGCCCTCTTAATATGTAGACTCAGAGAGTCCATTACAAGGATGAAGAGGAGCAGAGACAAGGAGCAGCCCTGTCTTAACCCCCTGGCCACTTTGAAAAAAGGAGTAGGGATTCCATTTATAAGGACTGCATAATTAACATCAACCACACAAGCCATAATCCATCTGGAGCATCTGACATCAAGACCAATCCTAGCAAGGAGGCAGTGAATAAAGCCCCAGTCCACGCAATCGTATGCTTTTTTAAGGTCAATTTTTAATAAAGCAACTTCTAGATTCCTGCAATGCATGGAATGTAGGCATTCTTGAGTGAGAGCCACCGCGTCCAAAATATTCCTTTCCTTTAGAAATCCGTGTTGCTCAGGGGACAAATGCAGAGATAAGATGTTCCTCATTCGAATAGCAATAATTTTTGAAATGATCTTATACAGGACGTTGCACAATGAAATTGGCCTAAAGTCTGAAAAAGAAGAGGAGAGCTTCTTCTTTGGAATCAATGCTATATATGTGGAGGAAATATATTGGCTTATGTAACCATGAGATCTTGATTCCTTGACCATTTTTAGGATATCTGACTTAAATAAATAAATAAAAATAGATAAAGAAATCAATAGTCCAGCCGTCTGGCCCCGGACATTTGTCTTTCTGAAAAGATTTCATTGTAGCCAATAATTCCTCTTCGGAAACCTCAGAAAATAGGGCTCTGTTTTGATTTTCGTCAAACATGGTAGGATACAGATCTATACCCCATAGTATATCCTCAAAGTCACTACCAATATTTCTGCCATAGGCCGGTTTGAAATATTTCACAGCTTCTCTAGCAATGGCCTCCTGAGAAGAATATGAATTGCCTTCTTCATCCTTGATCTCCCAAATAGTGTTTACTTCCCGCCGCTTATTTGCAAATCTATGGAAAAACTTTGTATTTTTGTCCCCTTCTTTGAGCCATATAGCTCGACTCTTAAGACGCCAAGAAGCTTCTTCCATTGCTAATATCTTTTGCTTTCTTTTCTCTAAGTCCCATATTTGTTTCCGAATAGTAGAAGACATATAGGGATATTTAAAGTGAGAAGATAAGTTCTCCAGATTCCTACATATATCCTTCAGAGCCATTCTGTTGGAGGCTGATTTCTCCCGTTGCCATCTTTTTACTCCACTCCGAAGAGAAGACAGTCGATCTAAAAAGTGTTGCGATGGATCATGTTCTGGAAGAGTTGGGGGCTGCCAGGTATCATTTATGAATTTGTTGAACTGTTCATCAGCGAGCCATGTGCGGTTAAATTTGAATGGATAACCAAATCTGCGACCAACATAATTCCAATGGATAGAAATGGGGCGGTGATCTGATATGAATGATGGAATGATATTCATCGTTGGGGAACCAAATCTTTCAATCAATCTTTCATGTAAGAGGAATCTGTCAAGCCTTTTAGCCAGAAATGAATCATTTGATCGCCCATTGTCCCACGTGGGACCCAGACAAGATGGCAGAACATCTACAAAATTATTTTGTATGATGGCATCACGAATCAAACCCCCAACCGGGTCATTTTTCCTGCCATTGCCCCATATTTCATCATTACATAGAGTACAATTTAAATCTCCTCCAACTAAAAGGGAATCAATTTCAAGAAGTTCCGATGAGAGAAAATAATCCCAAAATGGATATCGATTTTTGTATGGAGCATATATATTTAATATATGAACGGGTTCAGAAGAACCATGGAAATAGGCCAGAATAAGTATACCAGCAAAACATTGAAATGCAACCGCCGATATCCATTTTGGATCCCATAAAACAACCAAACCCCCAGACAAACCAACCGCATTTGTTGCAACCATATGCCATGATGGAAGCATCCGTCTAAAATATGAAATAGTTTGTAGACTATCATGCATGGTTTCTTGTATTAGGAGCATTTTGGATTTTGAGGAGAGAAAAAGATTTTTAAGGGCCAAAAACTTTGGGTCTGCTCCAAGACCCCGAATGTTCATCGATATGATGTCAATCATTTTTGGACTTCTGAAGGCCAGCTTGCTCTAAGAGGCCCCATATTAGAGATATCATCAGCAACAATTTCCGAGATAGGAATGTCAATTAAGGATAGGTCCCGAATTGACATATCATGTCTACCTCTCCTACCCCTGAAATGTCTACTTCCCCGATTCTCTTTGCGCCGAACAGTGATATTCCCAGCCGAATTTGGGCTAATAATAGGGGAAGGGGAACGATTAGGTCTGTGGATAGTAAGCGGTTGAAGTTTCAATGATGCCCATTTTAGAAGAAGGTCTAAATCACAATCGAAGGAATTCTTGGCCGAGGATCCAGGGGAATTGGGAGGGGTGATCGAAATACATGGGGCTTTTCCTTTTGGATCAGCTCCATGGGTGTGAGAGGGAGAAGACGAAATCCTTTGGTGGGGGGGGGGATATGATTGGAGGGGGATTGAGGAGATGAATAAATATAGTGAATATGAGGGTATGAAGGACCTGCTAGGGTAGGCTTGGGGAAAGATGGGGGGGGGGGGGCAGGGGAAATAGTAAAATCTGGGTCCGGCTCCTGTGGAGAGGGGATGACAGAGAAATTCGGCAAATTAACAGGCGGGTCAACATATGATTGAAAGGGGTGTTTAGACGCGGAGGAGGACAGGGGTCAATTCGCTGTATAGGCAATATTCCGATGGGAGAGGTCTGCAAACCAAGAGCGAGTGCGTGGGTGGCTAGAAGATTGTTCCGGAGAAAGACCTCTAGGCAATGAAAGATGATCGATTGAGAAAACTGGAGTCCGATAAGCCTCCATGTTGTTCGTCCATTCCTTTTTTATATTTACTCACATTATCCGAAGTAGGAATATTTTCAGATTGAAACTTTGGCTTATGTTTACCACCTGGACGTCGGGGACATTGGGAGAAAAGATGGCCCGTTTTATGACAAGCAGAACATCTAAAAGGGACGCCCCAATAATCTAACCGCTGTTGAATTTTGGACATTTCCCATGATAAGTCAATTGACTCCGGAAATCCACCCCTGTATTCTTTTTCTATAAGGATCCAAGCCACCCGCTTGTCCTTGGCCCCAATGCACCTAGGATCGACATATATAAACCGACCAATAGCATTACCAATTTTCTCCATTGATTCTTTGGTCCACAGTTCTATTGGTAATCCTGGCAGCTTCAGCCATATATAATTATTTTGGGGAGTGCATCTGAGAGGATTAAATCCAATGAACCATCTGTGTAAAGCTAAAAAACTCTTGTCTCGAACCCAGGGTTTAGAAAAGATAATCTCCAAGTCTTAAACCCGAAGAAAATGGAAGCTATACCAATTATTCATGAGACGGACAATGGTCGGGGAGTAACCCAGGAGAGGAGCCCATTTGGCAGCAATCCAAGTTCTGATTTGTGAATCCTCCATTGACGGAAAATGCCATTGACCAACAAGTGCCCTCTTTTGTAAACTTGTGATTCTGTCAAATAATAAAGGACCATCCAAATTAATGGCATCGGGATGAGGAGAAGTTTTAATCGGGCGAGATTTCTTTCGCCACGAATGGTATGCAGGTCCGTCACCTCGTGGACACTATTTGGAATGAGAAAGAGGAATGATGTCAGCGTCCAACGTGGCTTTCCAATTAGATTTAGGGGCATGGCTGGCAAGGACCTTCTCCACATCCATGGTGGCCCAAACCATGGTCGACACAGCGGAAGTTTCAGAAAGAAAGTCCATGATAGAGGACAACACAGACTCCAAAGAGTCAGAGATGAAGATCCCTAGGGGATAGCCTGACTGACAAAGTACCTCAAGGTTTTAATAAAAAGTGGAAAGATTAGGAAAAAAACCCGATAGGTCAAGTTAGAGGAGCGAAATAGGAATACGACACAGTCCAGAGATACAGGGGCTTGGCCTATGGGCAGGAAGCCAAGACACCAGAAACTTCCCTTCTGACAATAGGATTGAAAAAATGTCGTCAATTATATATGGAGAGATTTTATGTGGTGGCGGACATTTAATGGAAAAGAGGGAGAGAATCTACGACCATTATGACATGGCCAACCTATCAACTAGAAAAATTTCAAATCAAAAAACCGGCATTGGAAAAAACAGAAAACATGTCGACACATACGTCACGACAAACAATACAGCAACAACAAATTTCATAAACACACCACCATGGTCCTATCTTAAAGCGAAGATCTATGCATGGCTTGGATATAACAAAATAATTCTTGAGGTTGTTTATGGATACCCGCAACCAACCAAAAGAATCAGACCCGGACATGAAAATGGAATGGGTAGCGTGTAGACCTCCGGAATGTGAAAAAGGATGAGACTAATTAAACCAGTGATTCAGTCATTATCCAAAATTTCTGTTATCCCCCCATAAAATAGAGAATAATATACTCCACTTAAGGCTTTAATCATGTATATGTTATCCAGATTCATAAAATTAAACTAAGCATTCAGAAGTAAACATGGGATTTCTGTAAAACTGACCTGTTCCCCGAGCGTTCTCCGAGTGAAGAGTACCGCGAACCAATCAACGAAATAACACCAAGTACCAGAATCGAAACGATAGCGAAATTGGACCAAAAACAGAAGAATAAAGATGCAAATGAAATGTAAGATGAAAAACCAAGAGAGATATGATCCATCTCCACGTAGTTGTGCATACACAGTGGAAGATAATGTAGACAAAGTTAAGATATGAGCTGAGATGGGCTTATAACGGAGCAGAGATAGTTCATCTAGCATTCGACCACCCTGCCCAGAAGACTAGCAGGGAAGGAAATGAGGCAAACCACTTACAATAGCTAGGATAGAAAAATATGGAAGATATCGTAGCCTATGATGGAGACACATCTGGGGGAACAGAATGCCAAGCGTCTACCTACCAAGGAGTATAATAGTAGAGCATGTGGAAGGCAAGCATGTATCAGTAGGCTATCGCATGCAGAAGTCCACCTCAGTGCAAGACGATTGGATCATTTGCAGGCTCAGAACTGAGGAAATTTGGGCAGAAGAAGGGCGAGAACATACCTGATTGGTCACATGACGGTGCTCTCCTCTCGGCTCTCCCGGAAGGACATATACTAAGTGGTGCTAAAAATGGCCCAATATAATGCTAAAGCAACGCTATTGACACTTGACCTTGATAATACATAGGGTCTCAACAACTCCAATAATTCGTGCCTCCCGCGCACGCCCTTGAATTTGAAGGTGCTAATGCCTTTTGGGCACTACCTATCACCACTCTATGTTATAACCAGTAAACGTGTTAAACCTCAACACTTACTCGTTGCCACTGCATGCAAACAACGTTGGGACTCATGCTACCACGAAATTCCTTCATTTACTATCGTATTTTCATTCATTCCAGAACATTCTTTCTCTTTGAATTCTTCACTTGATTTATTTATAATTGCATTTTTCACTTGATTTCTTTCTAATATATTAAACTAGTAACATGACCCTTCCAAATTCAAAGCATAATGAGATGACTATAGAGTAGTTTTACACATGGATATCCTGATTAATTTAAGTTATCAATATTAAACTAGATGTGCCATCTAACTATGACGTGAATACAAGTATTTGGTGTCGAGTCTCGAGGGTTAGTTAAAAAGAGTGTGAGGGGTTGGTTCGAGTGCAAGTTAGTTTAATTGTCTTTTCTCGGTTCCTCTGTGGCATGCAATGTCATCAGGTTTACCTCTAGGTAAATCATGTGAATTAGAGAAACAAGAAAGCACTCCCATGGAGTGTGGTGACAACGTTGGCCCATCCTCATTGACATTTTCTGAAAAGTGTGGTGAATGCCTTCCTGCCCATCCCATTTATTCCAACTTTGCCTTTGAAAACCATTGACTTTGATGTTGAAAAGGCCATGTCTAGCCATAATCTTGTAATGGATCCCTCTCCATTGTCTTTGAAGACCCGTGTTCCAGAAAACAACATTGAGAAAGGTGAACATCCAAGTCCGCTATCTGTCTTGGACTTCACGTTTCTCAGAAGAAATTTCCACCCCTAACTTGCGATTACAAATTCTATGAATAGATTACTCATTTGGTGTGTTTTTGTAGATAGCAATAGTTAGGTTGGTCTTTGATAAGTTTTATTTGTATATTATGTTGAAATTATCTATTTAATTATGTTTTTTTCTTTTAAATATGTTTTTTCTTTTAAATAGTTTGGTAAGGAAGGGGGCGCGAAATGGAAGGCTATGTCAAACGAGGTTACAATTTTTATGGCTCTATTCGTGACTTTTTGTTTTGTTTTTTTTTTCTAAGTAAAGGCTAAATCTATTAATAAGGAGAAAATATTTACAAGGAGGTCAAGACCTCAGAGGAGGCCGAAGCCATCCAACAACACTGACCCAGAGAACATAAGACCAGATAACTAGATGACCAGATAACCCGATAACCCAATTCCGGGATTGAGATGACCCAATACATAATTCCCAGAATCCATACATACAAAAAATGCTGGCCAAGGTGGTGAACAACAATACAAGGCATATGAGAACTGTGGCCGTGATAATTTCTGTGCTGCCCTGATAACCACATGCAAAACTGAACAAAAACAAGGGCCTGATAAACTTGTTGAGCCAAGACCTGATACAGAGCGTATGACCATGAGAGCTGATAACTATGCCTAGCCAAGACCTGATACAAAACATGTTGACAAAAGCCAGAATAGCATAACACACAGGATAGAAGAACCAGAAGGGAAACTGCAACAGTAGGCGCGATTCTGGAGGCATCATGCATTTTGCAAAGGGTCCCGAGCATCCTTCTCCACCTGGCAAGGAGAGCCCATCCACATGTCATCGACATTGTCCCCAGCGCCCGTGTCGCTGCCACCTAGAGGAGCTACCAAACACAGATTGCAATCATATGGGTGCGCCGGATCGACCGCGGTCAAGTTGTTCTGAGCATTATCTTCTGGAGGCTTAGGGACCTCAAGAACGTTCCCCTCAACCTGCAAATCATCATGATTAAACACAGTTCCTACCACATCTCCCTGGAGCACGCTGTCATCCTGAGACTGCGAGGGTGAGGTATGGACCGAGCTACTGGGCCTATCTTCTTCCTCAGCTAAAATGATAGTAATGCTAGCTGAGAGAATTGGTCTGTTGAGACGACTGTGAAATTTAAAGCGGGTGGTTTGGAATGAATTATGCGGGAAGGGCTTACCATGATCAGAGGACGGGGAAGCTGAATCCAGAGGTATGATGTTCTAGGGAGTAGGCTGAGAACGACCGTGGTTTCCACTGGTGCCTCCACGGTGAGAGCAACCCGGCGGCGCACCATCGTCAGGAGAACAAAGAGTCCAGAGGGAAGAGATGAACAGGACAGACAAAATAGGAACGAAGGTGGGCAAGCCAGGTAAGGAGCTTACATCGGAGAAGCCACCAAGCTACCAGAGCAATACAGGGATGCAGGAATAAAGACAGGCTGATGAAGAGAGACCCGATAAGAATGACAGCCGAAACCACAGATGAAGCAATGAATATAACAACCTGCAAAGAGTCTCGAACAGGGAGCGCATTCAATATCGAATGCTTGAAAAACTGCCAGTATCGAGAGTTATTCATATCATCCGCGGGAGGAGATTGAAGACCGTGCAGGATTTCCAGGTGCATATCCAGCTGCTGGCTTGACATGAGCTCGCCTTAAATGAGCCTCGAGAGCAACCGCATCCAGGTGACTTTTTGTTTTGTTTCTACCTTTGTTTGTGAATTAATATTTTATGCCATGCTCTTGTCGGAGAAGAAGCCATACTTGGAAAAGGCTACCAAACTAAATGCAGGTATGAGAAAGCTATGTCTAAATACCAACAAGATCTCAAGGTTAGTTTTTCTTATTTATGTGCATTTGTATTTAGAAATCAATAATTTGGATCGTTTCATTTGTGCAATTGATATGCATTTTGTTTTTCTTCTTTATCTCATTTTTATATATGGGTAATGAAAATGATAAATCTCTGTAAAATGTAGGATGAGGCAGCTAAGTCTAGTGGTGAGTGTGAGGATGAAGTAGCAAAATCTGATGGTGATGGTGGTGATGATGAAGCGACTAACTCCAAATGGTGATAGTGAAACTGAAGAGGAGTATATGTGTTTAGAAATTGTTGGAATTGTTTATTTAAGAGGACAATTTTGTGGGGGCTTCATGAATTTAATATTGTAATGGATGCCTTGGGGCATGTATGGGGTTTTGATCAAAGGTCATGAGGTATCTAATGTCTAGAAGCATGTCTAATTGGGGAGGTGATATCACAGGACTAATGTATATTGATGTGGCATGGGGTGTCATGTTCTGAAATGTTCCACTTCCTATGTGGGCTATGGGTTGACATTGCACATAAATGAAATGATTTGAGGTAGGCACTTTGAAATTTTGTTTATGATATAAAGTGCATAACACATGATTATTGGATATGTTATTATTTTTTGGTAATATTTTGGATAAACTGTAGAATATTACATGGAAATTGATGTGGTATGGGCATCAAGTATTGTTATGTCTCATATTCTCTATTGGCTATGGGTTGACAATACACGTAAATGGAAATGATTTGATGTAGTATATAATTTTTCCATAATTTAAAGTGCATAGCTAATGAAGGTCGTATATTATTATTATTATTTTAATTATTTTAATAATATTATTATTTTTAATATTATTGTTATTATTTTAATTTATATTATTAAAACATTTTTAGGCCCATAGTCTTTCCTTTAAAATTTGTTGACCTTCTATTTCCATCTACCCTTTTAATCTCCTCTTGACATTTGTGCACCTTATCCCCTCACAGTGGTACCCCCAAAATTGCTGCCAACAAAGATAAAATTCAAACCTAATATAAACCCTTTCAATGATAACGTCTTTCACACTTCGCGTAAAGATCCAGTGTTTAGGATTTACCGGAACTCCTTTTCAAGAAAGGGTTGTTTGCACAACAGGTAGTCAAAATCGAATTGTGGATTACTCTCTCAAAGCGGTAGCCGGTGGCTGGACCATGCATAGTAGCGAAGATGTGAAGGTGTAGTTATCTTGTGAAATGCTTGGGTTAATGTTGCGAGTCCCCTTGCAACTTGGATTTCACTCAACACTTGTTTTCTGCTAATGCTTCTGTGACCAACAAGTCTTTCACATTTTTCAATGAATTATATTAAATACTTATCACTCATTTCACACTTTTGCACATGTAAAACAAACAAACGTAAATATTTATACTTTTGCACATAGGTTTAATTATAAGAATATATTTTTTAATATTTTAATTAATATAATAAATTACTATATTTTAAAATTATTATTTGCGTGTTTTGTTTAGACGTTAGGTTGATCCATATGAAAACTAGTTGATAAGGATTATTTAACATATCTATAAGAAAATGATCACTCAATTTAAATTAATGTTTTGTAAAGATAAACTTGAATATGGATATTGTAGTATACCTAGGGGGATAGTATGGGGTACAAAGGGAGGTACCCAAGGGAATAATGTAATAATGGGATGAGCCATAGTTAATAAATAAAGTGGTTAGTTCGCATCATGTAAGGGACCACAAGTAGTAAACAATAATGTGATAAACCCATGGTATTAAATAGATGGTATTGAGGGAACCATGGCAATGACCCATGATATTGTATGTATGAGGCCTATATAGAGGCTAGAGACTCCCCATTGAGAGATGTCAAGGAATATTGTATGGACAAGCATATGGCTTGTGGAGTGTTCTCCTTCCTTAAGGAGTGATTGTATGGTGTTACCCTACCTCAAGGGTTTTGATCAATAAAGAAGCATTTCTATCTAATTTTATCTTATTATTTATAGGTATATTTGTTTTATCATATATTTTCTGGTAAGATCTATTACAAGTGGTATCATAGCACTTATTTGGACAAAAGAAGATATATATATTTTTGTAGGTTATTTTTGGGGCGACGAGTTTGCAGATTAGATCTGTAAGTTCAGGTGCAAAATTTGCAGAATATAATTGAAGATCTAGATTCTTTGTGAAAAAATACTCAATTTCAAAAAAAAATTGGCCGAATCGGAGTTCGGATGACGGAGATATCGTTGATTTAAAAATCAGTTGTGTTGCAGAATTTTTTTGACGAAAATTCGTGGACGACGGATCTCTAGTTAATATTTGTAGTTTTTGTGGGTAACTTCTAGAAACTAATTGCATATCTAAGATCCCCTTGAAAAATTACTCAAGTTAAAAAAAATTAAAATAAATAAATAAATAAATAAATAAATAAATAAATAAAATAAAATCAAAAAAATAAATAAATAAAAATTCGGCCGAATCTAAGTCCAGATGAGGGAGATATTGCTGATTTCGAATCAACTATTTTTCAGAATTTTTTGTGACGGCAGGATAGTTGCAGCGCGAATTTGAAATTCCAGTGCCTAGATCGGGATTTCTATCACATGAGAAGATGCAGAATGGTCATTCTATTTCCGAAAACAAGTCATAATAAAGATTCTGAGCAATATTGACTGAACTATGGCCACTTTAAATTTTCGCCAAGTAAGTGACTTTTTTTCAAAACCCTCTTCGTGGCTTCTAGCAAGATGTTTTTTTCAAGCAAAGATGATGGCCCTACTATTGAAGAATTCATAAGCAATGAAAATGAACTATATGGGAAAAGGTGGAAAATTTTAGTATGGCTTGGTTTGGAGGATGAGGCTGCCAAATGGTTTAGATCACTTGACAGCAAGAAGTTGTACAAACTTTCAGATGAAGAGTTTGAAAAAGTCTTTTTAGACAAATGGTCTCATGCTAGAAAACAGGAGAATGAGACATGTAAGGGATTATTTTCTACTAGTATCTCCTTATTACAGATTCATGGATGTATTCAAAAGGAGAAGATCATTGTATCTATAAATCCTAGTTGCAAGCAAAATCTTATAAATTTTAATTTGGTAAAAAAATTGCAAGTTCCAGCAAAACACATGGAAAACACACATGTTGATAATGAGGATGTTCAAGTTTATAAAGATTGAAAATTTCTATGGATAAGTATGTATCACATTCTGATTTTTATGCTTAAGATATGGATAATGTAAATGTTGTTTTGGGATACCCTTGGATGGAACCTGTTGGTACTATCAATATTAATGTGCATAAGAAATTCTTGAAGCTCTGGTATAAAAAGAAGAAAATTACATTACAGGATATTTCCATCAATAAACAGGTAGAGTCCAAGGAGGCTGAAGTAGAAGATGTTGCAGGTACGAACACATCAGATGAGGAATCAGTTGTTGACTGATCCGAATGGAAAATGGCATCAACCCATGGTACTCATCCACCCATATTATTCATCGACCCATGTAATTTACCCATGGTATTGTAAATGGCATCCACCCATGATATTGTAAGTGACATCCACCCATGGTATTCATTCACCCATGGTAAGTGCCCATGGTATTGTGACATCCACCCATGGTATTCATTCACCCATGGAATTGGCCAGTGGTATTGTGAAATCCACCCATGGTATTCATTCACCCATGGAATTGACTCATGGTATTGTAACTGAAAAATACTATAAGTAACAAGTCACATTTTGTAAAAGGACAGATTGTCCGCCACAATGTAGCCTTTACAGTTCAGAGGCATGTAGCCACACATCTCTTCTCAGAGATAAGCATATTTCAGTATTTTCCATTAATGAAATGAAGTATTATTTCTGCTGCATAACTATCTTTATGGTTACTTCTGTATTTTGTTGCATTCATGTTTAAATCCAGATCAGTGGGTTTTCATAAAAAGTTTCTTTGTGGTTTTGTTTATTGGGCATTCTCCTTATTTTTCTTCTGGCAATTCAAGTTTTCAGATCTTGTGGGTCTCTCCTCCCAAGATCCATTTCAATCCTTTAGATCTTGGGGGCCTCCTCCCACCCCACTTTAGTAAGCACTTGCTTCACATTCATCAGTTTCAACATAGCAGCATTCAGCTTGGGTTATTTGGAGACATGCCCAACCACCCCAGGCTATGTAGGCACCTGCTACTTCATCAGCAACCAACATCATGGTTATGGGTCAACCGCATAAAATCCTTGTCATCGAAGTCCATTTGCCAGGCCGCACACTGTCAGAATCATAGTTGGTCACAAGCATTACAGGGTATCTCTATCCTCGGATCTTCGTTTATCACGGTTTTGGGTTAACCACATAAAACCCTTATCTTCAGTGGCTCTTCATATTCCACAAAGGCTTCGTAGGAGGGAACTTTAAATCAACCCATGGTACTCATCTACCCATATTATTCATCAACCCATGGAATTTACCCATGGTATTGTAAATGGCATCCACCCATGATATTGTAAGTGACATCCACCCATGGTATTCATTCACCCATGGTAAGTGCCCATGGTATTCATTCACCCATGGAATTGACTCATGGTATTGTAACTGAAAAATACTATAAGTAACAAGTCACATTTTGTAAAATGACAGATTGTCCGCCACAATGTAGCATTTACAGTTCAGAGGCATGTAGCGACCACATCTCTTCTCAGAGATAAGCTACCATCGCCCTAGCTGGTTTATTTCCATTACTATTTTAAATAAAATTTTCTTTGTGGTTTTGTTTATTGGGCATTCTCCTTATTTTTCTTATGGAAATTCAAGTTTTCAGATCTTGGGGGTCCCTCCTCCCAGGATCCATTTCAATCTTTTAGATCTTGGGGGCCTCCTCCCAAGATCCGGATCATTGACGTAATACTAGAAGATAAGAAACAACAATAAGCGCCACAACATGTACCAGATACCCACCAAGCTCAATTAGGTGGTGAATTAAAACAAGATACACCATTGGTTAAAACTTCAGCATATCACCACCCACATCACCCAACAAGAAAACAACCTACAAGATGGCAACGAATCAGCAACAAGGACAACAAGCCTTGCATGATAGATAGAGAGGGGCGACGATCCACCCACAACACACCAACACAGAAGAGCCGTCAGGGTCAATTTCCATCTCAAGCGGGCGAGGCACTAGCCAGATCGAGGGTTCACATTTCTCTTGGATGGCTAGATGCACGTGCATGGTACCAGTGGACTACTATTATGAGTAGATCTTATTATTTGTGTTATTCTTATGTTTCAGGGACGAAACATGTTTAAGGGGGTGGAATGTAGTATACCCAGGGGGAATAGTATTGGGTACAGAGGGAGTTACCCAAGAGAATAATGTAATAATGGGATGAGTCATAGTTAATAAATAAAGTGGTTAGCCCGCATCATGTAAGGGACCACAAGTAGTTAGCAATAATGTGATAAGCCCATGGTATTAGATAGATGGTATTGAGAGAACCATGGTAATGACTCATGGTATTGTATGTATGAGGCCTATATAGAGGTTATAGACTCCACATTGAGAGATGTCAAGGAATATTGTATGGACAAGCATATGGCTTGTGGAGTGTTCTCCTTCCTTAAAAAGTGATTATATGGTGTTACCCTACCTCTAGGGTTTTGATCAATAAAGAAGCATTTCTATATATTTTTATCTTATTATTTATGAGTATATTTGCTTTATCATATATTTTCTCGTAAGATCTATTACATATATTGTACATCGCATTAAGAAGTTTGCCTCAAAATCTATATATAGAGAATTGTGGTTTTTTTTTTTTTTTTTTTAAGAATGAGAACAATTGTTAAAACGTAATTATCTCAATAAATGTCACTTTACATTCAAACAATTGTCTAATGATAGGAATATTAAAATGATGTTTGTCAGGTTGACGTATTGTTGGAGAGTCATTTTTTACCTTGAATAATAAGAATTCCAATCCTTTGCCCCATGGAGGTTTTAGTGTTTTACCATGTAAAATTCTTGTGTTTATTTGTCTGATTTGTTTCTTGCTCATTGTGTATTTTTCTTTCTGATTTAATTAATTTTTAAGGGGCTTTAAATACCAACAAATAATAGGATTTCTTTAAGAATGAATTTGAATATATTCATTGACAAGTGAAACATATACCTTCGCATATCTTCACTCTCAAGTGGTCACAAAAATTAAGTTTAATTTTTTGTGCTTATTGTACTAGTAATCACAATGATTGCAATAACTTATCAATCACCACATCCTTGGCTTGAATCATCAAATACAATGTCCAAAGTTTTTCTACTATAGAACATGTCACATTTTAACAAGATGACTCCATACTATGCACTAGTGAGGATATTATTGCTATTGTACCAACCCCAACCGTTAATTTCCTCTTCAAGGGTCCAAACTGAATGAATGTGATGTAACATGGAGGTTTAGATCTAAGAAGGAAAAGTCCTGGAGGAAGTATAGGGATTTTAGAATATTCACTCTAGGTTTCGATTTAAATTGTAAATATAAGATCACAGGTGCGTCAAAGTTCGAGGGCATATTTCCTTCATGCCTGCTGGGTTTTTTGATAAGCTGTTAATCAATGGAGAACCTTGGATTTACGAAAAAACAAAGGTTGAATGGAAGTTTGACATTTTATTTCGCTCAATTCCAATCCAAGTACTTTATTACGTCTATACATCTGTTGTTTCCACTCACTTAATTTTTGAAAGGTAGCTTCATGACTCTACCAACGAGTTTCATGGTGCACAACTACATAATCAACTATTTTTATGGTGCACGACCAACCCCTTGTAGAAATTCTCACTGTAGATCACTTGATAATGCAATATACTAAAGCAAAATACAAGATCTACTTCTACAACAAACTTGCGAAAGCTTAATCGAATATGAGCTAGATCAAATAGAGCACATGTAACTGAGAATGAGAAATCAATCGCACATGAATACAGAAGAATACTTTGGGGAAAGCCTCAGCTAAAAACCCCAATCTCTGTAGTATCATACAAGTGGAAATATCTCAGGATTATACAAAGGTTTAGCTCACAAGCTATCCAGCTCTCAGTACAGTCCCTCACTGCTGCTCATAGACAGAGTAGACAACACATATGGCTTCCTTTAGTCCTCTATGCCTCTTATTTCCTTGCGCAGTTTCTCCTGGGTCCTCCAGCTGCAACCTGTGTGATTCTCACCTCACACACAACACTGACCTTTGAAATAACTGCACAAACCTGAAGGAGATAATTCCTTCTACATGGATGAGTTTCCTATATAGGAAAAATCCTCCAACTGATAGTACACTGTCCCTTCCTCTGATCTCAACTGGGTCTTTGACTGAACTAACATGCATGAGTTATTTATGAGAGAGTATTCAGTTATCTGGAGAGCAACAATTACATGCATGCAAGCATTAACTAACTGAACTCACAATTAATTCAACAAACTGTTTGAACTAATCTAACTGGACTTGACTCAGTTAACTGAGCCAACTAATTACAACCCATCCTTATCTCTTTAACTGATGGATAAATTCCTCAATCAATGGAGAAACTGTTGCATGTCCCCACATAGATTTCATGTTTGATTTTCTACAACTAATTAACTTAAGATGAATTAATTAATTATTTTACAAACAGCTGCTAAGATCAAATTTGAATTTTACTTCTCAATTTTAGTTTAGGGACTGACTAAAGATGGAATCCATCCTGAAATACTATTTATAGCAATGCTATTTTTAGCACTTCCATTTTTCATTCCTTATTGTTATGTCCAACACTGGTACCCGAATTGCGATTTATAGCAGTGCTATTTTTAGCACTTCTATTTTTAGCATTTCTTGTTGCCATTTTCAACACTCCCTCTCAACAAGAATTCGAATCCAATCCTGAACCTTTGGAATGTTCTACATGCAACACTTCTCCCAAGTGTTATTGCTCCAGCAACTCTAGAAACAAAAAAACTCCCAACTGGCCTCTTTGTTGGGCTAGAAACATCCTCTGATGCTAAAGCTTCCTCTGCCGCTGACAAGCACTCCCTCTCTGACCTCTGAGCTGCTACAACACTCCATGCATCTCACACCGTTGCACACCTCTTTGTGCCATCTTGCACTGGTGCAACACTCCTGTGCCTCTCGCATTGTTAGAGCCTGCTAGCTCGGCATTGTCTTGGGATTCCTGCTTAGTAGCTCTCTATGTTGCTCCATCTGCATCTGTCTCTACCCACTCAGTCAGTCCTGCTACTCCTCATCGGGGCTCCCGTAGCAAGGTCTAATCAAAGAGGTTGGGTACCTCAAGGATCCTGCCCCTATTCCAGCCTTCTTGGGACCATCACTCCACATCGACCCACCTCCCACCTGGAGGTATGGATGTATGTGATCCCTCTGCCCACTTGGCTCAAAATGTTCCCCTACTGGAGGTCTCTGCATGAGTGGATGCCTCCATTTGGTCTCCTCTCGACTTCTCTAGTTGTGGCTGCTCCACAACATCCTGCAGCTGCTTCACTAATTGTGGCTCCTCCACAATTGTCTGAGACTTCTTTTAGCGCTGCACATTGAGAGGTAATTTACTCTCCCTCTCAACCACCAAGTATCTAACCTTTGCCTTGCTCCTCAAGGCTTTGCATGCATCTTGTACCTCAAGTGCATACAGGTTTTTGGCTAGCACACCAATCTGTTTCATCTTTCCAGCTGTCACGAAATTTTATGGAAAAAGAGCCGATTTTAAATCAGCAATATCTCCCTCATCCGAATTCCGATTCAGCCGATTTTTTTTTGAATTTGGGTCTTTTTCCACAAGGAATACAGAACTATTATTTATTTCTAAAAATTTTGCAAAAAAAATTTCATATCTGCTCTGAAAACTTGCAGGCTTTTTTTTTTTTTTTTTTATACTTCGAATTGTCTTCTTCATATACTATTCAATGCTTCAATCAAATTTTCTCCGATAAACTTGGCTCTGATACCATGTAGAAATTCTCACTATAGATCACCTGATAATGTAATATACTAAAGCAAAATACAAGATCTAATTCTACAACAAACTTGCAGAAGCTTAATCGAATATGAGCTAGATCAAATAGAACACATATAACTGAGAATGAGAAATCAGTCACACATGGACACAGAAGAATACTCTGGGGAAAGCCTCAGCTAAAAGCCTCGATCTCTGTAGTATCATACAAGTGGAAATATCTTAGGATTACACAAAGTTTTAGCTCACAAGCTATCCAGCGCTCAGTACAATCCCTCACTGTTGCTCATAGACAGAATAGACAACATATATGGCTTCCTTCAGTCCTCCAAGCCTCCTATTTCCTTACGTAGTTTCTCTTGGGTCCTCCAGCTGCAACCTGTGTGATTCTCACCTCACACACAACACTGACCTCTTAAATAACTGCACAAACCTGAAGGAGATAATTCCTTCTACATGGATGAGTTTCCTATATAGGAAAAATCCTCCAACTGACAGTATATTGTCCCTTCTGATCTCAACTAGGTCTCTGACTGAACTGACATGCATGAGTTATTTATGAGAGAATATTCAGTTATATGGAGAGCAACAGTTACATGCATGCAAGCATTAACTAACTGAACTCACAATTAATTCAACAAACTGTTTGAACTAATCTAACTGGACTTGACTCAGTTAACTGAGCCAACTAATTACAACTCAATATTACAACTCATCCTTATCTCTTTAACTGATGGATAAATTCCTCAATCAATGGAGAAATTGTTGCATGTCCCCACATCGACTTCATGTTTAATTTTCTACAACTAATTAACTGAAGATGAATTAATTAATTATTTTACAAACAACTGCTAAGATCAAATTCAAATTTTACTTCTCAATTTTAGTTCAGGGACTAACTAAAAATGGAATCCATCCCGAAATGCTATTTTTAGCACTTCCACTTTTCATTCCTTGTTGCTATGTCCAACACTGATACCTGAAATGCTATGTATAACAGTGTTATTTTTAACACTTCTATTTTTAGCATTTATTGTTGCCATTTTCAACACTCCCTCTCAACAAGAAAGACATTCAATTCGAACTCGATCCCGAACCTTTGGAATGTTTTGCATGCAACAATTCTCCCAAGTGCTATTACTCCAGCAACTCTAGAAACAAAAAAACTCCCAATTGACCTCTCTGTTGGGCTAGAAACATCCTCTGATGCTGAAGCTTCCTTTGCCGCTGACAAGTGCTCCCTCTCTGACCTCTGAGTTGCTGCAACACTCCATGCATCTCGCATCGTTGCACACCTCTCTGTGCCATCCTACACTGGTGCAACAGTCCTGTGCGTCTCGCGTTGTTGCAGCCTGCTAACTCTGCATTGTCTTGGGATTCCTGCACTGTAGCTCTCTCTGCCGCTCCATCCGCATCTGTCTCTACCCACTCAGCTAGTCCTGCTACTCCTCGTCGAGGCTCCTGTAGCAAGGTCTAATAAAAAAGGTTGGGTACCTCAAGGATCCTGCCCCTATTCCAGCCTTCTTGGGACCATCACTCCACATCGCCCCACCTTCGACCTGGAGGTATGGATGCATGTGATCCCTCTGCCCACTTGGCTTGAAATTTCCCCCTACTGGAGGTCTCTGCATGAATGGATGCCTCCACTCGGTCTCCTCTCGGCTTCTCCAGTTGTGGCTGCTCCACAACCTCCTGAAGTTGCTTCACCAATTGTGGCTCCTCCACAATTGTCTGAGACTTCTTCTGGCATTGCATGTTGAGAGGTAATTTACTCTCCCTCTCAACCACCAAGTATCTAACCTTTGCCTTGCTCCTCAAGGCTTTGCATGCATCTTGTACCTCAAGTGCATACAGGTTCTTGGCAAGCACACCAATTTGTTTCATCTTTCCCACCATCACGAAATTTTCTGGAAAAAGAGTTGATTTAAAATCAACGATATTTCCCTCATCCGAACTCCGATTCAACCTATTTTTTTTTGAATTTGGGTCTTTTTCCACAAGGAATCCAGATCTGTTATTTGTTTCTGAAAATTTTGCACAAAATTTTTCATATCTGCTCTGAAAACTCGCGGCCTAATTTTTTTTTTTTTTTTTTACTTCGAATTTTCTTCTTCGTATATTGTTCACTGCTTCAATCAACTTTGCTCCGATAAACTTGGCTCTGATACCATGTAGAAATTCTCACTGTAGATCACCTGATAATGCAATATACTAAAGCAAAATACAAGATCTACTTCTACAACAAACTTGCGGAAGCTTAATCGAATATGAGCTAGATCAAATAGAATACATATAACTGAGAATGAGAAATCAATCACACATGAACACAGAAGAATACTCTGGGGAAAGCCTCAGCTAAAAACCCCAATCTCTGTAGTATCATACACGTGGAAATATTTCAGGATTACACAAAGCTTTAGCTCACAAGCTATCAAGCTCTCAGTACAATCCCTCACTTCTGCTCATAGACAAAATAGACAACACATATGGCTTCCTTCAGTTCTCCAAGCCTCCTATTTCCTTGTGCAGTTTCTCCTGGGTCCTCCAGCTGCAACCTGTGTAATTCTCACCTCACACACAACACTGACCTCTTAAATAACTGCACAAACCTGAAGGAAATAATTCCTTCTACATGGATGAGTTTCCTATATAGGAAAAATCCTCCAACTGATAGTACACTGTCCCTTCCTCTGATCTCAACTGGGTCTCTGACTGAGCTGACATGCATGAGTTATTTATGAGAGAATATTCAGTTATCTGGAAAGCAACCGTTACATGCATGCAAGCATTAACTAACTGAACTCACAATTAATTACTAATCTAACTGGACTTGACTCAGTTAACTGAGCCAACTAATTACAACTCATCCTTATCTCTTTAAATAATGGATAAATTCCTCAATCAATGGAGAAACTGTTGCATGTCCCCACATAGACTTCATGTTTGATTTTCTACAACTAATTAACTCAAGATGAATTAATTAATTATTTTACAAACAGCTGCTAAGATCAAGTTCGAATTTTACTTCTCAATTTTAGTTCAGGGACTAACTAAAAATGAAATCCATCCCAAAATGCTATTTATAGCAATGCTATTTTTAGCACTTCCATTTTTCATTCCTTGTTGCTATGTCCAACACTGGTACTCGAACTGCTATTTATAGCAGTGCTATTTTTAGCACTTCTATTTCTAGCATTTCTTGTTGCCATTTTGAACACTCCCTCTCAACAAGAAAGACATTCAATTCGAACCCAATCTTGAACCTTTGGAATGTTCTGCATTCAACACTTCTTCCAAGTGTTATTGCTCCAGCAGCTCTAGAAACAAAAAAACTCCCAACTGACCTCTCTATTGGGCTAGAAACATCCTCTGATGTTGAAGCTTCCTTTGTCGCTGACAACTGCTCCCTCTCTGACCTCTGAGCTGCTGCAACACTCCATGCATCTCGCATCGTGTCTTGGGATTCCTGCACTGTAGCTCTCTCTACCGCTCCATCCGCATCCGTATCTACCCACTCAGCCAGTCTTGCTACTCCTCGTCATGGCTCCTGTAGCAAAGTCTAATCAAAGAGGTTGGGTACCTCAAGGATCTTGCCCCTATTCATGTGTTCTTGGGACCATCACTCCACATTGCCCCACCTCCCACCTGGAGGTATGGATGCATGCGATCCCTCTGCCCACTTGGCTTGAAATTTCTCCCTATTGGAGGTCTCTGCATGAGTAGATGCCTCCACTCAGTTTCCTCTCGGCTTCTCCAGTTGTGACTGCTCCACAACCTCCTGAAGCTACTTCACTAATTGTTGCTCCTCCACAATTGTTTGAGACTTCTTCTGGCGCTGCATGTTGAGAGGTAATTTACTCTCATTCTCAACCACCAAGTATCTAACCTTTGATTTGCTCTTCAAGGCTTTGCATGCATATTGTACCTCAAGTGCATACAGGTTCTTGGCTAGCACACCAATCTGTTTCATCTTTCCCGCCATCACGAAATTTTCTAGAAAAAGAGCTGATTTTAAATCAGCGATATCTCCCTCATCTGAACTCCGATTCAACCAATTTTTTTTTTTTGAAATTGGGTCTTTCTCCACAAGAAATCCAGATCTTCTATTTTTTTCTAAAAATTTTGCACAAAAATTTTCATATCTGCTCTGAAAACTCGCGGCCCAATTTTTTTTTTTACTTCGAATTTTCTTCTTCGTATGCTGTTCAATGCTTCGATAAACTTGGCTATGATACCATATAGAAATTCTCACTGTAGATCACCTGATAATGCAATATACTAAAGCAAAATACAAGATCTACTTTTATAATAAACTTGCGGAAACTTAATTGAATATGAGCTAGATCAAATAGAACACATATAACTGAGAATGAGAAATCAATCACACATGAACGCAGAAGAATACTTTGGGGAAAGCCTTAGCTAAAAACCCCAATCTTTGTAGCATCATACAAGTGGAAATATCTCTAGATTACACAAAGGTTTAGCTCACAAGTTATCCAACTCTCAGTACAATCCCTCACTGCTGCTCATAGACATAATAGACAACACATATGGCTTCCTTCAGTCCTCCAAGCCTCCTATTTCTTTGTTCAATTTCTTCTGGGTCCTCTAGCTGCAACCTGTGTGATTCTCACCTCACACACAACATTGACCTCTAAAATAACTGCACAAACCTGAAGGAGATAATTCCTTCTACATGGATAAGTTTCCTACATAGGAAAAATCCTCCAACTGATAATACATTGTCCCTTCCTTTGATCTCAACTAGGTCTCTGATTGAACTGACATGCATGAGTTATTTATGAGGGAATATTCAGTTATCTGGAGAGCAACAGTTACATGCATGCAAGCATTAACTATCTGAACTCACAATTAATTCAACAAATTGTTTGAACTAATCTAACTGGACTTGAATTAGTTAACTGAGCCAATTAATTACAACTCAATATTACAACTCATCCTTATCTCTTTAACTGATAGATAAATTCCTCAATCAATGGAGAAACTGTTGTATGTCCCCACATAGACTTCATGTTTGATTTTCTACAACTAATTAACTCAAAATGAATTAATTAATTATTTTACAAACAACTGCTAAGATCAAATTCGAATTTTACTTCTCAATTTTAGTTTAGGGACTAACTAAAAATGGAATCCATTCCGAAATGCTATTTTTAGCGCTTCCATTTTTCATTCCTTATTGCTATGTCCAACACTGGTACCCGAACTGCTATTTATAGCAGTGCTATTTTTAGCATTTCTTGTGGCCATTTTCAACACTCATTCTCAACAAGAAAGACATTCAATTCGAACCTGATCCTGAACCTTTGGAATGTTCTACATGCAACACTTCTCCCAAATGTTATTGCTCCAACAACTCTAGAAGAAAAAGCTTTCTCTGCCACTGACAAGTGCTCCCTCTCTGACCTTTGAGCTGCTGCAACACTCCATGAATCTCGCACCGTTGCACACCTCTATGTGCCATCCTACACTGGTGCAACACTTCTGTGCCTCTCGCATTGTTGCAGCCTGCTAGCTCTGCATTGTCTTGGGATTCCTGCACTGTAGCTCTCTCTGCCACTCCATCCTCATCCGTCTCTACCCACTTAGTCAGTCCTGCTACTCCTCATCGGGGCTCCCGTAGCAAGGTCTAATCTAAGAAGTTGCGTACCTCAAGGATCTTGCTCCTATTCTAGCCTTCTTGGGACCATCACTCCACATCGCCCCACTTCCCACCTGGAGGTATGGATGCATGTGATCCCTCTGCCCACTTGGCTCAAAATTTCCCCCTACTAGAGGTCTCTGCATGAGTGGATGCCTCCACTCGACTTCTCCAGTTCTGGCTGCTCCATAACCTCCTAAAGTTGCTTCACCAATTGTGGCTCCTCCACAATTGTCTGAGACTTCTTCTGGTGCTGCATGTTGAGAGGTAATTTACTCTCCCTCTCAACCACCAAGTATCTAACCTTTGCCTTGCTTCTCAAGGCTTTGCATGCATCTTGTACCTCAAGTGCATATAGGTTCTTGGCTAGCACACCAATATGTTTCATCTTTCCTGCCGTCACAAAATTTTCTAGAAAAATAGCTGATTTTAAATCAGTGATATCTCCCTCATCCGAACTCCGATTCAGCCGATTTTTTTTTGAATTTGGGTCTTTTTCCACAAGGAATCCAAATCTGTTATTTGTTTCTGAAAATTTTTCACAAAAATTTTCATATCTGCTCTGAAAACTCACGGCCCAATTTTTTTTTTATACTTTGAATTTTATTCTTTGTATATTGTTCACTGCTTCGATCAATTTTGCTTCGATAAAATTCACTCTGATACCATGTAGAAATTCTCATTGTAGATCACCTGATAATGCAATATACTAAAGCAAAATACAAGATCTACTTCTACAACAAACTTGCGGAAGCTTAATCGAATATGAGCTAGATCAAATAGAGCACATATAACTGAGAATGAGAAATCAATCGCACATGAACACTGAAGAATACTCTGGGGAAAGCCTTAGCTAAAAACCTCGATCTCTGTAGTATCGTACAAGTGGAAATATCTCAGGATTACATAAAGGTTTAGCTCACAAGCTATCCATCTCTCAATACAATCCCTCACTGCTGCTCATAGACATAATAGACAACACACAGGGCTTCCTTCAGTCCTCCAAGCCTCCTATTTCCTTGCGCAGTTTCTCCTAGGTCTTCCAGCTGCAACCTGTGTGATTCTCACCTCACACACAACACAAACCTCTGAAATAACTGCACAGACCTGAAGGAGATAATTCCTTCTACATGGATGAGTTTCCTATATAGGAAATATCCTTCAACTGATAGTACACTGTCCCTTCCTCTAATCTCAACTGGGTCTCTGACTGAACTGACATGCATGAGTTATTTATGAGAGAATATTCAGTTATCTGGAGAGTAGCAGTTACATGCATGCAAGCATTAACTAACTGAACTCACAATTAATTCAACAAATTGTTTCAACTAATCTAACTGGACTTGACTCAGTTAATTGAGCCAACTAATTACAATTCAATATTACAATTCATCCTTATCTCTTTAACTGATGGATAAATTCCTCAATCAATGGAAAAACTGTTGCATGTCCCAACATAGACTTCATGTTTGATTTTCTACAACTAATTAACTCAAGATGAATTAATTAATTATTTTACAAACAACTGCTAAGATCAAATTCGAATTTTACTTCTCAATTTTAGTTCAGGGACTAACTAAAAATGGAATCCATCCCACAATGCTATTTATAACAATGTTATTTTTAACATTTCCATTTTTCATTCCTTGTTGCTATGTCCAACACTGGTACCCGAATTGCTATTTATAGCACTTCTATTTTTAGCATTTCTTGTTGCCATTTTCAACACCTCTTGCTAATTCCATGACGCACAATCAATACATTTCCTGTCATGTTGGGTCATAATAAATTCAAAAACAATTTTATCTACAATGAAGCTATGTATTATCCTTTTTTGTATTTCTTTTTTCTTAATTCCTTGCTAACTTGATGAATTATTTATTAATATGAAAAATGCTAAAAATTTCATCAAATTTATTTGATTATGAGAGATTTTTCGGCGTAAATCACATGATATTTCATTTGTCGACGCGTTTCGAACCAACCATTGTGGTTCATCGTTAGGAAAAATTGAATAATCAGATCTAGATTTGCATGTTAAATAGCCAGAGTAGAACATCCAACGGCTATAATTCTTGACCATGTAATGGCTAAAATGACTAACAGGAAGCCCTTGAGATTGAAAAAAGGCCAAGCAATCTCAATCGAGAGGATGGCTAGAAGATCAATAGTTGTTGGATCCCAGCCATATCTTCCTAGTCGTTTTCTTCCCTTCTCCCCCCTCCCCCCAGGTTATAGCTTGTTCTGATTTTTTCTTTAGCAAATTTCCCCTTGTTTTTCCGGCTTCCGGTGGCCTGGTTTCTTTGAGCAATAGGCGTTATGGTTTGAGGTTTTTTAATAGCATTTAGTTTATGCTATTAGTTATATACTAAATATTAATAACTTTTATAACTAAATATTAAATTAAAATTAATTTATTTTATTATATATATTTTTAATTAATAGTTTATAAAATAGTTAAAAAACCTCTATGTTCATATGGATCTTTAACTTTTAATATAATAAGAACACATCTATTTAATGATCAAATTAAATTAACTTATTTAATTTAATTAATAATCTGGAGAACAATCTATGGTAATATGCTAATAAACAATTTATTAAATCTTTTCTAACTCTTAATCACTCTATTATTTATATATTTATATTTGTTCAAGTAACTTTTATTACTAACTAGTAAATTAAAAATAATTTATTTTAATATATATTTATATATTAGTTAATCCTTTAACGTTTATATTTAATAAGAATATAACTAACTTTCAATTTAATGAACAAATCGATTTAACTTATTTAATTAAATAAAGGTTATGACCTTAGTCTAGTCCATCTAACGTTTCCCGGTCAAATTTAGCTGTTACTTGGTCAAGAATTATAGCCGTTGGATGTTCTGCTTTGACTATTTAACATGCAAAGCTAGATCTGATTCTTCACCTTGTTGTAACGATGAACCACACTGGTTGGTTCGAAATGCGTAGACAAATGAAATATCATGTGATTTACCCCGAAAAATCTCTCATAATTAATATGATCACAGAATTGTCAATTCAAAAAATTTATTTGATGTATTAAGAATATATACATCAAATTTTATGAAGTAATTTTGATGTTTATACAAAACTTCATTTTTTAGATGTTCCATATATTGTTAATTATATAATTTTCGTATTATTTTATATAAAATTTTATTTTAACATAGAAGTTTGGAAAAAGAATAATTTATTTCTGTAAACGTAATATAGATATATATTTTTCTAAAACATTATTTTATAATTTAGATAATGTTTTATATTCATAAAAATATATTTTATTATATAATAATCAATTTATTATTATTATTTTTATTAATTATAAAATTCAAATAACCCAATTTTCAATTTAAAAATTTATCAGCCTCGCTAGCTTTGCACTTTTGAGGCAATTGCTAATTTATTACAGGTATAGCTCTTTAACTCATTGATCCGTTGCTCAATCGAGACTGATATTCCGAAGTTAGTTGTTTTTCCATATAAATAATAGGAGTATCCACCTTTATATGGGGTAAGATTCTCCACAATCGAGAAAAATCCAAAAAACTTTTGGGCAATTCGACGGTCGTAAATTTTCGTTTTGACTTGGTCGTAAATTTTCGTTTTGACGTGGTCCGTCCAGGATGTTATTCACCCTCGGATTCATAAACTTGTCTGTGTTTTGTTTACTGCCCCTAACCAAACCTCTTGGTATTTGGTTTCATGCGAGGTCTGAGTATATATATTTTATTAGAGCAAACACCGTTTATTGAGAAAACAACTTTGAACTCAAGTTACACCGACCGCGATCTGTGGTATATATATTTGCCATTCATTTTTTTAATCACAGAGGTAGTTTTCTGCGATCTTCAGAGCAATGGAAGACGAAATAATGCAAGAAATTGAAGCCGCTAAGGCGGTCTATGGTTCAGATTGCAGCGTCATACAGGAAATGCCCCCTTATTTGAAAGTAAGCCTAAAACCTCGAACTGCAGAAGATCTGTCACAACAGGTAAGTCGCTGAATTTCCATTTGCTTTGAGGATAAATGAAGTGAATAGCATCCTTGGCCCTAATTTTGAATTCTCCATTAATGAGATGGATTAGAATAACAGAGAAACATAGTTTAATTTTATGACCGTCCTACTGTTAAGAGTTGCAGAAAATTATCGTTTATTGCCCTGGTTACACAATGCAATTCGCTGTTGTCATGGTCTCATAATTCTTTTTTAGTTGTAGAAAATAATCGTTTACTGTCCTGGTTACAAAGTGCATTTCGCTGTTGTCATGGTCTCATAATTCCTTTTTAGGAAATTATTTGAAATACACCTGAGATCGGGGGCTGCACCATATAACATAGACTTCCATCGGCTTATATGTCTCAGGGGTATTGGTTGGACAAAATTGCCCAGGACTTGCACCGAGCCTCATCCTTTTTCTAACTGTGCCATTGGAGTGGGCAGGCCACATTGAGACTGAAACACTGTTGGACAGCTTAATACTAGGTCAACCTCACCAGTGAGCCAACGTCGTGCTAGTACACACAATCGGATTTTCCTTGCCCTGAGCTTTGTATTGCTGGACAGTTAAATGAAGTAGAAATAACTCAAAACAGGGTACAAATTGGGAGACCGAGTTATATGGTTACCAACTTACGATTAGTTCATGCCCTTCCATAAGGCTATTTGCAAGGTTGCCTATTGCCATAATTCCTCATCCTGAACAGACACTTACTTGAACAACATACCAAAACTATGTTATAATGAAGCTACTCTATTGGTGATATTCCATTGGATTAAATAGTGAACATTGTCTCTAATCAAGTTTTGCAGGTCTGCCTATGCTTGCGTCTTCACTAACCCACTCCATCAATGACATTCCAGTGGATTAAGTCGTGAACATTCTGTGTAATCAATATTTGCAGGTCTACCTATTTTCAAGTCCTCACTAGATTATATTTTGAACATTTTGTCTGCTCAGTTTTCTGTGCCAGTGCCATGGATTTCATTTTGTCTGACTTTGAAGTAATGTGAGTGTGGGGTAATTGAATTGAATGTTGAAATTTGGTACCGGAGGACAGGTGGTTCCCTTAGGCTTTGATCTTTGGCCTAGGGAAAAGTGTCCAAAAGAATTTAATTTTTCTCCTAAAGTGACTTTATAATTTTATAAAGTTAAATCTAATTTAAAAGTGACTTTAAGTGATAAAGTTATTAAGTCTAATTTTAAAGTGACTTTTATAAAGTCAATGAAAAATTAGAAAGGAAAAGTGACTTTGGAAATAAATGACTAAGTGGGTCTTTATTAAAATGGGGTGAATTAAAAAATAGAAAGTGAGATTTAAATGAGCATTTAATCTCAACCATTGATCTAAATCTATTTCAGCCATTGGATTTAGAGATCACCCAAAAGTCACTTGGATCACCCAAAAGTCACTTGGAGTTATATTAAAGGAGGAAAAGGAGGAAAAGGTCATTCATTCTTTCATGAGCAGATTGGGAGAAGGAGAGCAAGAGAGCAAGAGAGATTTCTGAGCAGGAAGGAGAAGGAGACAGCAGCTTGGCACACATTCCAAGGCAGCAGTTGAGCAGATTTGTACAGCTAATTCAGCACATAGTGAAAGGCAGATTTTTGCACAAAAATCGAGGAGCAGTTTGCTGATTTTTCTGCACACAAAACGGAGGTCGTACAGCATTTATTGCTGTCCTGTTTGCTGTAATTTCCAGATTGTTGTGAGGCACGGGAAAGGAGATAAGTTGTAAATTTGCTTGCTGATTTTTGCTGAATAATTCTCACTGTAAAAAGACAAATTTCAGAAATAAAGAAGAGCTTTCAAACTGGTTTTCCCCAAGAGTTGTAGGGGGTTTTTCCAGGGTCAAGTTGACCAAAAATATCAGTGTTTTAATGTGTTTTAATGGCTGTTTTTAATTGCTGATTTTTAATTCTGCAATTTCCAGCATTCTGAAAAATTTCCAGAATTTGTGTTTTCAGCAATATTTATTTTTTCAGTCTGTTAAATGTATGGTTATGGGAATGGGCATTTAACTACATGGGAGAAATAAGGAGAAACTGAAAACCGGGGTGGGAAAACAGAAATTTTTACATGGTATCAGAGCTTGAGTGCTGAAGGGCAGTTTGGGACAGCAAAAGGAAAAATTGCAGTTGCTGATTTTTCACTCAGAAAATTCCAGCAAGCTGATTTTTTCATAAACAGCAGTTTTATCTTTACTACAACAGTGCTATTTTTCAGTTTTAGGACAGCAGGATGTCATTGGGATTGAGGGTGGAGGATAGGTTGGATGGGCATACAAATTACAGCGTTTGGAAGGAGAGAATGCAGAGTATCTTTGAGGAGGCAGAAGTCTGGGATATCATGGTGCATACCGCACAGAACCCTGTTGTTGTGCCCACTGATGTTACTCAGTTGGCTGAGTATAAAAAGAAGAACAATAAGGGTAAGAGGCTGATTCTAGACGGAATCAAAGACCATTGCATTCCTCATGTGAGAGGAAAGAGCAATGCCCATGAGATGTGGACAGCATTGTCCAATCTCTACCAGAGTACCAATGAGAACCGGAAGATGGTCCTGAAGGAGAAGCTAAAGAACATTAAGATGGGTAATGATAGTGCAGCTGGATATCTCACAAAGATTACTAATGTGAGAGATGAGTTGGCAGCGATTGGAGAGGCCATTCCACCCACTGAGTTGGTGCGGATTGCAGTGAATGGCCTCCCCCGTTCATGGTTGAACTTTGCTGATGGGGTTTGTGCACGTGAGACCCTTCCCACATGGGAGAGGTTTTGGGATGATTGTATTCAGACAGAGATCAGGAAATGGCAACTTGGGGCAGCCAAGCCAGTTGCGCAGGATGAGGACGTAGCACTGGTGGCAGGAGGCAAGAAAGGCAAAGGGAAGAAGCAGGCTTCCACAAGCGGTGGTGGAGGCAAAGGCAAAGGTAAAGGTAAACAGGGGAACACACAGAAGGACTATTCCAAGGTGAAGTGTTGGAATTGTCAAAAGATGGGACACTATGCAGTTGTGTGTCCGGAGAAGAAGAAGAAGAAGGGGAAGAACCAGGACGTGGCAGCTTCAGCAGAGATTGAGGACTTTGCTGGTCGTTTTGACCGAGAGTTTGCGTTCACTACATGTGAGTCCTCTAGTGCAGGATCACCTGCCAAACAGGTTCAGAGGGAGCATGCTTTTCCCTCGATTAGCGGAGCATCTACAGGTATCTGGTATGTGGACAGTGGGGCTTCACGTCACATGACAGGAGTCTGTGAGTACTTCTCAGAGCTTTCAGAGAGTGGTATTGATATTGAGGTAGTACTCGGTGATGACAGAGTTGTTAGAGCAGTCGGGGTGGGGACAGTGACATTTCAGAGGGAGTCCAAACCTCCCTTGAAAGTGTCAGAGGTTCTTTATGTGCCAGGGATGAGGAAGAACCTCATATCCGTCTCAGCTTTGGAGGACAGAGGATATGAGGTACTGTTCAGGGGAGGACAAGTGTTGATGTATCCCAGGGGCGCTCCAGCTGATTCAGCTAGAGTGATAGGTGTACGCCATGCAAAGGTGTACAAGTTTGCATTTCAGCCCCTTTTGGCATTGAGCAGTAGTACCGACAGCAGAGCTAGCAATTCTGAGCTGTGTGAGATTTGGCACCGCAGGATGGGACATATGTATCATGGAGCCTTGAGGACATTGCGGGAGATCACTACAGGTGTGCCAGATTTCAGTACTGATCACTTTGATACTTGCAGAGGTTGTGCGATGGGCAAGTTTGCCAAATCCCCTTTTCCCAGCAGTGACAGCAGAGCGACGGGGATACTTGATTTGATTCATTCCGATGTGAGCGGTCGGATGTCTCATGTTTCCTTGAGTGGATATGAGTACTATGTTTTATTCATTGATGATCACTCCAGGAGGACCTGGATTTATTTTTTGAAGACCAAGAGTGAGGTCTTCAAGCGGTTTCAGGAGTTCAGAGCTCTTGTGGAGACTCAGACAGGTCGAAAGATCAAGTCCTTGAGGTCGGACAATGGAGGAGAGTACACCCTTGGAGAGTTTGTTGACTATTGTGCGGAGGCAGGCATTAGGAGGGAGTTCACTGTTCCTTACAACCCCCAGCAGAACGGGGTTGCGGAGAGGAAGAACAGATCCATCATAGAGGCTGCCAAAGCCATGATACATGATCAGGGGTTGCCATTGTTCTTGTGGGCAGAGGCCTGCAACACAGCTGTTTACTTGCAGAACAGGAGTCCGCATCGTGCTTTGGGGCACATGACTCCGGAGGAGGCTTTCTCTGGGAAGAAGCCTGATATTGGTCATCTTCACATCTTTGGATGCATTACATACTCCTATATACCCAAAGAGAAGAGGACCAAACTAGAGCCCACCGCAGAGAAGGGTATCTTTGTGGGCTACAGTGAGACCTCAAAGGCCTTTCGGATTTACATTCCTGCACAGAGGAGAGTTGTTGTCAGACGGGATGTGAAGTTCGAGGAGGACAGGGCCTTTAGGAGGTCACGGGAGTTAGAGTATCTGGATCAGCCAGACCCTCAGCAGCAGTTGAGTCAGTCGCAAGGATCCAGTGGGCAGGGATCAGGAGGATCCGGAGGTACATCTATGAGGATGTCAGGTCCATCAGTGAGCAGTGGCTCATCGAGCCAGAGGGGTGGTGCTCCGGGCAGCATGCAGAGCAGTTCACAGAGCAGTTCACTAGGGAGTCCACTGATGGACAGTTCACACGGTACCTCAGCTTCTACAGGTTCAGGGGCAGGTAGGAGGACAGCAGACAGACAGTCAGGAGTTCAGGCTACTGATGATGATGAGGAGGAGGAGTTTCATTCTCCGGTGGAAGAAGTGCGCTCAGGGAAGAGGAAGCCCAAGTGGCTTCAGGACACCTTGAGAGATGCCACATCTGTTGCTGAGCCGAAGAGGCCGGTCAGAGAGAGTAGACCACCTGAGAGGTTTTGTAGTTATATGGCGATGGTTACCAGCATCCTTGACTCTGAGCCTTCTAGCTATGAGGAGGCAGCTAGCCAGCAGGTCTGGAGAGAGGCCATGCAGGAGGAGTATTCTTCTATCATGAAGAATGATGTTTGGGAGGTGGTGCCGAGGCCTGAGGGCAAATCCGTGGTTACTTCCAGATGGCTTTACAAGGTAAAGCATGCTGCAGATGGCAGCATTGAGAAATTCAAAGCGAGGTTTGTGGCTAGAGGGTTCTCCCAGGTAGAGGGAGTTGATTATGAGGAGACCTTCGCTCCCGTGGCTCGATATACTTCGATCCGCTCCATTATATCGATAGCAGCAGAGATGGGTTGGAAGATCCACCAGATGGATGTGAAGACCGCATTTCTCAATGGCTTCATACAGGAGGAGGTGTACATTGAGCAGCCACAGGGCTTTGAGGTGCATGGGAAGGAGTCCCATGTGTGCAGATTGAAAAAGGCCCTTTATGGCCTGAAGCAAGCTCCCAGAGCTTGGTACTCCAGGATAGATGCATACTTGCAGGGGATGGGTTTCACAAAGAGTGAGGCAGATCCGAACCTTTACTTTATTGTGATTGGTGAGGAGCCTCTCATTCTGGTGCTGTATGTGGATGACTTGATCATTACAGGTGCAGAGAGACTCATAGAGCACTGCAAGAGAGATCTTGCGGCGGAGTTTGAGATGAAGGACATCGGCTTGATGCATTACTTTTTGGGTTTGGAGGTGTGGCAGGAGGAGGGGCATTTCTTCCTGGGGCAGGGGAAGTATATTGTGGACATCCTTAGCAGATTCCACATGGAGGATTGTAGACCCATGTCGACACCGATGATCACCAACTGGAAGAAGCTTCATGCTTCGGATTCCGAGTTGGTGGATCCCACATTGTACAGGCAGCTGATTGGTTCCTTGATGTATTTGGTCAACACTAGACCAGATATCTGTTTTGCAGTCAACACGATGAGTCAGTTTATGTGTGAGCCTAGGAAGGTTCACTGGGTGGCTGCAAAACACATTTTGCGGTACTTGCAGGGGACAGTGGATTATGGTCTGGACTACAGGCAGGGAGATGGAGTGAGATTGGCAGGATACACTGATTCTGATTGGGCAGGTTGTGCTTCTGATAGGAAGAGCACTTCAGGGTGTTGTTTTGGGTTGGGTTCAGCAGTAGTGTCATGGTTCAGCCGGAAGCAGCAGTCAGTAGCACTGAGTTCAGCGGAAGCAGAGTATATGGCAGCCAGTCTAGCTAGTTGTGAGGCTATCTGGCTTCGCAAGATGTTGTTTGGCTTATTTGGTCAGCCGTTGAGACCTTCAGTGATTTACTGTGATAATCAGAGTTGCATTAAACTCACGGAGAATCCAGTATTTCATGACAGGTCAAAGCATATCGGGATCAGATATCATTTCATCAGAGACTATGTTCAGAAGGGAGCTGTGAAGCTTGAGTATATTTCCACTGATGAGCAGGTTGCAGATATCCTTACCAAAGCCTTACCACGGGGCAAGCATGTCTACTTCAGAGACAAGATGGGTGTGGTGAGGAACACCTTCCTCGGTAAGAGGGAGTGTTGAAATTTGGTACCGGAGGACAGGTGGTTCCCTTAGGCTTTGATCTTTGGCCTAGGGAAAAGTGTCCAAAAGAATTTAATTTTTCTCCTAAAGTGACTTTATAATTTTATAAAGTTAAATCTAATTTAAAAGTGACTTTAAGTGATAAAGTTATTAAGTCTAATTTTAAAGTGACTTTTATAAAGTCAATGAAAAATTAGAAAGGAAAAGTGACTTTGGAAATAAATGACTAAGTGGGTCTTTATTAAAGTGGGGTGAATTAAAAAATAGAAAGTGAGATTTAAATGAGCATTTAATCTCAACCATTGATCTAAATCTATTTCAGCCATTGGATTTAGAGATCACCCAAAAGTCACTTGGATCACCCAAAAGTCACTTGGAGTTATATTAAAGGAGGAAAAGGAGGAAAAGGTCATTCATTCTTTCATGAGCAGATTGGGAGAAGGAGAGCAAGAGAGCAAGAGAGATTTCTGAGCAGGAAGGAGAAGGAGACAGCAGCTTGGCACACATTCCAAGGCAGCAGTTGAGCAGATTTGTACAGCTAATTCAGCACATAGTGAAAGGCAGATTTTTGCACAAAAATCGAGGAGCAGTTTGCTGATTTTTCTGCACACAAAACGGAGGTCGTACAGCATTTATTGCTGTCCTGTTTGCTGTAATTTCCAGATTGTTGTGAGGCACGGGAAAGGAGATAAGTTGTAAATTTGCTTGCTGATTTTTGCTGAATAATTCTCACTGTAAAAAGACAAATTTCAGAAATAAAGAAGAGCTCTCAAACTGGTTTTCCCCAAGAGTTGTAGGGGGTTTTTCCAGGGTCAAGTTGACCAAAAATATCAGTGTTTTAATGTGTTTTAATGGCTGTTTTTAATTGCTGATTTTTAATTCTGCAATTTCCAGCATTCTGAAAAATTTCCAGAATTTGTGTTTTCAGCAATATTTATTTTTTCAGTCTGTTAAATGTATGGTTATGGGAATGGGCATTTAACTACATGGGAGAAATAAGGAGAAACTGAAAACCGGGGTGGGAAAACAGAAATTTTTACTTTGAAAAAGGCTAAATGTTTTACGAATTTGCACTTTCCATTTTACCATCAATGAAATCAGGCTCTGAAATCTTTTCTGAAATTGCAAATTTGGATCATTGAAATTGTTTCTTTTTTCAATGCAAAAATGGATTTAGTACCCTTTAATACCCTCACTGCAATTCCATCAATCCAAGATGATTCTTGCTGGATTGCAGACCACCAATGCAAGTTTCCTGTCCCGTTATTTTGAGTGGCCAGAAAAGAGCCTGTTACCTGAAGATTCAGAGATGGTCTAAACATGGCTTCTGCCTTGTGAAAGCTTCTTCCAGTGTCATATTATCAAGGATTCTACGAGGACTTCTATTTTATATATATACTGTTGTCATTGCTGCTTCTCCCCATAGAAATTTTGATAGATCTTGATCAAATATCATAGTTCGTATACATTCTTCAATTGTTCTATTTTTCCTTTCTGCAACTCCATTTTGCTTGGGGTTGTAGGGAACAATGAGCTCCCTCTTAATACCTGCTTCTTTATAATATGCAATTAATTTTCTTGAAGTGTATTCCCCACCATTGTCGGATCTCAAAGTCTTTATCTTTCTTTCGGTTAAGGTCTCCACTTTGGATCTAAATTCCTTCAACTTTTCAAATACTTTGTCCTTTGCCTTGAGAAGATAGAGCCATGTCTTTCTAGAATGATCATCAATGAAGGTCACATAATAAAGATGGCCCTTGAGAGATTTGTTAAACATTGGCCCACACACATCAGAATGAATGTGGTCTAAGATCTCCTTAGACCTTGAGGCTTGTATCACTGCTTGTAAAAGGTTTCCTTGTATTCTTTGCCAAAGCACATACCTTGCATACTCCTTCATGATCTTCTTTGATGTTGGGGATGCCCTTTACCATTTGACTAAGTGAGGGTATTATCTTGTAATGAATTTACCCATATCTTCTATGCCATAGTTCGATATGATTGATCTCCAAGTGAACTAGGGCTTGAGGAGATGGCTTTATAACTCTGTATAACATTCCTTCACAAACTCCAATAACTTTTTCCTTTTCAATACTTGAATCCTTTCCTGAAACCAAAACTTTACCATCTACAAAGGCAACTCTATCTCCTTTATCTTCTAAACAAGAAATTGAAAGTAAATTCTTTTTCAAACCTGAGACATAGAGTATTGTTGAGATGTAGCTTTGCTCCACTTTCTAGCTTCAGTGATGTAGATCCAAGGCCCTTGACTGCATAACTATTGTTGTCTCCTAGCTCCACTGCATGAGATGATGGTTCCTTTGATAGAGTATGAAGTTGTCCACTTTCTCCCGTCATATGTCTTGATGCTCCACTATCAATGATCCATGCATTGTCATCATCAAGAGTACCTGTAAGTGCAGCCAAGAATCCTTCACTCTTGACTTTCCTAGATAAGTTGTAGATGATCCTTCCAATCCAACTTCCCACAATTCTCACGATATTGAATCCCATCTTCAAGTAACTTGCCATAGAGGGAGTAACCTTTTCTTTCAAGCCAACAAAGTGATCTTCAACCTTCTTCGACCTTAGCTCTGATACCATGTTGAGAAATCAATGCTTATAGGAATTAGGGTTTGATTCCTCTTTCTTGATAATTACTTGTGAATTATGTTGGTTTCTTTTACTTTTTTATTAGTTTATCTTTTCATCAAGCAATCACCAAATTATATGTATATGGAGACCACAAGAACAAGAGACCAGTGTTAGTGGTGTTAAACTCACATGGACAACAAAACACATATGAAAGATAAATCAGTGAGTTCCCTCTTTTTTATTAACAATAGATATACATTTATAGTACACATATGTGACTCTTGGGATTCAGATCCCAAGGTCTCTTGGACTGCTTTGTCCATTCAACTTCCACGCTAACCCATTAGGATTAGGTGTCCAACATTCCCCCCCTTAATCCGAAGGGTTATGTATGAGTCCAAGAAGAGAGCTGTAATACAAAATGTGCAAAGAATGCATGGCAGCACTAGGCTGATTGTGCTCTATGAAATGTTGGTATAAAAAAGGGCGGTGGTTTAAGGATGACCACCAACACTGGAACGCTTAGTGCAGTTCCCGGAACTCTTCCAAAACTGGCAAGAAACTGAAGTTTTCTGCTAGAGGAAGTGATCCTATTGTTTTAAAGAGGGAAACCTTCAACCATAAAAGGGAGGTCTCACCCCGCATAAAAGGTAAAACTTCAACCTGAAAAGGGAAGTTTCAACCTGTGATGGTTTAAGGATAACCAACAACTCTGGAATGCTTAATGCAATTCCTGGAACTCTTCCAAAACTGGCAAGAAGCTGGTGTCTTCTGCTAGAGGAAGTGTTCTCAATCTGTGATGGTTTAAGGATGACCAACAACTCTACAATTCCTGGAATTCTTCCAAAACTGGCAAGAAGCTGGAGTCTTCTGCTAGAGGAAGTGTCCCAGATTGCCAACTGAAGGCATGTTCAGGCATCTTGTCTCTGGCTACAACTCTGAAACTGGTGTGGCAGGTTGTGGCTCAGGCTCGCTTGATGTGGCTTTGAAGCTTGTAGATGACCATCATTTCCCCCCCTGTCAGATACAAGGTGAGATGATGGAGAAAACTCAACTGCAAGACTGTTCAATATTCTGGAACAAGTTCTGACATGTGTTTGGAATATTTTCTTGGCTGTTGATGCCCATTGCCAAGAAGCGATCCATCCTAGATGAATCTTTGTTCTTGCAGGATGTTTGTTTTTGAAGCACCTGTGTGAAGAATGGCTGGTTTTATGACAGTGCTCACATGGATGAAGATCAAAACAGTGATCTTTCAGATGGCCAACTCGGTCACAGTGTTGGCATTTCACGATCTGTTGTTTTTGTTGTTGTTGTTGCTGGTGTCGCTGTGGAAGAGGGGCAGAATCTGGAACAGCTAGAGCTGAACTGCCATGAGGAGCAGGTGAACTGTCATAAATGAAACCAGCACTCTGAAACTGAATGGGCTTGGCGTAGTCTGGAATATGAAAGGACAAGTCCTTGTCATATCCAAGACCAGTTCTGTGCTTGTTGTGGACAAGCTGTTCCCAAGGTCTGATGATGGGCTTGGGAAGTGCAGATTGAGTTTCTGCATCTGCATGTACACTTGCTGCTTTATTGGGTACTGAATCTGAATGAAATTGAACAATATTGACTTGCTGTTTATGGGAGTCTGCTTCATTGTTCTGAACAGAAATAGGTTCAGAATGATGACTCCACTGCTGTAATTCTTCCTGCTGTAGCTTTGTTTCCAGCTGCAAAAACTCAATATTTTCTTGTACATTTTTCAAACAGATTTGAATGTTTGCGACAATGGCTTTATCAATCATAATTGTATTGTCCGTGGTAGAATGTATTAGAGTGTTCAGCAATTCTAATACAACACCCATTCTATCCATTTCACAATAATATCACTGCAAAAAAAATTGATTGGTGTACCACTTTGTCTTCAAAAAATCTTCAAGTATGTAGCTTCTCAATATACTTCCATATACAATGCAATTTCATACCATGAACATATTCTGTGCAAAATTACACAGAAAAATATCTTAGCCAACAAATTGTAATAAAGAAGTAGCTGGGAAGTAGAGAACCTGGTTCTTCAAAAATCTAGATCAACATACGACAACCCAAACATTTGCAGAAGTCATAACACTTGTCTTGTAACTTGAATATCTATGTATTTCAACTGCCAAACTTGAATTTCAAAACCCCTTCAAATAGGAAGACCAGTGTGAATTACTTTGGGTGTGCTCAAAGCTTGAAGTCAAGAACATAAAGCATTTCATTCCATTTCAGTCACCATAGACTTGATATTACACCTTCAATCTATAACATATATTTCAAGTTTCTACAATCAATTCAAGACAGTAGCAAATGATTATGAGATGACTTTGCATGCAAATTCAGAAGTTGAAGAAGCAGTTGAGGAAGGAACCCATATTCCAGAATATAAGCACAACTTTGGGAGTGTATCACCAGTTCTAAGCAACAATGAAGAAATCTCCAAGCGTGATATTACAATTGCAGATGAAAGCAAGAAGACAGTGGTAGTGAGTCTCTGGAATGATCTTGCAAAGAAAGAAGGACAAGTGTTGCTTGACAATGTTGACGATGGACCTTACTGCTTTTTTTATTCTGGCTGCCAGAAATGAATTCAATAGCCTGTAAAATACAGCATACTCTGCTCCTTGTGCAAGAGTGCTCTCGGCTTCACTTCAGCCACACAAAAGCCTCTGCCAAAAAAAACACCTTCTAGAAAAAGCGCATACACATCAAATGCTACTGAAGATTACATCAAATGGGGAATAGTTAGTGTATTACATCAAATGGGGAATAGTTAGTGTATTACCACTACCCCCACAAACTTTGCCTTCCGGTATCGGTCACTGTGCTTTACTGCATGCGGGAGGAAATAGTAGGCTTCTTGTTATCACCGTTCTTTTACTGTTCCACGGATCTCCATGTCGAGGAGAGACATGGCATCCTCTTCAAGCTCTCCATGCGCGGCTTGTAAATTCTTGAGGAGAAAATGCACAGCAGAGTGCGTATTTGCACCTTATTTCCCACCAGACCAGCCTCACAAATTTGCGAACGTCCACAAGATATTCGGGGCAAGCAATATTACAAAGCTGCTGAACGAGCTCCCTCCGCACCAGAGAGAAGATGCAGGCTTGCCATTGGAGTCTAGAACAGAGTATTATGTCAAATTTGTGAATCCAATGTATAATTCACCCACAGTAGGAGTACAACCAAACAACAATGCCTCAGAGAATCAAGTATTTGTGGATGTGTCGACTACTGGCAACATTGCTGTTGCACCATCACATGCCAACAGATATGCCCAATCCAGCGTACTGCGCATATATATTTTTTTTTATGAAATGGATCAAATGGTCCTGATCATCCCTCACAAAAACAAATTTTCAGAAAATCGTGGTCTTCGTCTCCCATCAGACATCCCCATGAAAACGTAGCACAACCTGAAGGTCTCGTGTTGAAATCATGCCAGCGAAGTCATTTCAAACCCATACGATATTCCTCAAAATGAATGCATCCAGGCTGTTCCCTGACACCTCTTTTGGAAAGAAACTTATAAGATCAGATTGTGTTACGTTGCACCATACCACAGTTACGCTCACGCTTACTCAGCTATCGAAAATATAATGAACAATGCACACCAACACATTCCAACATACCATATAAACTCCCTTTAGTGTATATGAACCAACGCTCACAAGGTGCTCAAATCATTTCCGAGAAGTATACACAGTCAGGAATAACTCAATCAGGGAGCACAAATCAATGCTCTATATTTCACCGCATGACCATCATAACCTTACGCACCATTCAACACAGGTTCGAAGGCTTCATAAGCAGCGTGTACACTAATCACGAGCAACAAAGATTCCAGGAACATGAACAATCTGCAACACGCCGAAAATCCTTGTCTGCCACAGACATTAAAGAATGACTCTTCTTCAATTAAATAGACCTCCCGCACCTAATCTATGATACCAATACATATGCAACTGAATCACTGTTTTTCTGCTAAATTCTGACAATCCGGACAGCTCTTTGAAAGCAGACTGGGACTTTGTTGGTCTGATTCTGGGAAAAATATCTACTCGTAAAAATTGCCACCGAAATTTTCCTGATCTCCGGCAGTCCTCGGGTGATTTCCGATAATGAAGATCCTCACAGAAGTCTTTCAAGGCTCGAGCAGATCAGCATCCCCAATGCCAATTTTTTCCAAATATACATCTGCGTCAGCGGGTTTCGAATTCCGGAGGCACAATCTGGGTGCATATGAGCATCTTTTGGATCAAGGTTTTGGGATTTTGACTAAACCCTCGACGCTTCTTCTTCCTCGCCTTGCATTTCACAGAGTGCCGGTTTAATGCACACAGTCATATAGTAAGCGGAGGAATAAAACTGTAAATGGGACAGCATTGACAGCGCTGGACAGGACAGCGCTTCTTCAGGAACGTTCATGGGCAGTCCAGAGCGCAGGTACAAAGAGGGCAGGTATGAAACGTTTATGGACAGAGACGTTTTATGAATCAGTGAGAGCATGAAACGCTTATGGACAGAGAGCGCAGCTAAAAATATGGCTGAGGCAGCGTGTCAGGAGCGCTGGGAAAGAATATGGCATAGGGTCAGGACTGACATGCACATAACAGGCCACAGAAAAACAAGTGGCTCCGATACCATGTTAAACTCACATGGACAGCAAAACACATATGAAAGATAAATCAGTGAGTTCCCTCTTTTTTATTAACAATAGATATACATTTATAGTACACATATGTGACTCTTGGGATTCAGATCCCAAGGTCTCTTGGACTGCTTTGTCCATTCAACTTCCACGCTAACCCATTAGGATTAGGTGTCCAACAAGTGGAACCGGCCTGTTCGACCGGTTTGGGGGCAAAATCGGTCCGAACCGACTGGTTTCGTCACTGAACTGGCCAGTTCGGTACCGAACCAGTTCGGAGACCGGTTCCACTGGTACACAAGGCCCGCGACTGCACGACCTGGGCATAAAAAAAGTTTTTTTCCTAGTTTCTAACGCTACTCTAGCCCCTCCTAAAGCTATTTAAACACCCCCACTCCCTCTATTTCACTCACACTATTCATTCGAGTCTCTTGCAATTCTTGAGCTGAGTTCAGTGAGGATAATTCAAAGAGTTTTTTTTGAGGGAGATTTTTTGTAGATTTGAAGAGCTGATTGGAGTCTTGGAGAGCTGTTGGAGAGTGTGTTTGAGCGTATACACACTAAGAAGAGGAACCGTTTAGAGCAAAAGCGGTTAAATGACATGGTTTTTGTTTAGTACAACCTTAGGTTGAGGCGTAACCAATTGCTGAATAAAACCCTTGAATCAAGCAACATTGTCTTGGGTGACTTTGATCCAACATTAGAATGGGTTGTGGAGAGTCAAGCACCAACATTTGACAATGAAGGCATTTCTTGGTTGGACTTGGACCCAACTTCACAGGATGCAGAGGCAAATATATCAGAAGCACCAGTAGCAACTTTAGGCCCAGGGGAATCAAGCTATAATCCCATTGCGGACTTGGATGCTACTCATTCTTCAAATGAAGATGAGGAGGATGATCAGGAATCAGATGATGATTTGATCATTAATTTGTTGTAGTTGTAGCTTGTAGTATTGTAGGCTGTAGTATAATACTATGATCTATCATGTTATTTTGGACTATAAAGGCATTTTAGAGCCTGCTTCTTGATGTTGTAACATTTTGGTTCAACGATGTTTTGCACTAAGTGCTATTTCGGTTATATGCACTACTACTTGCTATATAAATGAGAACTTTTGCATATTTGTGTATAAATGGTTTGGATTCATATGGATGCACATGAATATATATTTTTTTCTTTAAAATATGAATATTTTATGTGTTTTTGGTAAACCTTTTTTTTTATTATCCAGTTCCGGTCTGGTTCCGACCGGTTCTCGGTCCACAAGGTTTTCTGGTTTGATGACCATTTCGGTTCTAATAACATTGCAAGAGACACAAGTTGTAGGCGCTTAGCTAGGGAAAAAACCCTACAAGGGGAAAACCCAGTAAAAAACTCTTCCTTCAGTAGATTCAAATCAAGATGAGACACTTCCAGACTTCTTTGACCTCGACAGAGACCTCCTCCAACCACCAAGTCAACCCTTCCCTTCAACATATGATCCTTGACAAAATCTCCCAGTGACAGCTCCCCAGTAGCAACTTCAGTCCAGAATTTTGGTCCTCTAGCAGCAAAACTTCGACCCCCAACAACTGAATTTCATACCTGTAATAGAAACAAAATTTCGGCCCCAGCAACTGCCCAAAAGCTTCGCACGTGTGAGAGATAGATAGCCCAGAAACTCAACTTAGGTCTTCCCAACAAATTTCGTCCTTCTCCAGCTACTTCGCTCTTTTTCTGCTTCTCTTTCTTGAAGATCGAACTTGTTGAGTGAATGTGTCAAATAGGTCGAATTTCCTCTCCTTATATAGCCTTTCTGTTGGGTCGAATTGCCCTAATGTAGGCCGACTTCATGGGGACAAGGCCAACTTGGTGTGGAGGTGACAAATGACCTTTTTGACTCAAAAATAATTCTTTTTACATGATACAAAATCTCAACAAGGGTCTAATAAAAATGACAATGACTCCAATGGCTCAAGACAGAACCTAGAAGCTTTTAATGGAGGCTTTGACCTAAAAAACATTGACCCAAGCATGAAACCCATGCTTTAATAAGTCATTTTCTTTAATAATAAATTTTCTTTTGAGAAGTACAATTATGAAGACCGACACTAGTTACATTCTTCAACACTCCCTCTTAACTAGGGAGATATTCATAATTACATACATATAAGTGTACATGGAAGATTTCAAAATGAAATGAACTACGAAGAGTTCTAGCACACTTAGTGTTGCAGATTAGATACCTGGCCAAGGTATTCTATCAGGGTGGGACTAAGGGGACTCAAGCTTTAATATCTGGCCATTCTAGGTACCATCAGGATTTTAAGCTCTACCACCAACCCAAGGATCTAGGTGCGTATCCAAGGTCGGAGCTCCATGACCAACGCCACCCTCCCTCTTCGGGATCTAGACATCAACACATAGGGCGGTTAGATGTTCTCCCAAGCATCTTGCCATAAGATACTTCATCGAATTGCCCTAATGTAGGCCGACTTCATGGGGACAGGGCTGAATTGGTGTGGAGGTGACAAATAACATTTTTGACTCAAAAATAATTCTTTTTACATGATACAAAATCCCAACAAGGGTCTTATAAAAATGACAATGACTCAAATGACTCAAGACAAAACCTGGAAGCCTTCAATGGAGACTTTGATCTATAAAACATTGATGATTGACCCAAGCATGAAACCCACGCTTTAATAAGTCATTTTCAATAATAATATTTTTTCTTTTGACAAGTACAATTATGAAGACCGACACTAGTTACATTCTTCAGCACCACCATCTCTGCCACCTGAGCCAACCATTATGCTTCCTCGCCCATCTCTTATGATCGTATGTTTGAAGGTGGGCCTTCCAACCCCGAAGGTATGACTTTCATTATGTAGTTGGGTATCTTTGCTTACTTATCATGGACACTTTTGGACATGGATTAGTGGAGGGACTTGGTGGAACGAATGGGCTTGGTTTGTACTCTTGTTCTGTTGTCCAATTTGGTGGTTAACCTTATATCCTAGTCCCGTGGGATCTCCTTTATTGGCTACTGGTTTTAGGAGTGCCTCTACATGAGAAATCCAGATTTTGGTTGCGTGATCCCGCTTCCGCTTCCCTGAACCACATACATCACTCCATTCTACTCTTTATAACCTCTTTTCACATTTCCCATTTGGGTCCACATTTGTCCATTGGGTCCACAAGGAGTTTTCCTCCCCCTCCCCTTGTCCACACTTTGGGTCAGGCCTGAAACGATGCCTTCAAGGTCGATGCAGCTAAAAAGAAAGTAAAATGCATAATTTAGCCACTCTCAACAGGAAATGTACCATAAAATACAAAAGATGGTTGGGACTTACAAATTTAGTACGTGGGCAAAAGCCAAGCATGAGCTCTACCCCCATCATTATGGCCATCACCTTGGTTCCTAGGCCCCCCTATATTGGCCCCTTTCATCATTAAGGAACCCATGATTGTCCCAACCCTTGGTGGGAGATGAACTACCCAACCTTAAGGGGGTATTCACTGTTATATCATTCACATCATGCTTTCATCCGTTGGTGCGCCGAGCAATTTTAAAAGAAAAAACAATAAAAGACAAAAGGCATATGAAGAAGGGTGGAAAAACAAGGGCCTGGGTAACTCGTGTACCATGATTGCTCTCTCCTGCATTCATGCACCCAAGTGTGGGCTACCCTTATCTTGGCTACCCTTGTATTATGGCATGTGGCTTGGAGCCTTCCCCTAATGCCCCACTCCGTTCCATCATCATATCATGTGACATCTGCCACTTGATGGATGTACCATGGACCTGTCACTCCCTTAGAGGTCGAAACCACCTAATAGGGTCCTTGATTAACCTCCTTCTTGAACTTGGAAACACCTGTACATTCTAAACCCCATTACGGAAAGGCATGCCACTATGAAGTGTTCGCTTGGTTCCATGGTTTGTAACCTCATTTACTCAATTACATTGATGATTTGTTATATTAGAAGTTGAGGAGCACATTGGATCTTATGCAACATTGCAGGTGGGTCTTCATCTTGGGGTTTGGTCTCTCTATATGGGATCCACGCCCTCTAGAGGGTCATATTGGCATTTGTAGGGTGCACGTTGAGAGCCATGGGCCTCCACTATAGCCGAGAGCAGATAGCCACGCCATGGGGTCCTTTAGTACCATGCATTGCTCGCTTGTGTTCCACCTATTTGATGATGATGATGCACTTGGACCACCTTCCCCAGTTGGCTATACACTTGCACCACACGGCACCACACGCTTGGCAGTTGATCCAGGGCCCAGATGGGGTTGTGTCTCACCATGGGAGACAAAGGGAGGGCTTGCATCATCGTTCCAATGCTTACAAATGGGATACATGCTTGATCAATCTACTTGGAGACCCATGAGGATGTTTTTGTTGTGCCCCCACAACCACTTGGGAGCACCTTAGGACATTTGCTTGGAGATTAAGGGGTCACCCCCTTTATCACTATATTTGGAGTCCTTCTACTCATTTTGGCACATATTGGACTCCACTAGGCGCTCCAGTGGCCCTCCTAGCTAGTTATTTATCATTTTGGCCCTCTTGGGAGGCTTATTTTTCATGTTTTGGAGCTATTTGGTGGGCTTGTCACCAAAAGTATTGTTATTGTGCACATTATTTTACTTTAGGGGCATTATTAGGCTAAAATAGGCCCCTTTCGAATCCCATAGAAGATTGTATAAATAGAAGAGATACATTTTCTCTCATTCATTATCACTTGGATTTGTATCTCTTTGGAGAAAAGATTTCAGACTTGCTATTGTTGGATGAATTGGAGATCAATTGATGCATTTTGTTTTTTGGATATTTGTTATTTGTCTTGGAGCTTCATTCTTTGCAAGTCTAATGGATGGATATAATCTTCATGTCATGTAAGTGCTTTTCTTATGCAAAATCTTTCATGTTTATGGTCTAATGTATGGAACACTATTGCTATGGTTATTTTGTGCCCTAATTGTGATGCGAAATTCTTAAACACTTGGTAATCTTGGCTCGTTGCATATGTTATTCATCTTGGCAAGAAGATTGAAACATTCCTAGGGGTGGGTTAACTCTTTGCACCTTGAAACTCCATTACTTGGCAAGTCGAAGTATAAATCTTTCTTGTGACCTTGTAGTTGCTTCTCTAGGGCATGCGAAGTTGCAGGAAGGCTCCTTGGTAGAGCAAAAATCCTTAATCAATTTCACTTTGACTCCATTCTCCACAATTGGCTAGGCACTGGTCTACAAGTCCTTGGTGATCACCACAATTTCACCTCCTCCTCTAGTTTTTCTTCCCTAACCCTAGATGGCTTAACTAGGGCTTCCAACGATTTCAAATCTAGCCCTTGGTTTGCCCATCGAGTTGGTGAGGAGTTGCGCTGGGGTTTCCTCCACATACCCTCCAATTTCCAAGTCAATCCCATCGTCGGTTTGTGAGACACACAAAGCCCTAGCTCTGAAATCATTTAGCCCTTGTTCCTTTTAGGTTAGCGACATTCAAAGGGATCTATCTTGCTAGAAGACTCAAAGGAAGTTCATTTGTTTTGATCCCTTCTTCTCCCTTGTTTAAAGTTTCACACGAAACCCTAGACCTTGCTTGGGTCCACTTGGGCTTCTTTGTGGTCCCAACCTTCACCATTCATTATTTCACAAAGGCCACTTAGAAACCCTCTTCTCTTAGGAATCTTAGGTCTAGGGCATTTCCTATCAAGCAATATCTCTAATCCCTAGGTCTAGGCTTCCTTTGAGCCTTCCTTGGAGAGCTTGTTATGAACTTAAATTCATAAAAATTATGAAAATATTATTTAAATAAGTAAATTATTAATTATAATCAATTAATTAATGAGTAATTAGCTAAATGAAGAGACATTAGTCCCCAAGGGACATGTCTCTTTGATTAGGCATAGCCAGCTAACTCCTATTAAAGGAGCGCCGCCTCAGCCTTGTAATCATCATTCGAATTTTATCAATTATATATATCTATATATATATATATATATATATATTACATTCAGAAATCATCTGGTGTATTTTTAACAGTTAAATAGCAATTTAGAAATTTTATTGCTAACAGAGCCCCACACTTTGCTCCCTGTTGACCACAAAAGTTGCACTTGAAATTTTTTTGACGACCATGCTTGCCATGCTATCCATGCTTGCCATGTTGCACCATGTTGTCCATGCTCGCTGCCTCATTGTGCCACTGCTGCACAATGTCATGGCTGTCCCATTGTGCCACTGTTGCACAATGTCATTGCTGCTGTCCCATTGCACCATGTCATTGTTGCTGCCCCATTACACATGCCTTTGCTGCTGTCCCATTACACCATGTCATTGCTGCTGTCCCATTACACGTCATTGCTGTTGTTAGCATGCCTTTGTTGCTGTCCCATTACACATGTCATTGCTGCTATTAGCATGCCTTTGCTGCTGTCACAGCTGTACCTAACAGTCATTCCCAAAACATTGTTGTTTTGGGCATATGGCAACCCTTGACACTTTCTTCAGCTCATAGTTCTAGGGTCCTTGACTGTAGCAATCTTGGACTGGTTAGGGTACTTCCAACAACCCTTCGATCTGCCCAGAAGTGCCCTCCTTTACTGCGACTGCCCTTCTAAGAGAGGAGGAGACCCTATATTGCATTTTCTGGGCAGTCAATCCCTCATCAACAACTTCGGCCTTCCTTTATTTGCTACGGCTTGCTATATCAAGTCTCCTTTTGACTGTGGCAGCCCAACACTCTTCCAAATGATCCTAAAACAGTCCTTATTGCTGTGGCATAAGGCCTGTGGTTAGGGCACACATGGACAGTGACTAGGGAACAAACTGAATTGCGGATTTAGCCTCATACATCAGCGTCGATTCTCTGCAGCTAGGGCACAACATGACCCTCCTTTCTCTGCGGTTAGATGTCTTTTCCTAGGAGAACGTTTAGGGCTTTTAAGGACAGCTGCTTAGGGTCTCTTCTAGACCTGCATTAGGGCTTCTTCATTAGGGCAACGTTTAGCCTAGGGCACTCCCTATAGATCTCTCCTTCATCAAAACCCAAAACATAATGAAGAGAGAGATCACAAGAGTGTGGGTGTGTCAAAATGACTTGAAGACCACCTCTATTTATACTAAAACGTTGAGCACAAGTGGTGGCAGTTTGATTGCTGGCCGACCTTGACGAATTGTCTTATAACACAATTAAATTCATAACTCCATGAATACTTATCAGAATTAGATGATGTTTATATCAATCCTACACCTCTCGATGAGAGGGATCCAAGAAAAATATCAGTTGCCATAAATAAGATGACCCACATGGAGTTTAGCCCTAGTTGCCAATTTTAACACTCCCTCTCAACTAGGGAGAATTCCATCTGCTGATCCATATGTCCGACAATACTATCTCCGCCATCAGTGCCCTGCACTACTCTACTCTATTGAACCATGAAGAAGAAGATTTGATCGAGAATGTCTCATACCATTCTCTACTGACCCGAAGTCAGTTCCATATGAAGAGAGTGTGTCATACCACTCTTACTGACCCGAAGTCAGTTTCATTGATCCCAGATCAATATCACAAGAGAGTTTCTCAAACCACTCATACTGATCCCAAATCAATTTCATTGATCCTAGATCAATGGAGGTCATCCTAGCATAGGGAGTATGATAGATACAACGATGCGTCCATCGATAGTACTACTATGGTCCCTAACCCCATTTCCCTGCTCATTGGCCAGATGAGAGGTACTTCCCATGAGTCCCAGACTGCATGGGTAGGATGCCTCAACAGGAGAACCATTCATCCTGTCCCTAAGTCGCTTCGGTGTATCACAGGGGAAGGCTGAGTCATTCATCCTGTACACAACGCACCATTAGGGGAGGGTGAGTTGCCCTATGGTCGTGTGTTGTTCTAGTAAGTACCCCAAGCCCCCGGAGTTCCCAGAGCTCAATGCATGCAACATGCAGGACCCTTATAAGAAGGTCTTTTAACGACTCTAAGTCATTCTGGAAAGTCACATATTTGACCTTTCCCTGGGGCTTAGACAGAATGTTTGCGACCTGTACATCAGTCTCAATGCGATGGAGCCTCCTCGCTCATCGATGTACCATATCCCAAATAAGGTAGTATCTGATGTCTATATGCTGGAGCAATTATAGAATACGGGATTCCTCAACAAAACTAATCCCCCCCCTGGTTGACACAGAAGATCACGGTGGTATCCATCATGTGTCTAAACAACTCGCTGAAGAGCTTCCACAACCAGGTAACTTCACACGAGATCATACTCGTAGCTATGTATTCGGTCTCAGCGGTGCTTATAGCAACGACTTCTACTTCCTGCACATCCAGGATATCGAAGCAGAACCCAAAGAGAACCAGCACTCATAAGTGCTCTTGTGATCCTCCACACTGCCTACCCAGTCAACATTCGAATAATCATGCAGCTTTACATTTCCGGCGGTGTATCTCAATCCATGAGAGATTGTGCTCCGAAGATATTACAGAAGATTCTTGGCACCAATCCAGTGAGGCTCAACCATATTTGAGCTCATCATGCTAATTGCAAAACATATATCCAGACGAAAGTTCACCAAGAACATTAATGCGAATGAGTTTATGAAACTTAGAGAGGCATTTCCCAAATATGGTCCGGCATCACTACCACATAACTTTTGAAAGTTAAGCTCCATCGAGGTAGTCACAGGCTTGCAGTTCACCATTCTAAATCCGGAATCCAACTCCCTCTTAGTTTTGCAAATGAGAGGGTTTGCACCTGTCAGAAAGAGATCGTCCTCAAAAGGTGCCGGTATGAGAGGTTTATCATCCACGACCTTCAAGCAATGGTTTGGATCGACTTCACTCCTAGTGAATCTCAACTTCATCAGACAGCTATCAATCCTCTCATACTATGCCTGGGGTGTTAAGACATAGAGGGCTTTCTTCCACCTACATACATGAGATTCCCGACCATGAATCTCAAATCCCTTGGGTTGTTCCAAACTTGTGGACCTGCTACATGAGGGGAATGGTTCCCTTGTAAGATTTTCCTTCGGTACATCTTAGACATGTACCTTCATGCTCTTTTTGAATTTAGGCATCCCTGTCACCATCTGACTCACATCGGGTAGGGCCCCATAAAGTAGACCTCCGGTGCTATAGATGAGATGTGTCAATTGACATGGTCCCCAATGGACCATCCTACAACTCGATACAAATTGCCAACCCTGAAGCCATGAGTAAAATCATCTTTGAAAATTCTATAAACACGTACCTTTCCATCGATGAATGCCACCCTGAAACCTTTGACTTCCATTGCCGAAATGGACACTAGGTTCTTCTTGCGATCAGGTGCATAAAGAGCTTCTTTTAAATGAATTGAGGTACCCTCATTCAATTGAGAGGTAACATTCCCTACACCCTTTCCCGGATAGGTGGCATTGACTCCAAGTATAATCCCACGAGTGTTTCCATCTCTACCAAATTAGAGAGAGCACCCTCCTATCGGATGAAGTGTCTTGAAGCACACGTACCTTTCCATCGATGAATGCCACCCTGAAACCTTTGACTTCCATTGCCGAAATGGACACTAGGTTCTTCTTGCGATCAGGTGCATAAAGAGCTTCTTTTAAATGAATTGAGGTACCCTCATTCAATTGAGAGGTAACATTCCCTACACCCTTTCCCGGATAGGTGGCATTGACTCCAAGTATAATCCCACGAGTGTTTCCATCTCTACCAAATTAGAGAGAGCACCCTCCTATCGGATGAAGTGTCTTGAAGCATTACAATCAATAAGCCAGATTCCCAAAGAGTTCGGGGGAGAGGGCCAATATAAGATAATGCTTCTTTATCTTATTAGAAACAACATTTGATTCTTGATACCTGGGGTTCCTTGCTTTCTTTGAAGAGTTAGCGATTTCCTTGATGATTTGCATTACCTGTCATTCCTCCGATCATTGAAGATGTCCCTGGAATGATTCTTATCATCAAGTGATGTGTCCCTACCATTCGGACACTCCTTCGCATAACAGCCGGACTTATTACAACCAAGGCATTTGCCTTTCCTTCCACCCTTAGATCCGGACTTCCCATTGAAGTGATCTTTAGGTAGGCCATCAGAAGCTTCCGCTTCGTCATTCTGATAATGTTCTCTGCTTCGACTTCACCCTTGGCGAATTTGAAGAGGGATGAGGAATCCACTGATCCTTTTGTTCTTTCCCAACTGTCTTCGGTGATTGCTCTTTCACTCTTGCTTGGGCTTTGTCTTCACGTCAGCTCTGAAACCATGTTAATTTTAGGTATGTTCTATGCTTAGAGCAATTTATTTCAATTTTCACAGTTAGCTCAATATCTTTTCCAGATTAGCAATCACATTAGCATTAAAGTAAATTGCAGATAGAACATAAACATAGATAGCAGAAGATAAGGCAAGACAAGAGGACACAAGATGTGGTGCTAGGCAGGGACAAACCCCAATGTGCGGAAACCCTTGATCAATTCTTCTTATACATTCTTCAATAGTTCAGCACAGAGAGAGAGATAATACATTTACAACAGAAGTCAACACTTTGACTTATCTAGATAAGAGCATAGATCATCTCTAAGAAGATGATACATGAGATCAGTTGAAGACATGTTGCTTCCACTGATTCTCCAAGGTGACTCATTCACCTACCATTGTGCTGCATCTCGTCATCATGTTGCACCCTATGCTGCACTGCTGTCCTATGTGCCATTGTTGAAACATGTTGTCATACAACATGTCTCATGTGCTTGCCATAGCTATCCATGTTGCCCATGCTTGCCATGTTGCACCATGCTGTCCATGCTTGCTGTCCCATTGTGCCACTGCTACACAATTTCATGGCTGTCCCATTGTGCCACTATTGCACAATGTCATTGCTGTCCATGCTTGCCATGCTATCCATGCTTGCCATGTTGCACCATGCTGTCCATGCTTGCTGTCCCATTATGCCACTGCTGCACAATGTCATTGCTGTTGTCCCATTGTTAGCATGCTTTCATTGTAACATTGTTGTACCTTCCTAAATTGCATCATCATGTTATTACTGCTGTCCCATTACACATGTCATTGCTGTTGTCAGCATGCCTTTGCTGCTGTCCCATTGCACCATGTCATTGCTGCTGTCCCATTACACATGTCATTGCTGCTGTCCCATTACACCATGTCATTGCTATTGTTAGCATGCCTTTGCTGTTGTCCCATTGCACATGTCATTGCTGCTGTTAGCATGCCTTTGCTGCTATCACAGCTGTACCTAACAGTCATGCCCAAAACACTGCTATTTTGGGCATATGGCAGCCCTTAACACTTTCTTCAACTGACAGTTCTAGGGTCCTTGACTGCAGAAATCTTGGACTGGTTAGGGTACTTCCAACAACCCTTCAATTTGCCCAAAACTGCCCTCCTTTACTGCGGCTGCCCTTCTAAGAGAGGAGGAGACCCTATACTGCATTTTTTGGGCAGTCTATCCCTCATCAACAACTTCGGCCTTCCTCTGTTTGCTGCGGCTTGCTATATCAAGTCTCCTCTTGATTGTGGTAGCCCAACACTCTTCCAAATGATCCTAAAACAATCCTTATTGTTGCGGCATAAGGCTTGCGGTTAGGGCACACCTAGACAGTGACTAGGGCACAAACTGAACTGCAGATTTAGCCTCATACATCAGCGTTATCATTCATTTGCGTCTATAGTGCTGCCTTAGTCCCTCTATTCTCTACGGCTAGGGCACAACATGACCCTCCCTTCTCTGCGGTTAGATGTCTTTTCCTAGGACAACGTTTAGGGCTTTTAAGGAAAACTGCTTAGGGTCTGTTCTAGACCTGCGTTAGGGCTTCTTTATTAGGGCAACGTTTAGCCTAGGGCACTCCTTCTAGATCTCTCTTTCATCAAAACCCAAAACATAATGAAGAGAGAGATCACAAGAGTGTGAGTGTGTCAAAATGAGTTGAAGGCCACCTCTATTTATACTAAAACGTTGAGCACAAGTGGGGGCAGTTTGGTTGCTAGCCGACCTTGACGAATTGTCTTATAACACAATTAAATTCATAACTCCATGAATACTTATCGGAATCGAATGATCTTTACATCAATCCTACACCTCTCGATGAGAGGGATCGAAGAAAAATATCAGCTGCCATAAATCAGATGACTCACATGGAGTTTGGCCCGAGTTGCCAATTTTAACATGGTGGGAATGATAAAACAGAGCCGCGGATAATTAATTAATGCATTGTGCCTAGCCGTTGTCAATCGACACAATCCGAATGAAAAGTCAAAGGGTGTGAGCACCTGACGTCGTTTCATCCGGGGTTAGGTGGGTGGTATAAAGATAGAATGAGACATGGTGTTTTGTTACCAATGACATCGGTGAATACCAGCGGCCCGGGTCATCTCTGCGGTAGTCGGAACATATGCTGTAACTCTTTCGTCGGTCACAACTGCGTTTTGTCCGTTGGGTATAACATTAAATAGTGGCAAAGTAATATACATATACTATATATGTAATAACGTTAACATTACATAGTGGTTTTATATATATATATATATATATATATATATATATCAATTAATTATATAAGTAAAAAAAAACAACGATTATTATTTAAAATATATATATATATATATATATTGGGTCTTCAAGAAAAAAACGAAACAAAATGGCAAGCAACAACAATGATGATATGAAAAAAATTCAAGAGGACATCAACAAATTAATTAAACGCTTAGATAATGTCAAAAGGTCAGCTAGTAAGCAGGACTATATGGCCAACGATATCTCTTACTTAAAAAACTTGATGAGTTGGCGTTTCGGAGAGACCGGTCCCCCTTCAGCTACACAGGGTCCCAAGACTCCAGAAGGTGAGACTTCTCCAGAGCATGAGTTCCTGAGGCATGAGAAGCAACGAATACCATAAATTCACTTCGAAGGAAGCCAATCTTATACTAAGTCTTCTGAAAGGAACCATCTTCAAATAAAAAATAAATTACCTAAGTATGATGGTAAGAACTATAAGCGTGCCGTCGTATGGGTAAATATGATGGATGCCATTTTTTTAGCAAATCCTCCACTCGGCGAGCAAGAAAGAGTCATGATTGCATCCAACTACTTAGAAGCAAAAGCATACGATTGGTTTTTGTGGTGGTCGTCTAAATATACGGGTTGTTCGTTCAATTGGCAAAACTTTAAAAACGTCCTGCTAAAGAGTTTTCATGAGGAGGAGGTGGATGATGTCTACGAGAGATTCATTCACCTGAAGCAAAAAGGGTCAGTGAGTGAATACACTCACGAATGGGAAGTATTAGCAGTAAGGCAGAGAGGGTTCTTAGATGAGGAGCTGCTAAAAATGTATTGCTGTGGCCTTAAAGATTACATTCGCGAAGAATTAAAATTACATAAACCCAAAACCATTGAGGAGGCCAGACACGCAACCATAATTATCGAGCGGAAATATAAACTTCACAAAGAACCATATGCCAGTAACGACAGAACTAACAACTATTCCAAGGGGAAGGCAAGTAAACCCTCGTCAGAGAATACTAGCAAGTACGTTCCACCACCATTGCAAAATGAAGGGAAACAACAATCTAATGTTGAAAGGAAAAAGGATGGCAAATGCTGGAAGTGTGGAGACAAGTATTATGCAGGACACAAATGCGCAACACAAAAATTGTACAACTATGAAGCGAACAAGAAGGGGAATCTTCAAAAGACAACTCTGACGAAGAAGACAATGAAGAAAATGCAAATCCTAGTCCAGAATCAGAAGAAGATATGCCACAAATTTCCTTAGCAGCCATCACAAGGATAACTCAATCAAAGACACTGAAGCTTAAAGGTCACATCAAGAAGCAAAGCGTTATCGTTCTAGTAGACTTAGGAAGTACGCACAACTTCGTAGATGTCAATGTTGCAAAAAGACTGAACATCTTTGCTTACCCGGTAGCAGATTTAAAAGTTATGGTAGCAGATGGAAAACGTATAGATGGAGTAGGCAAGTGCCATAAGGTTAAGTTGCAATTAAGCGACTACGCAATGGAGTCCAGTTTTTATACAGTTCCCCTAGGAGGAGTAGATGTCGTTTTAGGTGTACAATGGTTAAGAACACTAGGCACATATTCAGCAAATCACATAAAGCAGTTCATTAAATTCAAATGGGATGGAAGGAAATATAAGTTGTTTGGGTTTCAGGCACCACCAACTCAAGTCATCTCCGCTCAACAGATGAAGAAACTTATTTGCAAGGGGGCACCAACATTTGTCGCACAATGTCAGCAGTTGGAATTATTATCGACAGAAGGGACTCATCAACCATCAGAAATTTCATCCTTGATTCAGAAATACGAGAAGGTTTTTCAAGATCTACCAATGAAGTTACCCCTTGAGAGGCAAATTGAACACATTATCGAAGTCAAACCAGACTCAACACCAGTAAATGTTAAGCCATATCGTTATCCCCATCACCACAAGATAGAAATAGAACGCTTAATACAAGACTTGTTGAAGCATGGAATCATTACAAAGAGTAGAAGTCCATACGCTGCACCCGTAGTATTGGTTAGGAAGAAGGATGGATCCTTTCGATTATGTATAGATTACAAAGGTTTAAACAAAATCACTATTAAACATAAGTTTCCGATTCCGTTCATTGATGAAATGCTAGATGAACTACACGGTGCATAATACTTTTCCAAATTAGATCTAAGATCAGGCTACTACCAAATACGAGTAAGGCTAGAAGACATCGAAAAGACAACATTCAGGACTCATGAAGGGCATTATGAGTTCAAGGTCATGCCATTTGGATTAACAAATGCGCCAGCCACCTTCCAAGCAACCATGAATGAACTCTTTCACCCTTATCTACAGAAGTTTGTATTAGTTTTCTTCGATGATATTTTGGTCTACAGTAAGACGTGGAAAGAACATCTCAAGCATCTGGAAGAAGTATTGTCTGTATTGGAGAAGAACCAATTTTATGCCAAGCTATCAAAGTGTATGTTTGGGCAAAAGGAAGTTGAATACCTAGGACATGTGATATCTAGGGAAGGAGTCCAAGTGGATCCCAACAAAATCAAGGCAATCAAAGAACGGCCCAAACCCAAGAACGTATCCAAGCTAAGAGGATTTTTAGGTTTAACAGGGTATTACAAAAGATTTATAAAAAACTATGCACATCTGACAGCACCCCTGACCAATTTGTTAAAGAAGAATGCTTTCCAGTGGAATGACCAAGCAGACAAGTGTTTCGAGAAATTAAAGGAAGTAATGTCAACCACACTAGTACTAGCAACTCCTGACTTCTCCAAACCGTTCGTAGTCGAATGTGATGCTTTTGGGTTCAGAATTGGAGCTGTATTAATGTAGGACAACCACCCTATAGCATTTGAGAGTAGGAAACTTAATAAACGAGAAGGCTTAAAATCAACATACCAAAAGGAGATGCTCGCCATCATACACGCTTTAACAAAGTGGCGCCAATATTTGCTTGGGAGTAAATTTTCAATCCGAACCGACCACAACAGTCTTCAGTTCTTACTTCAACAAAAGACATTATCAATAGAACAACAGAAGTGGATGGAGAAGTTGTCAGCCTTCGACTTAGAAATATTACACAAGAAGGGAAAAGAGAATGTTGTAGCTGATGCACTCTCACGTAAGGATGATGACCACACAACATGTGCCGCCATGATAGTTGTTCTAGAATGGTTGGACGAAATACGAGCCGAGTATGCCAAGGATGAGGATTGTGACTCCATGATTAAGGATATCAGTTAGTATACCAACTTCGAGTGGAAGAATGACATCTTATGGTACAAGGGTAGAATTTACCTAACACCCACATCCAAATTTAAGGTGAAAATACTAAAAGAGTTTCACAATTCGCTAGCAGCTGGACATGTCAGATTCTACAAGATTTGACACAACATCCGACAATCATTCTATTGAAAGGGTATGAGCAAGGAAATTCAAAAATATGTTGCAGAATGTGATATTTGTCAAAGGAACAAGAGCGAAAATGTTCCAACTCCAGGATTGCTACATCCACTACACATTCCAAATAAAAAATGGGAGGATATTTCGATGGACTTTATTGAAGGACTACCTGCATTTGACAGAAAGGATAAAATATTTGTAGTAGTCGATAGGCTCACTAAATATGCCCACTTTATGGCTATTAAAAAGACTAACACAACTAAACAAATCACTGATGTGTTTTGTAAAAATATTTACAAACTACATGGGTTTCCTAAGGTCATCGTCAACGATAGAGATGTAAGGTTTAAAGGAAAATTTTGGAAGGAATTCTGCCACCAAGCAGGATATCCCTCAACATGAGTTCGACCTATCACCCCCAAACAGATGGGCAAACTGAAATCGTTAATAAATGCTTGGAAACATATCTTCGTTGTTTTGTTACAGATAAACAAAACAGATGGACCCAATGGCTACACCTCGTAGAATGGTGGTATAATACCACGTACCACACGTCAGCTAAGATGACACCCTTCCAAGCTTTATATGGTTACAAGCCACCCAGGTGGAAGGACTTTGCACTCCTTGATTCTAGGGTACCAACAGTTAAAGACCACCTAGGAGAAAGTCAAAAGATCATCAACTTACTAAAAGAAAATCTAACCATGGCTCGTAATAGAATGAAACAACAAGCCGACCAACACCGCTTTGAAAGAGAGTTCGAGGAGGGAGATTGGGTCTTTGTTAGACTCCAACCTTATAAGCAACTATCACTAAAATAACAAGGGAAGAATAAATTGTCACCTAAATATTATGGACCGTATCAGATAATAAAAAAGATAAGTAGTGTAGCTTATGGGTTAAAGTTACCGGATAACTGCCGAATCCATAATACCTTTCACGTATCAAGTCTCAAAAGAGTATTAGGGCAAAACCAAATAGCACAAACAAAAATACCAGAGATCGATGAAGAAGGAAGAATAGTCCTTGAACCTAAAGGTATACTCACTACTCGAGAAAAGGTTTTACTATCCAAGACAATAAATGAATACCTCATCAAATGGAAGAGGTTACCAGAAGAAGATTCGCCTTGGGAATCAAAACGTTTCTTGCATCAACAACCAGGCCTACCTATGCTTTGAGGACAAAGCATCCTAGGGGGAAGGCAATGTTATGAACTTAAATTCATAAAAATTAATTAAAATATTATTTAAATAAGTAAATTATTAATTATAATCAATTAATTAACAAGTAATTAGCTAAATGAAGAGACATTAGTCCCCAAGGGACATGTCTCTCTGATTAGGCATGGCCAGTCAACTCCTATTAAAGGAGCACCGCCTCAACCTTGTAATCATCATTCGAATTTGATCAATTATATATATATATATATATATATTACATTCAAAAATCATTTATTGTATTTTGAACAGTTCAATAGCAATTTAGAAATTATATTGCTAATAGAGCCCCACACTTTGCTTCTTGTTGACAGCAAAAGTTGCACTTGAAATTTTTTTGATGACTCCATGCTCGAGGATATGTTAGAGGCTTCATGTACCATCAGAGTTTTTCAACTCTACTTCTTCTTCTCATCTTCTTCCGTTGTACTCAGATTCCACAAGCCCTCCAGGGATGATGTAAAGTGATGCTAGTATGATGAATTGAGTCATTTAACAGGCCTAGGTAATTTGGGACCTTGTCATCAAGTGAATTTACTTTGGGAGGTTTTTTCCTACTTGGTTAATTATTATATCCTTACGAGGCTTAATAATTAAGTGAGGTTTTTCCTCCAAGCATGACCCCAAAGTCGGAGTGCGGCTTGATGGTGAGGCCTTGAGTGAGTCCTAGTTTCTAGAGTCATTGTATATTACCATACTAGATCACTCGTAAAATTTCGTGGAATTTGGTTAGGTCTAGGGGTTATTTTTAAAATTTCCCACAGGGTGGAAATTTGAATAAAATCTGATTGTAATATGTAATAAGTGATATCTAAAGAAGTTGTATGGGATATATGTGCTCAAAATTATACCTCTTACCCTCAACTTTCTACTATGACACACTTTGAGGGGTAAAAAATAAGTTCTAGATCCTCAAAACCCACTTTTCCTAAGTTTTGTGGAAAATGTGGCAATAAATTAGCCCAACAATTAAATAAATGGAAAAAAAATAAATATCTACACATGCTCAAATGATGTGGAAATGAGGTGGAAATTCATCTAAAGGTCAAAGTTGAGTTACCAAGTGATGTGGACTCCACATAAGCCACAAATCAAACAAATCGAATTTTTTGTGGAGAAGACAACGAGTTCCAGTGACAAGATCCGCGATTTGAGAAAGTTAACTCGAGCTTCAAAGAGATATCATGAGTTGACTTGAGATTGGATTAGAGTTCACTTGAGTGAGGTGGAGAGTGGTCTCCTACCACTCCACTTCACTCTCCCACATGTTCTCTCATCTATTTCGAACTCCCTTATCAAGGATTGCGTGGGCGTCTAAGGAAGAAAACAAGTTGCCACTTGGGAAATTCGAATTTGCATGAAAGAGCATTTGGATGGTCACCCACACATGCTCAAATGATGTGGAAATGAGGTGGAAATTAATCTAAAGGTCAAGTTGAGTTACCAAGTGATATGGACTCCACATAAGCCACAAATCAAACAAATCGAATTTTTGTGGAGAAGACAACGAGTTCCAGTGACAAGATCCATGATTTGAGGAAGTTAACTCGAGCTTCAAAAAGATATCATGAGTTGACTTGAGATTGGATTAGAGTTCACTTGAGTGAGGTGGAGAGTGGTCTCCTTCCACTCCACTTTACTCTCCCACATGTCCTCTGTTATGCTCTTAACCTGCAAAATGATACCCAAATACAGAATATGCGAAGAAAAGATACCCAGAACACAGAATAGCAATGATTTTATTATTCAGAGAGTAATGTTCACTTGCCTCTTCGAGGGGGCAACCTCCAATAGAGCAGAGCTTGATTACAAAATAAGACACGATGCTCCTCGCAGGGAGTCTCTATCCTTTATATATGACTCATACATGCAATACCACGGGCCAATACCGTGGGTTTTATTAATACCATCTATCTAATACTACGGCCCATTTGCAACTAACTGTGGTTCCGTCATTAATTGCGGATTAACCACTTACAATTATTAAAATGGGCTTTATTGACTCGTGACTATGACGTGATCCCATTACATAAATAAGGGGGTTAGGGTGGGACCCTAACATGCCCTCCCCCTTAAGACTAGCCTTGTCCTCAAGGCTGAAGCTATGGAAACTGCTGAAGAATAGTGGCTGGTTCCCAAGTTGCATCTTCCGGAGAGGTGTCTTTCCATTTGACGAGGACTTCCTTAATCATGCGGCCGCGTAGTTGCTTGTCTCGTGTGTCTAGGACCTGTTCGGGTTGAAGCCAGATGGACCTTTCTTCGTCCAATTCAGGTAGACTGGTCTGAATTTTGCAATTGTTCCCAATCACTTTCTTGAGGCATGAGACACTTCTTCGTCCAATTCAGGTAGACTGGTCTGAATTCTGCAATTGTTCCCAATCACTTTCTTGAGGCATGAGACATGGAAAACTGGATGGATTTTTGCAGTAGGTGGCAAGGCCAACTTGTAGGCCACTTCTCCAATGTGCTGAAGTACTTGATATGGTCCGTAGAATTTGGGAGAGAGTTTCTGACACCCCTTGTCTTTGAGTGATGTTTGCTTATATGGTTGGAGCCGTAAAAAGACTTGATCCCCTTCTTGAAATTGGCGCTCTGAGCGATGCTGGTCTACCTGTTGCTTCATGCGGTTCTGAGCTTGATGAAGATTCTCTCGAAGATGGGCGAGCATGGTTGCGCGGTGTTGTAGGAGTTGATCCACTGCTTGTACTTTTGAGCATCCCTTGAGATACGAAGTAGGTGAAGGCGGGAGTTGACCATATACTGCTTCATAGGGAGTCATTTTGGTGGTGGCATGATAGTTGGTGTTATACCACCATTCAGCCAGAGGTAGTCACTGTACCCAAAGGTGTTGCTTTTCTGAAGTGAAACACCTAAGGTAGGTTTCTAGACATTTGTTGACGGCTTAGGTTTGACCATCTGTTTGCGGATGATAGGAAGTACTGAGTTTTAGTTGAGTGCCTTGTATTCTGAAGAGTTCCTGCCAAAAATTACTGGTGAAGATCGGGTCGCGGTCGGACACAATAGAAGTGGGCATGCCATGCAATTTGAAGATATGATCCATGAAAGATTGAGCAATCAAAGTTGGTGTAAACGGGTGGGGTAGGGCGCAGAAATGAGAATACTTCGACAGTCAGTCCACAACCACCATGATGACTGACTTGTTCCCTGACTTTGGAAGACCTGTAATGAAATCCATAGAAACCTCCGTCCAAATTGATGCCGGAATGGGCAATGGTTGTAATGTGCTTGGTGTGTTGACGGTTTCCCCTTTGTGGCGTTGACAGACATCGCATTCTGCTACGAAAGTAAGGATGTCCTTTTTCATGCCTGTCCAAAAAAATGATCTTCTGGTGCGAGCATACGTCTTCTGAAAGCCCGAATGTCCTGCAATGGGAGATGAGTGCAATTCTGCCAAAATGCGACTTTTGAGGGTGGATGTTGGTGATATTACGACTCTGTCCTTGTAGCGAAGAATATCATCCTGCCACGAGTAGCCCTTGGTGGAATTTGGATCTACCTGCAATTGAGAAATGAGTTGGGAGAGCCTGGGGTGTGAAAACCATTCCCTGCGAGCCTCTTCAATCCATTCTGGAATGGGGAGGGAAATTGCTAGCAGAGTACTTTCCTCCTCAAATTGGCAAGATAATGCATCTGCTACACTATTGTCTTTCCCTTTCTTGTAAATGATCTCATAATCATATCCCAACATTTTGGCTAGCCATTTATTTTGTTGTGGGGAGGATAGGCGTTGCTCCAAAAAATATTTAAGACTGTGATGATCTGTGCGGATTTGGAAACGTCGCCCCAATAAGTAAGGTCGCCAGGTCTCGACTGCATGTAAGATGGCCATCATTTCCTTCTCGTAGGTAGATTGGCCCAGATTCCTCCCACTGAGTTGTTGGCTTGTGAAGGCCAACGGTCGCCCTTCCTGCATTAAGACCACCCCAATACCTGTACCCGAAGCATCACATTCAATGACAAAAGATTTGGTGAAGTCAGGTAGTGCTAAGACTGGAGTGGAACACATGGCATTTTTTAGAGCTTTAAAGGCCTGTTGTGCTTCCTCATTCCAGAAGAATGAATTTTTCTTTAGGAGTTGGGTGAGGGGCTTCGCTATGCGACCATAGTTGCAGACAAATTTACGATAATAGCCTGTGAGATCCAAAAATCCTCTCAAGCTCTTCAAGGTCTTAGGTTGAGGCCATTCCTGCATTGCCTGGATCTTTTTGGGGTCCACCTTGACACCTTCACGCCCCACAATGTGGCCCAAATACTCTACTTCTGCCATGCCAAACGAACACTTGGACATCTTGACAAATAATTTATGCTTGCGGAGCAGTTGCAAGAGTAGATCTACATGCTGAAGATGTGCGGCCCAAGTGCAACTATAGATGAGGATGTCATCGAAGAAGACAAGGACAAATTTCCTGAGATATGGTTTGAGAATGTGGTTCATAAGGCTCTGAAAAGTAGAGGGGGCATTACAAAGACCAAATGGCATGACCAGGAATTCATAATGGCCTTCATGAGTTCGGAAAGCAGTCTTGGGGATGTCGACTTCCTTCATGCGAATTTGGTGGTAGCCTGAGCGAAGATCTAGCTTAGTGAAGAATTGAGCCCCATTGAGTTCATCCAGCAAATCATCAACCACCGGGATGGGAAATTTATCTTTGACTGTCAACTTATTGAGGGCCATGAAGTCGGGACTCATCTGCCACTGCCCATCTTTCTTGAGCACCATGACCACTGGGGATGAATAAGGACTAATGCTGGGACGAATGACACCTACTTCCAAAAGTTCCTTGATGATTTTTTCTATTTCATTCTTTTGGGTGAACGGATATCTGTATGGGCGCACATTTGGAGGTTGGGCCCCTGGAACCAAGGTGATGCTATGATCATGTTCCCCTCGCGAGGGTGGAAGCTCATGAGGCTTGTCAAAGACCGGTAGATGGTTATTTAAAATCTGTTGCATCTCAGGATGAATTGGCAGAGGCTTGGTTTCGACTGCCTGGATGGCATTAAATTGAGCTACAACTCCATGATTGCCCTTTTTTAACAATTTTTCCATCCTATGCGAGCTGATGATAGAGGGGGCTCCTGCCTGGAGTCCACGGAGGGTATGTGTGTAGTTGTTCTGCTTACAACTCATATATAACTCCTGGAAATCCATTGTGATTGGCCCAAGAGTGCGGAGCCATTCAGCGCCGAGGATAATGTCGCAACCCCCCATGTGTATGGCAAACATGTGAGTTTTCAACTGATAATCCCCCATTTGAAGTTTGACATTTTCACAACGGCCTTCACATTTCATTGTGCCTCCACCCGCAATTTGAACTTGGAAGTTAGAAACTGCTCGTACAAAACAATGCACTGCTTTTGCGACTTTTTGATGGATGAAATTATGTGTACTTCCACTATCAATCAAGACTATTACTGGGCGATGTTTAATAAAACCTCTGATTTTGAGAGTTTGAGGGGAAGAAATCCCTCCCAAAGCATGCAACGAAATAACTGGTTCGTCAGAGACATTGTCCTTTTGGTTGTCTTCTAGCGGCTCATGTTCCTCCAGTGGTGGATCTTCCTCTGTTGAGGTCCAAAAGGTGTCACCTGCGGAAATGGCCGAAAGAAGAAAGCAAGGCCTATGTTACTACTGTGATGAAAAATACTCCCCAGGTCATAAATGCAAGGAGCCCAAATTTTTTCAAATTGATGCCACTGACTACAGGTCAACAGAGGAAGATCCACCACTGGAGGAACATAAGCCGCTAGAAGAAGACAACCAAAAGGACAATGTCTCTGACGAACCAGTTATTTCGTTGCATGCTTTGGCAGGGATTTCTTCCCCTTAAACTCTCAAAATCAGAGGTTTTATTAAACATCGCCCAGTAGTAGTCTTGATTGATAGTGGAAGTACACATAATTTCATCCATCAAAAAGTCGCAGAAGCAGTGCATTGTTTTGTACGAGCAGTTTCTAACTTCCAAGTTCAAATTGCGGATGGAGGCACAATGAAATGTGAAGGCCGCTGTGAAAATGTCAAATTTCAAATGGGGGATTATCAGTTGAAAACTCACATGTTTGCCATACACATGGGGGGTTGCGACATTGTCCTCGGCGCTGAATGGCTCCGCACTCTTGGGCCAATCACAATGGATTTCCAGGAGTTATATATGAGTTTTAAGCAGAACAACTACACACATACCCTCCGTGGACTCCAGGCGGGAGCCCCCTCTATCATCAGCTCGCATAGGATGGAAAAATTGTTAAAAAAGGGCAATCATGGAGTTGTAGCTCAATTTAATGCCATCCAGGCAGTCGAAACCAAGCCTCTGCCAATTCATCCTGAGATGCAACAGATTTTAAATAACCATCTGCCGGTCTTTGACAAGCCTCATGAGCTTCCACCCTCGCGAGGGGAACATGATCATAGCATCACCTTGGTTCCAGGGGCCCAACCCCCAAATGTGCGCCCATACAGATATCCGTTCACCCAAAAGAATGAAATAGAAAAAATCATCAAGGAACTTTTGGAAGCAGTTGTCATTCGTCCCAGCATTAGTCCTTATTCATCCCCAGTGGTCATGGTGCTCAAGAAAGATGGGGAGTGGCGGATGTGTCCCGACTTCAGGGCCCTCAATAAGTTGACAGTCAAAGATAAATTTCCCATCCCGGTGGTTGATGATTTGCTGGATGAACTCAATGGGGCTCAATTCTTCACTAAGCTGGATCTTCGCTCAGGCTACCACCAAATTCGCATGAAGGAAGTCGACATCCCCAAGACTGCTTTCCAAACTCGTGAAGGCCATTATGAATTCCTGGTCACGCCATTTGGTCTTTGTAATGCCCCCTCTACTTTTCAGAGCCTTATGAACCACATTCTCAAACCATATCTCAGGAAATTTGTCCTTGTCTTCTTCAATGACATCCTCATCTATAGTTGCACTTGGGCCGCACATCTTCAGCATGTAGATCTACTCTTGCAACTGCTCCGCAAGCATAAATTATTTGTCAAGATGTCCAAGTGTTCGTTTGGCATGGCAGAAGTAGAGTATTTGGGCCACATTGTGGGGCGTGAAGGTGTCAAGGTGGACCCCAAAAAGATCCAGGCAATGCAGGAATGGCCTCAACCTAAGACCTTGAAGAGCTTGAGAGGATTTTTGGGTCTCACAGGCTATTATTGTAAATTTGTCCGCAACTATGGTCGCATAGCGAAGACCCTCACCCAGCTCCTAAAGAAAAATTCATTCTTCTGGAATGAGGAAGCACAACAGGCCTTTAAAGCTCTAAAAAATGCCATGTGTTCCACTCCAGTCTTAGCACTACCTGACTTCACCAAATATTTTGTCATTGAATGTGATGCTTCGAGTACAGGTATTGGGGTGGTCTTAATGCAGGAAGGGCGACCGTTGGCCTTCACAAGCCAACAACTCAGTGGGAGGAATCTGGGCCAATCTACCTACGAGAAGGAAATGATGGCCATCTTACATGCAGTCGAGACCTGGCGACCTTACTTATTGGGGCGACGTTTCCAAATCCGCACAGATTGTCACAGTCTTAAATATTTTTTGGAGCAACGCCTATCCTCCCCACAACAAAATAAATGGCTAGCCAAAATGCTGGGATATGATTATGAGATCATTTACAAGAAAGGGAAAGACAATAGTGTAGCAGATGCATTATCTCGCCAATTTGAGGAGGAAAGTACTCTGCTAGCAATTTCCCTCCCCATTCCAGAATGGATTGAAGAGGCTCGCAGGGAATGGTTTTCACACCCAGGCTTTCCCAACTCATTTCTCAATTGCAGGTAGATCCAAATTCCACCAAGGGCTACTCGTGGCAGGATGATATTCTTCGCTACAAGGACAGAGTTGTAATATCACCAACATCCACCCTCAAAAGTCGCATTTTGGCAGAATTGCACTCATCTCCCATTGCAGGACATTCGGGCTTTCAGAAGACGTATGCTCGCACCAGAAGATCATTTTTTTGGACAAGCATGAAAAAGGACATCCTTACTTTTGTAGCAGAATGCGATGTCTGCCAACGCCACAAAGGGGAAACCGTCAACACACCAGGCACATTACAACCATTGCCCATTCCGGCATTAATTTGGATGGAGGTTTCTATGGATTTCATTACAGGTCTTCCAAAGTCAGGGAACAAGTCAGTCATCATGGTGGTTGTGGACCGACTGTGGAAGTATGCTCATTTCTGCGCCCTACCCCACCCGTTTACACCAACTTTGGTTGCTCAATCTTTCATGGATCATATCTTCAAATTGCATGGCATGCCCACTTCTATTGTGTCCGACCGCGACCCGATCTTCACCAGTAATTTTTGGCAGGAACTCTTCAGAATACAAGGCACTCAACTAAAACTCAGTACTTCCTATCATCCGCAAACAGATGGTCAAACTGAAGCCGTCAACAAATGTCTAGAAACCTACCTTAGGTGTTTCACTTCAGAAAAGCAACACCTTTGGGTACAGTGGCTACCTCTGGCTGAATGGTGGTATAACACCAACTATCATGCCACCACCAAAATGACTCCCTATGAAGCAGTATATGGTCAACTCCCGCCTTCACCTACTTCGTATCTCAAGGGATGCTCAAAAGTACAAGCAGTGGATCAACTCCTACAACACCGTGCAACCATGCTCACCCATCTTCGAGAGAATCTTCATCAAGCTCAGAACCGCATGAAGCAACAGGTAGACCAGCATCGCTCAGAGCACCAATTTCAAGAAGGGGATCAGGTCTTTTTATGGCTCCAACCATATAAGCGAACATCACTCAAAGACAAGGGGTGTCAGAAACTCTCTCCCAAATTCTACGGACCATATCAAGTACTTCAGCGCATTGGAGAAGTGGCCTACAAGTTGGCCTTGCCACCTACTGCAAAAATCCATCCAGTTTTCCATGTCTCATGTCTCAAGAAAGTGATTGGGAACAATTGCAGAATTCAGACCAGTCTACCTGAATTGGACGAAGAAGGGTCCATCTGGCTTCAACCCGAACAGGTCCTAGACACACGAGACAAGCAACTGCGCGGCCGCATGATTAAGGAAGTCCTTGTCAAATGGAAAGACACCTCTCCGGAAGATGCAACTTGGGAACCGGCCACTATTCTTCAGCAGTTTCCGCAGCTTCAGCCTTGAGGACAAGGCTAGTCTTAAGGGGGAGGGCATGTTAGGGTCTCACCCTAACCCCCTTATTTATGTAATGGGATCACGTCATAGTCAAGAGTCAATAAAGCCCATATTAATAATTGTAAGTGGTTAATCCGCAATTAATGACGGAACCACAGTTAGTTGCAAATGGGCCGTAGTATTAGATAGATGATATTAATAAAACCCACGGTATTGGCCCGTGGTATTGCATGTATGAGTCATATATAAAGGATAGAGACTCCCTGCGAGGAGCATCGTGTCTTATTTTGTAATCGAGCTCTGCTCTATTGGAGGTTGCCCCCTCGAAGAGGCAAGTGAACATTACTCTCTGAATAATAAAATCATTGCTATTCTGTGTTCTGGGTATCTTTTCTTCGCATATTCTGTATTTGGGTATCATTTTGCAGGTTAAGAGCATAACAAGTGGTTCTGCGGATCTGATGGATCTAATAGATCGGAATGGTTGATCTGCGAACTCGAGACTGCGGGACTGATGTCTGCTGCACCCCTTTGCACAAGCGGATCTGGAAGAGATGATGTGTGATCCCTCGATAAAAAAGGGAACTATGGTCTTGAGGAGTGTCAGGTGCTACAGATCGCAATATACATAAGGGTCTGGCAGTAGTACTCGGCCCAATGTTTCAGGGCTCTAACTAAGGAGGATCGACCGTACCCTTAGCCGTACAACCCGACTACCCTATCGTACGGGCGAGTAATGTCTCCGAGTGCTTTTCTCGGTGTACTGTAGCCGTGAGACGGCCGACGGTTTATCTAGGGCGAGGTTTCAAGGGAGCCTAGGGGGCTTCTAATATACCCAGAGGGTACGTGGAAGACAGTCCGTGCGCGGTTCTGTCTAATGCGCTACTACTCGAAGGGGTACCCACAGGGGTTACAAGGGAGTCCAACAGACGTGACCACCTCTTGTATTTCCTGCGTGCATGCCTCCCCAAATCCGCAGGTTTATGCGCTCAACGACAGATCCCGTGGTTTAAAGACGCCGGAACACGTCTCTAGCCAAATTTTTTTTTGCTAAGAAATGGAGATCCCACCGGCCCTGGAAAGTGCTCTGATACCACTTGTTATGCTCTTAACCTGCAAAATGATACCCAAATACAGAATATGCGAAGAAAAGATACCCAGAACACAGAATAGCAATGATTTTATTATTCAGAGAGTAATGTTCACTTGCCTTTTCGAGGGGGCAACCTCTAATAGAGCAGAGCTCGATTACAAAATAAGACACGATGCTCCTTGCAGGGAATCCCTATCCTTTATATATGACTCATACATGCAATACCACGGGCCAATACCGTGGGTTTTATTAATACCATCTATCTAATACTATTGCCCATTTGCAACTAACTGTGGTTCCATCATTAATTGCGGATTAACCACTTACAATTATTAATATGGGCTTTATTGACTCTTGACTATGACGTGATCCCATTACATAAATAAGGGGGTTAGGGTGGGACCCTAACATCCTCTCATCTAGTTCGAACTCCCTTATCAAGGATTGCGTGGGCGTCTAAGGAAGAAATCAAGTTGCCACTTGGGAAATTCGAATTTGCATGAAGGAGCATTTAGATGGTCAACCAGTTTTCTTGGGATTGGATTCCAAACTTTTATATGAGTGAGCATTGGTCTCTCACTATGTAATCTTTGGTTTACTAGCTATTGTGCTTGCGGAAGCGCTGCTATTTTGTACATTTTTCAAAAATTGCAATAAAAAGGCTTTGAGGGTCCATTCATGGGTGTTCTTCCTTTGGAGCATAGTGCATCGTGAGCTATTGATATAATTTTTTTTTATGCTTTGAATTATTTCATTTTCCATATAATTTTGTAAACTTGCTAGTGTAAAGCTATTTTGTATTAACATTTGATTTGAAAGTAGGTTCTAGATGTTGAAAGTTCTAGTTTATTTTCAAATAAATTTCTAGACGTTTCAATTTATTGTTTGCTTATCTAAATCTATATGGACTAATGTGTGATTGGAGTATTGTAGAAGAATTTTTTGTTGTTGGATCAAGCATGAGGAAAAGTCTTTGGGAGACCAACCTGCTCTTGAAGCATCTTCAAAGGAACTCTCATTTGTTGTTTGGATATTCATAGTTCTTACGAAAAAGTGTTCTTGCAGAAATTCGTTGGACATAGCTTGTGTACAAGCAAACCATTTCATAATTTAAATCTTTTCAAATAATGCTTCATTGATTCTATATTAGCTTCTTGAGAGCATTTACTAAACTAAAACAAGTGACGGATTTCACCTCAATCATTTGATTTGGTTTCTTGTACACTATTTTTGTTTTACAAGCTCTCTTTACACTAATTTTCTCTTGATTTTGTAGCTCTAAGTTGGAGTGTTGGTGACAAGAGCATTGAAGAAAAAATCACTCAAGTTCTAACCATTTTCTTGTAGGAGCTCCCAAGTTTTTTCAAAATTCATTCTTTAGGAGGATGTGGGCATAAAAGGCTAGCGCCTCACTTGCAAAACTTCATTTACCATGGGAGGCTAAACTTTGGAATACTAAGCGACATCTAACTCCTTAAATTTTGAGACCATTCTCATTGTACTTACTTTAGTTTCTAATTTTATCTTTCAAAAAGGAAGTCTAGTGCTTGAAGAGCCTTTTATATTGTAAAGGTTCCTCTTGAAGTTTTACTTGAGGCCTTTTGGGAAGCTTTCTCATCTTTGTAACAATCTAATTAAAAAACTTAGTTTTTCTTGTGGGAGTTTGGGTTTCACCCAAGGCATCCTTTTCTCTTTATTTAGAAGGAGAAACTTGTGGGTGGATTGATCTTGCATTTTTCTTCTTCTAGTTTTCATTTTCTGCATGCCTTAAGAATTGTTGGACACCTAATCCTAAAGGGTTAGTGTGGAATTCGAATGGACAAAAGCAGTCCAAGAGACCTTGGGATCTGAATCCCAAGAGTCACGTATTGTACTATAAATGTGTATCTTATGTTAATAAAAAATGCATTGAATGATTTATCTTTCCTATTGTCTTGCTATCCATGTGTGTTTAACATGGTATCAGAGCCATGATGTGTGGCCTGTGTAGTTTTGTGCAACTGGTCTGAGCACTGGCCTTTGTCATTCTGACTTGAGCACAGGTCCCAGGTTCCAAAATAGTGTAACTCCTGCTGAGAGCTGCTCATACCTGAGCGTTTCTGCCTCTGTCCTTAGACTGCGCACTGTCCTGAAACTGCGCTCCTCTGCCCTCAGCACTGCCAATGCGTCTGTTCATATTCCATAATTAAACTGGTGCCTAAACGTTGGTCCTGCACTGCTCTGTCTGACATTTTCTGATTTCCTTGTGCCTGAGTCTATGTCCAGAGTTTTGACAGATGCGTATTCCAGCTTCCCTTTCTTAGACATAGATGACATTCCAACGCTGTTTGAAGTTGGTGGAGCCGAAACGGTTTTCATGTGATGATTAGACACGGCCTTCCAGTCGGACTGAACCGCATAACGCTTAGAACACTTGTCGCACTTCCATTTCTTCTCGCCGTGCTTCCGACAGAAGTGTTTCTTGATGCCCGTAAGGTCGCCCAACGCCCTGGAAGGATCATGGTGCACGCAGCTCGGCTCCGGGCAGATGTAAACCCGCTTCCGGATCTCTTTGCTCGTCCGCTGTCTCAACTTCCAGAGCAAGTTACGGCCTTCTTGGGACGACTGGCCTGAAGGAAATCATGGATATGCTGGCTGAGGTCACCAGATCTATGACGAAAATTGCTGAAACGTCTGAGACCGAATTGAAGGCATTGCTCCGGTCGAATTGAAGGCTTTTCTGACAAGTCACTTGAATTTGGTAACCGGCAATTGCAGATCCTAATATTCACATCTTTTACGTCTTAGAAAAATTATAATGATATGTTTTATAGATTTTTAGTCGACTGAATGAGAGCTGAACTATATTCGTCAAAACATTGGTGGAGATGCGGGGTACTATGTAAAGGGGCAGAAATCGTATGTATATGCATTGTTAATACATATTGACCAGCTGTTTCAGTGCGCTATTTCAATAAGTTTGAATGCATTGTGGACCGAGCTTATCTCATAGATCTCGCAGAGCCGTGAGGGTTTCTGGTGCGTTTGAGATTTTGCTGTCCATGGCCTGAGATTTTGAGATTTTGCAAAGTATGGTGACTGCGTTTTATGAAAAGTATGCTGACTAAGTTTTATTGTAAATATGGATGGACTGCATTGCATTGTGCGGCATTTAAAAGACATGAAGTTTTCTCTGCAACGAAGGTATAGAGATTGCTGCCGCTGCGTTGGAGGTCTCTATGTTTAGTGCACGTTGAATAGTTTGTGTTGACAATGAGCATTTGTGCGTCGTTTCTGTTCAAGTCATTCTGTGCTGAGGAAGAGCATCATATCATGTTGAAGTGATTGGCCAGCAACGAATCACCACTTCAGGGTGACTACCATCTTCACGATTATCGGCACCTTCCAAATCCTATTCCTAAATAGTTGATCCACCTCATATGTATATACTTACTGGTAGGTGGAAAGGGCAATAGACCTGTAATTTTCGGTTCTGTCTATAGTGTTGCAACAAATTTTGTTGGTTAGTGTATATTACTCGATATTGTAAAGAATTAGGGAAAACAGTATACACACCTTCCATTTAGCTTTTGATGTGTAAACAGTGGAAGGAATGATAGTTTGAAACATGGTATTACGCAATTCTCAAAATCTGAATTTTTGAAAGAGACGGCAAAGTGGCTAGATAGTGACTCGGATCATTATTTGTAGCTGTGTATGGTTATTTTATCCGACTGACCTGTGATTAGCTAGCACCAGCTGTGCTGAATGGACACGTGCTACTTGGAGACATGTGAAGACGCTGTCCGGTCTCCAGCAGAGAATTATATGTGACCTATATCGGTTTGGTTTCTACATTACAAGTGATGTTTTTTATATTTGGAATATTCAACACGCTGGGATTTGTCTAGTCATGTTAGACAGCTAAGCCTCCATTTCCATTCATCAATATTGGCGACAGACGAATATACATTGGGCATTCAAATAATCATTATCAAAAGCATGTGTTGACACCTCTTCTGGATCTGGAATCAAAACTTTGGGTCAACTTTCAGCGGAAACGCATAAATATCAACCTAGAGCTGATAGAGCAGAAAAAGCAGTGCTACCAATTTCTGCCAGTGGTTGATGTACATCTCTAGCCTCTTGCTCAGGTTCTTCATTAATAGACTCAAATTCCTTCTGCTCTGCAATTATTGACTCCTTATGGTATTCAGCATTCAGTGCTTTTTCTAGAAGTGATACCCTCTTTCTAATAAACTCAAAGAGCCTCTTTTGTATATCTCTTAATTGGGCTTTCTCAGTTGCCAATGTTGCAGTCGCTGCTGCCCCAGTTGTGAAACTGTATTTAAAACTCATTATAGTTTCTGTTCCTTGATTCATTTGCTGCACATTTACAAAGGATTTTTCTGTGTCTTTGTACTGTGAGTGGGCGTCACTTTTACTCATTGGGTCATAGTTGTAATCAGTGTTTTAAAGGGGTGTAATTTTGATAATGAAGAATATGCCTCGAATTACTAAAATATTAGAGTTCTTAAAAACTCTCATACATTCCTCAGATCATGATACAGTGAGAATAAGCAAAGCTTCTCTGGTTGATATTAGAACCTGTTTGTATAATGTACAAGAGAATATTGAGTTTTTGCAGCTTGAAACAAAGCTACAGCAAGAAGAATTAAAACAAAGGAGTCATCATTCTGAACCTGTTTCTGTTCAGAACAATGAAGCAAACTCCCATAAACAGCAAGTTAATATTGTTCAAGTTCATTCAGATCCAGTGCCCAATAAAGCAGCGGTTGTACATGCAGATGCAGAAACTCAGTCTGCACTTCCCAAGCCCATCATCAGACCTTGGGAACAACTTGTCCACAACAAGCACAGAACTGGTCTTGGATATGACAAGGACTTGTCCTTTCATATTCCAGACTATGCCAAGCCCATTCAGTTTCAGAGTGTTGGATTCATTCATGACAGCTCACCTTCAGCTGTTCCAAATTCTGCCCCTCTTCCACAGCAACAACAACAACAACAGATTGAGAAATGCCAACACTGTGATCGAGTTGGCTATCTGAAAGATCACTGTTTTGATCTTCATCCATGTAAGCACTGTCATAAAACCAACCATTCTTCACACAGATGCTTCAAAAACAAACGTACTGCAAGAACAAAGATTCATCTTGGATGGATCGCTTCTTGGCAATGGGCATCAACAGCCAAGAAGATATTCCAAACACATGTCAGAACTTGTTCCAGAGTATTAAACAGTCTTGCAGTTGAGTTTTCTCCATCTTCTCACCTTGTATCTGACAGGGGGGGAAATGATGGTCATCTACAAGCTTCAAAGTCACATCAAGCGAGCCTGAGCCACAACCTGCCACACCAGTTTCAGAGTTGCAGCCAGAGACAAAGATGCCCGTGAACAGATTGAGAACACTTCCTCTAGCAGAAGACTCCAGCTTCTTGCCAGTTTTGGAAGAGTTCCAGGAATTGCATTAAGCATTCCAGAGTTGTTGGTCATCCTTAAACCATCACAGATTGAGAACACTTCCTCTAGCAGAAAACTTCATTTTCTTGCCAGTTTTGGAAGAGTTCCGGGAACTGCACTAAGCGTTCCAGTGTTGGTGGTCATCCTTAAACCACCGCCTTTTATACCAACATTTCATAGAGCATATTCAGCCTAGTGCTGCCATGCATTTTTTTGCACATGTTGTATTACAGCTCTCTTCTTGGACTCATACATAACCCTTCGGATTAAGGGGGGGAATGTTGGACACCTAATCCTAAAGGGTTAGTGTGGAATTCGAATGGACAAAAGCAGTCCAAGAGACCTTGGGATCTGAATCCCAAGAGTCACGTATTGTACTATAAATGTGTATCTTATGTTAATAAAAAATGCATTGAATGATTTATCTTTCCTATTGTCTTGCTATCCATGTGTGTTTAACAAGAATTAACACAATCTCATCATCACAATATAATTTTCTAAATTTAATTCTGCTACTATTTCCCATTTTATGTCTTACATTTAAAGTTTTGCTTTTAAGTACTTGGAATTTCACTTTTGAAACAACTTATTTAATTAATTGCAAGCATTTCAATTCATGTGGCAAAGTTAGATTTAGTTAATTTGACAATTTGCTTCATGCTTGCCTTGCAGTAAGCTTATTTGGTTACTTGCTCATTTATTTTAAGTTATTTGCTGACTTTGCAAGCATTTCATACTTTGAAGCTTCATCTCATTTCATTGCTTTAGTTGGTGGATCATTGATATATCATGTGTTAAAGCACTTACTCTGAGCAAATTACAATCTTATGTGCTTATGAAACTTATGTTCTTGCATCTTGTATATTTTGAACAATTATCTAAGTTATCTCATTGAGCATATTTCCATTTATCTGAGACATTCTCTTTTACAAACACTAATAAACTTACTTGCATCTCATTTAAGCATATTAGCATAATTGCATTTTAACTCAATTTACTTCCAAGTATAAGCTTGGTTGAAAGACATCTCTTAGGGACCTCTTTCTTTCATCAACTTGAGGGACATAGACCCTCTAATGTCGGTAACACGGTGACCTTGCAGTTGTTAGAGCCACAGTCTCTGCAATGCTGGAGGCATCGGCTGTGTTGGGTAATCCAAGAGAGGTATCATTAATATAGCCTTGGCTATCTTTCCTTGGACTCCTTCCACAACTTACATAAGAGACTTGTTTCAGAATAGTCGAAAAAAAGACACATCTAGACTAGGCATTTAGATTAAAATTAACCATGATAATTGCATTTAATCTTAGTTTAAGTGCATTTCATGCTAACACATTTTACTATTTTACTTGCAAATTATTTCATGTACTTGTCATTGATGCAAATGTCTTAAATTGATTATCTCATTTAGACAAGTATCATCTTGTTCACTTTTGCAAGTAAAGTTTAATTTGTTTCCTTTGTAAGTCACTCTATATTGCTTCCATATATGCTTTGGATTTGTGAATGATTATGTATTTTGAAAGCATTTCCTGAAAGCAAATTTTATATTTTGCATGTGATATCATATTTTGCCAACATCTTGTGTTTGATTAATAGGGTTACTTGTGTTTCATTTGGAAACACTTTATTTTTCTTGAGCAAATATTATTTATTTTTAAGCAATATTGAAGGCATTGGTTTTATGTATGCAAATCTTTGATTCATGTGTTGATGGTCATATATTTCATTTCATATTTTTCATCATATTTGCTTATAATCTTAAAAATAACCCAATTCACTCTAACATCTCCTAGAAACTGTTGGCCAATAATTGTCATTGATGAAATATATTTGATGAGCTCTCCTAATGAATGTCACCATGAAGCCTTAATCCTCGACGAAGCCTTGCTATTCCTAATAAAAGCCATTCTGTCTTATATTCTGTCTTGCACTAATTTTAAGACCAGTCACATTAATATTTTTTTTCATCCTAGAGACATATTTTCATAGTGAACCTTATACCATATGAAAGAGGAAGATTTTCTCACCCCCTTCACAGTATTTCCAACAAAAACCTCACATCCCTTTTAACTTAGTTTTCCATTTAGTGACCACTCCCCTTAGCTTATCTAGGAGAGAGCTTAAACAGAGAGAGTTGGGAATAGGTGACAACCCCATCTCTTAAATTTGCCACCAATCACATCTTGTGGGGTTAAGGCTTTTCTCACTAACTCAGGTGTGTGTGATAGGCGACAACAACACTTCCAAAGCAAGCAAAGTTGCAAACCCATAATTTGAGTCTCTCCTGTGAATGGGCTTTTGAAATCACTATCTATCCCATTATTGACTTACCATTCATAGTGATTTTCCTCATATCGGGATTCCTCCCATCGGTGAAAGTCTATAAAAAGCAGGGGACATCGACTGAGGTGACAATGGGTCTTTGTCCCATTGTTTCCAGTTGGTCTAGTAGTTGCCCCTTTGGAACCCCTCTTAGGCCCCCTACTGGATTGAGCGGTAACATTTTGGTGCTGTTGCCGGGGACACAAAACGTGTCTTGTTTCCCTTCATCATTGATATATCATTCTTGGCGACTCGATTGGAAGAATGAAGCCCTAGTTCTTCATTGAACTTTAATGTTAAATGCTTGTAGGGTGAAGCAAGCATCTATTAAGGCATCCAAATTCACCCCGGCGACTCCATTTTGATCCTATATGCAAAGATATAAAAATGGTATATGACTTCCCTCCATCTCCATATGATAGCCTTGATCCTAAAGAAGTTCTAAGACTACTAGAGCTGAATGGGTGGATTAAGAACATGATGCCTGGGTTTAAAGGAAGTCTCAATCAAGATGCTAACGTCCACATAGATGACTTCTTTTGGTACTTGGGCCCATATAGAATCGAGAATAATGATATGATTATGATGTTATTTGCTCTATCACTGGAAGGTCAAGTTAAAGATTGGTATGACAATCTCTCCCTTGAAAGTGTTGCTGATTATGATAGATTTGAAGATATCTTCCTAGGATGATGGAGCAGCATCCCATACCAAGAAAGTGGTCTTTATAACCAAGAGAAAGAAGCTCCCTTTCTAGGAGATCAAATAGATCCTTTTCTGCATGATCAACATAAGTCAAGTAATGGGACAAGTAATCTTGAAGGGGATCTTGATAAGAACGTCAGTGAAAGATATTACAATTCACAACAAAGTCTTCCTATAGAAGCCAATGAATTAAATGATCGAGATGATAAGGGGTATGTGGAAGAATGGAATGAGTCTAAGGAAAATCATAATGATGAAGCCATGGAGGACCTTTGGGATGTGGACTTGGGAATCAGGAATGAAAATGGCATAGATGAAAACCCCACTCAAGCCCATAAAGATGAAGATCATGAAATGGGGTTTTTCATTCAAGAAAGGAGGTTGAAGGATGTGGATGTTATTGCCCCCGTTGATTTTTCTGAATTCTTCCACATAAATGAAGGGAAATGGGACATTAACCTTCATTTTCCCAATAACCCTATTTATGATACTAACATGGAAAATGAGGTTGAAGTAGGTTTTCCCTTTCTTCGGAACATTGCTCACGATAATACACCTACTTGCACCATTGAAAGGGACAATCATTGTTTTCCCATGTATGAAGGTCTATTGGAAGTAGTTGGCCCCATTTATGATATCGATGATGACATTAACAAGAGCCTTACTTCCCCTTACCTTCTCCAAGATCCCAATAACCTAGCCACATTATCCATGAGTCCTTGCCTTGCCCTTTCTAGTATTAATGAACTCCTCCCCCCTCCTAGGTGTGATATTGAGGAAGAGCCACTTGTTAGATGTATCCCTTCTTCCCAGTTACACCCTCAGGGTTGTGAGCATACAAATGTTGCCCCTTTTCGATGAGATGATCATATCGAGCAATCCATTTGTTGTGTCTCTCCTTGTCTCGGGTCCCCTTTTCCTTCCCATCACAGCCTTGAGGCGACTACAAAGCATGGAGTTATGAATAATGATCATGATAGGGAGTTCTCGAGCTTGCTCGTTCATTCTTCCATTTTGTGCTTACAAGAAAGGCTCCGGACCTCTAAATTGGTATCCTTCCCCTTATCCAGGATTCCTTTCTACATCATATGGATATCGTATTTTCCCGCCTCCCACCCACATCATCCTCCATGTGCTTGTTTTTATGTTGGATTTTGGGTTTGTTGCATAAGTAATCATATGGGCAAGCATTCTTATATTGATCTAATGATATGTTGGTTGCACTGGTTGTATGATTACACTTAATCTTGGCCTAAAATAATATGCATGTTAGGGTAGAATGCATTGCATATTGATTTTTCGCATTAGAACTAACATCATATTCCTTTGTCATACTTGATTAGGTGCATTTAGATTAGAATTGTATCTAGCACAAATTTTGTTTATCGTTGATTTTTATGGCCTAACATAAGCATGGGCGATCATAAGACGCCGCAAAAACACGCTGCCCTGTGTGCTTAGTCTTTGATCTGCAGGTAACAACTTTGCGGTCCCAAGAGATTGTTGGTGTTCTCATGACCTCCTTGTTCGAGTACGTTCATGCACTCTACTGAGAGATCATGCCCTAGTTGGAGCCACATGTTTCCCACCACTTGTGGGTGACACCCATAGGAGAAATTTTTATTCTAGATGGTCCTCAACCAACAACCGACAACCCCTTGTAGCCGCCAGATAGCTCGATGTGCCACCATCTCCGCCACCTAAGCCAACCATTATGCTTCCTCACCCGTCTGTTGTGATCGTATCGTTGAAGGTGGGCCTTCCAACCCCAAAGGTATGGCTTTCATTATGTAGTTGGGTATCTTTGCTTACTTATCATGGAAACTTTTGGACATGGATTAGTGGGGGGGTTCAACGTAAAGAATGGGCTTGGTTTGTACTCTTGTCCCCTTGACCAATTTGGTGGTTAACCTTGTATCCTAGTCCCATGGGATCTCCTTTATTGGTTACTAGCTTTAGGAGTGCTATTACATGGGAAATCTCGATTTTGGTTGCGTGGTCTTGCTTCTCCGACACCACATACATCACTACCCTCCGCTCATTTTAGCCCCTTTTCACATTTCCCAGCTTGGTCCACATTTGTCCATTGGGTCCACAAGGAGTTAGCCTCCCCTTCCCCTTATCCACACTTTGGACTGGGCTTAGAATGATACCCCAGAGGTTGATGCAGCTAAAAAGATAGGAAAAAGCATAATTTGGCCACTCTCAACAGGAATGTACCAAAAAATACAAAAGATGGTTGGAATATACAAATTTAGTACGTGGGCAAAAGCCAAGCATGAGCTCTACACAATCATTATGGCCATCGCCCTAGTTCTTAGGGCCCTCTATATTGGTCCCCGACATCATTAAGGAATCCATGATTGTCCCAACCCTTGGTGGGTGGTGAACTACCCAACCTTAAGGGGGTATTCACTGCTATATCATTCACATCATGCTCTCATCCCCTGGAGCCCTGAGCAGTTTTAAAGGAAAAAACAATAAAATGCAAAAGACATATGAAGAAGGGTGGAAAAACAAAGGTCGGGGTAACTCGTGTACCGTGATTGCTCCCTCTTGCATTCATACACCCAAGTGTGGGCTTCCCTTATCTTAGCTACCCTTGTACTATGGCATGTGGCTTGGAGCCTTACCCTGATGCCCCACTCCGTTCCATCATCATATCACATGACACCAACCACTTGATGGATGTACCATGGACCTGTCACTCCCTTAGAGGTTGAAACCCACCTAATCGGGTCCTTGATTAAACTCCTTCTTGAACTTGGAGACACTTGTACACTCTAAATCCCAATATGGAAGGGCATGCTACTATGAAGTGTCCACTTGGTTCCATGGTTTGTAAGCTCACTTACTCAATTACATTGATGATTTGTTGTATAGGAAGGTGAGGAAATTCATTGGATCTTATACAAGATTGCAAGTGGGTTTTCATCTTGGGGTTTGGTCTCCATATACGAGATCCAAGTCCTCCAGAGGGTCATGTTGGCATTTGTAGGGTGTGCGTTGAGAGCCATGGGCCTCCACTATAGCCAAGAGCAAATAACCACGCCATGGGGTCCTTTAGTACTGTTGTGGCTCAAATCGTATAGGCACAGTGCGACAACGACTCAGGGCAGGGGCTGTCACTCCGATCCTTGCCCTCTCTGTTCTAGTTGTCTGCCAACAACATACTATGGGGGGTAGTCCCTATGGAATGTGAGAATGCGAGATTTGTTGGCGACCAACAAATCCAGGAGACACGATTGAATAGCCTAGCCACTTGGTTGATTTTAGCAAGTTAATAGATTATATTGGATTATTTTAGTGAGACCAGTGCCTTATGGAGTCAACTACTTGCTTTATATCGATTAAGTACCAAATGACTGGATGGACAATCGCTACTTAAGGGATGCTGAGCTATCCTATATGAAATGCAAGTCCTACAATCTAGGTGAGATGCAAAAAATCTTGGTTGATTTTAATTATATGACTAGCTAAATGTATCCCTTAATCTTCAACTGTTTTGAGGCTAGTCTCTAAAGTAGGTTGTAGAGAGAAGTCAAGGCGAAGCAAACAATGGCTTAGTAAATGATACCTCCCCTTGAAATCTAATCATACAGTGCCTTCGACGTTGTAGAGATTGTGGCTTTGACGATTGCAAGGTCATTGTGCTAACCACGAGAGAGGGTCTATCCTTTGCAAGCTACATGATGAAGGGTGTTCCTATCTTTCTATCAACCAAGCTTATGCTTGGAGGTAAGTTAATTAATGCAAGACTAGGCCTAGAATGCAAATGCAAATTTGATTTGAGTGCTCTTGAGTTAAGATTACTTATGATTTTAAGTACTTAGTTATAATTGATCTTTAATTATGACAAAAGAGTACTTAATTAACAAATAAGAGATAATCTTAACCACAAGATGGAGTGCTCAATTTCAATAGTGCCCAAAAAGATGTATCCAATGTGAACAAGAGGTAATGGCCCAAGTAATAAACAAGAAACATGATTAATGTTGTTTATGCCAAATTCACCAATATGTCAAAGATAGGATTAACATTCACAAAATATTCAATATAAATCTAATGACAATAATAGCTTAAAAGATTAGAGCACTTATCCACGATATTACTTAGAACAATTAACCAAGGTTCTTTAGAGACAATACAAGGATGAAAGGATGCCAATAAACAATTGCTCAAGAGATTGAAAATTTACATGATTACAATAAGTTACCACAACGCCAATTAGATGTTAAAGAATTAGGCTTCCAATATCCTTCAACATTATTAAGCATTCAAAATGATGCTCAACTCTTGAGATTGATTTGTGCTTATATGAGTGAGTTACTTAGTGCCAAATTATGAATTCTTGGTTTTATACTCGCAAGAAAAAGCAATATGTTAGTATTCTTATTAGAGAGCAATGCAACCACTTAACAAATGGTCAGATCACTTAACAATTCAATGTAACAATCCTTTCCAGAGTGAGCTATGCTTGTCAAGAGAGCATGAACCAATGTTAGGGACCTTATGCAACTTATACTCAATTGTTATGCAACTGGGCAGATTATACATGAACTCGCATATATATCTTCTGAACTCGCATTCTGGGCAGATTATATATATACCGCATATATATACTCGCATTCTGAACTCGGTTCCGATCTTAAAGTCTCGCATAGGGTTTGAGACTCATATTTGATCGAAAGTGATTTGAGGCTCCGATTCTGAGGCTCGCAGTCAAACATTATATATATCTCCGATATACCTTCCGCACTCCTCGCTCTGGTTCTGAACTCACATATCTTTGGTCTGCGAGCTACGGTGGACACGGACGATCTGCAGTCAGGTTTGCTAGTTCCAGGTGCACACATTCCTTACCTCTTTCTTTTCTAATACATATTTGCTCATATAATGTCAAGTATGAATATTTCACCACAATTACCAAAGATTACCAAGGGCAGACCTAGCACAGTTACTCTACAAGGCCTCTATGAGTATATAGAGTCTTTAGAGAAACGTAGAGAAGAAAGAGAAGCCAAGTTACAAAAAGAGTTAGAAGCCGTGCTGGAAAATAAATTTGCATCTCTTGAAAACACTATCCAAAAACAAATAGAAAATAAAATAGAACTACTGGAGAATAAAATGGAGGCAATGGAGACTAGATTGCATGTTATAGAAAAACAAAACCAAGATACTAACCAACCATCCCAGCAAGGAGACGCTGATACCTTAGAGGGTCTTAAAATGAAAGACATGATTAAAGAATTAGAAGAAAAAGTTAACAGCCGCCTCACCCTAAATAGTGCGGTAGATAAGTTAGATATTAAACCAATTAAAGACGAAATGAAAAAATTAATAGAATTAGACCACGAACGTAACAAAAGGACCTTAAACCTTATAATCTTCGGTTTAAAAGAGGAAGAAGATGGGGATACTTTAGCCTTAGTCCAGACAGAATTACATAATAGATTACAAATTGAAACAGTGTGTCTCACAGAAGCAACAAGGTTGGGGAAATTAACCGAGAATAAAGGAAGATTAATCCGCATAAAGGTGAGCTCTACTGATCATAAGCACAACATACTTAGTAAAACCTCAAGTCTAAAAGGAACGGGAATATTCATAAATGAAGATCTCATTCCAGAAGATCAAGTAGAATTAAGAAAGGAGGTTCAAAAGGTAAAAGAAGCTAGAAAGGAAGGAAAATGGGCAATAATCAGAAATAGAAAAGCCTTTATTCGAGACAAAAACCAAAAAGATAGTAATCAATAGCAATTAAACATGCTCCGGATCCTTTCTTGGAACTGTCGGGGCTTCCCATGGAACAAAGGCCCCAAGCTAAGTTGGATCTCAAATGATGTTGATATTATTTTGCTTGTTGAAACTTGGGAGCACGAAGAATCTAAGGTCCCTAACATAGATAGCTTTACGCTATGGTCTACGTGGAACAAGCAATCCTCTCGTAGAGGCATTGGGGGAATAGCTTGTTACATTAAGAAGAACATCTCCCCCTATGTTAGGATTTATAAAAACGACCCTTACAACCAATTTAGTTGGATAGAGGTCAGAGACATTAATAATAAAAAGTCCTACATAGCAATATGTTATTTCCCCCCCTTTAATTCTAACTTCTATAAGAAGAAGAATCTAGATAAAACTAACCCTTACAATAGTTTAGAGAACGATATTTCTAGCCTAAGGAATGAGGGTAATATCCTTTTAATAGGTGACTTCAATGCTCGAACTTCAAACAACCAAGCTATTATTTTAAGCAATCGTTCCAACCCTAATCCTCTTTGGTTAGACGAAGACCCTACCCTGGCTAGTAGGTACAAAAGGAGCTCTGAAGACCTCGGGGAAAATCTGTTTGGGTCAGAGCTAGTCAAGCTCTGTAGTGCTCAGGATCTCATAATTTGCAACGGTCTAAAAAAGTGGCCCAATTCCAGCAAGATGACCTGCATCCATGGACTTGGTAGCAGCGTGGTAGACTACGTTATTTCCGATCTTCCATTATACAACGAAATGATAAACTTTGACATCTTAAACGACCACGAGCCTGACTCCGATCATAGGCCTTTACTTATAACCCTCAATTTTGTCATGCATAGAGTTCCCATAGAAAATAATACTTACAACCAAAAGAACTTAATATTTGATAAAAATAAAAAGGACCTCTTTCTAAATGAATTAAAAACTAATTTGCCTCCTTTATCTAGTATAGACAACATAGAAGACCTATATCATAATTTTACTACAACCCTCTCATATTCTATTAAAAAGTTTTCAATTGAAGTCTCAAATAATAAAAGAAATAGCAAAACCAATCCTTGGTATGACAAAGATTGTAAAAATGCGAGGAGAGCAATTAAGGAAGCTGTTGATGATTCTCTTAAAATGGACAAGATAAGAATATACAAAGCCCTAATTAAAAGGAAAAAGAGGCAGTACATTCGTCAAAGACAGGGGAATCTCTTACACCTCTCTAAGGTAGCTCCTAAGAAATTTTGGAGGCAAATTCTGACTAGGAAGACTAAGGATAATAATAAAATTGCTCTTCACGATTGGAATTCTTATCTTAAAAAGCTTTATGAATCTCCTAATGTCATGGATAATTTGGAAACCCTGCTCACAACGAAAGAAGTCTTCTCTTTAGAAGACATTAAGTTTGGGATTAATCGCCTCGCGAATGGGAAAGCTAAGGACATTGAAGGTTACCAGGCTGAAATCTTAAAAATTGGAGGCCCTGTCCTCATCCCCCACATCCACAAGCTTTTCAACCAAGCTGTTAAGCAAGGGTTCCCTAAACCTTGGACTGAGAGCCTCATTATCCCTATTTTTAAAAGTGGAGATACAAATACCCCTCTAATTATCGGACAATTATGATCAGCCCTCTCTTAGCCAAGTTGTACGGGAGTATTCTGGAAAAAAAGTTAAGCATATGGCTTGAAAGTGAAGGTAAGCGGGCTAAAGGCCAAGCAGGTTTCAGAAGGCATCACTCAACAACAGATCACCTTGTTACGCTTAGGATCATTGCGGAGGAATGTCGTAATGATAAATCCAATTTATTTTGCTGCTTGTAGACTTTAGAAAGGCTTTCGATACGGTTCCTAGATACAACCTTTGGAATAGGTTAGAAGAGCTAAAGGTTTCTCTTGAGATGAGAGCTGCTGCTATAAGGCTATACGAGAATGTAATTGCCAAGCTAAAGAACAATGAGGGGTGGTCAAAAGATATTAAGTGTAACATCGGAGTTAAACAAGGTTGCCCCCTCTCCCCTACCCTATTTGGCATTTACATCGATAAGCTTGAAGGTTATTTAGAAGAAGCAGGATGTGGTGGCACAATCTTAGCTGGGATAGTCGTTATCCTTCTTCTCTACGCTGACGATATTGTTCTTCTGGCAAGGTGCCCTTCTGATCTTGATAAGCAACTCAAGCTTCTTAAGGATTTCTGCTCTACCATGGGTATGACTGTTAACACTGACAAAACAAAAGTTATGATTATCAAATCCAAGAAGGACACTTGCGCTAATTTTATGTATGACAATAATAACTTGGAGGAAGTGTATTCTTACAAGTACCTAGGAATTGATATCCATCACAAGCTCAACTGGAACCATAGCATTGAGAAAAGGATCAATGGGGGATGGAAAGCTTATTTTGGTCTTGAAAATAATTGTAAAACTGCAAACCTCGTAATGTGGGATAAAAAGAAGTTCCTCTTTGAAACTTTAGTCATCCCTGTTATCTTATATGGCTGTGAAGTTTGGGGATGCAGCATCTCCAGAGAATCATGGAGAAAGATTGAGCAAATCCAGAAGCGTTTTATAATTTATAACCTGAAAATTAAAAGTAATACACCCTATCCTATTCTCCTTATAGAAACAGGTCTTTCTCCTATTGAGAGCCTAGCTATGCTCAGGTTTCTGGTGTACAAGCACAAGCTCAATAACATAGACAATCATAGACTTCCTAAGCTAGCTTTAAATTCCAGCCAAAACCACCTAAGGCTTAACCGAGGATGGCATAAGGACACAAGGGCCTGGTTAAACTATTGGGAGATCAATGAGAATGATGCTTTGCAAAACATAAATAACATTAAAGATATTGTTACTTCTAAGTTCAAAGAAAAATTGTGGTGTGAGAAAGATTTAGCGTCTAAAAGAAAATTAAGCTATTATAAGAGGGTCATCAACCCCACCCTTGAAGATCAAAAGTATCTCTCTATTTTAACTAGCTCAAAGAAGAAAATTAATATAGCAAAGATTAGAACGAATTCTCATGAGCTCCATAGTGAAACTAGCCGTTGGACAGTTCCTAAAACGCCATGGATAGAAAGGATCTGCCATATTTGTGAGAATAGGAGCATCGAGGATGAAAACCACTTCCTCTTAGAGTGCCCTGCATACAACCACATTAGATCTCAATTTCACAACCTTTGTTACAATACTGACCTTCCTAGCCTTTTACAATGCCAAAATTATAGTGAACTCGGGAGGCTTCTCTCCAAGCTTTTTGAGCATAGGAATAAAATCTTAAATCAAAATAAATAATTTGTCTTTTTAGGTCCGATAGATCATTATTTGGTCTCAGTGGACGTTAACCATCATCATCATCATCATCAGTAAGTTAATTTCAATTAGGTCACTTTAGAATGCAAAAAATGAAATGCATGAGTGCAAAAATGCAAATGAGGCAGCGCAATACTAAATGGTCAATTAGTTTTATGCCACTTAAATGAGATTTTTACCACTGCTAGCAAAATAGAGATAAGAATGAGGGTTTGAGGAGGCAAACCAATAGGCCTTTAGGCCTTGAAGATGACCAACTTGCTTGCCCAAAATTCTTCTAGTGAATTGTCCTCCTGCAACCAAAAATATTAGCCCAAAATCTCTTGACAATCCCTGCAACCACCAAGTATTAGAAGCAAAAAACTCAATGATACCCAAACAATGATTGAAATGAGGCAAAGAGGGCCAAGATAGGGCAACGATGAGGGCTAGAAGCCTAGGAGAGGCATCGACTAAGGGAGAAAGGCCTCGTAGGCCCATGACAAGGAGGGAGGAGGCCTTTAGGTCTGCAGTCAAGGGCTTCTAGGGTCTGCGACACCTAGGGCAGGCCTCTTAGAGGCTGCTGCTAGGGCAAAGGAGGCTGTGGCCTAAGGGAAAGAGGCCTTTAAGCTTGTAGCAGAGGGTTAGGAGGACAAAAGAGGGCAACGAAGGGAGGAATAGGCTCACGACAAGGGTTTCTAGCCCAAGAAAGGCTAGTGGCTCACTAATGTAAGGAGAAAAAACCATGACTAGAGCAAGGAAGGCTAACGCTAGGCCTAGAAGGCCTAAAAAATTATTCGGACCCTTGCAAAAAATTAAGATTTTCTTTAGATCTTCAAAATCGCCCAAAAAATGCCACAAATTTGTCTCCAAGGGCTAGCGACTTCCTCTTTTGCTTGAGCGTTGAGCCTAGAGGGTAGCCAAAGGGTGGATCTTGCCTTCCTAGGCCTAGATCCACCTCAAAACCCCAACGATTTTCTTTAAGAAGGCTGGACGTCTCACTTGGGTGAGAGAAGCCCTCAAAACTTTTGAAACTTCATTTGCACAAATGAAATGAAATTTTCCCAAAACCCTAATATATACAAAATTTAAAAATAAAACCCCAAAACCCCAACTACTGCAACAAGGGTTAGAATTAATTTACAAAAAATATATACAAAATATTTACAAATATACAATGCTTGTAAAACAATTTTTTTTTAGAAAATAAATTCTGAATAATGGCAATGGATCAATGTATTTTTTGAAAGTTAGAATATTGGCCACACCCCTTAGCGAAGTTAAAACACCATATAAAAATTCCTAGAGCCCAAACAAGGTCGACCCTTCTCCACAATCTGTGAACTTGGAGCCCAAGGGCTAGTGTACCTGCAGATCTCTATAATTTTTCTCAAACCAAATCGTTAGATCATATGATGAATCAAATCACCTAAGATAAAACCAAATTTTACCAATAGAATGTCCTATCATCGACAAATGAAATAACAATTTATATAACAATGAAGCACAATATAGGATTAGCACATAACTAGCACGTACCACAGATCAATGGAACAAGAACACCATGAACTGAACCCCAAAGTCTTTTTATTATGATATTAAAACGTTCCCAGCAAAGCAATGGCTCAATACCACTGTTACAAATTTACATCATACAAAGATAGCCCAAAATCAAAATATCTTGAGAAGCAAAATGGCTTCTATTTATAGAGAAATCCTCCAAGTGGAAAATAACAACAAGTTGGCTTGATTCTCGTCAAAAGAATTTCAACTGTTGATAATAATTTGATCATCTTTATTTTGAAGAAAATTTTGAATTTCTTTTAAAATCCATTTCTTATTAATCAAAAAATTAATATTTTGGATTAATTTCCTCAAAAATTTAACTTTGACTTAAGTTCCCATACCTTGCTTCCAAAGCAAGCAAACCCATAATTTGAATCTCTCTTGTGAATGGGCTCTTGAAATCATTATCTGTCCCATCATTGATGTACCATAGTAATTTTTTCAATCTATCCATAGTAGTTTTTCCCTTGGACTCCATCACCCAAGAAGTAGGCACTGGCTTCCACATAGATGATCAAACATTATTACAACTTTACTATTTTCTCTCCCTCTATCAATTTCAACCCTTCAAGGCAAGTTGCTAGGGCTAGGGCAGAGGGCCGAATTCAACTAGTGTCAAGTCATTGGCTGGTTTTGAGGTTGTTCTTGCTGGTTGGAACCAGTGTTGATAAAATTGCTAATTTTTCGTTGATGTCCCGAAAAATCGTGATTTTTTCAACTAGTGGATTTTCGACTCAAAAAAATCACAATTTTTACTTCGGCAAATTTTGCCGCTTTTTTTTTCTAATTTTTGCTGATTTATTTATGATTTTTCTCTATTTTTTGCTGATTTTTTTGCTGATGTTTTTGAGAAGAATTTTTATGGGCCCTTGCTGATTCTTTGCCGATGTCGACTTTTTCAACATTAGTTTGAATAGCCTCCCTAGGGATGGCTTCAACCCTAGATAATTTTGCCTTAGGAAACCCTACTCTAGCATAAAAGATTCAGCGTAGGGCTTGTTGAAGGCTTGTGGTTCCTTTTTCTTGATCCTATCTATTTTACAAGCCTTTTCTGGGTCTTATATGCCTATGTATGCCACTCTTGTTGCATATTTCTCAAACCTTAAGCTATAAGCACTGTGTTAGTTTTTGTAGCATTGGATGTTTTCTAGCCTTGAGATTTTGTGGAGAGGCTAGAACACATGACATCTCCAAAACCCAGAAATCGTTTCTGGAAATTCCGCCTAGAAATGACTTAATTAGATTATTAACCAATTTTTAAATATTTCCTAAGTCTAAATTTAGGGAATATGGTTAATTAATCAGTATTAATTAAGTCAAGGCGTGAATGATCTAGAAACTCACACGAATCGATCCAGAGATGATCCTAGCCATTGATTAAGCTTTAATCTTGGCCATTGTTACTCCAACAGAGGATTATAAGAGGAGGTCGATGTGGTGATGGAGAAGACACTTGAGAGGTTTGATTTTTGAGCAGATCAATTTCTAGAGTAGCAGCAACCAGTTTCTGGAGAGAGCAAAAGATCGAAGCATTGTGAGAGGGGCAGAGACAGTGATTTGGAGGAAAGGTTTCTAGATCCGAAGAGGCAATAGCAAGAGGGCCGAGTTATCCCAGAAAGGCAGCGCAGAGGCTCTGCGCAGTAGCTTCAGCAGACAGATTGATTTGCTAGTGAAGGAAAAATCGTTCTCAATTCCAGAGTCCGGGCAAAGGTTCTAGAAGGCTAGAGAGATGATTCCCTCAACAACTAGAGGCAAAACGACTTTATTAGTGGCAGTTTCAAGCCACATGTGTGGTAGACAGCGCAGGAGAGGCTCACGCTGGGGTTTGAGGGCCGATTTTTTTGAAGACAAGTCGTGCCAGAGATTGCCTGTGGGAGAAGGGAAATTCTCTTCAGTGTTTTGCCTAGATTTTCTTGTTGTGGATTTCTAGTTTCGGGTATCTAGATTGTACTCGGATTTTACCCTCATTTGCTGCACCGGTTTTCCCAAGTTGGGTTTTTCCGGGGACTTTTGTCCAAAAATAACTGTGTTATTTTTATGTCTGTGTGCTAGCATTTCTTCCAGCATTTATTCTTCCGTAGTTTTATTTGTGTAGATTGCAATGTGATTTATTCAGCATTTGCTGTAGCTAACAGTAAATAAATTGTTAATTTAATTAACAAATTAGGAGAATTATTTCCAGTTGCTACAATAGGATTCCAATTTTGGAATTTTCACACATTCTTGGTAGGTTCCTTGGAGAGCACATTATTCCTTGTTTCATTGGATTGAGCCTTGTTCTTAGTTCGAGTGTGCTACCTAAACCCATCTAAGCTATCACCTTTGAGTTATTACCTTAGAATATCTCTTAGGTGACTAATATTGGGAAGTCTCCCTTGTGGTGAAACTCCATTAAAGAGTAGGAGGTGGAGTGCTGAGGTGATAGTGGCCCCCACCTCATTATTGTTTCTTGATCTAGCCCTTGCCTTGTGAGACCTCTCATAAGGCCTATTAGTTTTTGAGGCAATAGGCCCTACTATTTTTTCTCTTTTTACTTCATGCTTGTTTTACTTAAATTTTTAACACTGCCATTAATTGAATCAGGGTGTTTGAGAGTGGTTCTGACTTCATTGAATTTCATATGGAGAAAGTAGAATTTTAGATTTAATTCAAAATCCAACAGATTTAACGGTTTTCAAGATTGGGGGGATTGCAATGTTTCCACTAGATTCTATTGTGTGTGAGAGTATGGAACTAGCATTCAATCAAGAGCACCAAGCCCTCTATGTACCTTGGTGTTAGTGGCATTGACTGTCAGAACTCCTCTATCATGACCCTAGTAAATATGTACTCATCACTCAAACAAAATCTCGATTTGACATGTGAAGCTTTTTCTATCTTATTTGAATGCTTAAAGGGTGATATTGATGATGGAGATCCCAATATAGACAATGATTTTGATGATATGTAGCTGTTTGTTGTAGCATTGTTGTTTTTTTACTATAGAAGCCATCTAGAGCCTCTTTCTTGATGTATTTTTTGTTCATAAATGTATTGCACTAAGTGCTATTTTGGTACACTCTTATTTGCTATAGAAATGAGAACTTTTGCATATTTGTGTATAAATGGTTTGGATTCATATGAATGCACATGAATATATATGTTTTTATTTAAAATTTGAATATTTTATGTGCTTTTGGTCGACTGGTTTTTTTACCGGTTTAGAGGGTTTTTTGGTTTGATCACTGGTTCAGTTCCGATAACATTGATATAGACTATGACAATTGAATTTGGTTGAGTGAATGGAGACATTCCTCACTAGGGTTTTGGGTAGTCAATTGTTGTGGTTCATGGTTTATTATCTTAAGCTTTCGACCTTTGTGAGTCTAGTCCTAGAGTTTGCAGGCTAGATTTAAGCATGGTTATTCGATAGACCAAACAACAATTGTATGTATGTCTATTATTGGATTGTATTTTCATTTGGAAAATTGGAACATTAAGCTAAACTTTGAGTTTAGAGTAATCCTTGGGCATAAAATTTTCGTTTTATGGTGGGAATATAGTTGATGCAAGCAAGAGCAAAGCGAGAGCATGAAGCACCTATATATATATATATATAGACATATATTGATCCATATATTCATAAAATGCATGTAGAATGGTGAATCAAAAACATATATCTTTTTAGTAGATTAATGATAATCATTAAAGCATCAACCATTGAAGATACAAATAACATGAAAAATCTAGCACTTATAAAACTGTCAGCAAATGATTAGCCATAACATGTACCTTCAAGTTTCAAGTTTCAATAAATAACATTTGTTGTCAACAAATTGTAAGAGCTAACATCAACCATGAAATGAAATAGGGCATCATGACCAAAGAGTTGTAATATGCAATCAACGATTCAAACTTCAATCAACATATGATGTTTACAAATAGTTCTTAATAAAGACAAATAATTCTAAGTTTTGGAATCTAAATTCTAAATTGAAAGAGACAAATATATATATTAAGCTTACTTAGGCCTCTTGCTATGAGCAATTTCTAGTTTTTTCTTCCATGGTCTAGTAGCAACATGAATTGTTTGGGGAGCATAGGGAAACATTCTAAGAGCATGCTCCTCTCAGAAGTAAGCTTTAGGAGTGAGAGCATGAGGGGGTGGAAGCTTCCTTGTGGCTAAGGGTGGAAATTTTATATGGGCAGAAATTATACTTTTCTACTTGTATACACGGGATTGATTTGCATAGGTAAATTCCTGTTTTTTTCTTAGATCACTATTAGAAGATGATATTAATACTTGATGTTGCATTGCTGCATTTTGTGTTTGGCTATGATGGCCTTTTTGTCTCATGGGAGTTTATTTCACTGCTAGTAATATTCAAGCATTGATTTCTAGTGAGCAAGGAATGTGGGGATTGTGGTGCACTACTTAATCAACCGGGATTGGATCATCATCTTGTAGTCTTTATTTGATTTGTCAGAGATTGATCGTTTTTCCTATGGAGGAAGTTTAAAATGAGTTGCCATATTAACATGAAATTGTTGTACTATTAGATGTTGATTTTGGGTGGCATTGGATGTGCTCTGAGCTATGAAATTTGGCAGAGAGGCTAAGGCACAAGAGATCTCCAAGACCCATAAATCGTTTAGAGAAATTCCACTCAGATGAAGAGATATTAAAATAATTAATATTTTTAATGGGTCCTGTTGACCACTACGTGTCAACGACCCATAGCAGGACACCCCCTTTTTTTCACAAGAAGTGTTCATGCTATCCAGCTATCATCATCAGCTTGATCATCATCTTATACTGTAAACCCAGTCTGCATGTGTATAATGTAAATAATCTTAGCAGATCCATGTCGTGTATGTAATTAAGTAGGTAAACTTACTTTTCTGGTGACAATATATATTCCAGGAGGTTTTTTGTCTCACTAATCTATTTTCGGATGGTCGACAGAGTTTTGCTTCAGCCTTACCCCAAAGCCGGAATGGATTTTGCCACTGGGATCTTAGGGGAGTCTTAGTGTACTAGATCGAGTCTATGTAAAAGTGATTTGGGAATAATCCTAACTATTTGGTTATTTTATTACAAATTGCTTGGTTTGCTATATTATATTTGTGTCGCAGAACTGGGTAGTCTGTGAAGGTCTTTTGCAAATGGGTTTTTCCCCATGAGATGTAAAAAATGTAAAAATCATGATGTAAGGTGTCTTGAGGGTTGGAAAAATAATTTATCCTCTCATAGGTTAATTAATTAAATTTTTTGGCCAAAATTAATTAAAATCTCAAGTCAGAAATTTAATTAATTCTAGGTCCTAGGTAAATTTAAAGTCTCTGAAGGTAAAATTCATTGGTCCTTAAAAATTAAATTTTAAGAGGTCCAGGGACTAAGGTAAATTAATTATTTTGCTAAATTTTAAGTCTTTGGTCCTTGGGGTCAAGTCAAAGTCAAAATTTTGAGGAAATTAATTCAAATATTTAACTTTTGAATTAATTAAAATTCATTTAATTGAAAAATTCGAATTTCCTCAAGAATTTAAAATTTCGACGGATGAGATTAAAAGGAATTTCGATCCTCATCAACGGTCGAGATTGCGTTGACGAAGATCACTCGAATTAGTCGTTGGAGGATTTATCTTTAAATAGGAAGTCATTTGTCAGTTAGTTCATTGAACATTCGATCTCTGGATCGTGTACTAAGCGAAAAGCTCGTGTAAACTTTTTCAGATAATAAAGGAAGACTTTGGGGTTAATTTTTGCCGGTGTTACTCTTCATGGAAATACTATAAGATGTGTTATTTTCATGCGTAATTTTTTTTTAGCTATTGATAATAGCTTCTGAAGAGTGATTTGAGTACAGGTATTTTGGTCAGTCGCTGGGGTTTGAATAATAATCTAAATTCTGAACGTAATAGCAAGTATCTCTATTTGTCTGAATTTTATTATTGTTTTCTCGCTCTATGTTGATGGTTGAATTGAATTTTGCAGGAAAGTCTTGATTTTTAGATCATTGGGGGTTCGGGGAAGTTTTCGGTTGAACCAACCAACTCCCGATCTGTGTTTTCTGAAGAGCCCAACTTAATTTAATCCCAGGCTTATCATAAGATATTTTTTATGGGTGATGCATGAAGGGTTTTGAGTTCAGTACCTCCTCTAAAATTCAAAAAAATTTAAATTTTTCTGTGCTAAATCGATAGATCTGGCAACGTCAGATTATCATATCTGGAAGCGGAGTTGGACTCACACTCCCTAGATCTGTTAGATCTGCCATTCATGTACATAGATATTTAATTATTTTCAATTTTCTGACTTGGGTTTTTTGGGATTTAGTTCTTTGGGTCATTGTATATATCATTTGGGTGTTTTTTGTTGTCTTGCAGCTATAGATTTGAAGGAGAAACTTAATAGGTATCAAGGATACCTGACCATCATGAGCACGATCATACAAAATGAGCCTTCGTCATTCTCAGATGCCGTCAAGCATCAAGTATGGAAGGATGCTATGACCGTAGAATATGAGTCTATTATGGAGAATGATGTTTGGGAAGTAGTTCCCAGACCCTGGACAAGACAATTGTTACTTCAAAATGGCTTCACAAGATAAAGCATGCAGCAAATGGAAGCACGGAAAAGTATAAGGCTCGTTTTGTTGCTCGAGGTTTCTCCCAAAAAGAAGGTATAGACTATGATGAGATATTTGCACCTGTTGCCAGATATACGACCATCCGCTCGATCATAGCCCTTGCCGCTTCACAAGGACGGAACCTACATCAGATGGATGTCAAGACTGCGTTCTTGCATGGCTCGATCAAAGAAGAGGTCTACGTGGAGCAACCCGAAGGATTTGAGATTTATGATCGAAAATCTCATGTATGCAGGTTGAAGAAAGCTCTCTATGGGCTGAAGCAAGCACCCCGAGCATGGTATGAGAGGATCGATAGCTACTTGATGAAGCTGGGATTCACTAGGAGTGAAGATGATCCTAACCTTTACTTTAAGGTTGAAGATGACAAGCCTCTCATACTGGTGTTGTATGTGGATGACCTCTTTCTAACAGGTGCAGACCCTCTCATTCACAAATGTAAGAGGGAGTTGGCCTTTGAATTTGAAATGAAAGACCTAGGACTGATGCACTACTTCCTAGGACTTGAAGTATGGCAGAAGCCAAGGGAAATTTTCCTATCTCAAGGGAAATATGTGGTAAAGATATTGGAAAGATTTGGTATGATGGACTGCAAGCCTGTGACTACCTCGAGGATCTTAACTTTTTGAAGTTATATGGTAGTGATGTCGGACCAGATTTGGGAAATGCCTCTGAGTTTCATAAACTCATTCGCATTGATGTTCTTGGTGAACCTCCGTCCGAACATATTTTTTGCAGTTAGCATTGTGAGCTCATATTTGGTTGAGCCTCACTGGATTGATGCCAGGAATCTTCTGAGATGTCTTCAGGACACAATCTCTCATGGATTAAGATACACTGCCGGAGATGTGAGACTACTTGGATATACTGATGTTGATTGGGCAGGCAGTGTGGTGGACCGTAAGAGCACTTCCGGGTGCTGTTTCACCTTGGGATTTGCTTCGATATCCTGGATGAGCAGGAAGCAGAAGTCGGTGGCTTTGAGCACCGCCGAAGCAGGATATATTGTTGCTAGCATAACCTCGTGTGAGGTAGTCTGGTTGCGAAAGCTCTTCAATGAGCTGTTTGGATTTACATTGGATACCACTGTGATTCTCTATAACAACCAGAGGTGGGATTCGATTATTGAGGAATCCCGTATTCGTCGATTGCTCCAGCAGATAGACATCATCTTGGATATGGTAAGTTGATGAGCAAGGAGGCTCCATCGCATTAAGATGATGTACAGGTTGATACACCTTGTCAAAGCCCCGAGTAAAGATCTAATCTGTGATTTTCCCAAACGACTTGGAGTCGGTAAGAAACCCTTGTACAAGGGTCCTGCATGTTGCATACATTGAGCTCTGGGAGCTCTGAGGGCTTGCGGTTATTACTGGAGCAACATATGACCACAGGGTGACTCACCCTCCCCTGGTGGTGCACACTGGAACAAGATGATTCGCTCTCTTGTGGGACAAGATGATTTGCTCTCTTGTGGAACAGGATGATTCGCTCTCCTGTGTAGCAGGATGATTGGTTCTCCTGTGAGGCCTGGATTGATGTGTTCTCCATGGCGGCTTGGATTGATGTGTTCTCCATGGCAATTGTAGCAGGATTGGTGTGTTCTCCTGTGAGGCCTGGATTGATGTGTTCTCCATGGCAATTGTAGCAGGATTGATGTGTTCTCCTGTGAGGACAGGATTGATTAGTTCTCCTGTCGAGGCATCATACCCATGTAGTCTGGGACTCATGGGAAGTACCTCTCATCTGATCAATGAGCAGGGAAATGAAGTTAGGGACCATAGTAGTACCGATGGACGCATCGTTGTAACTACCGTACTCCCTACGCTAGGATGACCTCCATTGATCTGGGATCAATGATACTGGTCTGGGACCAGTGGTAGGAGTTGTACCATACTATGACGCTGACTTCGGGTCGGTTGAGACTGGTCTGGGATCAGTGGTACATACTCTGAGACTGATTTTGAGTCAGTGGAGGATGATATTGGTCTGGGACCACTGGAGTTGTACTCACTATGACGCTGACTTTGGGTTGGTTGAGACTGGTCTGGGACCAGTGGTACATACTCTGAGACTGACTTTGAGTCAGTATGATACATCCTCGATCATTTCTTCTTCTTCATAATTCGGACAAAAGCAGAGTAGAACAGAACAATGCAAGAGCAGAACAGAACAGAACAAAACAGTACAGATCAGTGCAGGGCAGAACAAGACAAAGAAAAACAGGCAAAATAGAGCAGAGCAGGGCAAGGGTCAGGCTGTACAAGGCAGTGCATTTGATGGATGAATAGTAACGACCGATAGACAGATTGCAGATGAAGTTCTCCATGGTTGAGAGGGAGTGTTAAAATTGGCAACCAGGGCAAAACTTCATGTGGGTAATCTTATTCATGGCTAATAATATTTTTATTAGATTCCTCTCGTCAAGAGGTGTAGGATTGATATAAAGATCATCCAATTCCGATAAGTATTCATGGAGATATGAATTTATTTTGATTATGGAATTATTATCAAGCCGACCTACAACTCATGTAGGCTCAGAAGCCCAACAGTCGCATCTATTCACCCACCAACGTTGTGTATAAATATAAGAGGACTTTTCCTCATTTAGACTCACTCATCTCATCACATCTCTCTCTCTCTACTGCGCAGATATGAGTCTCTTCTCTACTGCGCTGAAATGGGTCTCTCTCTCTCACACATGTGACGCCAGAAGCTGTTGAATTTGAAGCTGCAACTGCAGAAGTAAAGATTGACTTGCGTGGCCTAGAAGATCTCCGCTTTGGAACTGCGCTGTAGGTTCATCTGAACCTCCTTTGAAAGCCGCAACTTTTGGTGGTGGAATGAAAGTCAATCCGACGAATGGTTTGCAAGATATCGACTGCCCTAGTTTGAAGCCGGAAACTGCTGAAACTGAAGCTGCAACTGCAGAAGCAAAGATTGACTTGCGTAGCCTAGAAGATCTCCTCATCTGAACTGCGCTGTAGGTTCATCTGAACCTCCTCTGGAAGCCAAAACTTTTGGTGGTGGAATGAAGTCAATACGACGGTCGGTTTGTGAGATAGGGTTTGCCCTAGTTTGATAATGAAGCCGCTAATGCTAATGCTACTGATCTAGGGTTTGCTACTGCTGATATGAATCAGATTTATTGTACTATTTCTCTCTGCTGAATTATTGAAGATAAAAGAAGATTTGATCAAAGGGTTTCCCCACACATTGTGGGGTTTGTCCCTGGCTAGCCGCCACATCTTGTGTCTCTTGTCTTGGCTTGTTTTCTGTCGATCGTTTAATGTTCTATCTGCACTTTACTTTATGTACATGTGATTGCTAATCGGTGGAATATAATAAGAAAAAGAAGTAAACTGTTATAAGCATAGAACATACCATAACTTAACAAAATTTAAACCTAAAGTTCCTTAGTATTATTTGGTGATTATATGCATTTTTTTATATTTCTCTATGGTCAAGATGCTATAAATGTTTTAAATTATATTGGCTGTAGGTGAAAGTTAAATGTTCTTGATTTGGGACATTAAATGAAGATCATTTTAAATCTGGAATCTCTTGCATGTTAAAGTTTTGGGCATTTACATTAACTGTTCATGATTGTCGCTTTGTCACATCTATAAGTTTTCTCTGGATAACTTGTTATTACTTAGTTTACGGTTAATTCAACCTAAAGGCACTGGTTTGTAGTCATTTATATCTTGTAATTGTGTCTTATCTTAATCCATCTATCGTAATTGACTGAGGCTTGCTTTAAATTCATTAAAGGCACTAGTCTATAATCATTTCTATCTTGTGGTCGTGTTTTGGTTACATTAGTGTTTAATCTATTCATCTAAGTTAATCGAGATGCGTTTACTTTCGAGTGTCTGTTTTTCATAGGCTATCATCATCCATTTACCTTAGGGACTACCCCTCTTGACTTGTCTAGGAGAGAGTCTAAACAGAGTGAGTAAGGATTAAGAGTGACAGCCCTTACTCTGAGCGTTGTCGCGGTGCCTAGACATTTTGTGGGACAACATTTTTGGTGCCGTTGCCGGGGATAGAGTTTTTCTGTCCCTAGTTTTCCTGACATCGTTTTAATCATCTCATCATTTTCGCCATTCATTAGCCTGTCAAGCGGCACAACATTTTTTGGCGCCTTTGCCAGGGATATTTTATTCTCGACGCTTCAATGACATTTTATCTTCATTCTCCTCATATCATCTTTATCATTTTTACTGGCAACGCCAACATTTTTTGGCGCCGTTGCCGTGGATATTTTATTCTTGGCGTTTCAACGACGTTTCCTCATCATTCTTCTCACGTCTCATCTTTTCATTTGAGTCAGCAATGACAACATTTTTTGGTGCCGTTGCTGGGGACCGATTTATTGGGCCTTGGCTTTACGACATTCATCTTTCATCTTTCTATCATTCATTTAGCCGACAACGCCAACATTTCCTGGCGTCATTTGATCTTTTCATCGCCTTATCTTTTGTCATCTCATTAATCGTTTCATCTGCAATTTTAGCACCTGGATATTTCGGTTCTTTTCTTGTTTGTGTGGCAACTCCACTTCTTTCATTTATTATTTCTCAAACAAGAAACCCTCCCTTATATCCAGTTGTTTGCCTTTTAGATCCTAGAGCTAGACTCATGTTCAAGTGGCGACTCCACTTCTTTCATTTCTTACAAGAATTTCTACTAGAAGCTCGCTTCTTGTGGATCTCTTGATTTTCTTGAGCAGGGGTCCCTCTCTAGCATCCATTTGGTCCCTCATTATCCCTTCAAGCAAGTCGTCATGGATGATTCATTTACCCTGTGTCATTTTACTGATTTTCCCCATGATACACCGGAAGAGGCCATTCATAAATTGCCTCTGTTCTCGGGTGGTGATTCGGTCGCTGTTATAAAGCATCTATGCAAGGTTTCTCATACAATAATCAAATATTGTAGTCCTCCCTAGTATAATCATGAAGATGTCAAATTGCGTCTATTTGCCTTTTCTTTAGAGGGTGATGCTTTGAATTGGTTTAATAATTGTCCTAAAGATTCATTCGCTTCTTTACAAGACATTGTCAATGCTTTTACAGATAGATATGGTGATCAAGGTAGCTCGCCTTGTGCCCCCAACATTATGCAACATAATGAAAGTGTTATTGTAAAGGATCCAACTGTCAATGAAAGATTTCAAGACAATTCTCCATATCAGAATGTGCCATCCACTTGTACTGTTGCAGGACGAACCCATGATAGTCGAAAAGCAGGAACAAGTTATCAAATCATTGTCGACAATGAGAGGAAGAATGATAAGCATCTTATAGAAGAACTAAAGCAGTTGGTTAAAGACATGCAATTCAGTCAAACGCAGTTGGTAAAAAATATGGAACTTAAACAAGAAAAATTTGTAACTGATTATGTCAAGGATATGAGAACTTTGTACACCCACTTGGAAAAACATGATAAGGGGATGGAAATCATGAAAAGTAAACACTCTGATCACATAATCGACATGTAGAGCCAGCATGCTAAGGAAATGGAGACCATGAAAGCTAATCATGACAGGGAAATTAATTCTATGCAAAGCAAGTTATTAGTCCTAGAGGAAAAGATGACGATCATGGAATTCAATCATTCAAATCAAGTGACTGCCATGGAAGCAAGTTATCAAGAAGAAATAAGTTCGATTCAGAACAAATTGTCAACTATGGATGAAGAAATGACCATCACGAGATTCGATTATAATAATCAGTTAGCTACCATGCAAGCAAATCATAAGAAAGAGATAAACTATATGCAAAACTGTTTCATGGGCATGAAAGCAAAGAATGATTGAAAATAGATTAAAAATAATGGAAGTTAATCATTCTAATGAGATGTCCATTATTCAGAATCAAATAAAGGCTATGCAAGCTAATCATGTCACTCTGTAAGAAAGATTCGTGAAAATTGAACTCAATTAAGCGAAGTTAATAGTAAGACATGCCAAAGAAATGGGTTCACCACATAAGAGGTTGGAAGAGAGGAAATCACAGGATTTGTCTTGTTGCGAATATCCCGAGAAAGAGGCTAACTCCATTAACGAAGATTTAACTAAGAATGACATGATCAAAGAAGAAATTAAAAGAGGTCAAGTTATAACTCATGACACCTGTGAGACTGATCCATCATTATTGATAGGGCAAATGCAACTAAAGGACTCAGCCATCAGGATAGATAGGTAGGGGGAAGAGGACAGCCTTGCCTCAGTCCTCTTGAAGATTGAAAAGCAGGTCCAGGCCTGCCGTTAACAAGGGGGGCTATCCAAGGTCCAGTGATGCAAGCTCTAATGAGGTCAAGAAATGAAGTAGCAAAGCCCATTTTTTGAAGAGCAGCAAACAGAAAAGAGTGTCTGACCATATCAAAGGCATTCGCCAAATCTAACTTCAGGATGAATCCCTTTTCGTTCCCAGTGTGGCTAGAATGAATGGCTTCTTGAACTAGGAGGATGGAGTCTGATATTTGCCTATTTGCCATGAAGCCACTTTGATTTTCAAATATGAGCATTGGCAACAAAGGCTTGAGGTGGGCTGCAAGAATTTTTGTAAAGATTTTATAAGAGGAATTGCAAAGGGATATGGGGTGGAAACGGGAGAAGTTGGAGGGTCAATTCTCCTTGGGTATGAGGGCTAGATGGGTTGAGTTTGTATAACCTCCCATTTTATTTTTCCGTTGAATCCATTTCACTAATTTGATGAGGTCTTTTTTAACAGTTTCCCAGTGCTCTCTGTAGAAGCTGATTGGGAAGCCATCTGGTCCTGGTGCTTTGTTTGGTTGAAAGGCCCAGATGGCTCCTTTGATTTCTTCTTCCTCTATCTCTTTGTTCAGGCTTTCATTCATTTCTGCAGTGATCTTATTTGGCAAATGCTGTAAAAGGTCTGCATAGTCTTCTTCTTCTCCTTTTTCAGTTAGGAGTTCTTTATAATGTTCTGAAGCGGCTTGTTTGATGGCAGCTTGACTGTTTTGCTGATTGCCTTTGCTATCTATGATAGATGTTATGCTATTTTTGATTTTTTGAACTGTGACTTGCTTGTGGAAGAAAGCCATGTTCTTGTCTCCGCCCTTCAACCATAGTTGTCTCGATTTAATCTGCCATTTCTGTTCCTCTTCTCTTCTGATGCTATAAAGCTGGCTGTAGAGGTTTTCTTCCTGATTTTTATCTACCTGATGGTATTCTCGCTTTTCCATTGTGTGATGGAGTTCTTCGATCTTAGCTTTTGCTTCTCTTTTCTTCTCTTTGTAATGAGTTTTTGCCCAATCCTTAAGAGCATGCTTTACATTTCTGAGTTTGCTTTCCCAAATGAAACTTGGAGAACCTTCAATGTGCTGTCGCCAGGTTTGCTGAATCAGTTCTTTGGCTGCTGCAATGTCATTCCATAGAGAATTGTATTTGAAGGGAAGAGGGCTCACAGGGCAATGGGATTTGAGGGTCAATGTGGTGGGGTAATGGTCTGAGGCTGCAAAGGGTAGAATGGAGGCATGAACAGCGGAGAAGGTGGATAGAAGGGTTACATTCACCAGAATACGATCTAGTCTTTCCATAATATTGCTTTTCCCCAACCTACGGTTACTCCAGGTGAATTTGCGATCCTTTGAAATTACATCAACAAGATCACCGTATTGCATTATATTCTCCAGTTGATTTCTAAAATGATCTGGGGAGAAGCTGCCTCCACGTTTTTCATTAGCATGCAATATGAGATTTAAATCTCCTCCTAAAATTATGTTGCTGTTATCTTCTTCCGCTATATTTGTGCTAAGAGAGTCCCAACATTGCTCCTTATCTCTATAATGATTAGGAGCATAGACATTGTAGATGACTAGCTGTTGGTTGCTCATGTTGTTCTTCAAGACAATCTTAATCCAGTGCTGTTCTACTGTTTCTGTTGTATTGCTCCATTTAGCTTGATGCCAGAGCGTAGCAATTCCTCTAGAGGCTCCTCTAGAATCCACAAACACTTCCTTTGTACTGCTTGTGTTGTGCAATAATTTTGTTCATTTTTAGCTGTCCCTGCTTTGTTTCTTGAACTAAAACAATATCTGGTTTCTCTTGATTTATTAGGTCTTTTAAGGCATTTGCTTTGGAGGGGTACCCTAGTCCCCTATTATTCTATGAGAGGACTTTTATCATTTCAAATGAAGGTTGCGAGGAGTTGCTCTCCCTCCCTGGTCCTTGTTTACTAAGTCCTTGTCAATTTGTCCTAAGATATAGGACTCTATGGGGTTCTGTATACCCATTGCTATATCTTTCTGGGCATTTTCATCTCTGTGCTGTTTTGCTGATTTTCTTCTGGGCTTCTTTTGATTATCAAGAGTGGTACCATGCTCCTTAGAGTTGCTTCTTTTAATTCTGGGAGGGGGAGGTTCAGGTGGGAAGGAGGAAGAGATGATCAGAGGGAGGGGGGATTCTGAAGGGTCGGATCAAATCGTGGGAGTGGAAGTATCCTCAGGAGGAGAGAGGATGTGGAAGGGATTGGAGGAAGGAGAGGAGGGTTGAGGATCTTGCTGGCGATCAGAGGGATGAGAGAAGGGAGGGATGAGGAGGGTGGAGGATTGGGGGAGGACGAGAAGAAGGGCCAACTTCAGGATTTGGTTTGGGGTTTGGGGCAGCTTTTTTTATTTTATTTTATTGCTTCCCATTGCTCTTCTTGCGGAGTGTTTTCAACATCAATTAGTTTAGTACACCGATTAGCAAAATGGCCGTATTCATGACATACCTTGTGTTGACCCCTACTGGTCAACTACCCATGCAGTGCACCCCGTCTTTTCTTGACAAGAAGAAGCAGCACCTGATCAGCATGTCCGTGCCATCCTGCCATCATCAGCAGCCTGATCATTTTTGTTGTGAGCCCAGTCTACATGTATAAGTTGTAAAAAATCTAAGCAGACCAGAGTCATGTATGTAAAGTTGCCTAGGTTGACCTAACTTTCTAATGATGATCTGCGTCCTGGGAGGTTTTTCGTCTCACCGATCCACGGATCGGCAGAGTTTTCCTTCAAACCTGACCCCAAAGCCGGGATGGATTTCGTCGTCAGAACTTTAGGAGAGTCTTATATGTCAATCTGCTAGATTATAGTTGTGTCGCAGAACTGGGTGTTCTATGAGGATCTGTATTAAGTGGGTTCATCCCTTTGAGATGTAAATTGTAAAAATCATGATGAATTGTGTCTTGAGGGTTGAAAATGTTGTAAATCCCCTCATGAGTCCTAGGTTTTAGGTCCTAGGTGATGTTTCCAACGGCTTAGTTTGATGATCCATCTTAAAATGAATTAAAAAAAATTAAAAAATGAATAAAAATAATAAAATAATAAAAAATGAAGCAAAAACCCTAACTAATAAAATAATAATATTTTAAGTTAATAAATCGACGGATGAGATCAAGAGATGTCTTGATCCTCATCAACGGTCGAGATCATTTCTACATGGATCACTCGAACTAGCCGTTAGGATCATTTCCTTTATATAGGGTCTTAGGGAGTCATTTGAGATCATCTGATCTGTGAGTCTGTACTGAAAGCTCTCTTGTAAATCTAATTTCTGATTAATAAAGAAGACTTTGGGGTCCAAAATTGGCTAGTGTTACTCTCTGGAATTGCTGTGAGATCTTTAATTTTCTGCATATTTTAGTTTTCAGCCATTAATCATAGCTTGTTCTTAGAGTAGTGTGAGCACAGGTATCTTGTTCACCTGCTAGGGTTGGAGGGCTGCTAGGGTTTCTGAAATAATGGCAGGTATCTCCATTATTTCCTGAGATCTAGCAGCTTTCTCTCTCTCTTTGCTGATGGTTGCTTGAGATGTGCAGGAAAACATTTTTTGAAGGAAATTTTGTGGGCGTTCGGGGAAGTTCTCGGCTGAACCAGCCAACTCCCGCAAGCACTTTCTGTGCAGAGCCCAGCTGATTGTGCCCTGGGTTAATCTTTTAAGTTTTATTTCGCGTTTTACATTGAGAGATTTTTCTTTCTGTTCACAGTGAAGTTCAAAATTTCTGATATTCTGAAAGTATTTCTGCTCTTATTTGCTGAATCTGGCTATTTCAGGGGCCAAGTCTGTAAATTTATTAAGCTGATCTAGGGTTTCAAATTTTTCATTAGGGTTTTGACTTTGGTTTTATGTACATATTACTCGTGGGGTGATCTGGTCTATTTCAAGTTGCAGGGTTTCTCAAGCATACAGGGTTTCATCAAGATCAAATTTTCAGAAGGAGTTCGCGGCTGCCAGAATCGTGGCCATTCTTCACTGCTTTCACACCATTGTACTCTGCAAACAAGGATCAAAATTCTACTCTGTCTATGTACAGGATAGAAGGAAAAGCAGTAAAAGATTGCTTGCTGGCCGATTAAGAAGAAAGTCTCAGCCCCAGGTCCCGGTTTTCTATTTTTGTTGAGGGCGTGATTGCACACGAAGAAAGAAAAAGCATTTCGCTGCATTGATTGCCAGCCTCAGAGATCACACCTGTACCTGCAAATGATTTCGTCTAACCCGCAGCAGCATGTCATTATCTCTAGCGTGGGAGAATAAGGGTGCGTTCTCTGCGTGGGCATCAAGTGAAGTTTCATATGAACCGGTTCATTGACTCAGCAAACGCCAAGCTAATCAGGCAATAGATTCGTGGTGATTTGGTCTCTGTTTCTGTCTTGTTGAGAGCATAAAAACGCAGCCTGCAGCAAATCATATCCAAATCGAAACCCATTAACGTTGGATTGCTCAGCAAATCGAAATTAATAAGCCAAGCAATCGATCCGTTGCATAAAGTCTCACGCACAGTCTCAGATTGATTTCTAGCTGCACATTTCCCTTGGACGTCACCTGTACGCAGAAATCTCAAAGCGTCGGACCAGGTATTTGCGTATCCTCCATCGTTCTATCGTTTACACGAGCATCAAAACTTATTACGGCAGCAGTCCTTTCCTTTCCTCACGCGGACGGAGCAGGTAAAATCGAAATTTTTTGTTTGGTCGTCTGTCATATAGTGCGTGGCTGCGTGTTTTTTTTTAGTCGTAGGTTTAGGGTTTTGATTGGTAGCGTAGGCAATAAAATTGATTTCCTTTTAGTTACGTTTTATTTTTGGTTTCATTTAAATGTATATATGCCTTAGGTTTAGTTTTTCTTTAGTTTTAGATTTAAGTTGTCTTTTGTAATATGAAAAATTTCATTTATAAAAAAATATAAAAAATCGAATTTGGTTAGCACATAGGCTTTGTTAGTTTGTAATTTAAATGTTTTGATTTTAATTTTAAGTTGTAGTTTAAGTTAGGTTTCATTAGATTTTAAAGTTTTCTTTTATTTTGATCATATGAAAAATATAAAAAAAAAAAAAATAATAAATAATAAAAAAAATAAAAAAGATTTTATTTAGTTTTTAGGTACATCTTTTTGTATAGTTAATTTTTAGATTTTTAGAATAGATTTTAAAATTTTAATTTTTAGATTTTCATTTTTATAATAAAAAAAAGAAAAAGAAAAAAAAAATAAATAAATAAAAATTTGTGGAAGATTATTTTTGCGAGATTCAGTGATTATCATGCTATATCTTTCATGCTGAATATTCTGAGTCGAGATATGAATTGATATCTGGTTAATGGTTTAGAATTTTCGTGGTGGCTTAAAGCATTTATCTTTTAAAATTTTCAATTGCTGGATATCGTTTTGGTCGTTTTAAAAGCATAGTGATTTAGCTGATGATAGATGGTTGCTGTTCATGGCTCATGTTTCTATATCATTTAAAAAGTAATCGTTTCTACATCAGTCTCTTAAGGCACTGGTCTGCTCAATTAATTAAATCTTTCAAGTGCTTTTATATCGTATCTCGTGTCTCCCAACCAACTGTTAGGTAGTTGGTCTTCATTATCTCACAGGGTCTACCCCCCTTAGCCGCGGGAGACAGGTTTAAACGGAGGGATCGGGGATCAGAGTGACAGCCCCCGGTCTGAGCGTTGTCGTGCCAGTTTGCGCGACAACATTTTTTGGCGCCGTTGCCGGGGACAGAGTTTTTCTGTTCTTGGGGTTTCATCGACATTCAGCTTCTCATCGTCTCACCTCTCATTTGAGCTGGCAGATTCAATATTCTGGCATCTTTTCATCATATATCAGCAGCATCTCTTCGGTTTTGTTTCTTGTTTGGGTGGCGACTCCACTTTTCTCATTTTTCCCAGACAAGAATCTTTCCTCGTATCTGCTTGTGGTTTCTTCTTGGATCTTAGAATCAGTTTTATTGTTCAAGTGGCGACTCCACATCTTTCACCTTTTGATTTTCTTGAGCAAAGAGCTAGTTCTATCATCCATCTGATCCCTTATTGTTCATCATGGATTATTCATTTAAACCATGTCGTTTTACTCACCGTCTCCATGATCTTCCGGAGGAGGCCACTCCTAAATTACCTATTTTTTCAGGTGGTGATCTAATCGCTGTTAGAAGGCATCTAGGCTTGTTTGATCGCATCATGATCATATATTGCAGATCCCCTCAGTTTAATCATGAAGATATCAAAATGCGTTTATTTGTCCTTACTTTAGAAGATGATGCTTTAAATTGGTTTAACAGTTTTCCTAAGGATTCTTTCACTTCTTTAGAAGACATTGTTGATGCTTTTAAAGATAGATATGGTTATCCAAACAGATTGCCTTCTAAAATTGTTGATCAGAAAGACAGTAATTCAGTTGTTGAAGAAAGATTTCAAGATCAGAATGTGTCATCAACCGAAAATATTGCAGATCATCATAGTGGAAAATCAGGGACAAATAATAGTGAAAGGGAAGAACAAAAACAAATTATACAAGATCTAATGATGCTGGTAAGAAATATGGAAAGCAATCAAACTAGTCTTATCAATGATGTCAAAACTTTACGCCCCCACCTAGAAAAACGTAATAGGGAGTTGGAGGTCACACAAAATCAGCATGCTAAGGAAATTGAGGCCATAAAAACTAATTATGAAACAGAAATTAGAATCATGCATAGCAAGATGTCAGTCTTAGAGGAAAATATGGTGACCATGAAAACTGATCATGATAGGGAAATTGACTCTATGCAAAATAAGCTTTTAACCATGGATGAGGAAATGACCATCATGACTTTCAATCATAATAATCAAGTGGCTGACATACAAGCAAATCATAAAGAAGAAATAGATTTTATGCAGCATTGCTTGATGGACATAAAGGAAGTGAATGATAAAGTAATAAAAGACATGCAAGAGCACCATGCCAGACAAATTAGTGTTGTAAAGGTTGAACACTCTAGTCAGATAGATGCATTTAGAATAGAGGTTCAAAGGTTTCAGCAATTGGAAGATGAAAGAAACCAGGTGACATCAATAGATCAGGAGCCTTCTCATTTGCTGCAACAAGATCCATCTTATTATGAGGAGGTTGTTGATTCGATTGAAAGATGGTTAATTGAAGGTGATCCGGATAGACTTAAGAATGATAAAGATCAGATGCGGGCTAAAGAAAGACATATCATGCATACTTCATCTGATAGTTTTGAAACAGAAAGTTCCAGATCATCAGTAATTCATCCTGCCAGAAAGAAGAAGCGCAAGAGGAAGAAGATTAGACGAAGATTTGATGCATCAGACGGCCGTGAGCAGCTTGATTTTCGGATAGGAAGGAGTCCTACCATATGCAAAATGGGACATGGTACATCCGACAAGCAGCCGACAGATTTGCCTGAAAGCAGGCAAATGCTCAGTATGCACTATATTGAACACATCTGATGCCCCAGGGCATCCTTTGTATCGTATTCCTAACCCTACTCCTTGTTTTTCCGCATTTTTATTTTTGCCTTAGATAGTTAATAAATGAAGAGCTTTTGTCTTTCCTGTGCTTAATGAATATGCTGATTTTTTGGGATGGACGCTACTTATTTTTGTGTTGTATGGATGCAGATTCTGGATTCTCACATTCCTGCAAGCAGCAACGTGTCCCCAAGTAGAGCCAGATGTTGACCCCTACTGGTCAACTACCCATGCAGTGCACCCCGTCTTTTCTTGACAAGAAGAAGCAGCACCTGATCAGCATGTCCGTGCCATCCTGCCATCATCAGCAGCCTGATCATTTTTGTTGTGAGCCCAGTCTGCATGTATAAGTTGTAAAAAATCTAAGCAGACCAGAGTCATGTATGTAAAGTTGCCTAGGTTGACCTAACTTTCTAATGATGATCTGCGTCCCGGGAGGTTTTTCGTCTCACCGATCCACGGATCGGCAGAGTTTTTCTTCAAACCTGACCCCAAAGCCGGGATGGATTTCGTCGTCAGAACTTTAGGAGAGTCTTATATGTCAATCTGCTAGATTATAGTTGTGTCGCAGAACTGGGTGTTCTATGAGGATCTGTATTAAGTGGGTTCATCCCTTTGAGATGTAAATTGTAAAAATCATGATGAATTGTGTCTTGAGGGTTGAAAATGTTGTAAATCCCCTCATGAGTCCTAGGTCTTAGGTCCTAGGTGATGTTTCCAACGGCTTAGTTTGATGATCCATCTTAAAATGAATTAAAAAAAATTAAAAATTGAATAAAAATAATAAAATAATAAAAAATGAAGCAAAAACCCTAACTAATAAAATAATAATATTTTAAGTTAATAAATCGACGGATGAGATCAAGAGATGTCTTGATCCTCATCAACGGTCGAGATCATTTCTACATGGATCACTCGAACTAGCCGTTAGGATCATTTCCTTTGTATAGGGTCTTAGGGAGTCATTTGAGATCATCTGATCTGTGAGTCTGTACTGAAAGCTCTCTTGTAAATCTAATTTCTGATTAATAAAGAAGACTTTGGGGTCCAAAATTGGCTGGTGTTACTCTCTGGAATTGCTGTGAGATCTTTAATTTTCTGCATATTTTAGTTTTCAGCCATTAATCATAGCTTGTTCTTAGAGTAGTGTGAGCACAGGTAGCTTGTTCACCTGCTAGGGTTGGAGGGCTGCTAGGGTTTCTGAAATAATGGCAGGTATCTCCATTATTTCCTGAGATCTAGCAGCTTTCTCTCTCTCTTTGCTGATGGTTGCTTGAGATGTGCAGGAAAACATTTTTTGAAGGAAATTTTGTGGGCGTTCGGGGAAGTTCTCGGCTGAACCAGCCAACTCCCGCAAGCACTTTCTGTGCAGAGCCCAGCTGATTGTGCCCTGGGTTAATCTTTTAAGTTTTATTTCGCGTTTTACATTGAGAGATTTTTCTTTCTGTTCACAGTGAAGTTCAAAATTTCTGATATTCTGAAAGTATTTCTGCTCTTATTTGCTAAATATGGTTGTTTCAGGGGCCAAGTCTGTAAATTTATTAAGCTGATCTAGGGTTTCAAATTTTTCATTAGGGTTTTGATTTTGGTTTTATGTACATATTACTCGTGGGGTGATCTGGTCTATTTCAAGTTGCAGGGTTTCTCAAGCATACAGGGTTTCATCAAGATCAAATTTTCAGAAGGAGTTCGCGGCTGCCAGAATCGTGGCCATTCTTCACTGCTTTCACACCATTGTACTCTGCAAACAAGGATCAAAATTCTACTCTGTCTATGTACAGGATAGAAGGAAAAGCAGTAAAAGATTGCTTGCTGGCCGATTAAGAAGAAAGTCTCAGCCCCAGGTCCCGGTTTTCTATTTTTGTTGAGGGCGTGATTGCACACGAAGAAAGAAAAAGCATTTCGCTGCATTGATTGCCAGCCTCAGAGATCACACCTGTACCTGCAAATGATTTCGTCTAACCCGCAGCAGCATGTCATTATCTCTAGCGTGGGAGAATAAGGGTGCGTTCTCTGCGTGGGCATCAAGTGAAGTTTCATATGAACCGGTTCATTGACTCAGCAAACGCCAAGCTAATCAGGCAATAGATTCGTGGTGATTTGGTCTCTGTTTCTGTCTTGTTGAGAGCATAAAAACACAGCCTGCAGCAAATCATATCCAAATCGAAACCCATTAACGTTGGATTGCTCAGCAAATCGAAATTAATAAGCCAAGCAATCGATCCGTTGCATAAAGTCTCACGCACAGTCTCAGATTGATTTCCAGCTGCACATTTCCCTTGGACGTCACCTGTACGCAGAAATCTCAAAGCGTCGGACCAGGTATTTGCGTATCCTCCATCGTTCTATCGTTTACACGAGCATCAAAACTTATTACGGCAGCAGTCCTTTCCTTTCCTCACGCGGACGGAGCAGGTAAAATCGAAATTTTTTGTTTGGTCGTCTGTCATATAGTGCGTGGCTGCGTGTTTTTTTTTAGTCGTAGGTTTAGGGTTTTGATTGGTAGCGTAGGCAATAAAATTGATTTCCTTTTAGTTACGTTTTATTTTTGGTTTCATTTAAATGTATATATGCCTAGGTTTAGTTTTTCTTTAGTTTTAGATTTAAGTTGTCTTTTGTAATATGAAAAATTTCATTTATAAAAAAATATAAAAAATCGAATTTGGTTAGCACAGAGGCTTTGTTAGTTTGTAATTTAAATGTTTTGATTTTAATTTTAAGTTGTAGTTTAAGTTAGGTTTCATTAGATTTTAAAGTTTTCTTTTATTTTGATCATATGAAAAAAAAAAAAAAAAAAAAAATAATAAATAATAAAAAAAATAAAAAAGATTTTATTTAGTTTTTAGGTACATCTTTTTGTATAGTTAATTTTTAGATTTTTAGAATAGATTTTAAAATTTTCATTTTTAGATTTTCATTTTTATAATAAAAATTAAAAAAAAAATAAAAAAAATAAAAAAATAAATAAAAAAATAAAAAATTTGTGGAAGATTATTTTTGCGAGATTCAGTGATTATCATGCTATATCTTTCATGTTGAATATTCTGAGTCGAGATATGAATTGATATCTGGTTAATGGTTTAGAATTTTCGTGGTGGCTTAAAGCATTTATCTTTTAAAATTTTCAATTGCTGGATATCGTTTTGGTCGTTTTAAAAGCATAGTGATTTAGCTGATGATAGATGGTTGCTGTTCATGGCTCATGTTTCTATATCATTTAAAAAGTAATCGTTTCTACATCAGTCTCTTAAGGCACTGGTCTGCTCAATTAATTAAATCTTTCAAGTGCTTTTATATCGTATCTCGTGTCTCCCAACCAACTGTTAGGCAGTTGGTCTTCATTATCTCACAGGGTCTACCCCCCTTAGCCGCGGGAGACAGGCTTAAACGGAGGGATCGGGGATCAGAGTGACAGCCCCCGGTCTGAGCGTTGTCGTGCTAGTTTGCGCGACAACACCTTGCACTTGAATGGAATTTGATCGTAATCTAGTTGCTGAATATGAGTCCAATCGTCAACCTTGAGCTTGATGGCTTCTGGCAGTCCTTTGCCTAGATCGACTTCTACACAGATGCGAGCACAAGCCTGCATGTTGTCTTTAGGTTCACTTCAATCGATGTATTTCCCTACAACATTTCCAATAGCACGAACTGATTCATCTCCCCAGCAGTGAAGGGGAAGGTGAGGAAGCCGGACCCAAACAGGAACAACACTAGGTATGTCGAGCTCTGGATCAAAGTCCGGAGTCCATTTGTTGAGATATAATCCTTTGGAATCCATGAAATAATGCCCATTATGGAAGATTAAGTCCTTATCTTCTTTTGTTTCAAAATGAAAGGTAAAATACCCTTTCCCACAAAATCTAATAGAGATTTTCCCTTGTGTTTTATCAGACCAGTTCCTTTCCACCCATCTCTGCACTGTTTTTGGTGAAGGCCAGAGTCCAGTAAATTGCCCAATAAGTCCTCTTTCGGCCTGCTTTAGATTCATTAAAGGCACTGGTCTATAATCATTTTTATCTTGTGGTTGTGTCTTGGTTACCTTAGTGTTTAATCTATTCATCTAAGTTAATCGAGATTCGTTTACTTTCGTCAAGTTCTCCATCGCTAAAATCTCCTAGAGTATGTTTTTCACAGGCTATCATCATCCATTTACTTTAGGGACTACCCCCTTGACTTGTCTAGGAGAGAGTCTAAACGGAGTAAGGATTAAGAGTGACAACCCTTACTCTAAGCATTGTTGCGGTGCCTAGACATTTTGTGCGACAACAGGTCCTTAAGTTTAAACTTAGGAAAATAAAAATATTAATGTATATTAATATAAAATGGGCGAGAAAGTTCTAAGTGACGAGGATCAAGCCAATTCTAATCTTAGCCGTTGATTAGGGACTTAATCTTGACTGTTGAATCGTCAACAAGAAAAGTATAAGAGGAGGCTTGAGGGTCAGTTGGAGACACACCAAGAGAGATCAAGAATTCGATTTTCTGGGGCGAGGTTTGCTGAGGAAATCGAGTTAGTGATCAGAGTTGCAGCGAGGGGCAGTTCAACAAGGGATTTTCATCCGAGGCTGAAGAATACATAGCAGAGAGGCAGCGCAGTGCAAGAGAGATAGTGCAGGCCCTAGAAGGGCTGACGCAGACGAGGCAGGAGGCCCCAGAGGCTGACGTTGGGCTTCAGAGTCAGCGTTGGGGAGATTCTGTGGGGCACACTGAGAGTAGATCAACCGTGAGAGGGTGACGCAGTTCCTGATGGGTGACACAGTTCTAGAGCAGTGCTTAGAGCAGCTTTTGCTGTCCAGCACAAGGAACAGTTAGAGTCACTGCGGGGTTGACATCCGGTTGCAGATTTGCCAGAATATATGTCTCCGGATAGAGGTACTACTGCCGAGGATATTCTCTGTTGGGTGAGCCATTTCTGGCACCCTAGTTGTATTCACAAAATCTTCTTAATAATAAAACCCTCATATCTGCTGCACCGGTTTTCTCGCATTGGGTTTTTCCGGGGACGATTGTCCAAAAATAACGGTGTCCCTTGTGTTATTGTTTCTGTTTACTTCAGTGCATGATCTGTATATCTGTGAAGGCTGCATTTGTGTTTACTTCGATGTTTATGCAATTAAATAACTTGTTAATGTAAAGAACAAGTAGGAGATAGTAAACCAGAAATTGCAGTAGGGGTTTCTGATGTGTTAGATTCAAGAATTTTCACATTAGAGTCCGGGGTTGATGTTCATAGAAGTTTATTTCTCGATGATGTTTTTGGTTCTTAGTATTTGCAATTTTCTTGTTCATATTATTGAGGGTATACATATTGTTCGAATATTTTTCCAGAGTTTGTTAATGTCTTTCCTATTTTTCTTCTTTGTTTATTATGTTTCCCTCTTTTTCTCTATCCATCTCTACCATGCTATTTTTCTTGAAGTCCCCTAAGAATTCATTTGGTTGTTAGCTGTATCCTTCACAAGGGTTCATGACTACTTTTCATGGTTATTACTCTTGGTTTTGTAATTATCCCAACATTTCTTGCACTCTTTCTGGACATTCTTCACTTACTTTATTCGTCATTCATTGTCCTCTTTTTAGGGGAAAACACAATAGTAAATTAGATCAATATCAAAACCTTGTATATTTCATAATCTTCAGCCAAAATCCAGTATAGTTGTTGTTTATGGCTAGCTATACATAGTACAATATGTACTATTTTAAGCTAATAATATCCAAGTTCTCCACATTTCTATGTTGGCAATGCCTTAGTTGAACGATGAAAAGTCAAATAATAAATTTGGCAAATTTTTTATGGTCATAATTGTATAGGATTAAAATTATTTAATATTTCAAAAAGGCTATAACTTACAGCTCTTAAAAATAATTGCCCAGGAAAAGCTTAGCATGTAATCTTGAGGTTGATGAAGTCTATACCCTAGCTTATGCCTGACTTTTGCTGCCCCCCAGTTAACCCGCAGATTTGTTTGTGCAATTGGAGGGTGAAGATCCAGCTAGCTCTCACCAGGCTGGTTTCAGTGACAGGTGCATCCAGTTTCATAGCGATCAGAGTTCACGTCAGAGGCATTTTCACTAGATTTAGAGGAAATTGCTAGTTTTAGTAGTTTCCCAATTTTCTAGGAGCCACATTTCCAAGTTCCACATGTCCGTGTTGATCACATATTATTGGTCCTTGCAGTCTCACAATGCCAATGACCTTTTTGGGGGTGACATGTTAACATTTTCATGCAACTGCTATTTTTAGCAGTCAGGGTTTCAGGGCTTGCATGTTGATTCCAAGCATTTATTTGGGTTCCTTACCTAAAAGTGAGCCTTATGAGATTGTTTTATTGACATGCAGGATGTTGCTAGTTCTAATAGTGCCTATTTTTAGACATACTATAGTTGGTAGCAGTCTCAAAGCTGTTCCCCTCATTTTTTTTCTTTCTTATTTTTTGGGAGTCATATTTCTATTTTTGGCATAGCTATATTTAACAGCTCTATTTGTGGCAAGTATGAGGTCTAATCTTATGGTTCTGGTGTACAGTAATGAATTGTTGAGTCAATTCCAAATTAAGAAAGTGGATGTGTTTCTGGTGTAACACATGGTAGTTAGTTAAAGGGCTTCCATGATTATGAGTTTCTAAATTTACCATAGGCCAAATCCCCAAATTCAATTCCCTCAAGTTCTAACTTGCCTTGCGAGGCTTTGTTTGCCATTCTTGCTAATTTCTTCCACTCCAAAACCTTTGGTTGATTTCCTAGGCATAGTTGTCATGCTTGCTATTTACCCTAACTTGTTTTCCTATACTTGGATATTGTCCTTGCTAACTTTTATAAAGTCCTTGCTAACTTTTATCAAGTCCAAACGCCGATTCAATTTTCTATTCTTGGTTGACATTCTTGCATGTGAGATAAAGCCTAAATGCATAATTTGACCTCTTCATCCAATTTACATGTGAATTGGCCTTAAAACTTGATCTGAGTTGTTGTTTTTGGATTGCATATGTGATTGTCAAAACCCTAATTCACCTTATTATCCCTGGGTGGCAAATATGCTAATTTTACCATGTCAGTTTCTTGTTTTAGCAAGGGTATTTACTTCCTTAAAAGACTGTTAACCCCTAGATCTACTCCCTATGAAACCTATAAGGTTAAAGGCTAGCTTATATCATCTCGCTGGTTACTAGTGATGGATTTCAGGCATTGGTATATGAGTCAAGGCTTGCTTGCATTACGAAGTTCCATGCACAAGGTCATCTGATTGAGACAGGCTACACAGATAGAGAGATACGAGTGAGTAAATGATGGAATATGAGTGTAATATCAATTATGACTAGGGGAAATGAAAGGGTGATGAAATAGTGGATGTTACTTAGGCAAAATGATGGATTGATAATGAAAAAGGAATTACATCTAGGCAAACCACTAGGAAAGTACCCCACCAAGCTAGAAGACACAACTAGTAATAAGAGTTGAAGTACTGTTGAACCCATCATGCAATGGGCAAGTGAGAGTAATGACTGGAACATCCTGAGCACAAGGATAAAGTTGATAAGAGATCTCCACCAGTAATCAACCATGTAGTCACACCTGTAACAAGATACATATACATGATATGTGACTGAAGCAACCTCTGCCAATGATACAAACATGACCAATCAATCTGATAGCTGAACTGAGTAAAATAACATGATAACTGTACTTCCAAGTCATTTGTAATATTAACACCTCCCCTCTTTGTTGGTCAAGAGTCGGGTATCTATCAGGGTAGCACCAAAATAGCTTGTGCAATATGACAATGCCCCCGGATCTGCAACTGGTGCATAGGAAATCCACAGGTGTCATCTGGCAAGGTCTCATGAAATGGTCCTTAAGACACATATAATATATGGTGTAACAGAGTACAAAAGGTAAATAGTTTAATAGCATGAATTTTATGAAAATGTGCACCGAGGATATAGAATTGCTTATCACTACCACAACGATTCATCTCCTTATTAATCCTCATTCACAGGAGGTCTGAAGCAATGCACCTCAAGCAGAAAAGGAATCGGGTAGCAATAACTAACAACAATATCCACTTGATTCCCTTTTATCTATTCTATTGGTAATCTGAAATGCTGAAAATGATTCACCTGTTATTCATACAAGTTTAATTACTTGAAAGCCTACATGCAGCTGTGTTTATAATTAGTAATTTGCTTTCTTATAATTCTTTACTTCTTCTGATGCAGTTTGTGGAAGCTTCTCTTGTTATCAGGGCAAACACACAGGTAACAGATTTTGCTACATATTTTCTTTTGAGATGTGAAAGTGCTTAAAGGAGTATTTTAGATTATAGAGACAGGCAAGTTAACATTATAATCTCATGTGCTAGATTTGAGCCAGTTTGTTTTTTACATTGGACAATATGATTGATGCTTTTTCTTTGTTTCAATTGGGTAAAGAAATTTATGCAAGAGATTCTATTTTTTAACAGATACTCTGAATATTAAAATAAAATCCGCGATCAATTAGTGAATTGAAAACTCATAGATAGAGAACAAAAGAAATACATTTTTTTGGTCATTTGTTAATTTGAACTGAGGGGCTTAACAGGATCTATGTACATTGTAATTGTAAACCATACTTGTCATAAAGAAAAGGAATGGATGATCTGAAAATACCATACCAAAGAAATAGGGATATCTTCATCTATAGCAGTAAAGATGGAAAGAGAAGGATCATTGGCAAAGTATATGGTAATTAACAGTATCCTATAGATTGAGAATAATGATATCATTAACTTATTAATGGCATGAAATATTGAGATTAGGTTAATCCATGAGATTAGGACATATTCACAAAGTTAACAGTCTAGTTGAATCTAGTCGAATTCATAGTAACAAGAGTTGTCTGTTACTCTGGGAGCTTGCTGAGTTCCCTTGGCCAGTTGGTATGCTGTGAAACTTACCTATTTTTAACGTGATTTGGGCAAATATGGTCACACTTGTTTGTTTTCTGAAACTTGTGAGTTAAATATGGTCAATGTCAAATTAGTCAAATTCAGTCACTCAGTCAAACTCAATCAATAAGAGATATTGTAAAAATTGATAGCAGATAAAGCAAGAAGACAAATCTGAGCAGAAAGAAAATATCAAGTACATGAGCAAAATTAGGTATTCACGGGGAAATTTTTGTTGTGTAATTGCAGACTTTGTGCTGTATGAAACTATCAGCAGAATTAAGAATGTTTTGGGGGGAATTCATATTATAAAATTGTGTACTATCTGCTATCTGTTCAAAAATGTCAACATTTGTTCTTTGGTTTTGAAACTGGCATGTAGGTTCTGTGTTTACCTTTCGTTAAGATGTCTCTTTTGATCTCTAGATGATGGATTGTCATGAAATTTAATTTCTCTTGTTTAGAGATTGTCAAAGCTGAGGATTTTCTATTTTTTAAAGTATGTTCTATGTTTTTATTAAGCTTTCGCTGATTGGCAAGTTGACTCGTGTTGATTTGGGGTAGCATCGGATGTGCTCTGGCCACAAAATTTGGTGGAGAGGTTGGGGCACATGACATCTCCAATACCCAGAAAGGGTTTGGGCAGATTCTAAACAGATAAGGAGATATTAAAATAATTAATATTTTTAATGGAGTCCCTAAGTCTAAACTTAGGGAAAATAAAATATTAATGTGTATTAATATGAATCTGTGTTAGAATGGTCCAAAAGTCATGGATCAAGCTAGATCTAATCTTAGCCGTTGATTAGGGACTTAATCTCGGCCGTTGAGATGTCAACAGGGAAAGTATAAGAGGAGGCTTGAGGGTCACTTGGAGAACACACCAAAGTGATCAGTCATTTTATTCTCTAGAGCGGGGTTTGCTAAGAGAGATAGAATTAGTGATTGGGAGATGTAGCTGAGGGGCATTTGAGTACAGAGAAACAGAGAGAGTGTTGGGAGAGCAAGGCAATAGCCAATGAGAGTGACGCAGAGCTAGCCAGGGCTCACGCAGGGCCATGCAGAGGCAGCCGGGAGCTCGCAGAGCCTCAGAGAGGCCAGCATTGCTGACGCAGAGGGCCAGAGGGTTGACACAGGGCATCCCAAGGCTGATGTAGACTCATCCGGGGTGACGCAGGGCCAACGTGAGACTGAGAGGGGCTGACGTAGTCCAGAGAGAGGCTGACGCTGGGTTTCTGGGGTAGATTTCTGCTGAGTAGCTACCGGAAGGATTATTTGGGGTTTCAGCTAGGAGATTTGTCAGAAACTGAGAGGTATTACTGCCAAGGAAATTCTCTGTTGGGTAGGCCAGTTTCGACACCCAAATTGTATTCTAATATTGCTTAATAAGAAAATCCTCAGATAGTTGCACCGGTTTTCCTACATTGGGTTTTTCTAGGGACATTAGTCCAAAAATAATGGTGTCCTATGGCGTGTTTGTTTCTGTTTCCTTTAGTTGCTGATCTCCAATATGTTGAGCTTGCACTAGTGTTTATTTTCAGTATTTACATTGTAAATAACTTGTTAAGTAAAATAAAAAGTAAGTAGGAATAAATCAGATAAAGTGCAGGAGTGTTTCTAACAAGTAAACTTAGAAACTTCAACATGGTATTAGAGGGTGATTGTAGATCACAGGAGGACTAAAGGACATCAACCGAGCGGAGCAATAGCAACAGAAAACAGTTGTCCCGAGGTGACAGAAGCTGTTTTTAGCAGAGCAGCAACAAAGAAGGGTGACGCAGTGCCTGCATCATCAAGGGTGACTCGGGAAGAGGCAACGTAGAGGCTAAGGAAGGCAAAATAAGCCTCACGAAGAGCCACGCAGTAGCTGGGAGGGCTGACGCAGTTCGCTGAGGAGGCCGGGTTGCTGGTGCTTGGATTGTGCAGAGCCTAGGAGCTCTCACCTTCAGGTTGTTGGGGTTTAGAAGGCTGCGGGAATATTGCAGAGTGGAGCTGGTGAGGTACTGTAGTCAGAACAGTACCGGACAGAGTAAGGCCAGAGGAGTTGCTACCGAGGGTTTATCGCCGAGGAACCTAGATCAGTGATGCGGTTGCACAAAAAGATCAGAGTAGGGGGCATCTTGACAGTGACAGAAGGATTTCCAGGAGGGAAATCAAGACTCAAAGGGAGACCAGAAGAGAACTTCCAGACGGGAAGTAGAGACTCAGAGGAGTCGACGAGAGAACTTCCAGGAGGGAAGTAGAGGAGCATCATGGCACTACACAGAGTAAGAGACCAGGATAGACTGGACAGAGCATCGAACTTCACAATCATGGAAGGCTAGAATCTTATCCGTACTTGAAAGGAATCGTGTCAAAAACTTCGCCTTGAAGGTAATAACTATCCCAGTTGACCCCAATGATAATGAAAAGTACGAGGAGGCGATGGCGAGGGCCAAGAGCATTATCCTTGACGGGGTCAAGGATCATGTAGTACCACACATAGCCGAGAAGGAAACGATATTTGAGATGTGGGAGGCTCTCAAGAAGCTGTACCAGCATACTTCTGTGCAGAGAAGAATGCTGCTTGAGAATCAGTTGAGGTCATATCAGATGAAGAAGGGAGAACTGATTGACACCTTCCTCGGAGGACTAAATGAGATTCGAGATCAGTTGACTACTATAGAGGCAACACTGGATCAGGAGCTGATGGTGAGGACAACCTTGAATGCTGTCTCAGAAGACTGGGAGGTATTTGTCCAGAGTATACTGGGCAGAGGGACTCTCCCACCTTGGGACGAGATGTGGACAACTCTTTGCCAAGAAGAGATCAGATGGCAGTCGAAGACGGGTAGCAGCAACAAGGGGATCAAAGTCAAGCAGGAGGAGGAAGATGTGGCCCTAGCATCCGAGGGAAAGTAGGAAAAGAGGAAGAAGGATCTCTCCAAGATCAAGTGCTTCCACTGTGGGGCGCTGGGTCATTATGCGACTCAGTGTCCAAGGAAGAAGAGTAAGGGAGAGTCTTCTGAGACTAAGGCAGCGCCAGCATGGGCAGAGAAGGAAGTTTTAATAGACGATGACTGTGCCATGAGTGCACACGCACCACTTGACCGGAAGTGGGGAGACATCGAGCTGTAGCTAGGCGAACTACAGGCGATGAGGGGCAGGATCCTCGAGGTACCCAGCCTTTTGGATTAGACCTTGCTACGGGAGCCTCGAAGAGGAGTAGCAGGACTAGTTGAGTCGGGTAGAGACGGATGCGGATGGAGCAACAGAGAAAGCTACAGTTCAGGAGTCTCGAGACAGCGCGAGGCTAGCAGGGTGCAGCAGTGCAAGAGGCACAGGAGTGTTGCACTAGTGCAGGATGGCACAAAGAGGTGTGCAATGGTGTGAGATGCAGGGAGTTGCAGCAACGCAGAGGTCAAAGAGGGAGCACTTGTCAGCAACAGAGGGAGCTTCAACATGAGTGGGTGTCTCTAGCCCAACAGGGAGGTCAAATTGGGAAATTAGTTACTTACTTCTCAGTAATTGAGTTGCAGCGCAGTAGTGGGCAGCACGATGCAACATGATGAGAGGAGGTGTAGTGTTGGGAGAAAGGACCAACAACAACACTGATGCAGAGGGAGTTGTCGTACAGATGCAGCAGTGGGCAGCACGATGCAACATGATGAGAGGAGGTGCAATGTTGGGAGAAAGGACCAGCAACAACACTGATGCAGAGGGAGTTGTCGTACAGATGCAACAGTGGCAGTGGCAGAACCATGGGCAACATTACAGGATGCAGCAGTGCAGAGGATGTTGGCAGGAAGGCCTAGCATTAGCATAGGTACCGATGCCAGATGATCAGAGTAATACTCAATGAGGAGTATTGCTAGAGCATAGTCCTCGCTAAGAGGGAGTGTTGATTTGGGGTAGCATCGGATGTGCTCTAGCCACAAAATTTGGTGGAGAGGTTGGGGCACATGAGATTTCCAATACCCAGAAAGGGTTTGGGCAGATTCTAAACAGATCAAGAGATATTAAAATAATTAATATTTTTAATGGAGTCCCTAAGTCCAAACTTAGGGAAAATAAAATATTAATGTGTATTAATATGAATCTGTGTTAGAATGGTCCAAAAGACATGGATCAAGCCAGATCTAATCTTAGCCATTGATTAGGGACTTAATCTCGGTCCTTGAGATGTGAGACAGAGAGAGTGTCGGGAGAGCAGCACAGTAGCCAAGGAGAGTGACACAGAGCCAGCCAGGGCTCACACAGAGGTAGCCGAGAGTTGTGCAGCCTCAGAGAGGCCAGCGTTGCTAACGCAGAGGGACAAAGGGTTGACACAGGGCATCCCAAGGCTGACGCAGACCCATCCGGGGTGATGCAAGGCCAGCGTGGGACTGAGAGGGGTTGGCGCAGTCCAGAGAGAGGCTGACGTTGGGGTTTCTGGGGCAAATTTCTGCTGAGTTGTTGCCGGAAGGATTATTCGGGGTTTCAGCCAGGAGATTTGTCAGAAACTGAGAGGTATTACTCCAAGGAAATTCTCTGTTGGGTAGGCTAGTTTCGACACCCAGATTGTACTCTGATATTGCTTAATAAGAAAACTCTCAGATAGCTGCACCGGTTTTCCCACATTGGGTTTTTCCGGGGACGTTAGTCCAAAAATAATGGTGTCATATGGCATGTTTGTTTCTGTTTCTTTTAGTTGTTGATCTGTAATATGTTGAGCATGCACTAGTGTTTATTTTTAGTATTTACATTGTAAATAACTTGTTAAGTAAAATAACAAGTAGGTAGGAATAAATAAGATAAAGTGCATGGAGGGTTTCTAACTAAGTAAACTTAGAAACTTCAACAACTTGTACACTTTGGCTTCCCAGGTTGTTGAGTCAGAGTTGTGTGGCCTTGGTGTATAGTTTTTCATGTAGTATTAAAGCTTAAATCAATTAGTTCTATTTCAAAGAACAACAATTCTTGTGTTTTTATTACTAATAATCTGTCATAATAGAGTTAAATATATGTACATAGTACATCCATGTGTTCACTTGTATGTATTTCAATGTATGCATGTGTGTGCACAGGCCGTATGGTCGTATCACTGTAGACTATTACATTTCTAGGGTTTATCCCTTTGGAGTAGCCTGTCTTACTTACGTTTCTGTTATTTTCATTTGTATCTCTTTCAATTTAGCTTCCAGGAATAGCCTTGGCCCTCCCACATTGTGTTTGGGACTGATTGCATTTCTAGCCCCTTGACCTAATCTTGTGGTCACCAATAGAAATTAATTAAATTTATCTCGTGTTATCTTATCTTATCTTATTTCTACTCTAATGGACGTTAATATCACTTACTCTATGTATAATATCTCTGCGATATATTTTCTTTGTTTTGAATTATTATCTATTTTCTTTGCTTTGCATTATTATCTATTACACAATATCCTTATATAAAGTTAATAACATAATGCATATAACGACAATATTATTGCATTATACATAACATTGTATGTGGAAATTATATAAAGCTGTTTTGATAATATTGGTATCGACAAAATATCGGCGAGGGTCCAGAAAACATCTTATCGGCAATATCGGCGAAAATATCGGCAAATATCGGCAAGCATAAAAAATCCATAATACATTCATTTTTTTTTCTTCAGATTTTTAAACATATAAAGCAATAACAATATGAAATAAACACATTGGCACATAAATATGAAGAAAGCACTGATATATATGATGTCAAATAGAAATGATACATCAAAGGCGATAAAATCTTGTTGATCCCTGATAATTGTCCAATCAAGGACTCAAATGTGGAGAACCAATACAAAATAAGATCACATATATAAAAGTGTCTCATCATCATGAGTTATATGTAGCAAAACAAATAAAACTAGGAACTATCTATCTGAAATCACTGCCCTCTCCCCCTTTTACGGGAAAACATAATGGGTTGTTTGCTAGGCCGACCCCTAGTAGTAGAAGGCCCTGGCCCTGGCCCTGCACCTAATGTCAAATAATGAGTGCTAGGTATGGAGCTGTGCTCTCCTATATCTATAGCAGATGGTGTTGATGCTGATGCTCCCACAGTGTCCTCCTCCTCCTCTGACTCCTGCTCCTCCTCCTCGTGCTGCACCTCCTCCTCCTCCTCCTCCTCTTGCTGCCCCTGTTCTAATGGATCATTTGGCTCTAACCATGAAGGTGACTCCTCCAAGATGGGCACCTCAGACTCCACCCTCCATTGAGACAGTACATCAATATTGTCTAAGGAAATGGCATCTGGATCCATTGGTGCTTCTGTTTGCTTCACTCGAAGTCAGATATTGTAATGCACATACACTAAATCATTGAGGCGTGCGAACTCCAACCTGTAAGAGTGTCAAAAAAACTAATGAGTCTTGAGTCTTGAGTCTTGACACTTGAAGGTCATAAATTAAAAATTTAAAATTACAGTAAGTGTAATTGCTCCACTGAAGACTGGAGCTCAAAGTTATACCTGTTACGCTTTTTTGCGTGTATTTTCTCAAATACACTCCAATTGCACTCACACCCTGAAGAGCTACATGTTTGACTTAAGATTCTTATGGCCAATTTCTGCAAATTTGGTGCCCTTGCACCATAGCTTCGCCACCAAATATCTACATCAAAGTAAAGAAATAAAAAATTGAAAAACTTAAAACATAATTAAACTTTCAAATAATAGTTACATAATTGAATTTTAAAAATCTAGAATTATAAGTAAGGAAATTCTAAATTGAAAATTCTAATTTCTAATGAGTGATGACTTGTCACTTACATGGCATGAAGAGGGTCCTTTCCCTAATAGCATCATCAAAGCCAAATAGGCCAACAAAATCCCGATAAAACTGTATCTCGCAATTGATTTTGCTACGAAGCTCAGGATCAAGTACCATCCTATGAGTATGAATACAGGAATGGAGCCCTTGCATCACCTCGCCATCAAAATCAAAGCCGCATTTGTATGAAAATGCCGGGTTGAGGAAGAGTGTTGCTGCATGAATGGGTCGATGAAGCATCCCTGTCCATCGACTATCAATCACATCCCATAACATCATATGCTTATCAAGGCCAGCAGAACCCTTGTCTGCATAATAAGAATGAATGGCCTCCTTGGCCCTATCCATGGCCTCATACAAATAAAGCCATTACAGGCTTCTCTCCATCTACCATTCTCAGAACCTTTACTATAGGTTCACTAACTAAGCATGCTTCTTCTACTCCCCGCCAAAACGTGTCAGAGTACACCATTTTTGCAATGGTTCTCTGTCCTATCTCTTGCTATATCTACAATCACGCCACTCATCGGAAACAAACATTTGCTTCAACTCAAACTGGCATCGAAGCAAAGACTGAAGTGTACTAAAGTTTGTGGCAAAACGTGTGATTGCAGGATGCTGCAACTCCTTGTTTTTAGTGAACGTCCTCAGGAGGCTAAGAAAAAAATCATGGTTATAAATAAACTTGGGGATGCTCCTAGCCATATCAACCACCTCCTTGATGAAGGAGAGTTTCCCCATATTCTCAAGCAACAAATCGATACAATGTGCTGCACACGGAGTCCAGAACAATGTGCGATGCGTCTCCATAAGCATCTTGCCGGTAGACACATAATTAGCTGCATTCTCTGTTATGACTTGCACCACATTCTGCACACCAATCTCCCGAATGAACCCATCTAACAATTCACATATCGTTGCTGTATCTTTGATATGTGCTGATGCATCCACTGATTTAATAAACATGGTACCTTTAGGACAATGTACCAAGAAATTTAGAAGGGTCATACCCTTCCTATCTGTCCAACCATCAGACATCACTGTGCATCCATAAATTTCCCATGTTTTTTTCAACTCCGCCAATCTAGAGTTGATGTCCTGCTTTTTTGCTTGAAGAATTGGCCCCCGCAACTCCTCATATTGCACTTTTGTAACCTGGGCCCACAACAGCAATAACGTCACACATTGGCTACCAAAATGGATTGGTTTTGATGATGCTGAGAGGTAAGTCGCTCCAGAAAAGGCACCTCCCCATGACTCTATCTGCTTCTTGTTTCTCCTATTTTTTTAACAATTGATTTTATGCCAGGTTGTGCTCCATGTCCTGTTCGTGGAACAAAAAATGATGACTTCGCACTAGTAGTAGTAGGTGATGCTGTGGAGCCCCTCCCACTACCCTCAGCATCAAAATCAAAAGAAGATATCCTGAAAGATCTACCTGCACGTTCAACCTTGTTTCTTTTTGCCTCTTCCTTCTTTCTGTCTTTTTCATCAATTGCTTCAAGATCTTTTTGTATAAGCTCCGGACTAGAAACTGTACAAATCCCAACATCATGTCCAGTGAGTCTAGCCAGATGGTATTTCAATCGCATAACCCCTCCTGTCATCCTGGTCCCACACAATTTGCATGATAGATACGTTCGATTTGTCCCACCATTAGGCTCCCCATACTCCCAAAATGGGTCCAAGGCTTTTGGCATATTTGAATTTTGTAGTGAGCTAACTCAAACCAAGGGCACAAATTTTTTTTGGAATTAATAAGTAATAACCACCTCATTTCACAAAATAATTTTTTCGCTACATTATTTGCAATGTGAATTCAATGAAAAATCATAAATGACAATAAGAGGGTGCATTTGAAAGTTAAAAAAAATGGAGTTTGTTGTCCAAATATGGAGAAAACCCTTGCGTTTGCTCATGAGCATGAAAATCTAGCAAATGGAAAAAAAAACAAGAAAAATGTTTGTAGGCAAATAGGCAAGCAATAATAACCCTAAATCTATCAAAAAAATCATTAACATAGGGGTTTAATAGAACTTATCTGTTAATGGAAGAAATGAAGATTGTCTCACTGTTCTTCAATCTTTAATCAAAAAAATATTCCTTGTTGGTGGCGATAATGGCTATTCAACCCTTGAATCCTCCTTGACAACAAGCACAATGCTCTCCCCTTCCTTCTCCAACAATCAGAAAACAAGAATGAGGAAAAAAACGATTTTGGCCTTTTCTAGCTGCGGCATCGCATTTTTTCACCTGCCCGACTAGGTCGTATCGCGATATTTTCCCGAAATATTGCCTATATTTCAGAAATATCGCGATATTTTCGGGGAGACAAAATATCGCGATATTTCCTCGGCGATATCTTGTCTCCGCGAAAATATCACGATATTTGCGAATATCGACGATATTGTCTTCACAGATATAAAGTAATATTGCATGTATAATCGTATTGTTTTCAATCATGTGTTATAAATATTATGTAGATTTGAATGTTTGAGATTCTGAATGCTGTGTTTTCCAAATCAATTACCACTATAGTAGTGGATGTAGATAGACAACAAGAATAATATCACAGGACAAGTGTTTTGTTGGTTTCTCAGAGCACCCACCTATGAGAAAACAAGAAATTTCACATAAAATTTTTCTAAAATTATATTGCTTAGGACTATATGTTTATGGTAAAATTGGGCAGATAAGGATAAGAATTACCCTCCACTTAAAAATATATCAACCCAAAGTTGGAATATTGATCTGGTTATTGTTTCGGGAATGTGCAATTGTGCTACCCTTCACTTTGTAGAGAATGGTTATGCTACACGGCTTGGTTATGCAACAAGCAAGGACCGATTTGGCTGTAATGGAGTCAATGCAACAGGGGAAACTATTGTGGATATAACAATATATTAGTAGAAGCTTCAGTTTATTCGATGGGGTGTGGAAGAGTATAAGTATGCAGAGGAGGATTAAATCATAGATATTACATATTAAAGAATAGAACTATTGTGCTAGAAAGTGCATTAATGGAATTAAGCTTAAACAATCAAATAACCATTAACATGATATCATGTAAAATAAGAATTTGGCAATGGCACTGTATTCATGTTGTCAAAATATATATTTTGGGGAAGCTTCAATATAATGTTTTTGGTGGTACTATGGTTTCCACTGCTTATTTTAGAAGCCTCTTCTTAGTGATGTAAGATTTGATTTTTTTAGAAGCGTCTTCTTAGTGCTCTTTCAATTGAGGATATTCAATTGAGTTGCAATTTGGCGTAATTGATCGTATATTACACTTGTATAATTTTTATGTCAATAATAAATATAGGTAACATTTAAAAAATTGGTAAGCACTTGAACAATCACCATAATGCAAACAAGTAACACCGAGATTGCTTAATTTAACATATTCTGTTGCCAGTGGACAGACTTACAAACTAGGCAAAGATTGAAATTCTGAGAAGTATTGTCACTTGAGTTGTATGAAGGGATGACTTTCGAGCAAGATCTTGCAAAGGATACCATATGAATACTTTAAGATTGTCTCATATTATTACAAGTTCAATGATACGTAGATTATTGAATCTTTGATAGAGGTGATACTCAATGATTGATCTCATGCGTTGTGATTGGCTAGGTTGGCTTTGGCATGTGCTAACTTGGCCATTATTGATTATTGGTGCATTTCTTAGATTGACATGGTCAACTTTGATTGCCCAATTGGTGGATTGCACTAGCCTTTGTGCTATGATGAATTGTTGATGTGAACTTTTGAGCTGTTTCTAAGGTGGTATGCTGAGTCATATGTTGATCAATTTGTTGAGCTAGCAACAGTCCAATCAAGAGAACATGTAGGAACTTACTTATTATGTAAGTAGCTTCTGGCTCTCAAAAGAAATCGGGTGTCCCCAACTCCCCCTTGCATTAGGACTGCTCCTACACCCTCCCCTAATGCATTGCACTCAAGCATGAAGGGTTGTGTGAAATATGGAAGTGCCAACACCGGAAAACTGCTCATCACTTGTTTGAGGCACTCAAAGGCCTCCTGTGCCTCGTCTGTCCACTCAAATGCACCTTTCTTGGTAAAATCAGTGAGGGGTGTTGCCAACTGTGAAAATGCCTTCACGAACTTCCTGTAGTAGGTGCAAATGCCCAAAATTCCCTGCAGCTCTGTCACACTCCTGGGTGTAGGCTAGTCCAAAATGGCCTCGATCTTCTCCTGGTGCACCCTCACCCCATTTTCTCCAATGATGTGCCCCAAGTAGAGCATCTCTGTGAGCCCAAACTCGCACTTGGACAACTTTGCGTAGAACTACTATTCCTCCAAGATCTTGAGCACCTCCTCTAGATGATTCAAGTGCTCCTCCCATGTCCTGCTATAGATCAATATGTGATCAAAGAAAACAAGGACATAATGCCTCAACTGCCCACGAAATACATGGTTCATGCAGGACTGAAATGTGGCTGGTGCGTTGGTTAGCCCAAAGGGCATCACCAAAAACTCAAAATGTCCACAGTGGTAGCGAAAAGCTGTCTTGGGAATGTCCTGCTTGCGTACCTTGATTTGGTGGTTACCTCGAACGCAGGTCTATCTTAGAGAAGTACTTGGCCCCTATAAGCTTGTCCATCAACTCGCCAATCCGGGGAATGGGGTACCGGTTCTTCAAGGTCTTCTTGTTGAGGGCACGGTAATCAATGAACATCCTCAACGTGCCATCCTTCTTCTTCACCAAGATAATTGATGAAGCAAGGGGGCTAGAATTGGTCCCGATATGCCCTAAGGTCAACAACTCCTGAATGGTTCGCTCAATCTCATCCCGATAGGCCTTGTTATGTTTGTAAGGGTTTGTGATGACCGCCTGCACCCTTGGCTCTAGCTCGATGGTGTGCTCAAATCCATGTCCCCAAACATTGCTGGGTACCTGTCCAAGATAGCCTGAATATTTGGATGGGGTAGCTTGGGCTGACCTCCAGCCTCTGAAATCCTCAACTCCACTGCCCACTCGATGTCCCCATGTCTCAAATCGACCTCCATCCGATGTGCCGAGACTGTTTGTGGTGGGTATGAGTGCATGCCCCTCAAGACAACCAACTTCCCATTTGGTCCCACAAACTCCATCTCCAACTTCTGCCAATCAGTAGTCACTCGCCCAAGAGAGTAGAGCCACTGGACACCCATCACCACATTGGTGTCCAGTACATCCACCACGAAGAAATGATCAGTCACTGAGTAGTTCCCCATGGTCACTGTCAAAGCGGGGACATATCGGGTACACTGCATGGTCCTATCCCCCGGCACAAGAACGGAAAACCCCTCAAACTCCTCTGTAGTAATGCCTCGCCTTTGAACCATCTGCGCATCAATGAAGTTGTGGGTGGCCCCACTATCTACCAATACTAAGACACACTGCCCTTGCACCGTGCCTCGCATCCTGAGGGTCAAAAATTTGGGAACCCCACGCAATGAAGCAAGCACTCCCCCAGCTGGTGCGAAAGGTGCTCCTCCAGGTGGTGGTGGTGGAGGTGGTCCCCTCGCTGCATGTGTCTTGCTGTCACCCCCATCTACCTCCAACTCCATGTCATCCTTCTAGTCACTATCAGGGAAGACCTCAATGTAATGGGCCTCGCTAGCTATACATCTATGACCTGGTGCCCAAGGTTCCTGACAAGTGAATAATGGTTTCCTCCGTCGGTGGTCTCTCCTAGTCTCCTCATCCAAACATCCATGCCCTTGGTTGGCTCTCGGTGGTGGAGCCCTGGTGTCACGTGTGAAAATGCAATAATCGAAATCCTATTGCAGCAATTGGAAATTATTCTCCTAATGGCTAATTAAATTTATCAATTTATTTACTGTTGCCTACAAAAAATACCGAATAACTCACATTGCAACCTACACAAATAAAATTGCGGAAGAATAAACACTGGAAGAAATGCTAGCACACACATAAAATAACATAGTTGTATTTGGACAAGTGTCCTCGGAAAAACCCAACTTGGGAAAAACAGTGCAACGGTGAGGGTTTTATTTTATTATGCAGCAGTGAAATCTGAGTACATCTATGGATGCCCAACTGAAAATCCAAACAACGAGAAAATCTGGGTGAAATACTGAAGGCATTTACCCTTCTCCCACAAGCAATCTCTGACTTGGCTTTGCCTACCAAAAATCGATCTCCTGGAACTTTGCTTTAGCCTCTGTGCTGCTCTGTGTAGCTGGCTAGATGGCTTGCCTCAGACTAGGCTCTGATGAAGTCGTTCTGCCTTTGGATGCTGAGGAAATCGTCTCTTCGACTCTCTGGGACTTCTTCCCGACCTTTGGAACTGAGAACGATTTTTCCTTCCTCCAAATCAAACTGCCTGGCTGAAGCAACTGCACTGTGTCTTAGCGCTGCCTCTCTAGGATAACTCGGCCCTCTCGCTGCTGCCTCTCCAGATCTAGAAAATCTTTCCTCCGGATCACTGTCCCCGCCCCTCACCCACTGCTTTAATCTCACTGGCTCTCTCTCTTTGACAACTGATTGCTGCTACTCTGGAAATCGATCTGCTCAGAAATCGAACCTCTCAAGTGTCTTCTCCATCACCACATCGACCTCTTATAATCCTCTGTTGGAGCACCAACGACCAAGATTAAAACTCAATCAATGGCTAGGATCATCTTTGGATCGATCCGAGTGAGTTTCTAGATGATTCTCGCCTTATCTCAATTAATATTGATTAATTGACCATATTCCCTAAGTTTAGACTTAGGAAATATTAAAAAAATGGTTAATAATCTAATTGAGATACTTCTAGGCAGGATTTCCAGAAACGATTTTTGGGTTTTGGAGATCTCATGTATTCTAGCCTCTCCACAAAATTTCCAGGCTAGAACACATCTGATGCTACAAAAACTAACACTCCCTCTTAGCAAAGAATCTGTTCAAGTGCTACTGCACACCTTGTAGCATCACCTTGTCTCTGTATCATCTCCTATCACATTGCTGATGTCTGGCCATACAGCCCACCAACCACTGTGCAAATCTAATATATGCTGCATCTATGTTGTTGTTGACCCTACTGAACTGCTGTCAACACAACATCTACACTGCAACTCCCTCTCCTCTATTGCTGCTGCAACTGCAACATTTGCAACTGAAAGGCATCCAAAATACTGAATCAACTGTGATCAGTATAATGCATCTGTCACCTGAGTCTCTGACTGCTGCTAGTATCTGCATTGTCACCGAAGAATCTGCGTTGCTACCAACTCTGCACTGTGCCAATTACACTGCTGCTAACTCTGTACTGCACTCCCTAGCATCTGAATGCTATTAGTATCTACAATTGTCACTCTGGCATCTAACTGCATCAACTGTCACTGATCCATCCTACTACTGAATACTGTGGGCCCCCATAGCAAGGTATTGATTGATGAGGTGGACTCCTCAAGGATGCTGCCCATTCGGCACACTGGAGTTTTATACTCCTCCTCATGGATTTGGTGCCCCACTATCTCCTCCTCTTGGATTGGGTCTCGTTCTAAGAGCATTACTGACCTTGTGGCCCCAGTGTTGCCCCTTCAGGGATGAGCGTTGAGCCTTGAGAAACTTCCACATGATACTCACCTCTTAATGATCCTCCATATGCTGAAATGTTGAACTCGAAAGCTTGGGCATTGGAATTTTTAATGATGTGCCTAGATGGACCCAAGATGCCCCCATGTTGGCCTTGGCCTTGTTTGATGGACGATACCCTATTTTGGAGCTCAGATGAGGATGGTTGAGGGCTAACACATCCCTCTTTGATGCCAATGCTTGCCCTAAGAGGTGACATGTCACTCCCACATGCTTGAAAAGGGTGACATAGGGCCTCCCTTAAATGACATTGTGGTGGAAGAGGTACGTTTTGGAGATGTACACATGCACTTTGGGACTTTCTTGGAGTGAGGAGCACTCTTGGACCCTTGTCTTAGTTCCTTGATGCCTTATTACCTATTTTAGAGGATGATGTCATGGTGGAGATCACTTTTCTCCCACATGTGTGGGTTATTTTTGGCATTTTGTTATATTTTAAAGTTATTTCAAGGTCGACTTGTGACCTTTGACCTAGTTGAACACTCAAGTAAATTTTTTTAGGGGTTTTGCTTGTAAAATTAGTGAAATAAGGCTTGGTTACCCTCATATAAATAGAGGGGAGCCTTATTCACTTTTCATCATCATTCATTCATCATAGTTCCTCTTTTTGGAAGTGTGCACTAACTCTTTGTCTCTTTCTATGGTGTGAATTGCTATTGGAGGAGGATGTTTGCTTGAAGTGGGTTTCTTGGGATTGATTGAAGAGATTCTTGTGGAAATTTTGTATGTTCATGGGTAGTCTTTTATATCTCGCATGCTATATGGTGTTAATCAGGGTTTCTACACGTGCCATGCTTAAAGTTGCTACATTTATCTAGAAATCTTGATTCTTTATGTGATGTGAAATTGTTTTCCTTGGATCCTTTATGAGAACCCCGAGTGTGCATCTCTTGGATTTAAAATCTCCCAATTAAGGAAGCCGCTAGGGTTTGTAAGAAGAGACCTTAGCCCTCTCTCCCTCTTCATCAAAGCCGTCCTCAATGAATTTTCCCTAGCAACTCCATTGCCCATTTAGATCGAGGCACTAGTCTAGGTGGTGGTTATCACTCTCTCTAGTTTAGGTATTTTCTCTTTAAAATTCTAGATACTAGGGTGAAGGCTAGGGTTTCTTTGAAATATTTACAATTTTTGTTGTTGTTGTTGTTGATGTGTTATGACCTCTAAGTACGAATTACATTAAGTAGTTTATAAAAACCAAAATATAGCATTTATTGCATGGCAAAACCCTATTTCTAGGGTTGATGTCATCATTATATTTTTGTTCTATGCATGTTTCAGCCATAAAAACTTAATTCTAGACCCCAAACCTTGCATATCAAATTGATAGTCTTGATCCTTTATTGATCTATCATCATAAGGCCATTTCTTTTGGCTGTTATATTACATTGTATGCTCCATCATTGAAAATCTATCGAACCCTATGTTATAACAGCTCTCTTATTTGCTTAAGTGGTCTAGGGACAAAGTGCTTGTACTTTGGTAAATATTATCTTAGCCCTCTAGGCTTCACTAGTACCCTAACCCAATCACTATACCTCTTCCATTAGCTTGAACCTATCTTATTGAATATTCATAGGTGGTCTGCATGTAGAGAATCATCCTCTGCGGTTTATTTACCACAAAATAGTTGGAGAAACACTGTTGAGTTGACAATGGTGGCTGATCTCTTTTTCCCACGAGGTCTAGATCTACCGAGTGAATCTTTGCGCTAGGCCTTCTAGATTTACGGTTTACCACTAAGTCACTGTGGAAAGACTACTGAGGTGACAATGGTGGTTGATCTGTTCATGCGACAAGATCTAGATATGCTTAGTGAGGCTTTGCATTAGGCCTACTTGATCATGCAGTAACAATTATCACACAAGATTTCCATATAAAAACTTCAAAACAATAAAAAAGGAATTATATAGAGGACTACTTATCAAGGTCAAAATGGAAGGTATCTTTGAATCAAATTCCTCACTAAATGAAAGAGAAAAAATAATGACAACCTCCAACAATTTAGAAGTGGAAGCTTATGATTGGTTTCTATGGTGAATCATAAAATGTGAAGCTCGTTCCATTCATTGGCAAAGTTTCACAATTGCCTTATTAAAAAGGTTCCATGATGAAGAAGACAATCACTTGTATAACGAATTCATACATCTTAAATGAGAAGGAAGCGTAACTTATTATTAGTAATTACGCATGAATGAGAAATTCTGACGACAAGACAAAACAGATTTACAAATGAACAATTGCTAAAAATGTGGATCGATGGGTTGAAGGATTACATCCATAGTGAAATAAAGTTGTGGAACCCTAAAATTGTTGAGGATGCTAGATATGCGGCAAAATTAATTGAACAAAAGAACAAGCTCCACAAGGCATCATTCACCAAAGAAGATGAAATCCGACACCATCCTAGATAACAAAAGGATAAAAAAATGTAGATATTGTGGAGACAAAGCAAGGGCATAGATAGAACGATAAGAAATTATATACTACGAAGCCTAGAAGGACTCAGGAACATGTAGTAGCGAATTCAAGAGAAGGAAAAAGAAGGAAGACAATTCTCATAAGTGTGGAAAAATTGGTAACAAGACGTAGATGCGAAGACATGTCATTACGCTACTATAAAATAGTGGACGGAAAGAAAGCAAGTATAGAAGCTAGTTGGTGAAATCACTATAACATACAACACAAATTCAAACCATGATGAAACATCTCAAAACACATCTTATGTGGCTAGCAAAATAGGGATGAAGAAAACAACTGTCAAAGAAAGGTAATTACTCCAAAACACCAAATACAACCACCCATTGCAAAATACATTCCACTACACCTCAAAAAAGGGAGAATCCAATCTCCAAGAAAAAGAGAAAAGAAAACAAATCTATAGTTTTGCTAGTAGCCATGATAGGAAAACCACTACGTTGCACTGGTTTTGGGGATTGGGGAACAATGGGGATAATGGCATGCGTCCCTGGAATGGCTAGTGCACACCTCAAATTTTTTAGGGGACAATGACTTGGGGACGACAAATATATATATATATATAGTTGTTTCAAGCTTGTAAGCATACCATGCTATACTTTATAGTGTTATGAACAACCCTTACACTCGCCAATTAAAACTCAAACATTTAAAAAAAGGGTTGAGTGCCATTCCATTATTGGCCACTAGACATGAGCTTTAGCTTTAGGAAACTTAGCTGTAACTACTTTCAATTCGTAATAAGGTCCATCAAGGATCTATCATAGAGAATTGTCTTTATAACAGTTTTTTTCCTTATATTTCTTGTTAATGATGACTATTAAACATAAGAGGCATTCCCTTTTCAATAGGTTTCACAAATTTTTACAACTGTGTTGAAAACCACTATAAAATACTTTGGTTTAAAAAATACATTAAATTCATATTTTTAGATTAAGAAGGGGATTGAATGCTAATTTATTTAAACATGTAGTACCTAATCCAAGTCGCTACTATTTGATTGTTTTCACAATGGTTGAGGTTGGGATGGTGGAAGCATTGAACTTGAATGACTCATTGAAACCTATGTATAATATGTAAAAACTGAGATGAAGCAAAAAATGAGAAAGAACAAGAGCAATAACCACAAGGATTAGCCTTTTAAAATGTTGCATTTTCTGTTTTGTTGACATGGAGGCTGCTTCTTGTAATTTTGCCATTGAAAATATAATATCTAAATCACCAAATTCCAAATTGAAACCCATCATACAAAACCCATGTTTTGAGCTCCAACTTGTACAAAAAATTTAGATTCAATGCATTATAGAAATAATGGATGGAAAAAATGATCATATTGTTCCATCATCAATGTCCATGATTGTCAAAACTGAAGCTATATGCATGATTTATCCCTGAAATCTGTCTGGAATGTCCTTGATATCTGTCGGAACATCTTGGGGACGTTTCCTAAGGGTCTAGAAGTTCCCGGAATTCGGGGACGAATGAAGTCAAATCCATAAAAATAGATAAACTTCATTCCACCACAGAAACATGCTCAACCAGAGAAAATCCTATTTACTAAGTTTGAGGATAAAGCATTGATTAACAGGACGACGATGTTGTATACATGAGAATAATAACAATATAATAAATAATAATAAGTTAATCAGTAATAAAAAGTCAGAGGGCACATGACTCGTCGCCTCGTGACTAGTGAATGCTATAAGTAGATTGGCACGAGGCTGTTGAAATTTCTAAGTCTAACATGTCAGAAATTCTTCCTGCATTATCTAGTTTATTTCACCTACTTGTTTATTCCTTAACAAGTTATTTAACCATATAAATACTGAAAATAAACACAAATACAATCTCAACTCATCTATAGATCATCAACTGAAATAACAGACAAACACATAAGGGACACCGTTATTTTTGGACAATCGTCCCCGGAAAAACCCAACTTGGGAAAACCGGTGCAACAATTCTGAGGGTTTTATTATTAAGCAACTTTCTTGAGTACAACTAGGGTGCCAAACTGGCTTACCCAACAGAGATTTCTATCTGGCAGTAATACCTCTATTCGGAAGCAGATATTCAGCAAGTCTGTTCCACGAAAATCCTTCCAACGCTTCTCTGAGGCTTTGCGTAGCTTTGGAACCCACTGCGTCAGCCCTCTGTAGCTCTGCATTAGCTCTCTGGTTTTTTGTGTCACCCATGCAGGGCCTGCTAGCCTCTGCACAGTCTCTCTGGCCCTCTGCATGGCTCCTGCTAGCTCTGCGTAGCCTCCTCAATCACTGTGCTGGCCCTCTGGCACTATCTCTGCCTCTCTGCGATGCGCTCATTGCTCCTCACTGCAACTCAAATCACTTGTTTGAATTTTCTCAGCAAACCCCGCTCCAAAAAATCGAACTGACTGATCAATCTTAGTGTATCTCCAACTGACCCTCAAGCCTCCTCTTATACTTTTTTTGTTGAGTTTTCAACGGCCGAGATTAAATCTCTAATCGATGGCTAAGATTAGATTTGGCTTGATCCATGTCTTTTAGAACATTCTCACCCAATTTTATATTAATACCCATTAATATTTTAATTTTCCTAAGTTTAGACTTACGAATTCCATTAAAAATATTAATTATTTTAATATCTCTCTAACCGGGTGGAATTTTTCCAAACCATTTCTGGGTCTTGGAGATTTCATGTGCTTTAGCCTCTCCACCAATTTTTCATGGCTAGAGCACATCCGATGCTACCCCAAATCAACAGAGGCTCATTATAACACCATTTTTTTAATGAAACATTTTATCAATCAATATATATTTTATATTACAGAAATTCGAGTAGAACATGAATTGTTATAACAACATATGTAGCACTTGATGTCAGGGTACACTAATTGAAAAATCTATTGATAACAATTTCGTTTGATATTATACATGATTTAACAGGCCGATATCACATCATAGTAAGCCATGTATTGAGCAATTTCTATTCTTTTAATTGCACCTAGCATATGCTAGACCATAGATATCCCCTATTTACTTGTGTGGGCCATTGCGGTAAGGTTAGGTTTCTAATTTCAAATATTTCTTCCAGTGATGGTAGTTCTTTTGTTTAAAATTGTTTACCTACTTCAAGTGTCTAGTTGTGTTTAAAAAAAATTAAGGTTGTTTCTGTGCATTTTGACCAACAATTTGTTTAATGTGTCCTAGCATTCAGTAAGTTTTCCTTTTTTCTTCACACATTGTACAAGCCATGATCTTATATTTTTGTATTCAACATTTTTTGGACAGGATGGGATTGGTTTGATAAGAGGGATGCTTTATATACATTTAAGCCTGCTGTTGGTATAACAATTATATAATAGCCGCAGCCATTTAACATGAAATTGTTCTTGTCATCAGTATCCAATGGAGCCTCCTGAGATAGAGTTAACAGATTCAAAAGGTCTAGACAAATGCCGACATTCTTATTTGCTCTCGGAAATACAAAATTATGCCAGGGAACTTGCAGCTTCTCCCATGCTCGTATCGTTGTGTGAGGTATGGTTCTGACATGATTATTGGTTCAAGTTTAAAGTTAACGATCATATGGTTTTAAATGACTGTTTGAGACTCATTAATGTGTCAGAGGTTTCTTGCATGCACATGCAATTTTTTGTAGTTTCAAGTGACTTCTCTATTACTTTTATAGTTGAGTTTCTGATTGAATATTAGTGTACTTTTTTCCTCTAAGCTTTTGAATTCATGGATGATTTATTGCTCAAGATGTCATAACTAGCTTCGTTGAGATAAAGCCTGATGGCTGACAACTATTCAATGTCTGATGCATTGACTTCTCATTGATGCCATGTAAATTTCATCCGAGATCCATTAATTTGCATGCCCCATCCAACTTTGAAGATATCAACACCTTCAGATACTTTGCATGTTTGATTATTATGAAATAAGTTGAGTTGGGATGCTTCACAAGGTTTATGCCTTGGTCGTTGGAGTGGTCACTTCTGAGATTATAGCAAGCTTTTTATTGTTTCATCAAGGTCCCTGTCATAGATGCTGACTCAGAATCAGGAAAAACTCAGTGAGGCAGTAGAGTCGGGTGTTTGACTCATTGGGAAAAACTTGGCAAGTACAATTTTTTTCATTGATATTCAATAAGTGGTAGTTTTCGGGGCTTTTATAGAGATCTGGGCAGTTTTTCTGTTTTTTTAATAGAAATATGGGTAATTTTCTGGGGTTTCTACAGAAATATGGGTGAGTGTGACTCGGTCAAACCAAGTCAAATTTGCAATTTATTGAGTCAGAGTTTGATTCACGATTAATTGTGACCGAGTTTGCCTCAGCCTTGTTATCCACTGATATGTAGGGTAACTAGAGGCTTTTTTCACTTGTCATTTTTATGTCACATTCACAATCAACCAAGGACGAGATCTATGGTTCTCCATGGGTATGTGCCAGAGATTGTTCCTTGCATTTGCTTATATGATCCTCTTGATGATATGTCTTTGATGGAGATTGTACTCAGCAGTGTTGTATCTTATGCTGTCCCTCTCAAACATGATGTGTTTCCTTTTGAATGTGGGTCATGGGACATGGCGACAACTGGTGTATTTTGTAATGGTTTATAACACTCTAAATTGTTGTCTCTTATCAGGTTGTACTATGGTACTTGTATAATTTACCTTTAGATAAGTGTACTACCTTATGAGTCAAGTTGTATTACTAGTGACTATTGATTTGGGGTAGTATCGGATGTGTTGTAGCCACGAAAATTGGTGGAGAGGCTAAGGCACATGAGATCTCCAATACCCAGAAAGGGTTTGGGCAGATTCTAAACAGTTTGGGAGATATTAAAATAATTAATATTTTTAATGAAGTCCCGAAGTCTAAAATTAGGGAAAATAAAATATTAACGTGAATTAATATAAAATTGTGTTAGAATGGTTCAAAAGTCATGGATCAAGTCAGATCTAATCTTAACCGTTGATTTGTCAACGAGAAAAGTATAAGAGGAGGCATGAGGGTCACTTGGAGAACACACCAAGAGATCAAGATTTCGACTTTCTGGGGCTGGGTTTGCTGAGAAAGTTGAGAGAGTGATTAGAGTTGCAGCTGAGGGGCAGTGAATACAGAAGCAGAGAGGCAGATATAGCACTGGGAGGATCAACGCAGTAGCCGGGGAGAGGGACGCAAAAGCAGCCAAGGGTGCACGTAGAGCCAGCTAGGGCTCACACGGAGGCAGCCAGGAGCTGTGTAGTGCCTCAAAGGGCCAGTGTGGGTGACGTAGAGAGCCAGAGGCAGGGTTGGAATTTCAAAAAAGACCAGCCCATCAAATTTGACATTTTTCATAGTTTCCAACCTGTTTTCATAGTTTCAAGGCAAATTTTTGACGGTTTTGTAATTTTTTAACCTGTATTTGAAGGGCAAATCACCTCATGACGGGCAATGTGCCTGTCAAATTCCAACCCGGGCCAGAGGGCTGACGCAAGCCAAGCCAGAGTGACGTTGGGCTAACGCTGGGCAAGAGAGAGGCTGATGCATTCCCTAGAGGCTGACACTAGGGTTTCGTGGGGCAGATTGGAGTTGTGGAGCTGTCGGAGTGTGTATCCGGGGTTTCAGCTGGAATATCTGCTTCCGAGTAGAGAGGTACTACTGTCGAGATTTTTCTCTGTTGGGTGAGCCAGATTTGGCACCCAGATTGTATTCTAAAACTGCTTAATAAATCAAACTCTCAGATAGCTGCACCGATTTTCCCGCATTGGTTTTTTCCGGGGACATTAGCCCAAAAACAACGGTGTCACTCGTGTTCTTGTTTCTATTTCCTTCAGTTCATGATCTGTAATGTGTTGAGCATATACTTGTATTTATTTCTAGTATTTACATGGTAAATAACTTGTTAATTAACAGAACAAGTAGGTAGGAATAAATCAGTAAAGTGCATGGAGGGTTTCTAATGTGTCAAACTTAGAAATTCCAACATGGTATCAGAGCGTGGTTGTAGATCATAGGAGAACTAAGGACATCAGCCAAGCAGAGCAGCCACAGCAGAAAATAGCTGTCCCGAGTGACGGAAGTTGTTCCTAGCAGAGTTGCAGTAAGGAAATGGTGACGCAGTGCCTGCATCATCAAGATTGAGCCAAGAAGAGGCTGCGCAAAGGTTGAGGTAGGCAAAGACACTCTCACGCAGAGGCGAGGAGGGCTGACACAGTTGGCTGAGAAAGCTGATTTGTTGGTGTCGGGATTGCTCAGAGCCTAGGAGCTCTAACCTTCAGTTTGCTGGGGTTTAGGAGGTTGTGGGTAAGTTGTAGAGTGGAGCTGGTGGGGTACTGTAGTCAGAACAATACCTAACAGGGCAAGGTCAAGGAGGAGGGAGTTGTTACCAAGGGTTTTTAGTCGAGAAATCTGGATCAGTGGTGCAACTGCACAAACAATCAGAGTGGGGGCATCTCGACATTGGCGGAAGAGTTTCGAAGAAGGAAATTGAGGCTCAGAAGGAGTCACATCGAGAACTTCTAGGAGGGAAGTGGAGGAGCAACGAAATGGGACTACACAGAGTAAGAGACCAGGACAGACTAGACAGAGCCTCAAACTTCATAGTCTGGAAGGCCATAATCTTATCCGTACTTGACAGAAATTATGTCAAGCACTTCGCCTTGAAGACGATAACGATCCCAGTTGACCCAGCTGATAACGACATGTACGAAGATGCAATGGCAAGGGCTAAGAGTATCATCCTTGATGGGGTCAAGGATCATATAGTACCACATATTACCGAAAAGAACACGGCACAGGAGATGTGGGAAGCCTTGACCAAGTTGTATCAACATACTTCCGTGTAGAGGAAGATGCTACTAGAAAATCAACTGCGATCATACCAGATGCAGAAGGGAGAACAGATCAACCCATTCCTCGGTCGATTGAAGGAGATCCAGGATCAGCTGACTTCCATAGGAGCAACGCCGGATCTAGAATTGATGGTGAAAACAACCTTGAATGTAGTCTCAGAAGACTGGGAGGTGTTTGTCTAGAGCATACTGGGCAGGTCGACCCTTCCAGATTGGGAGGAAATGTGGGCTGCTCTTTGCCAAGAAGAGTTCAGAAGGTTGAGCAAGGCGGGAAGCATCGACAAGGGGATCAGAATCAAGGAGGAGGAGGAGGATGCTTCCCTAGCATCTGAGGGAAAGCAGGAGAAATGGAAGAAGAAGTACCTCTCCAAGGTCAAATGCTTCCATTGTGGGGAGTTGGGTCATTATGCGACCCAGTGTCCAAGGAAGAAGAGTAAGGGAGAGGCCTCTGAGACCAAGGCAGTGCCAACAAGGGCAGAGAAGGAAGTGGAGACAGACGATGACTGTGCAATGAGTGCACACACACCACTTGAGCGGAAGTGGGGAGACATCGAGCTGTAGTTAGATGGACTATAGGCGATAAGGGGCAGGATCCTCGAGGTACCAAGCCTCCCGGATTAGACCTTGCTACGGGAGCCTCAAAGAGAAGTAGTAGGACTGGTGGATGTCGGTAGACACGGATGCAGATGGAGCGATAGAGGGAGATACAATGCAGGATTCCCAGGACAGTGTGAGGCAACAGTGTGAGAAGCACGAGAGTGTTGTACCAGTGCAGGATGGCACAGAGAGGTGTGCAACAGTGCGAGATGCACAGAGTTGTTGCGGCAGCGCAGAGGTCAGAGAGGGAGCACTTGTTAGTGACAGAAGGAGTTTTAGCATCAGGAGTGTTTCTAGCTTGACGGAGATGTCAGATTTGGCAGACTAGTTACTTACTTCTCAGTAATTGGGTTGCAGTGCAGCGATTAGTAGTGGTAGTGCTATGTGCAGCACGATGAGAGGAGTTGCAATGCAGATGCAGCAGTGGCAGTGGCAGGGCCATGGGCAGCAACATAGATGCAGAGGGAGTTGTAGTACGGATGCAGTAGTGGCAGTGGTAGGGCCATGGGTAGTAGTATAGGATGCACCAGTGCAAAGGGTGTTGGGCAGTAGGCCTAGCATCAACACAGGGATCAATGCCGGATGATCAAACAGTGAGGAGTATTGCTAGAGCACAGTCCTCGCTAAGAGGGAGTGTTGATTTGGGGCAGCATCGGATGTGCTCTAGCCACGAGATCTCCAATACCCAGAAAGGGTTTGGGCAGATGGATAGAGGTATTGGAGATCTCATGTGCCTTAGCCTCTCCACCAATTTTCGTGGCTAGAGCACATCCGATGCTACCCCAAATCAACAAGATGATGGGCAGTCCTCGTAGCCTGTGTTCATTGTAGGAGATGGACATCTTGTAGTGATAGGTGGGAGCCCTCCGTGCCCTATGTTGGTCTTCATTGGAGCAACGCAGGAAGACCATAGAGGGCTAAAGTCCCTGAGTAGTTGAGGAGTAGTAGTGGGCAGATTGAAAGCTGTTCACAAATGAAGTTGTGAACAACTCAACAAGAGTCTCAATGTGTTGTGCCCTTGATGGACTAAGGTACAACTAGAGAGCAGATTGACAACCGAGGTTTAGTGGCCAGATGGACTTGGAGCATTGTTAGAGGTAGGAGCTGCAGATTGGGAGCCAAAGGACCGGGCATGTATAGGGTACGACCGAGAGGAGTTGAGAGAGCATGCGATAGCCAGATAGTCAAAGTATCTTGTTAAGGGTAGATTGGTTGTTGATGGATTGACACCAAGCCCCAGTTTTGTATCTTGTACTAGTGGATGTATGAAGGCCATTATCCTTGGTACGAGAGCTGTAGACTGTTGTATTATTCAATTTGATTAATATAACGAAGTTGGGTTATTGTACAAAATTGTAAAAATTTGTCTATATTTTGTGCATGTGTGATTTACTGTTGTTTATATTTCGATGTGCAAAGTAGATTCGTTGTGATTCTTGGTTTGGTAGCATCAGAGATTTACGATTCTATCCCAGACACCAAGATCGTGGAAAAACAACAAGGCCCACAAGAATTAGAAGAGACAACATCTATTTATATGAGGAGCAAACTCATTTTGGGGTTCTTGAATTTGTGTGTTTTACATTTGAGAGTTTGCTTCAGCTGTTTAGCTAAGTTAACTGTTGCTGTTTAGCACAGGGGTTCCAACCAGAAAATCCCAACTCTCTTTCGGTGAACCTAGAGTGTCACGCTAAGAGAGATTTTTGAGCTGATTGGAGAGCATAAACTCAACTGTTGGGAACTTATTTGTCTCTGGTTTAGCCTTTGCGCAATTTTCTTGGGGACGTAGGAGCAAAAGATGTGGTGCTTGGGGGCAGGAGATTCTAGGGGAATTCCCCTCAAGAATTTACAGGAATTTTCCTTGTGGGAGGGCGTAATTTTTGAGTGATTTTTAGGGCTAGAGACCCTTGCTTTAGTGTGGGACGAATTTGTCTTCCTATGGCCTGTGTAGGCATTTTCTAGGTATAGTTTGCAGTAAAGAAATCACCTAGAGTTGGAGGGGTTTGTGAGCTGGAGTCTCACTTCCTTCTCGAAAGAAATATTGCAGGAAATTTCAAGCTAGTTGGAGGGAATTGGAGCAGAGATTTAACAACAATTTCCGAATTGGGCGTTGGGCCCGTTGTTGGAGGAGAAACACACTAATTTTGGGTAATTCTGGTAGGTTGTAATTAGCCCAAAATATTTCTGGGTTTTGCTGGACTGGTGCTAAGGAGCTCAACACTATTTTTTTCAAAATTTTTGGAGGTGTTTGGAGGGATCAAATCACAGGTTGCCTCCAACAGTTGTTGTAGAAATTTCCATAGTAGAACGCATAACCAAATTCAACGATTTACAGTGGGGAATTCGACATTTTCACCTGGGTATTGTGTGTTTGCTTTAGCAAGTCCAAGTCTAGTCATTCCACCTCACTTTTTGTTAGTTTCTGTAGCATCAGATGTGTTCTAGCCACGAAATTTGGCGGAGAGGCTAGAATACATGAGTTCTCCAAGACTCATAAACTATTTTTGTAAGTTCCACCTAGAAGTGTCTCAATTAGATTATTAGCCGGTTTTTAAATATTTCCTAAGTCCAAACTTGGGGAATATGGTTAATTAATCAATATTAATTGAGATAAGCTGATAATCATCCAAAAACTTACACAGATCGACTCCTAGATGATCCTAGCCATTCATTAAGGTTTAATCTTGGCTGTTGGTGCTCCAACAATGGATTATAAGAGGAAATCGGTGGGCACTTGTAGAAGACACTTTTGTAGTTTGATTTTCTTGGTAGATCGATTTCCAGAAAGCAGCAACAGTTGCTGGAGAGCAAGATATCGAAGCAGGGTCAGTGAGGGGCAGAGACAGTGATCTAGAGGAAGTTTTCCAGATCCGGAGAGGTAGTAGCAAGGAGGCCAAATTATTCCCAAAGAGGCAACGTAGAGGACTGCGCAACCACTTCAACAACAATTTGATTTTGCTGTAGAGAAATTCATTTTCAATTCCAGAGGCCAGGTAGAGGGACCATAGTGCCGGAGAAGCGATTTCCTTAGTAGATATAGACAAAACGACTTCATCAGATGCAGTTTAGAGGCTTGACGTCATAGGGTTTGCGCAGAGTAGCGTAGAGGCTGATGCAGAGGGTCTAGAAGGTCGAGTTTTTTGAAGGAAGTTGTACCGAGGTTGCTTGTCGAAGAACGGTAATTTCTCTTAAATAATTTTGGCCAGATTTACATGCTGTTTGGATTGCCAGTTTGACATCCATAGATTGCACTCATATTTTTACTGTTGCATAATAATAAAACCCTCATCTGCTGCACTGGTTTTCCCAAATTAGGTTTTTCTGTGGTCATCGTCCAAAAATAACGGTGTTAATTTTTTATGGTGTGCTAGCATTTCTCAGTTCCAGCGCTATTTTATTTCCGCAATTTTTATTTGTGAAGGTTGTGAAGGTGCGAGCATACAAGTTGGTGTCAATACACGATGCCATTAACTGAGCACGGGATATGCTAGATGTTGTTCCAAAAACGAGAGCCCCAACACCTACTAAACCCTTACCCACTTTCCCTCAGAAGGGGAAGGATATCGGACCTCCTTAGAAGGAGTGGAAAAGGAAAGGACAATTGGATGATGAGACCAGGATAGACCTCAAGAGGAAGCTATGCTTCACTTGCCAGGAGCCATGGGCATCAGGGCACCGGTGCACCAAGGGCAAGGCTCACTATATCGAGGTGTTTTTAGACAGTGGCCAGAGGAAGAGGAGACAAAGCAAGAGCCAAATATTGGAGATTGTGGACATCAGGGTACTGGAGGAGGTGGACCACCAACCCCACTTGGTGGAGGAGCATTCTTGCCCACCAGTGGGGTTGTCGCTTCACTTCAGGGAGTTCTGAAGTACTTGACATTACAGATCAGAGGGACAGTCCAGGGGTAACACGTACCAATCTTGGTGGACAGTGGGGCTACACACAATTTCATAGATGCACAGTTGGTTGAGCACAGAGGCATTCATACAGAGTCCTTTAAGGGGTTTTCAATTTTGGTGCCAGGAGACCAGACCATGCAGTGCACCAGATACATTACCAGTTTGACCGTGACCATGGGGAACTACTCTGTGACAGATCACTTCTTTGTAGTTGACGTTCCTGACACCAATGTGGTGATGGGTTTCCAGTGGTTATATTCTCTCGGGCGAGTCACTACCGATTGGAAGAAGTTAGAGATGGAGTTCATGGGTCTGGATTGGAAGAGGGTATTGTTGAGAGGGATGCACTCATATCCACCCCAAACAATGTCAGTTTATAGGATGGAGGCCGACTTGAGACATGGTGACATCACTTGGGCTATAGAGTTGAGGATTTCTGAGACAGGGGGACCAACATAGCAGACATATTCAAACATATTTCTTGGAGAAGCATCAAGCAATATTTGGAGAGATTCCACCTGGCAGGCCGCCAAACAGAGGATTCAAGCACACCATTGAGCTGGAGGAGGGGGTTCATGCAGTAATCACCACTCCCTACAGGCATCCCAAGGCATATTGGGATGAGATTGAGAGGGAAATATAGGAGCTGTTGAGGTTGGGGCACATTAGGCCTAGTTTGAGTCCCTTCGCTTCTTCAGTTGTACTGGTGAAGAAGAAGGATGGGACCCTTCGTATGTGCATAGATTACCGGGCCCTCAACAAAAGGACACTGAAGAACATGTATTGTTGAAATTTCTAAGTCTGACACGTTAGAAACCCCTATTGCATTATCTGGTTTATTTCTCCTACTTGTTTATTGATCTGAAAATGGGGCATTAAAGGCTTCTTGTCGGCTTACAAGAACCTCTCCTGTTGGACACAGATTGTCATTGATGTCAATATGGAAATATTCGAGGAGCAGATAGAGACGAGAGGAGCAGACAGAGCCGAAGAAGAGGAGAACACAGAGCCATCGGAGCAGATGGAGACGAATATACCTTGCTACTTGTGTCATTTCCAAGATCCATAAGCTAAGCTATCTGTTTACTGATTCTGTTTGAAGCACAACAATGGCGGGCCGACTGATCGTAAAAAGATTAGCAGACAAAACCCTCCCATCAAGTACAATGGCGGGCCGACTGATCGTAAAAAGATTAGCAGACAAAACCCTCCCATCAAGTCTAAGAAATGCCGCGACGATTTCGGCCTTTCAGAGCAAAAATCTTTCAACGACGGCCGTGACGGTGCAAGATAGCGAGAAGAGTGAATGTGAGCCGTCGGATCAAAGAGCAGCGGATCCAACGGTCGTCGCACGTGAAAGATGCGCAGACGATAATGCGCGGGAGACGTACAGGTAGGCGGTAAGCGGTATTCCCCGCACCACCCACCGGGGTTCGGTGGTATACGTACAAGGGCCAGCGATCCAATCAAAATACGACGCGTGGTAGATGAAAACCGCCGCCCCCGCAGGTTAACGCGTATGCAGGTTGCGCGATCGGGGCTTGCGACTGCCGTCCGATCGTGCGACGGACGGTCAGATGGCGAGCAATATGCACGATGTTTAACGTGTGGGAAAAAGGACTGTGACCGTTGGATTGCGACGATCAACGACTGCGGTAGCGAATGCGGCAGAGGCTAATATAGGCGCGAATACGTGGGTTTTTTGAATTAAACAGAAACGGTGGGGGCAAAAGGATGTTTCTCCTTTCGTTTTTCCGATTTTTCAGTGCCATTTGTGCAAATTTTTAACGTCAAAGATTTCTCTTGTCGCCAGAGACGCCGCGGGTTGGAATCGCTGCAGGATTCAACATGTTTGCAAACTCGAGGGATCAAAAGAGCGGCGTTGGAGTAAAATGGGGGACACCCTTTGCAAAGGATAGAGTACAATGGTCCTCGTTTTGATGGAAAAAAGTCATCTTTTTTTTTGGAGCTCAGAAAACAGAAAGTGACACAATTCAGGCCTCTCGAAACCTTTGGGTTGGCAATGTATCTCAGCATGTCTCAGAAACTGCATTGGCGGAGCAATTCTCCAGATTTGGGGAAATAGAAAATATCACTGTGTATTCTGCCCGTAGCTATGCTTTCATAAACTTCAGGAAAGAGGAGGATGCAGTGATTGCAAAGAGAAGCCTTCAAGGGTTGGTACTCAGTGGTCAGGCTCTGTAGCCTCGTTTATATGGTTTCCGTGAAGTAATAAGTCTGTGAATAATGATTGGTAAAATGAACGCTGTTACGGTGTAACATGTAACAATGATTTCTTTGAGTTTACGTGTCCATGGAGTATCAGTGAACTCGAACAGCTCAGAGGAATCTACAACGACCAAGGAGGAAGCCAAAAAGGCGATGGAAAGTGGAAATGATCAGTCAGAGGTGCCTGAAACACATAAAAACAGAAACACAAGGTGAAGTGTTGCCAATATATGCATAATCTGTAAGAGAGGAAGCTGAAGAACAGGCAAGAGGCAGGAGAGACCAGAGAAGCAGGAGAATTGGAGAAAGGCAGAAGCTCAGCAGGGTTGGGTGTAGTAAACTGCAGCAAAACAGTTGATACTAAGATTGGGTTGGAGCCCAAGAGGTTGGAGCCTCAGAATTGAACAAGACTAAAGTCATTAGGGGTAGGTGCTCCTAAGTGCAGAACCACTGCAAAATAGAGTTGGTGCTCTGGAGGTTGGAGCCTCACTGAAGTCCAAGTTGGAGCTTGGCAACTATCCACAGTCAGATATTTATTTATATTGTATTTATTTCATTGTACTCTCTTGAGTTTTTAATAAAAGCATTTATTCCAGCTGCTAGTTTTTGTGTTCTGTGTACACATATACATATCTATATATGCTTTTGGCAATCGCTAGAATAAAAATTGTAAGAAATACTGATTCACCCCCCCTCAGTATTTCCAACATCTCCCACTTCCAAAGGTTAAATATTTCCAAGACCTTATGATTAACCAATTGCGGAATTAATAATGCTTGAAAATAGGTGTATGCTTATGTTTGTTTTTGAACTGTTTATGTGCTTTGAGTTCTGTTACTTATGCTGATATGTAAATACATGTAACAATAAAACAGTGCAACAAATAACAAACGCATAACACAAAAATTTAATTAGGAGTTCACCCAAAGCTCTTGGGCTACGTCTCCGTGAGCTCTAGTCAACTCAACTAGGCTCTCTGGGATTATGGCATAAGTTCTTTTACAAGCTCGACGCTCAACTCCACTGGTTTACACAGAACACAATGGGCTAAGAACACCATCTTATCCTTGGCTCTGAAGCTCTCAGGCTTTCTAGCTCTGGCGCTCGGCTCTCAGCTCTCAGCTCTGGCTCTGGCTCTGGCTCTGGCTCTGGCTCTGGCTCTGGCTCTCGGCTTTGGCTTTTGCTCTGGCTTTGGCTCTGGCTCTGGCTTTGGCTCTCGGCTCTGGCTCTCGGCTTTGGCTTTTGCTCTGGCTTTGGCTCTGGCTCTGGCTTTGGCTCTCGGCTCTGGCTCTGGCTCTCTGGCTCTCTCTCGGCCTCTGCGTGCCTCTGTAATTCGCTTGACCTCCAAGCAACTCTTCGGCAACCTTCCAGTGACCCTTTTCAGCAACTTTCATCTCTCTGGTTTTTCGCTCAACCTCCAAGTGACTCCAAAAACAACCTCAGTTGCCTGCGCTTCCAGCTACCTCGTCAATTGAGCTCTCTGGCTTCTTTGAGGCATTCTTTCGGCTCTGTGGCTTCCTGTCCGTTTCTCTGTGCGTAATCATTCCTCTGCGGCTCTGCGGCTTCTTCTACTCCTTGTCTCTTCGACTGGCCATCTGGCTCTGTGGCTCTCTCTGCGTTACAAACGCATCATTGTCTATAAAACACCCGCTTGCAGCGTGGCACAATGATCAGGGGCAGTTACAAAGGAATCGGGGCCTTCCTTTAGGCGAAAACCCGAAAATGGAACAAATTCCAATACACAGAGTTTTACCAGAAATACACTATCAGGCGCGAAATCCGGACTTCAAATTCTATGAAATCGCCCCTATAAACCCTATCGGGTCCGCCTTTCATCGGCATATCGCAATCGCATAGGCGAGAGGTCTAAAAACCTCAATACACGGGAATACACAAAAATCCCGAAAAACCGGATTTCAAATTTTATGCAATCGGGTCTTTAAATCCCATCGAGTCCGCGCTTTATCGCTTATCGCAATCGCAATCGCATTGGCCCTGGCATCGAGGATCGCCGATCAAGAACTGACCGTTGATCTGCTCCTTGATCGGACAGTCGATATTGCATCGCATTTCGCTATCACAATGGCCCTTTGTATCGGGGATCTATGTCACACGGTTCGAGTTCAAATTCGAGTTCGACAACGATTAAGTTCGATTCGAATTTGAATTTTCCGATCAAGTTCGAATGAGGTTCGGCATTAGGTTCAACTATACATATTTTTCAATATATATATAATATATTTATATATATCTATATATGACAAAATAATAGAAAATTCAAAATCGATCCATAAACACATGAATACAAATATGTCTGCATTTTTGTTGGCAATGGCATATTAAGATTCGAATTTAAATAAATGATAAAATAGTGAAATTCAAATAAAAATAAAAATGGGTGAATCATACCACTGCTCAATGCTATGTTTATTACCAGACTTTTCAGTATTTATATCAGACCTTTAATTAGTTTAGTAGTCCTCCAAATTTTAATAAAATGCCAAACAATGTACTAAGTTAAAGTTTGAACAATGGGTGAATCATACCACTGCTTAGTGCTATGTTTATTACCAGAGTTTTCAGTATTTATATCAGACCTTTAATTAGTTTAGCAGTTCTCCAAATTTTGATAAAAATGCCAAACAATGTACTAAGTTAAAGTTTGAACAACGCAAATAACCTTCCAATTATATAAGATGACGACTGATTAGTTTTTAGGCCACTGTTGAATTTAAATAAATGATAAAATAGTGAAATTCAAATAAAAATAAAAATGGGTGAATCATACCACTGCTCAGTGCTATGCTTATTACCAGACTTTTCAGTATTTATATCAGACCTTTAATTAGTTTAGCAGTCCTCCAAATTTTAATAAAATGCCAAACAATGTACTAAGTTAAAGTTTGGAAGGTTATTTGCATTTTTCAAACTTTAACTTAGTACCACTGTTGATAATATCGGCGATATTCGAAAATATCGCGATATTTTCGGCAAAACGATATATCGCCGAGAAAATATCGCGATATTTTCTGTTTTGATAGTATCGCGATATTTTCAAAATATCGCCAAATATCGGAAAATATCGGCAAAATATCGCGATATTTTGAAAATATCGGCAAAATATCGGCTATTTTTAAAAATTTGAAAAAAAATATTTTTTATGCTTGCCGATATTTGCCGATATTTTGCCGATATTTTCGCCGATATTGCCGATAAGATATTTTCTGGACCCTCGCCGATATTTTCCGGATACCGATATTTTCAACACTGCTTAGTACATTGTTTGGCATTTTATTAAAATTTGGAGGACTGCTAAACTAATTAAAGGTCTGATATAAATACTGAAAAGTCTGGTAATAAACATAGCACTAAGCAGTGGTATGATTCACCCATTGTTCAAACTTTAACTTAGTACATTGTTTGGCATTTTATTAAAATTTGGAGGACTGCTAAACTAATTAAAGGTCTGATATAAATATTGAAAAGTCTGGTAATAAACATAGAACTGAGCAGTGGTATGATTCACCCATTTTTATTTATATTTGAATTTCACTATTTTATCATTTATTTAAACTCGAATCTTAATATGCCATTGCCAACAAAAATGCAGACATATTTGTATTCATGTGTTTATGGGTCGATTTTGAATTTTCTATTATTTTGTCATATATATATATATATATATTGAAAAATATGTATAGTCGAACCTAATGCCGAACCTCATTTGAATCTGATCGGAAAATTCGAATTCGAATCGAACTTAATCGTTGCCGAACTCGAATTCGAACTTGAACCGTGTGACATAGAGAACAATGAGCCAAAACCGATTTGAAAACAATTTAGTACAAGTGTTGATTTTCCATTTAATATGGATATCCATCATTGCTATACCAATAGATTCAGCGGAGTTTACTGTAGGAATGTCACATCATTTCAGGTATGCACCAAAGGCGTTTCTCAGTAAGATAATTTTGTAGCATTCGCTGCACATCGAATGCGGGAGTCATGATGGCTTTTGGCCTGATGGTAAATTTCATAGGAACTTCAAAAAAGATAGTTCCTCGATTTCAGCTGTAGTGCATGAATGTTCATAGGTAAAAATCGATCCATTATTCAAATCATGCAGAAAATCTGAGCATGCAGATGCAGATGTTCGATAAAACTGCCAAAAAAACCATCGAACCTTAAAAAAAACCGTTGAAATTCGCGTTAAAATACGTACAGGTTCGATTTTTCAGGTTCGAATTTTAAGGTTCGATTAGGTTCGAATTCGTTCAGGTTCGACTTTCAGGTTCGGCGAACTTGAACGAATTTCAAATTTTTTTCAGGTTCGCCGAATTTCGAACCTAAACCTTCAGGTTCGCCGAACCCTGTGACATAGTCGGGGACCACTGATCTCCCAACCACCGATTGAATTTGGACTGTTGATCTGTGCACCCGATCCAACGGTCGATATCGCATCTTGACATATCGCATCGGCATATCGCATTCGCTACGGCCCAGGGGTTCTTCCCTTATACCATGGCATACGCCTATGCCGATCCGCTGACGCCGATATCGCAATCGCATATCCCCTAGTCGCATGTCGCTATGCCTGGGGTCCCGATATTGGGCAAAGGCCTGACTCCGATGCAATAAGTTAGAGGTCGTAGTCAGGGGTTCCTTCCGCCCTTGCCTTAAGTCCTCCGCTTAACCCTTCCGATGCAATTTTCCTTTATAAGGCCTTTAGCCCATTTTTGGAAGAATTTGCCTCCTTTTCAAAGGAACAAAGGCAACCTTATTTTTGTGATAACTTCATCATCCGTAGTCCGTTTTAGCCCATTCAAGTTGCAGTAGATTCAAAATGAAAATATCTACGCAATGGGACTATTTCCAGGAGCATCCTTAGACTTTCATTTTCCTCTGTGAGGAACACTTTAGACTTAGAAGTCTATCCAAGATCCATTTTGGATCATTTATTCCATTAACGAGTTATTTATTATTAAGCAACTTTCTTGAGTACAATTGGGGTGCCGAACTGGCTCACCCATCAGAGATTTCTATCTGGCAGTAATACCTTTCTTTGGAAGCAGATATTCAGCAAGTATGCTCCATGAAAATCCTTCCAACGCTTCTCTGAGGCTCTGCATTAGCCCTGCTGGCCTCTGCGTAGATCTGGAACCCCCTGCGTCAGCCCTCTGTTGCTATGCGTCAGCTCCTTGGCCTTCTGCGTCACCCACGCAGGCCTTGCTAGCCTCTGCGCAGTCTCTCTGGCCCTCTACGTGGCTCCTGCTAGCTCTGCGTAGCCCCCTCAATCACTGTGCTGGCCCTCCGACACTATCTCTGCCTCTCTGCTATGCACTTACTGCCCCTTGTTGCAACTCAGGTCACTTGTTCGAATTTTCTCAGTAAACCCCGCTCCAGAAAATCAAATTAACCGATCAATCTTGGCGTGTCTCCAACTGACCCTCAAGCCTCCTCTTATACTTTTTCTGTTGAGTCTTCAACGGCCGAGATTAAATCTCTAATCAACGGCTAAGATTAGATTTGGCTTGATCCATGTCTTTTAGAACATTCTTTTTAATTTTCCTAAGTTTAGACTTAGGAACTCCATAAAAAATATTAATTATTTTAATATCTCTCTAACCGAGTGGAATTTCCCCAAACCATTTCTGGGTCTTGGAGATCTCATGTGCTTTAGCTTCTCCACCAATTTTCATGGCTAGAGCACATCCGATGCTACCCCAAATCAACACTCCCTCTTAGCGAGGAATGTGCTCTAGTAATGCTCCACTACTGAACATCACCCTAGTCATTCGACACTGGTACCTATGCTGATGCTTGGCCTGCTGCCCAACATCCTCTGCACTGCTGCCCATGGCTCTGCCACTACCACTGCTACATTTGTATTGCAAGTCCCTTTGCATCCGTGCTGCTGCTGGTCCTTCCTCCCAACACTACATCTGCACTGAATCTCTCTCTCATCATGCTACCCATAGCACTACCACTGCTAATTGTTGCACTGCAACTTAGTTACTGCGAAGTATGTAACTGATCTATTCAACCACTGACATCCTTGTCATGCTAGAAGCCTCCTGATGCTGAAGCTCCCTCTGCTGCCTCTATGTTGCTGCAACACCTCTGTGCCTCTCGCACTGCTGCAACCCCCTCTGTGCCTCTTTGCACTACTACAACCATCTCTGTGCCTCTCGCACTGCTGCAACCCTCATTGCGCTTCTACAGACAACTGCACTCTGGCATTGCCCTGTCGCTCCATGCGCATCTTGCTTCTACCGACATCCGTCATCCTGCTACTGTCTCTCTTGGGGCTCTTGTAGCCGGATATGATCCAAGATTTTGTGTACCTTAAGGATCCTGCCCCTCATCTTCTGTAGTCCTCCTGACTACACCTTGATGTCTCCCTACCTCTTCTCTAGAGGTGCATGAGCACTCATGGCACAGTCATCATTTGTCTCGGCTTCTTTCTCCGCTTTAGCCGGAGCTGCCTTGGAGTCAGAAGCCTCTCCCTTATTCTTCTTCTTGGGACACTGGGTTGCATAATGACCAAGCTCCCCACAATGGAAGCATTTCACCTTGGAGATGTCCTTCTTCTTCCTCTTCTCCTGCTGTCCCACAGATGCCAGAGCTGCATACTCCTCCTCTTTCTTGATTCGACCTCCTTTGCTGCTACTTCTCGCCTTGGTCAGTTGTCTGATCTCTTCTTGGTGAAGAGCTGCCCACATCTCTTCCCATCCTGGAAGAGTAGCTCTGCCCAAAATGCTTTGGATAAATGTCTCCGAATCCTCGGAGACTGCATTCAGGGCGGTCCTCATCATGAACTCCTGATCCGGTGTGGCCCCTATGGAAGTAAGTTGGTCCTGAATCTCTTGCAACCTGCTAAGGTATAGATCTATCTGCTCCCACTTCTGCATTTGATACGGCCACAACTGATTCACCAGTAGCATCTTCCTCTCCACAGAAGTGCCTTGATACAACATCGTCAAGGTATCCGACATATCCTTTGCCGCGTTTTTATCAACAATATGTTGTACTACATGATCCTTGACCCCGTCAAGGTTAATGCACTTTGCCTTGGCGATTGCATCCTCATACCTTTCATTATCAACTGGGTTGACTGGTGTTAAGTTATGGTATGTTCTATGCTAGATCAATTTATTTAAATTTTCACAGTTAGCAATCACATCAGTATTAAGATAAACTGCAGATAGAACATAAAAATAAATCGCAGAAAACATGCCAAGACAAGAGGACACAAGATGTGGCGCTAGCCGGGGACAAACCCCACAATGTGTGGGGAAACCCTTGATCAATTCTTCTTTTATGTTCTTCAAAGTTCAATAGAGAAAGAGAGAGTACATTTACAATAGAAGTCAATGCTTTGACTTATGATATCTACAAAGATCAATTGAAGATATATTGCTTCAACTGATTCTCTAAGGTGACTTCTTCACCTATCATCGTGCTACACCTTGTCCATTCGCTGCACCTTACCGTGTAGCGCCATCATGCTGTATCATACTATGCTGCCCCTGCTAGTATGAATCATCATCATCATGCTGCCTGTGCATCATCGTCATCATGCTGCCTATCATGCTACCTGTGCATATGCTGCCCCTGCTAGTATGAATCATCGTCATCATGCTGCCTGTGCATCATCATGCTGCAACACTATAACACTATCATCAGCCTTAGCTGCTTGCTATGGCTTGCAACCTAGCAAAGCAGCTAGGTTATAGTTCCGAAATCCTCCATGCAGTCTCAAACTGCACAATCATGCTGTCATCTACAGTAATCCGTTTTCATTACTGCGTATATATATATATATATATTGCCTGAATGAAGTTGTGCGTGTATATATATTGACTGCATGTATATATATATTGCCTGAGTGACTGTGTTGAATATATATATATGCATGAGTGACTGCGTTGAATACATATATGCTTGAGTGATTGCGTTGAATATATATATGGCTGAGTGACTGCGTTGAATATATATATGGCTGAGTGACTGCGTTGAATATATATATGTTTGAGTTATATATATATATATTGCCTGCGTAACTGCGTTGAATACATATATGCTTGAGTGACTGTGTTGAATATATATATATATATATATATATATATATATATATATATATATATATATGCCTGAGTTATATATATTGCCTACGTATATGTTATCTATTGCTACGTGGAAGGAATCTCTGGACATCGTATGAGCGTTTTCCATGCGTTATATGACCAGCGCACTAAGATATAGTGACTGCGTGATATATGGCAGCATTCCATATTACCTGTGTGGATCATTCTTATCTGTAGCGTGGATATCCTCATGTGCCTGCGTTGGATATGGTCACCATCTGCTGCGTGGATATGCCTTCATCACAGCGTATGGATTGTCTGCTCAGCGTGGTAAGATTATTCATTTGAACAACGTTTCTTTCAACTGTGGCTTCACCATGTTACTGCGGCTACCTTTTGTTTCATGACTGCGTTATCTATTAGGGTATCATCACTGCGTTATCCATTAGGGCATCATCATGACTGCGTTATCTATACTTCTCATATGCGTTGCGGCTTCATTAACTGTGTATACCATACTGTGCATAGATATTGTTTTCATTACAGTATATGGACAGCGTGGAGTTACCATACTATGCGTAGATATTGCCTGTATAGGAACTGCGTGGATGTCTTCAATGTTTGTGGGATTATGACTGCGGCTCCCTCTATTACAGCTATTCTTGACTGTGTTTAGAACATCTGCAGCTAGGGCATCCAACGTATTCTTTTAGTGTCTTCTCCTTCTCCAAAAACCCAAGACGTGGAGAGGAGGAGTTCACATGAAGAATGTGTCTCCAACTAACATCAAATCCTCTTCTATTTATACCAAAAACGTATAGGATGAATAGACATGACGTTTGGGCTTCTTCAGCCTACATAAGTCATAGGTCGGCTTGATAATAATTATAGCGTCAAAATAAATTCATACCTCCATAAATACTTATCGGAATTAGATGATCTTTAGATCAATCCTACACCTCTCGACGAGAGGGATCCAATAAAAATATCAGCTGCCATAAATAAGATGACCCACATTGAGTTTGGCCTTAGTTGCCAATTTAACACTCCCTCTCAACTAGGGAGAACTCCATCTGCTGATCCATAAGTCCGACTGTATTGCCTTTGCCATCAGTGCCCTGCACTGCTCTGCCCAGCTTTGCTCAGCTCTGTTGGCTCTGCTCTGCTTTGCTGGTTTTGCTAGCTCTGTTCAGCTCTGCTGGCTTTGCTCAGCTCTGCTCTACTGGTTCAGATAGCTCTGTTCAGCTCTGCTGGCTCAGCTCAGCTCTACTCAGCTTTGCTGAACTCTGCTTTGCTGAACAATGAAGAAGAAGAATTGATCGAGAATGTCTCATACCATTCTCCACTGACCCGAAGTCAGTCTCAGAGTGCGTACCACTGGTCCCATACTAGTCTCAACTGACCCGAAGTCAGTGTCATAGAATGTACCACTCCTACCACTCGTCCCAGACCAGTATCATTGATCCCAGATCAATGGAGGTCATCCTAGCGTAGGGAGTACGGTAGATACAACGATGCATCCATTGGTACTACTATGGTCCCTAACTTCATTCCCTGCTCATTGATCAGATGAGAGGTACTTCCCATGAGTTCCAAACTGCATGGGTAGGATGTCTCGACAGGAGAAATTAATCAATCCCGTCCTCAGAGGAGAACACATCAATCCTGCTACAATCGCCATGGAGAACACATCAATCCAGGCCTCACAAGAGAACACATCAATCCTGCTACAATTGCCATGGAGAACACATCAATCCAGGCCTCATTGGAGAACACATCAATCCTGCTACAATCGCCATGGAGAACATATCAATCCAGGCCTCACAGGAGAACACATCAATCCTGCTACAATTGCCATGGAGAACACATCAATCCATGCCTCGCAGGAGAACACATCAATCCTGCTACAATCGCCATGGAGAACACATCAATCTAGGCCTCATAGGAGAACACATCATCCTACTACACAGGAGAGCGGATCATCCTGTTCCAGTGCGCACCACCAGGGGAGGGTGAGTCACCCTGTGGTCGTACGTTGCTCTAGTAAGAACCGCAAGCCCCCAGAGCTTCCAGAGCTCAATGTATGCAACATGCAGGACCCTTGTACAAGGGTTTCTTGACGACTCCAAGTCATTCGGGAAAACCACAAATTTGATCTTTCCCCGGGGCTTTGACAAAGTGTATCAACCTGTACATCATCTTAATGTGATGGAGCCTCCTTGCTCATCGACTTGTCATAACCCAGATAAGGCAATATCTGATGTCTATCTGCTGGAGCAATAGTCGAATACAGGATTCCTCAATAATCGAATCCCAGCTTTGGTTGTTACAGAGAATCACAGTGATATTCATCATGTGTACAAACAGCTCACTGAAGAGCTTCCATAACCAGGCAGCGTCATACGAGATCATACCCGTGGATATGTATCCAGTCTCGGCGGTGCTTACAACAATCAACTTTTGCTTCCTGCTCATCCATGATATCGAAGCAGAATCCAAAGAGAAACATCACTAAGAAGTGCTCCAGTGATCCTCCACAATGCCTGCCTAGTCAGAATTTGAATAATCATGCAGTGTTCATATTTCCGGCAGTGTATCTCAATCCATGAGAGATTGTGCCCCGAAGATATCTCAGAGAATTCTTGGCACCAATCCAGTGAGGCTCAGCCAAATATGAGCTCACCATGATAACTGCAAAACATATGTCCGGACGGAAGTTCACCAAGAACATCAACGTGATTGAGTTTATGAAACTCAGAGGCATTTCCCAAATCTGGTCCGACATCACTACGATATAACTTTTTGAAAGTTAATATCCTTGAGGTAGTCACAGGCTTGCAGTTTATCATTCCCCATTCGGAATCCAACTCCCTCTTACTTCTGTAAATGAGAGGGTCTGCACCTGTCAGAAATAGGTCATCCTTATGAGGTGCCAGTATGTGAGGTCTATCATCCACAACCTTCGAGTAATGGTTTGGATCGGTTTCACTCCTAGTGAATCTCAGCTTCATCAAACAGCTATCAGTGCTCTCATACTATGCCTAGGGTGTTTTTTTTCAAGCCATAGAGGGCTTTCTTCCACTTGTATACATGAGATTCCCGTTTATGAATCTCAAGCTCCACGGGTTGTTTCAAACCTGTGGACTAACTACATGAGGGGAATGGTCCCCTTTTAAGATTTTTCTTTTGGTACATCTCAGACATGTACTTTCATGCTCCTTTTGAATTCAGGCTTCCCTGTCACCATCTGACTCACAGACCTCCGGTGCTATGTGTCAATGGACATGATCTCCAGTGGACTTCCTGTAACTTAATACAACCCTGAACTCAAAAGCATCTTTGAAAATTCTATTTTCAAACATGTACCTTTCCATCGACGAATGCCACCTTAAAACCTTTGACTTCCATTCCTGGGGTTCCTTGCTTCCTTGAAGGGTCGACCGTGTCCTTGATGACCTGCATCTTTGCCATTCAGACACTCTTTCGTATAAGGGCCACTGCGTCATTCTGATAACATTCTCTGCTTCGACTTTACTCTAGGTGAATTATGAGGAACCCATTGATCCTTCTGTCTTGTCCCAACTGTCTTTGATGATTGCTCTTTCACTCTTGCTTGGGAATTGTCTTCACCTCAGCTCTGATACCATGTTAAGTTATGGTATGTTCTATGCTAGAGCAATTTATTTAAATTTTCACAGTTAGCAATCACATTAGTATTAAGATAAATTGCAGATAGAACATAAATATAAATCGCAGAAGACATGCCAAGACAAGAGGACACAAGATGTGGCGCTCGCCAAGGACAAACCCCACAATGTGTGGGGAAACCCTTGATCAATTCTTCTTTTATGTTCTTCAAAGTTCAACAGAGAAAGAGAGAGAGAGTACATTTACAATAGAAGTCAATACTTTGACTTATGATATCTACAGTGATCAGTTGAAGACATATTGCTTCAACTGATTCTCTAAGGTGACTTCTTCACCTATCATAGTGCTGCAGCTTGTCCATTTGCTGCACCTTATCGTGTAGCGCCATCATGCTGCATCATACTATGCTGCCCATACATCATGCTGTTCATGCATCATCGTCATCATGCTGCCTGTGCATCATCATCATCATGCTGCCTATCATGCTGCCTGTGCATATGCTGCCCCTACTAGTATGAATCATCGTCATCATGTTGCCTGTGCATCATCGTCATCATGCTGCCTATCATGCTTCCTGTGCATATGCTACCCCTGCTAGTATGAATCATCGTCATCATGCTGCCTGTGCATATGCTGCCCTTGCTAGTATGAATCATCGTCATCATGTTGCATGTGCATCATCATGCTGCAACACTATAACACTGTCATCAGCCTTAGCTGCTTGCAGCCTAGCAAAGCAGCTAGGCTATAGTTCTGAAATCCTCCATGCAGTGTCAAACTACACAATCATGCTGTCATCTACAGTAATCTGTTTTCATTACTGCGTATATATATATTGCCTGAATGAAGCTGTGCGTGTATATATATTGACTGCGTGTATATATATATATATATATATATATATATATATTGCTTGAGTGACTGCGTTGAATATATATATGCCTGAGTTATATATATTGCCTGAGTGACTACGTTGAATATATATATGCTTGAGTGACTGCGTTGAAGATATATATGGTTGAGTGATTGCGTTGAATATATATATATGCCTGAGTTATATATATATTGCCTGCGTAACTGCGTTGAATACATATATGCCTGAGTGACTGCGTTGAATATATATATGCTTGAGTTATATATATTGCCTGCGTATATGTATCTATTGCTGCGTGGAAGGAGTCTCTGGATAGCGTATGAGTGTTTTCCATGCGTTATATGACCAGCGCACTAAGATATAGTGACTGCGTGATATATGGCAGCATTCCATATTACTTGCGTGGATCATCCTTATCTGCAGCGTGGATATCCTCATGTGCCTGCGTGGATATGGTCACCATCTGCTGCGTGGATATGCCTTCATCACAGCGTATGGATTGTCTGCTCAGCATGGTAAGATTCTTCATTTGGACAACGTTTCTTTCAACTGTGGCTTCACCATGTTACTGCGGCTACCTTTTGTTTCATGACTGTGTTATCTATTAGGGTATCATTGTAAAAATTTCTGTTTTCCCACCCCGGTTTTCAGTTTCTCCTTATTTCTCCCATGTAGTTAAATGCCCATTCCCATAACCATACATTTAACAGACTGAAAAAATAAATATTGCTGAAAACACAAATTCTGGAAATTTTTCAGAATGCTGGAAATTGCAGAATTAAAAATCAGCAATTAAAAACAGCCATTAAAACACATTAAAACACTGATATTTTTGGTCAACTTGACCCTGGAAAAACCCCCTACAACTCTTGGGGAAAACCAGTTTGAGAGCTCTTCTTTATTTCTGAAATTTGTCTTTTTACAGTGAGAATTATTCAGCAAAAATCAGCAAGCAAATTTACAACTTATCTCCTTTCCCGTGCCTCACAGCAATCTGGAAATTACAGCAAACAGGACAGCAATAAATGCTGTACGACCTCCGTTTTGTGTGCAGAAAAATCAGCAAACTGCTCCTCGATTTTTGTGCAAAAATCTGCCTTTCACTATGTGCTGAATTAGCTGTACAAATCTGCTCAACTGCTGCCTTGGAATGTGTGCCAAGCTGCTGTCTCCTTCTCCTTCCTGCTCAGAAATCTCTCTTGCTCTCCTTCTCCCAATCTGCTCATGAAAGAATGAATGACCTTTTCCTCCTTTTCCTCCTTTAATATAACTCCAAGTGACTTTTGGGTGATCCAAGTGACTTTTGGGTGATCTCTAAATCCAATGGCTGAAATAGATTTAGATCAATGGTTGAGATTAAATGCTCATTTAAATCTCACTTTCTATTTTTTAATTCACCCCACTTTAATAAAGACCCACTTAGTCATTTATTTCCAAAGTCACTTTTCCTTTCTAATTTTTCATTGACTTTATAAAAGTCACTTTAAAATTAGACTTAATAACTTTATCACTTAAAGTCACTTTTAAATTAGATTTAACTTTATAAAATTATAAAGTCACTTTAGGAGAAAAATTAAATTCTTTTGGACACTTTTCCCTAGGCCAAAGATCAAAGCCTAAGGGAACCACCTGTCCTCCGGTACCAAATTTCAACACTCCCTCTTACCGAGGAAGGTGTTCCTCACCACACCCATCTTGTCTCTGAAGTAGACATGCTTGCCCCGTGGTAAGGCTTTGGTAAGGATTTTTGCAACCTGCTCATCAGTGGAAATATACTCAAGCTTCACAGCTCCCTTCTGAACATAGTCTCTGATGAAATGATATCTGATCCCGATATGCTTTGACCTGTCATGAAATACTGGATTCTCCGTGAGTTTAATGCAACTCTGATTATCACAGTAAATCACTGAAGGTCTCAACGGCTGACCAAATAAGCCAAACAACATCTTGCGAAGCCAGATGGCCTCACAACTAGCTAGACTGGCTGCCATATACTCTGCTTCCGCTGAACTCAGTGCTACTGACTGCTGCTTCCGGCTGAACCATGACACTACTGCTGAACCCAACCCAAAACAACACCCTGAAGTGCTCTTCCTATCAGAAGCACAACCTGCCCAATCAGAATCAGTGTATCCTGCCAATCTCACTCCATCTCCCTGCCTATAGTCCAGACCATAATCCACTGTCCCCTGCAAGTATGCATCTATCCTGGAGTACCAAGCTCTGGGAGCTTGCTTCAGGCCATAAAGGGCCTTCTTCAATCTGCACACATGAGACTCCTTCCCATGCACCTCAAAGCCCTGTGGCTGCTCAATGTACACCTCCTCCTGTATGAAGCCATTGAGAAATGCGGTCTTCACATCCATCTGGTGGATCTTCCAACCCATCTCTGCTGCTATCGATATAATGGAGCGGATCGAAGTATATCGAGCCACGGGAGCGAAGGTCTCCTCATAATCAACTCCCTCTACCTGGGAGAACCCTCTAGCCACAAACCTCGCTTTGAATTTCTCAATGCTGCCATCTGCAGCATGCTTTACCTTGTAAAGCCATCTGGAAGTAACCACGGATTTGCCCTCAGGCCTCGGCACCACCTCCCAAACATCATTCTTCATGATAGAAGAATACTCCTCCTGCATGGCCTCTCTCCAGACCTGCTGGCTAGCTGCCTCCTCATAGCTAGAAGGCTCAGAGTCAAGGATGCTGGTAACCATCGCCATATAACTACAAAACCTCTCAGGTGGTCTACTCTCTCTGACCGGCCTCTTCGGCTCAGCAACAGATGTGGCATCTCTCAAGGTGTCCTGAAGCCACTTGGGCTTCCTCTTCCCAGAGTGCACTTCTTCCACCGGAGAATGAAACTCCTTCTCCTCATCATCATCAGTAGCCTGAACTCCTGACTGTCTGTCTGCTGTCCTCCTGCCTGCACCTGAACCTGTAGAAGCTGAGGTACCGTGTGAACTGTCCATCAGTGGACTCCCTAGTGAACTGCTCTGTGAACTGCTCTGCATGCTGCCCGGAGCACCACCCCTCTGGCTCGATGAGCCACTGCTCACTGACGGACCTGACATCCTCATAGATGTACCTCCGGATCCTCCTGATCCCTGCCCACTGGATCCCTGCGACTGACTCAACTGCTGCTGAGGGTCTGGCTGATCCAGATACTCTAACTCCCGTGACCTCCTAAAGGCCCTGTCCTCCTCGAACTTCACATCCCGTCTGACAACAACTCTCCTCTGTGCAGGAATGTAAATCCGAAAGGCCTTTGAGGTCTCACTGTAGCCCACAAAGATACCCTTCTCTGCGGTGGGCTCTAGTTTGGTCCTCTTCTCCTTGGGTATATAGGAGTATGTAATGCATCCAAAGATATGAAGATGACCAAGATCAGGCTTCTTCCCAGAGAAAGCCTCCTCCGGAGTCATGTGCCCCAAGGCACGATGCGGACTCCTGTTCTGCAAGTAAACAGCTGTGTTGCAGGCCTCTGCCCACAAGAACAATGGCAACCCCTGATCATGTAACATAGCTTTGGCAGCCTCTATGATGGATCTGTTCTTCCTCTCCGCAACCCCATTCTGCTGGGGGTTGTAAGGAACAGTGAACTCCCTCCTAATGCCTGCCTCCGCACAATAGTCAACAAACTCTCCAAGGGTGTACTCTCCTCCATTGTCCGACCTCAAGGACTTGATCTTTCGGCCTGTCTGTGTCTCCACAAGAGCTCTGAACTCCTGAAACCGCTTGAAGACCTCACTCTTGGTCTTCAAGAAATAAATCCAGGTCCTCCTGGAGTGATCATCAATGAATAAAACATAGTACTCATACCCACTCAAGGAAACATGAGACATCCGACCGCTCACATCGGAATGAATCAAATCAAGTATCCCCGTCGCTCTGCTGTCACTGCTGGGAAAAGGGGATTTGGCAAACTTGCCCATCGCACAACCTCTGCAAGTATCAAAGTGATCAGTACTGAAATCTGGCACACCTGTAGTGATCTCCCGCAATGTCCTCAAGGCTCCATGATACATATGTCCCATCCTGCGGTGCCAAATCTCACACAGCTCAGAATTGCTAGCTCTGCTGTCGGTACTACTGCTCAATGCCAAAAGGGGCTGAAATGCAAACTTGTACACCTTTGCATGGCGTACACCTATCACTCTAGCTGAATCAGCTGGAGCGCCCCTGGGATACATCAACACTTGTCCTCCCCTGAACAGTACCTCATATCCTCTGTCCTCCAAAGCTGAGACGGATATGAGGTTCTTCCTCATCCCTGGCACATAAAGAACCTCTGACACTTTCAAGGGAGGTTTGGACTCCCTCTGAAATGTCACTGTCCCCACCCCGACTGCTCTAACAACTCTGTCATCACCGAGTACTACCTCAATATCAATACCACTCTCTGAAAGCTCTGAGAAGTACTCACGGACTCCTGTCATGTGACGTGAAGCCCCACTGTCCACATACCAGATACCTGTAGATGCTCCGCTAATCGAGGGAAAAGCATGCTCCCTCTGAACCTGTTTGGCAGGGGATCCTGCACTAGAGGACTCACATGTAGTGAACGCAAACTCTCGGTCAAAACGACCAGCAAAGTCCTCAATCTCTGCTGAAGCTGCCACGTCCTGGTTCTTCCCCTTCTTCTTCTTCTTCTCCGGACACACAACTGCATAGTGTCCCATCTTTTGACAATTCCAACACTTCACCTTGGAATAGTCCTTCTGTGTGTTCCCCTGTTTACCTTTACCTTTGCCTTTGCCTCCACCACCGCTTGTGGAAGCCTGCTTCTTCCCTTTGCCTTTCTTGCCTCCTGCCACCAGTGCTACGTCCTCATCCTGCTCAACTGGCTTGGCTGCCCCAAGTTGCCCTTTCCTGATCTCTGTCTGAATACAATCATCCCAAAACCTCTCCCATGTGGGAAGGGTCTCACGTGCACAAACCCCATCAGCAAAGTTCAACCATGAACGGGGGAGGCCATTCACTGCAATCCGCACCAACTCAGTGGGTGGAATGGCCTCTCCAATCGCTGCCAACTCATCTCTCACATTAGTAATCTTTGTGAGATATCCAGCTGCACTATCATTACCCATCTTAATGTTCTTTAGCTTTTCCTTCAGGACCATCTTCCGGTTCTCATTGGTACTCTGGTAGAGATTGGACAATGCTGTCCACATCTCATGGGCATTGCTCTTTCCTCTCACATGAGGAATGCAATGGTCTTTGATTCCGTCTAGAATCAGCGTCTTACCCTTATTGTTCTTCTTTTTATACTCAGCCAACTGAGTAACATCAGTGGGCACAACAACAGGGTTCTGTGCGGTATGCACCATGATATCCCAGACTTCTGCCTCCTCAAAGATACTCTGCATTCTCTCCTTCCAAACGCTGTAATTTGTATGCCCATCCAACCTATCCTCCACCCTCAATCCCAATGACATCCTGCTGTCCTAAAACTGAAAAATAGCACTGTTGTAGTAAAGATAAAACTGCTGTTTATGAAAAAATCAGCTTGCTGGAATTTTCTGAGTGAAAAATCAGCAACTGCAATTTTTCCTTTTGCTGTCCCAAACTGCCCTTCAGCACTCAAGCTCTGATACCATGTAAAAATTTCTGTTTTCCCACCCCGGTTTTCAGTTTCTCCTTATTTCTCCCATGTAGTTAAATGCCCATTCCCATAACCATACATTTAACAGACTGAAAAAATAAATATTGCTGAAAACACAAATTCTGGAAATTTTTCAGAATGCTGGAAATTGCAGAATTAAAAATCAGCAATTAAAAACAGCCATTAAAACACATTAAAACACTGATATTTTTGGTCAACTTGACCCTGGAAAAACCCCCTACAACTCTTGGGGAAAACCAGTTTGAGAGCTCTTCTTTATTTCTGAAATTTGTCTTTTTACAGTGAGAATTATTCAGCAAAAATCAGCAAGCAAATTTACAACTTATCTCCTTTCCCGTGCCTCACAGCAATCTGGAAATTACAGCAAACAGGACAGCAATAAATGCTGTACGACCTCCGTTTTGTGTGCAGAAAAATCAGCAAACTGCTCCTCGATTTTTGTGCAAAAATCTGCCTTTCACTATGTGCTGAATTAGCTGTACAAATCTGCTCAACTGCTGCCTTGGAATGTGTGCCAAGCTGCTGTCTCCTTCTCCTTCCTGCTCAGAAATCTCTCTTGCTCTCCTTCTCCCAATCTGCTCATGAAAGAATGAATGACCTTTTCCTCCTTTTCCTCCTTTAATATAACTCCAAGTGACTTTTGGGTGATCCAAGTGACTTTTGGGTGATCTCTAAATCCAATGGCTGAAATAGATTTAGATCAATGGTTGAGATTAAATGCTCATTTAAATCTCACTTTCTATTTTTTAATTCACCCCACTTTAATAAAGACCCACTTAGTCATTTATTTCCAAAGTCACTTTTCCTTTCTAATTTTTCATTGACTTTATAAAAGTCACTTTAAAATTAGACTTAATAACTTTATCACTTAAAGTCACTTTTAAATTAGATTTAACTTTATAAAATTATAAAGTCACTTTAGGAGAAAAATTAAATTCTTTTGGACACTTTTCCCTAGGCCAAAGATCAAAGCCTAAGGGAACCACCTGTCCTCCGGTACCAAATTTCAACAATCATCACTGCATTATCTATTAGGGTATCATCACTGCATTATCTATTAGGGTATCATCACTGCATTATCCATTAGGGCATCATCACGACTGCGTTATCTATACTTCTCATATGCGTTACGGCTTCATTAACTGTGTATACGATATTGTGCATAGATATTGTTTTCATTACAACATATGGACAGCGTGGAGTTACCATACTATGCATAGATATTGCCTGTATAGGAACTGCGTGGATGTCTTCAATGTCTGCGGGATTATGACTGCGGCTCCCTCTATTACAACTACTCTTGACTGTGTTTAGAACATCTGCAGCTAGGGCATCCAACGTATTCTTTTAGTGTCTTCCCCTTCTCCAAAAACCCAAGACGTGGAGAGGAGTTCACATGAAGAATGTGTCTCCAAATAACATCGAATCCTCTTCTATTTATAACAAAAACGTATAGGATGAATAGACATGACGTTTGGGCTTCTTGAGCCTACATAAGTCACAGGTCGGCTTGATAATAATTACAGCGTCAAAATAAATTCATATCTCCATAAATACTTATTGGAATCGGATGATCTTTAGATCAATCCTACACCTCTCGACGAGAGGGATCCAATAAAAATATCAGCTGCCATAAATAAGATGACCCACATGGAGTTTGGCCTTAGTTGCCAATTTAATAACTAGGATAGCCACGGTTCTCAAGGCGAAGCCTTTGATGCGATATCTATCCAGAACAGACAGGATCCTAGCCTTCCAGATGACAAAGTTGGAGGCGCCATGCAACCTGTCCTGATCCCTCAGTGTGTTCATTGCCATCTCCGCTCTTCTGTTGGACTCCCTCTAAGTCTCAACTTTCCTCCTGGAAGTTCTCCTCTGCTAATTGTCGAACTGCTCCTCTCTGATCCTCTTTACACCTGCAACATGGATATGGATTTCTTGGATAGAAATCCCTCAAGGCAGTGGTTCCCTCTACCTTGGTTTTGTCCCATTAGGTCATGATCTGCTTCGACAGAAACAACACCTCACCAGCTTCCCAATCCACAATCTGCCCACAGCTCCCTAGGCCCCAACAACTGAAGAACCTAAGCCTCTTAGCTCTGTGCAATCTCGAAAAAGGCTGAATCGCTCCTCTGGCCAACTGCGTCAATCCTACCTGGCTGAGTAGGATGATGTGGCTCTTCGTGAGCCTCTTCTGCCTTTCTCTACCTCTGCGCTGGTCCTCTCTTTGGCTCGAAATGATGACGCAGGCCCTTTGCATCACTTCTTCTCTGCTGCTTTCTGCTTATGAGCAACTCTGTCATTCGTGACAACTGCTACTGCTGCAAATGTCTGATATCGCTGATGCCTTCAGTCCTCTTGTGATCTGCAATGCTCTGATACCATGTTGAAATTCTAAGTCTGACACGTTAGAAACCCCTACTGCATTATCTGGTTTATTTCTCCTACTTGTTTATTCCATTAACAAGTTATTTATAAATACAAATACTGAAAATAAACACAAATGTAGTCTTAACTCATATACAGATCAACAACTGAAATATTGAGACAAACGCACAAGGGACACCGTTATTTTTGGACAACTGTCCCCGGAAAAACCCAACTTGGGAAAACCAATGCAGCAGTTCCGAGGGTTTTATTATTAAGCATCTTTCTTGAGTACAACGAGGGTGCCAAACTGGCTCACCCAACAGAGATTTCTATCTGGCAATAATACATCTCTTCGGAAGCAGATATTCAGCAAGTCTGCTCTACGAAAATCCTTCCAATGCTCCTCTAAGGCTCTACGTCAGCCCTGCTGGCCTTTGCGTAGCTCTGGAACCCCCTGCGTCAGCCCTCTACTGCTATGCGTTAGCTCCCTGGCCTTTTGCGTCACCCACGCAGGCCCTGCTAGCCTCTGCACAATCTCTGTGGCCCTCTGCATGGCTCCTGCTAGCTCTGTGCAGCCCCCTCAATCACTGCGCTGGCCCTCCAACACTATTTCTGCCTCTCTGCTATGCACTCACTGCCCCTCGTTGGAACTCAGATCACTTGTTCGGATTTTCTCATCAAACCCCGCTCCAGAAAATCGAAATGACTGATCAATCTTGGTGTGTTTCCAACTGACCCTCAAGCCTTCTCTTATACTTTTTCTTTTGATTCTTCAACAACTGAGATTAAATCTCTAATCAATGGATAAGATTAGATTTGGCTTGATCCATGTCTTTTAGAACATTCTCACCCAGTTTTATATTAATACCCATTAATATTTTAATTTTCCTAAGTTTAGACTTAGGAACTCCATTAAAAATATTAATTATTTTAATATCTCTCTAACCGGGTGGAATTTCCCCAAACCATTTCTGGGTCTTGGAGATCTCATGTGCTTTAGCCTCTCCACCAATTTTCATGGCTAGATCACATCCGATGCTACCCCAAATCAACATGTATCCCATTCCGCGCATTAATGAGATTATGGGTGAACTTAGAGGAGCTAAGTACTTCTCTAAGATAGACTTCCGCGCAGGGTACCACCAGATTTGGGTGAGGGAGCAAGACATCCCAAAGACCACCTTCTGCTACCACTACGGGCACTTCGAGTTCCTTGTGATGCCCTTTGGGCTAACCAATGCACCAGCCACGTTTCAATCTTGCATTAACCATGTGTTTTGCAAACAGTTGCGACAATATGTCCTTATTTTCTTTGATGACGTCCTGATATATAATAGGACATGGGAGGAGTACCTCCAACCCTTGGATGAGGTGCTGTGCATACTGGAGGAGCAGTAGATATATACCTTGGACATGTGATCGGGGAGGATGGAGTACGGGTGCATTGGGAGAAGATTAGAGCCATCCTGGGGTGGCCTACGCCCAGGAATGTGACAGAGCTATGGGGCTTCCTTGGTATTTGCACTTATTACAGGAGCTTTGTGAAGGGGTTTCCTAATTGGCAGCACCCCTCATGGATCTGATGAAGAAGGGAGCATTCAAGCGGATAAAGGTTGCACAGGAGGCTTTTGAGCGCCTCAAGAGGGTGATGAGTAGCTGCCCTGTCTTGGCCCTACCAGATTTCTCACAACCATTTGTCCTAGAGTGTGATGCATGTGGAGAGGGAGTTGGAGCAGTTTTGACATAGGGGGGCAATCATATAGCCTTTGAGAGCAGAAAGCTACCACTGCATGAGAGGTTGTACTCCATCTATGACAAGTTGATGCTAGCTGTGATGCATGCACTGGCTAAGTTTAGACAGTTCTTGGTGGGAAACATGTTCAAGGTGAAGACTGACCACAACAATCTTCGATTCTCTTTGGAACAACAGAACTTACAAGAGAGGCAACAAAAATGGGTTACTAAGATCCAAGCGTATGACTTTGAGATTGAGCATGTTAAGGGCAAATAGAACATAGTGGTTGATGCACTATCACGGAGGCCCGCAACACTCTCTTTGATGGTTATCACCTAGGACTGGACGATGCCACTATTGGTGGAGTACGCCAAGGATCGACACGCATGCGAGATCTTCGACGATACTGATGGGGATGACAGGTACCAGGTGATGGATAGCGTTATTTACTACAAGGACAGGATCTACTTGGTACCATGATCACAATTGAGGGAGAAGATCTTGCGCGCAACTCATGATTCACTATTTCTAGGACACCAAGGATTCCTCAAGACTTACACGGCCATTCGGGAGCGTTTCACTTGGTGGAGTCTTAAGGAGGATGTCCTGAAGCATGTTTGGGAGTGCAATGTCTGCCATAGGAACGAGGGGGAGCACACTCATCTGACAAGGTTGCTACAACCTCATCCTATTCCTGAGAGGAAATGTGAGGGTGGGATTGCATTTGTGGTGGTTGACAAAATTCGCCCACTTTTTCGTCATTCAAGCCAAATACTCAGCTTCTCAGGTGGTTGAGTCATTTTTCCAAGAGGTGTTCACACTGCATGGGCTACCTAAGACTATTGTCAGTGACAGGGACAACAGGTTCATGGGAGAATTCTGGCAAGAGCTATTTCGCCTTGTGGGACATAGAGCTTACCCCCAGCGTGAGCTAACATCTCCAGACAGATGGCCAAACAAAGATAGTGAACAAGTGGTTGGACGGATACCTGCGCAACTATGTGACCAGGCAACAAAGAGCGTGGGTGAAGTGGCTGTACCTTGGGGAGTATTGCTACAACACCTCATATCATCTGTCCATAGACATGTTACCCTTTCGTGCTTTATATGGTTATGATGCATTGACATTTGATGATATGGTCCTTGGAGACAGCCAGGCACTAGGGGCCAAGGATTGGATACAGGAAAGCCAATATATTCTTAGGGTTCTCCAGGATAACATACAAACTGCCCAGAAACAATAGAAGTTGTATGCAAACAAGGGTAGAGTAGAGAGGCAATTTGAGGTGGGGTATTTGATTTTCCTGAGACTTTAGCCATACAAGCAGTCCATGCTAAAGCTGAAGGGAGATGAAAAGCTCAAACCCCGCTTCTATGGGCCATACAGGGTGACCAAGAGGGTAGGAGAAGTAGCGTATGAGTTGGAGCTTCCACCAGGAAGAAAAATGCACACGTCTCATGCCTGAAAAAGGCATTGGGACAACAAGTGACAACTACTACAGAGCTACTACCCATGGATGATGAGGGGCATTTGGTTTTGACATCGGAGGCTATCTTGCTGGAGAGGGAAAGGAAGCTTAAGAGCAAGACTTTCAGGGAGTTCCTTGATAGATGGAAGGACATGCCAAAAGAGGATGCTACATGGGAGGGAGAGCAAATTTTGTAGCACCCAACTGTTAATTAATGTTGTCATTGATGTCAATATGGCATTGGCCGAGATGGAGAATATTCTTGATATGCCTAGTGAATATCATGAAACCCTAGAATGAGATGATGAGGTTGAAGACAATAGATGCCTGGTTCCATATGATGATGTTGTAACTCTTGATTGATAAGAATGCCATCAATTAATTTGTCAAGTTACTAATGAAGAAGTATTAAGAAGTGGCAAGTGCCAAGTATTTAGAAGCCCTTCATGACATATGGAGGACTACATTTGATGATGTTATATTCTTGATGAATGACCACAATTGATGATGGCACTTGATGAGGTCTTGATAACATGGTTGGAAGATTATTTTGGAGTTCTCCTAATGATGTTGCACCATGACTGCACTAGTATATGATGACATTGTTCATACGTCATGCTACATGGATGTTGCACTCCTACATAATGACTCTATGATCCTATGATTACATTGATAACAATGAAGAAGCCATGCTGTCCAAAACATTCCTCATGCTGTCCCAAACTTTTTATGCATAAAATTTAAGTACAGTCACAAAGAAAAATTATTTTGGACACCTTGGAGGCATCCTTTCAAAATGGATCCTAGACCATCTTAAAGAGGAGTACAGTGACCTGCTGTGGTGGTAGCTAAAGGAGCAGATTCCCCTTTCCCGTGAGTCTTTTCTTGCTAAAATCATAGGATCTTAGTATATCCGACTTGCAGGTAGTTGAATGTACTCCTGGTGTTATAGAGGCAGCTACGAGGATTGATTCTGGGTCTCCCATAGATTAGGACGGAGGAGGAAAAAAAGAGGATTTTTTCCTCTTTCTAACGAGCCTTTATTTTCCCCGAAACTCCCAATAGTTTGTGAGATATTGAATTTTTAAGTTAAAGGAAATTATTCTTAGCAGTGAGTCGACCTACACTCAGTCATACAAGTCGGCCTCACTTCAAATAGACGTGTCCCTTCCGTTATAAACGAAATATCTATAAATGGACGTCTAAACACTTCATTTTTATCACCAATTCGAGCAAGAATTCGGAGATACAAAGTACAGAAGAAGACAGAAGGCCAAGGAGAACAAGGAGACTATTGTTTAGGATGAAAAAAGGATAATTTTATTTGGGCATAAAATCTTCGTCGAAGCTGCCATAATTGTCGTGGTCGAGGTTGTCGTAGTTGCCATGCTAGAAGCTTCCGTAGTTGTCGTAGTCGATGCTGCCATGGTCGAAACTGCCGTAGTTGTTGTGGTTGAAGCTACCGTAGTTGCCTTGGTAGAAGCTACTGTAGTTGCCATAGTTATCGTGGTTGACGCTGCTGTAGTTGTTGTGGTTGAAGTTGTCATAGTTGTCGTGGTCGAAGTTGCCGTGGTCGAAGTTGTCATAGTTGTCGGGGTCGAAGTGTTGATTTATTGGGATTGGACAAATAGAGCTTGTTGAAGTCTTCTCTTCAGAACATAATAGGGTAGAGTTGGAGAACTTTGTGAAACAACATATTGAATATTTGTGGAGATCATTGAAGACCATGATGCATTGAAGCCATTATGATGTGACCTTGAAGAATTTTTGTTTGGATAACATGAAGAGCAATGGTGACACCTTCATGTGAAGAACACAGTTGTCATTGATGATGTGACGTTGAGACTAAGTGAAGGCGTAGCTGAAGATTGATAGGGCTTGTTGAAGAAGACATTGGGAGCCGTGAAGTATAACCAAACATATCTTGATGAAGTAAAGCTAAGGGTTGGAGCCCAAGAGGTTGGAGCCTCAAAGAGACAAGGTTGGTGCCTTGGAAGATAGGGTTGGAGCCCTAGAGGTTGGAGCCTCAAAGAGACAAGGTTGGTGCCTTGGAAGATAGGGTTGGAACCCTAGAGTATAAGAGTCCTCAAGGGACCAAGTTGGTGCCTGTACCAGAGATAGGGTTGGAGTCCTAGAGGTTGGTGCCTCAAAGTGACAAGGTTGGAGCCTTGGGAAGTCCAAGTCAGTGCTTGGCAGAATATAGGTTGGAGCTTGGGGAATTGAAGATCGGCGTCTTCATCTAGGGTTGGATCCCTACATATATTGTACTTGATTTATTGTAAAGAAGAAATTAATAAAATCATTTATTCTTAATGTTAATTTTTTGTTCTAAATATAAGTGATCTAACTAATAAAAGTAACAATTGAAAGAAGTATTGATTCACCCCCCCCCAGTATTTCCAACAATTGATATCAGAGCCAGTACCTTCACTCAAAGCCTAACAGCTTGAAGGTTGAGCATTAGAACACAAATGGTGAAGCCAAGGAGGAAAGTCTCCAATCCTCCTAAAGATGTGTCTCCCTCAACATTGAAATTGAAGTCAATCAATTTATGAAGGCTCCATTGTTCAATGGAAACTTTGATATATGGGAGGCAAGAATGAGGAATTTCTTAAAAACTCAAGGCATTGAAGTTTGGAAATCGGTGATTGCTGATAACATGATAGATGGGGAATCCAAGGAACATAATACAAGAGCAATGAAAGCAATCTTGAATGGGCTACCTGATTCTATGAAGGCCAATTTTGGAAAATATTCATCAGCAAAAGGCATATAGGATAAACTTCATGATCTTCACTCAAAAGGAGCATTGACAATGATCTCTAGTCAAGAAAATGATGGAAAATAGGAAGGAAATCTAGAGCCCATCAAGGAAGGTGAAGATAAGAGTGATAACATCAAGGCTAAAGAAGACCTAGAAGATGAAGAGAATGAAAAAGATTTTGAAGAAGATCTCCTCACTAAACTTATGGCTGCCTTGGAAGCGATTAACAATTTGAAAAAGGAAAACGAGGAACTTAAGAAGAAAGCGCAAGTTGGTGACCAGGACAAGACAAGGAAGGAAGTTGACCTTGTCAAGCTTGAATTACAAGAAAGAGATGACGAGCTCGCCAAGATTAAGGAAGAATTTCATCAAAACAAGAGAAAGCATCATGAATAAGTCATATCTGTGACAAATCAATTGGATAAGGCAAAGAAACGGGAAGATACCTTGTCAAGCCACCTTGAGCAAAGGCACAAGAGCTTGAACAAACTTGAAGCAGAGATTGGTTAATACAAGGAAGGGGTCACCTCCCTTAGATCTCAACTAGAAGAAGCAAGGAAACAAGCAGATAAAGCTGAGAAGGTGATGGAAGCTTTGACATTCATAGAAGGACAAGTTGATGAAACAGAAAAGGAGAGAAACACCATGATAAGCCAACTAGAAGAAAAGGATGATGACATCACTAAGGTAAAATTAGAAATCACTTCGCTTAAGGCCCAATCATGTGAAGCAACCAAGATGAAGGAAGAAATGGAGATCGTTCTATCAAAGAAGGATGAAGAATGCAAGAAAATGAAGGAAGAAATTGTCTTTCTTAAAAAGGAAGTTGACTCGCTGAATAAGAACTTGAAAATTTTTCAAGCCCTAGATGAAATCCTAAGTCATCAAAGGTCTCCCCTTGATAAATCAGGTCTTGCCTATGCAGGTGAATCCTCAAGCAAGAATGATAATGCTTCAAACAACAAGGATGTGTGAGGAAGCCTGGAAGAAATGTTGATACCCCCTGCAAAGGCAAGAGTGAAATTGACATTGGAAGAAATCCTACTCCAAGAAGAAATGCAGATGGTGCCAAGGATGCGAGAAGCATGGTTATCATCAAAGGATCTCAAGGAAGAAAGACTTCAGAAGTACATCAAGGAAATCTCCATCTCCCAGGTACCAAAGTATATTTCTTCGTTATTGTTATGCTTGTACAAACTTTGGACACATGGCAAAAGATTATAGGGCATATAATGGTCCCCGCCAATCTTTGAGAAGCAATTATGCAAGAAGAAGTCATGAATTCTTATTCATGAACAACATAGAGTGCTTCAAGTGTCATAACATTGGACATATGTCATGTGATTGTAAATTTACTTGGGCCCCTACACAAGGGAGGACCATGCCAGAGAAGAAAGTTACACAATTATGGAGAAGGAAGCAAATTAAATTTGGAAGTCCCTTGAACACTCTAGCCAACAACACATGTTGTTGACTTGATGAAGTCATCCTTGATATTTCAAGTATTTGATGAGGAGACTCTACCAAAAGGAAGACCATGCATACAATTAGGGGGAGCTTATGATGATTAAGCATTCTTGCAGAAGCTATCCGTGAATGTGCCCTATGAAATCGTTGATGAGCCACATGGACAATCATTCTTTGATAGATCGTCTCTCGGGAGCATTTCCATTGAAGAACATGATCCTTTATTCATCCATGAACTACTATTGAAGATCTCTTCCACTTGATCACTAAGCAGGTAATCTTTCATAAGCTAGAGGAGGTCGTGCAGACACGGGGAGTTGGTTCATCACATGAAGGAATTTAAGCACATCTATCATGGACCACATTGCCAAAAAGAAGAGCACCATGACAGGGGGAGTAACAAAGCTATGAGGAACTACTATTCATGAAGAAAAGAAGCAACTTGACACGGGGAGTATTTGAGCACCCCGTTTGCCATTGATGTCAAAGGGGGAGAGAATGTTAAAAGGGAAAAAACATTTCCATCAATGACAAAGGGGGAGATTGTTAATTAATGTTGTAATTGATGTCAATATGGCATTGGCCGAGATGGAAAATATTCTTGATATGCCTAATGAATATCATGAAACCCTAGAATGAGATGATAAGGTTGAAGAAAATAGATGCCTGGTTCCATATGATGATGTCGTAACTCTTGATTGATAAGAATGCCATCAATTAATTTGTCAAGTTACTGATGAGGAAGTCTTAAGAAGTGGCAAGTGGCAAGTATTTAGAAGCCCTTGATGACATATAGAGGACTACATTTGATGATGTTATATTCTTGATGAATGACCACAATTGATGATGGCACTTGGTGAGGTCTTGATAACATGGTTGGAAGATTATTTTGGAGTTCTCATAATGATGTTGCACCATGACTGCACTAGTATATGATGACATTGTTCATACGTCATGCTACATGGATGTTGCACTCCTACATAATGACTCTATGATCCTATGATTACATTGATAACAATGAAGAAGCCACGCTGTCCCAAACATTCCTCATGCTGTCCCAAACTTTTTATGCATAAAATTTAAGTACAGTCACAAAGAAAAATTATTTTGGACACCTTGGAGGCATCCTTTCAAAATGGATCCTAGACCATCTTAAAGAGGATTTTTTTCCTCTTTCTAATGAGCCTTTATTTGCCCCGAAACTCCCAATAGTTTGTGAGATATTGAATTTTTAAGTTAAGGAAATTATTCCTAGCAATGAGCCGACCTACACTCAGTCATACAAGTCGGCCTCACTTCAAATAGACGTGTCCCTTCAGTTATAAACGAAATCTCTATAAATAGACGTCTAAACACTTCATTTTTATCACCAATTCGGGCAAGAATTCAGAGATACGAAGTACAGAAGAAGACAGAAGGCCAAGGAGAACAAGGAGACTATTGTTTAGGACGAAAAATTGATAATTTTTTTTGGGCATAAAATTTTTGTCGAAGCTGCCATAATTGTCGTGGTCGAAGTTGCCGTAGTTGCCGTGGTAGGAGGTGCAGTAGTTGCCGTGGTCGAAACTGTCGTAGTTGCCGTGGATGAAGCTACCGTAGTTGCCATGGTTGAAGCTGACGTAGTTGTCGTGGTCGAAGAGTTGCCGTAGTTGCCGTGGTAGAAGCTGCTGTAGTTGCTGTAGTCGAAGCTGTTGTAGTTACCGTGGTTGAAACTGCTATAGTTGCCGTGGTCGAAGTTGCCGTAGATGCCGTGGTCGAAGCTGCCATAGTTGTCGTGGTCGAAGCTGCCATAGTTGCCGTGGTCAAAGTTGTCATAGTTGTCGGGGTCAAAGTGTTGATATATTGGGATTGGACAAATAGAGCTTGTTGAAGTCTTCTCTTGGGAACATAATAGGGTAGAGTTGGAGAACTTTGTGAAGCAGCATATTGAAGATTTGTGGAGATCATTGAAGACCATGATGCATTGAAGCCATTATGAGGTGACCTTGAAGAAGTTTTGTTTGGGTAACATGAAGAGCAATGGTGACATCTTCATGTGAAGAACAATTTTGTCATTGATGATGTGACATTTAGACTAAGTGAAGGCGTAGCTGAAGATTGATATGGCTTGTTGAAGAAGACATTGGGAGCCGTGAAGTATAACCAAACGTATCTTGATGAAGTAAAGCTAAGGGTTGGAGCTCAAGAGGTTGGAGCATCAAAGAGACAAGGTTGGTGCCTTGTCAGATAGGGTTGAAGCCCTAGAGGTTGGAGCCTCAAAGAGACAAGGTTGGTGCCTTGGAAGATAGGGTTGGAACCCTAGAGGATAGGAGTCCTTAAGGGACCAGGTTGGTGCTGCTACCAGAGATAGGGTTGGAACCCTAGAGGATAGGAGTCCTCAAGGGAGCAGGTTGGTGCCTGTACTAGAGATAGGGTTGGAGCCCTAGAGGTTGGTGCTTGAAAGTGACAAGGTTGGAGCCTTGGGAAGTCCAAGTCGGTGCTTGGCAGAATATAGGTTGGACCACGGGGAATTGAAGATCAGTGTCTTCATCTAGGGTTGGATCCCTAGATATATTGTACTTGATTTATTGTAAAGAAGTAATTAATAAAATCATTTATTCTTATTGTTCATTTTGTGTTCTAAATATAAGTGATCTAACTGGTAAAAGTAATAATTGAAAGGAAGTACTGATTCAGCCCCCCTCTCAGTGTTTCCAACAATTGGTATCAGAGCCAATACCTTCACTCAAAGCCTAACAACTTGTTGAGCATTAGGACACAAATGGCGAAGCCAAGGAAGAAAGTCTCCAATCCTCCTAAAGATGTGTCTCCCTCAACATTTAAATTGAAGTCAATTAATTTATGAAGGCTCCATTGTTCAATGGAAACTTTGATATATGGGTGGCAAGAATGAGGAATATATTAAAAACTCAAGGCATTGAAGTCTGGAAAATTGGTGGTTGCTGATAGCATGATGGATGGGGAATCCAAGGAACATAATACAAGAGCAATGAAAGCAATCTTGAATGGGCTACCTGATTCTATGAAGGCCAATTTTGAAAAATGTTCGTCAGCAAAAGGCATATGGGATAAACTTCATGATCTTCACTCAAAAGGAGCATTGACAATGATCTCTAGTCAAGAAAATGATGGAAAACAAGAAGGAAATCCAGAGCCCATCAAGGAAGGTGAAGATAAGAGTGATAACATCAAGGCTAAAGAAGACCTAGAAGATGAAGATAATGAAAAAGATTTTGAAGAAGATCTCCTGACTAAACTTATGGCTGCCATGGAAGAGATTAACAATTTGAAAAAGGAAAACGAGGGACTTAAGAAGAAAGCGCAAGTTGGTGACCAAGACAAAACAAGGTAGCAAGTTGACCTTGTCAAGCTTCAAGTACAAGAAAGAGATGAGGAGCTCGCCAAGATTAAGGAAGAATTTCATCAAAACAAGAGAAAGCATCATGAAGAAGTCATATCTATGACAAATCAATTGGATAAGGCAAAGAAACGGGAAGATACCTTGTCAAGCCACCTTGAACAAAGGCACAAGAGCTTGAACAAACTTGAAGCAGAGATTGGTCAATACAAGGAAGAGGTCTCCTCCCTTAGATCTCAACTAGAAGAAGCAAGGAAACAAGCACAAGGAGCTGAGAAGGTGATGGAAGCTTTGACATTCATAGAAGGACAAGTTGATGAAGCAAAAAAGGAGAGAAACACCATGATATGCCAACTAGAAGAAAAGGATGATGACATCACCAAGTTAAAATCAGAAATCACTTCGCTTAAGGCCCAATCATGTGAAGCAACCAAGATGAAGGAAGAAATGGAGATCATTCTATCAAAGAAGGATGAAGAATGCAAGAAAATGAAGGAAGAAATTGTCTTTCTTAAAAAGGAAGTTGACTTGTTGAATAAGAACTTGAAAAGTTCTCAAACCCTAGATGACATCCTAAGTCATCAAAGGTCTCCCCTTGATAAATCAGGTCTTGGCTATGTAGGTGAATCCTTAAGCAATAATGATAATGCTTCAAACAACAAGGATGTGAGGAAGCCTGGAAGAAATGTTGATGCCCCCAGCAAAGGCAAGAGTCAAATTGACATTGGAAGAAATCCTACTCCAAGAAGAAATGCAGATGGTGCCAAGGATGCAAGAAGCAATGGTTATCATCAAAGGATCTCAAGGTAGAAAGACTTCAGAAGTACATCAAGGAAATCTCCATCTCCCAGGTACCAAAGTGTTGGACACAGATTGTCATTGATGTCAATATGGCAATATTCAAGAGGAGGAGACAGAGCATGTCGGAGCCAAGAGGAGCAAAAGGAGCCAAGAGGAGCGGACCAAGCCAGAGGAGCCACATATATCGGAGGAGTGCCAGAGCAAGAGGAGCCATATCGAAGGAGTGTCAGAGCAAGAGGAGCCATTGGAGGAGCTACAGGAGCAAACAGAGTGGACCGAGAGGAGCAGATGGAGCAAGAGGAGCCAAGAGGAGCAATATATTACAAGCAAATAGGGCCATCAGAGGAGAAAACCCATATATATATGCCTTAACACTATCGGCCGACACATATTACAAACAACAATGCCAAAGGAAGAACTATCGGGAGTACTGAGGAGTATATATATATATAGAGAGAGAGAGAGAGAGAGGCGATATAATAACACGGACCCGCGGCTCCATTATAAACTGGCTAAATGTAATATCGCATCCGCAGTGATCGCAAGTCATAAGGGATGGTGCTATAATCTGCCGATTGCGATAATGGCATGGACTTATTAAAAACAGTCTATAATATATTGCATCCAGAATGTCGGAACTTTTCAAGGTGCAAGCTCCGAAATCCGGAGTCGAAACTATTATCAAGTGAAGTGTAAAATCATATCGGGTCCGCAAAACTCTTGTATCGCATCGGAGCAGCGGAGGTAGCTATTGCCAAAATCATCCGGAGCCGAAATTATATTTGGAGCAGCCTAAAGGAGATCGGGTCCGCAACCCATCAAGACTCGCCGATAAGGAATCCGCCGATATGACGGATTCGAATTCAGTTTAGGAAGAAATGTAAGGAGGCATCGGGTCCGCATTACATCGGAGGAATGGGTCTATTGTTTACAGCGAACGCCGATGTTCATTGGACCCGAAACAATATTAAAGGGAGTCTAAAGCCATATCGGGTCCGCACCTCATCGGAGGTCTGGGCTTAAGAGCTATTGCGACCGCCGAAATCCGGACCCGCCGATAATTGTAAAGGCGGGTGCATAATAATTGAAGTCCGGCATTTGAATTAGAGCGGGGGTTTATAATGTTTTCCGTGTATTATATGATACATGGCCGCGGGGTTAAGGTATATATTAAAACCTGTGCAATGGTTGATAAAGCCTGTGTGATGGTTGATTAAAGCGCTCAGTGATGGTTGATTAAAGGCTCGGTTGGTGGCTTCCGATGGTTGATAAAACGCTCGGGTGATGGCTTCCGATGGGTGATTAAAACGCTCGGGTGGTGGCTTCCGATGGTTGATTAAAACGCTCGGGTGGCGGCTTCCGATGGGTGATTAAACGCCTCCGATAAAGCCTATAAGGTATTAACCATAGGTCAAGGGCCGAGTTTTATTTAAGAAAGGGGAGTTTGGGTTTTTTCTACTCAGATTTTGGAACACTTGTATAGACAGAAGAAGCAAAGGAATGGAAGCTGAAGTGTCAAGCGATCAAGTGAGGAGGAAGCCAAAGAGCCAGCATGTAAGAGGAAACGAATGGACAGGGGCATGGAGCATATAAAAGCAGCAAAAACAGAGAACTGGAGTGGTTGTTCGTGAACGGTATAACCTGAGCATGAGATAGTGAAAGCAGCAGAAGAAAAGGGGGCAGCAGAAGCAGTGGAAGCTGAAAAGAGCGCAGCAGCACACCAGTGTATACCAAAGAGGTTGGAGCCTCAGAATTGAACAAGATTGAAGTCCTTGGGAGTTGGTGCTCCTAAGTCCAAGATTGGTGTCTTGGCAAAATAGAGTTGGTGCTCAGGAGGTTGGAGCCTCACCAAAGTCCAAGTTGGAGCTTGGCAACCAATTGTGACAATCTATTTATTGTATTTATTTTACTGCACAGTTATATTAATAAAAGCATTTATTCCTGCTGTTCATTTTGTGTTCTGAACATATATGTTTTAACTAGTAAAACAATAGTGAAAAAAAGAAATACTGATTCACCCCCCTCTCAGTATTTCCAACAATTGGTATCAGAGCCGGCTTATTCATTCTAGCCTAACAGCTTGAAGAAGGATCAGCAACCATGATGAGAAATCATGAAGCATCAGGAAAACCTCCTCTGTTTGATGGCACTAACTTTGGGTTTTGGAAGAAAAGAATGACTTACTATTTAATGTCCCTTGGACCTGAAGTTTGGCATTTTTGTCAAACTGAATACCGAGCGACTTCCACTCTTCCAACAGACCAAGACGAGAGGAAAGCCTACATTGCAAATGCAAAATCCATGAACTCTATCACTAGTGGAATCACTGATTTCGAGTTTACAAAAATCATGCACTGTAACTCTGCCAGAGAAATGTGGGAGAAGCTAGTTAGCTTGTACGATGGAGACTCAAAAGTCAAAAAGGCAAAGCTTCAAACTCACAGAAGACAATTTGAAAGTTTGAAGATGGAAGAGGAAGAAGATATTGCAGCATACCTCCTCTTGAGTAGCTGAAGTGGTAAATTCCCTAAAAGGATTGGACGAAAAGGTTGAAGAAAGTACTATTGTACAAAAGGTATTAAGGTCCCTTCCAGACAGATTTGACTCCAAAATAAGTGCTATAGAAGAATCAAAGGATCTTGACACCCTCAAAATGGATGAACTCCATGGAATTCTCACTGCCTATGAAATGAGGAAAGGTGGACCTAGCTCCAAAGATGCAGCATTCAAGGCCTCAAAGTCAAAGAAAGGGAAAGAAAGGAATGACTGTAGTGATGAGTCAGATGTGGAATCCGAATTGGCTCAATATGTACGAAAGCTGAAGAGAGGATCTAAGCTTAAAGGCAAGTATCCTCTTATCTGTTTTAAATGTGGTAAAATAGGTCATTATGCAGCAAAATGTCCTCATAAACAAGACAGTGATGATGAAAGAAATTCTAAAAGAATGACACACAAAAAGAAAGGGTTCAATAAGAAAAACCTTCTCTCCAAGCAAGGTGAGTCTGATGAGGATGAGTTTATGGTCATCAAAAAGAAATCAGATGAGGAAAGCGATCATGATGAAAGCCAAGAAGCATTATTCATGGCACTCACAGATGATGATGACTCGGGGCCAGAAGGAAATGTGGATGAACTGTTAATAAGTGCCATTGAAGAGAACGAGAAACTGCGGAACAAAATTATCTCTCTCAAAGTGGAAAACGAGGAAATAAGAAGGAGAGAAGATCTCTTGGAAACAAAGCTTAAGGAAAAAGAAGAGACTTGTGAAGAACGTGAGGCCGAAGTAGTATCTCTGAGAAAGGAGTTGGAGCAAATTAAAAAGGGTTGTAAAAGCTCTCAAATACTTGATACTATTCTGAAAAATCAAAAACCTCAACATGATAAGTCTGGAATAGGTTTCAAGGGAGAATCCTCAAGCACTAAGAATAGTGCGAAAAGCTATGCCGATGCACTTTCCTGCAACCCAAAAGATGAAAAATTATCTTATCAAAAGTGCATCCCAGATTCCAAGAATAAAGAAAGAGTTACTCCAAAGAAGAATGTGGAGTCGAATCATGGACACTACAGCAAATACAAATCTGTACCCCACCAAGGGCCCATCAAAAATCCAAAGGACGAGGGAGGAGTAATTCTAAGAAAGGAAAGCGAATTAAACCGTGGTTACTTCAAAACCATATTTCTTGGACACTGTTTTCATTGTAAAAACTTCGATCACCAAGCTAGACACTGTATGGCTCGCAGAAGTGAGAAGACAACGCAAAAGGACCGAGTAATCAACTCATATGCTCCCAAAAGACTAGGACAAATCAAAACCTTCAATTCATTCGATCCCTTGACTAAATTTGATCTGACTTGCTCTTTTTGCTACAATAATGGACACTATGAACAAAACTGCCCACTCAAAGGAAGAAAGACGAGCAGCAAGATCTCTACAATGGACAAATGCGGCCTGGCTCTATTTGCGCAAAATAATGGAAACCAGTGGTTTGTGGATAGTGGGTGCTCCAGACACATGACAGGAGACAGAAGGAAATTTATCTCACTAAGCAAAAAGGAAGGGAATGTGTCCTTTGGAAGCGGAACTGGCAAAATTGCAGGAAGAGGAACAGTTACTCTGATCAATGGAAAAGGAAAAGCTCAAGATGCTCTGCTGGTTGACGGACTCAAACACAACCTTCTGAGTGTCAGCGAAATTTGTGATCAAGGACATAAGGTTGTTTTCAACACCAAAGACTGTGAAATAAGGAACTCTGCCTCAGGGAAACTTGTGGCAAAAGGAGTGAGAACACCAGACAAAATTTACGTTCTGAACAAGATTCAGGAAAACAAATGCTACTTGAGTCAGGCAGATGAGAGTTGGTTGTGGCACAAGAGACTTGGACATACCAGCTTCGAAAATCTGGTCAATATCAGCAAGATCAAAGCTGTACAAGACATCCCAAGGTTGTCCAAACCAAATCAAGCAGTGTGTGGTCCATGTCAACATGGAAAACAGACCAGAACCAGCCACAAGACAAAGGAACACTATACATCAAAGCTCTTGGAGATCATACATGCTGATGTGTGTGGGCCAACTAGAAATCAAGCACTCCAAGGAGAAAGGTCCTTTGTATTATTTGTTGATTATACTAGAATGATGTGGATATATTTCATAAAGTATAAATCTGAAACTTTTGAGTGTTTTAAGAATCTAAAAGCCCTTGTAGAAAATGTAAAAGATTAAAAAATTAAGTGTCTCAGAACAGACCGAGGAGGAGAATTCACATCAAACGAGTTCAGAGAGTTCTGCAATATTCATGGAATTAGAAGGGAATACTCGGTTGCCAGAACACCTCAGCAAAATGGGGTAGTTGAAAGACGAAACCGAACTGTCCAAGAAATGGCAAGAACCATGCTGTTAGCAGCAAACCTACAACCTAAATTCTGGAGGGAAGCAGTAGGGACAACTGTCTATACATTGAATCGGACTCAATTGAGACCAAATTGTGACAAAACTCCTTATGAGCTATGGAAAGGGAGACCTGCTTCAGTGAAGTATTTCAAAATATTTGGAAGCAAGTGCTTCATAAAAATAAATGATGGTTCACCTGGAAAATTTGATTCTCGGGTTGATGAGGGGATATTTCTTGGATATTCTCCACGGAGCAAGGCTTACAAGTGGTACAATTTTCGACTGAAGAAAATAGTGGAAAGCATCGATGTAAAGGTTGATGAAGATCTTCCAGAAAAGGAAATTGAAGAACAAGAAGATGACTTTCTCATTGAAGAAGAAGAATCTAAAGAAGAGATAGATGATGAAGAAGAAGAAGATGAAAGAGAACCACCTCATACCCCTTCAAAGATGAAGTATGTAGAAAGATATCATCCAAAAGAACAGATCATTGGCGATAAAGATGAAGGTGTGCAGACCAGAAGAAGGATAACAACCTCACCCAAGAGAAAAGCCATTCCCTCCTATCTATGATAGAACCAGAAACATTCATAGAAGCAAGTAAGGATCCTCATTGGGTAAAAGCAATGGAAGAAGAAATGTCCCAAATTGAGAAGAACAAGACATGGGAGTTGGTACCTCGTCCAAAGGACAAAAACATAATAGGAACCAAATGGGTGTTCAAAAATAAAATGAGTGAGGAAGGACAGGTTATCAGAAACAAGGCAAGACTTGTCTGCAAAGGCTATTCACAAATTGAAGGAGTTGACTTTGAAGAGACATTTGCACCAGTGGGCCGTATGGAAGCTATCAGGATGTTCTTAGCATTTGCTTGCTCGAAAGGATTCAAAATCTATCAAATGGACGTGAAATCAGCATTTCTAAATGGCGAACTCAAGGAGGAATTCTACATGGAGCAGCCAGAAGGTTTTGATCTGACAGCAGGAAAGGACCTAGTCTGTAAGTTGAAAAAGGCTTTGTATGGGTTGAAACAAGCTCCTAGAGCTTGGTATGCAAGACTGGATAACTATCTCCAACAACAAGGCTTCAAAAAGGGAGTGGCTGGAAGCAATCTATACATAAAGACAGATCAAGGTAAGTTACTAGTTGCTCTTGTTTATGTCGATGATCTGATTTTTGCTAGTAATAATGATGAAATGAGCCATGAATTTTCTCAAAGCATGGCAAAAGAATTTGAGATGTCAATGATAGGTGAACTGTCCCACTTCCTTGGATTTCAAGTATCTTAAACCAGAGCAGGATTGTGTATATCTCAAGCCAAATATCTAAAAGACATGCTCAAAAAATATGGAATAGAGGACTGTGCACCCATGAGCACTCCCATGACCACAAAATGCAAACCGAGCAAAGATGATGACTCCCCTCTAGTAGATGCAACTCATTACAGGTCAATGATTGGAGCCCTTCTATACTTAACAGCCACACGACCAGACATAATGCAAGCAGTAGGAATGGTGGGAAGATTTCAATCGGCTCCCAAAAAATCTCATTTATTAGCTGTAAAAAGAATTCTCAGATATTTGAAGGGAACTTCTGATTTTGGTCTCTGGTACCCAAAGAGTTGAACATTGACTGTAACTGCATACACAGATGCTGATTGGGCTGGAAACATAGATAATCGGAAAAGTACTAGTGGGAATGCATTCTTCCTAGGAGACTGTTTGGTATCCTGGCTCAGCAAAAAACAGTCATCCATATCATTATCCACAACCGAAGCCGAGTATATTGCTACAACAGACTGTTGCTCTCAGATACTTTGGATGAAGGAAGCGCTAAAAGATCTCGACATATGTACAAATCAACCGATTATCGTCTATTGTGACAACACTAGTGCTATCAGTCTCAACAAAAATCCAGTGATGCACTCAAGAACCAAACACATACCAATCAAGTATCATTTCCTCCGTGAGCAAGTAGCTGAACAAAATATCGCTCTGGAATATATCAGTACTAAGGAGCAGATAGCTGATATTTTCACAAGACCTCTTCCTCGGGAAGCATTCGAACATCTGCGACAAAAGATGGGGGTTATTTCTTTATCATCACTCAAGTTCATTCATAAAGATGTAGCAGGACAGGGGGAGCAGTTCGACAGGGGGAGTTCGTATGCATTCCTTTGCCATTGATGTCAAAGGGGGAGAAAGCAGAAGAATATTGCCATCAATAGCAAAGGGAGAGATTGTTGGACACAGATTGTCCATGCTGTCAATATGGCAATATTCAAGAGGAGGAGACAGAGCATATCGGAGCCAAGAGGAGCAAAAGGAGCCAAGAGGAGCGGACCAAGCCAGAGGAGCCACATATATCGGAGGAGTGCCAGAGCAAGAGGAGCCATATCGAAGGAGTGTCAGAGCAAGAGGAGCCATCGGACTAGCTACAGGAGCAAACAGAGTGGACCGAGAGGAGCAGATGGAGCAAGAGGAGCCAAGAGGAGCAATATATTTGGAGCAATATATTACAAGCAAATAGGGCCATCAGAGGAGAAAACCCATATATATATGCCTTAACACTATCGGTCGGTACATATTACAAACAACAATGCCAAAGGAAGAACTATCGGGAGTACTGAGGAGTATATATATATATATATATATAGAGAGAGAGAGAGAGAGAGGCGATATAATAACACGGACCCGCGGCTCCATTATAAACTGGCTAAATGTAATATCGCATCCGCAGTGAGCGCAAGTCATAAGGGATGGCGCTATAATCTGCCGATTGCGATAGAGGCATGGACCCGATGGACTTATTAAAAACAGTCTATAATATATCGCATCCAGAATGTCGGAACTGTTCAAGGTGCAAGCTCCGAAATCCGGAGCCGAAACTATTATCAAGTGAAGTGTAAAATCATATCGGGTCCGCAAAACTCTTGTATCGCATCGGAGCAGCGGAGGTAGCGATCGCCGAAATCATCTGGAGCCGAAATTATATTTGGAGCAGCCTAAAGGAGATCGGGTCCGCAACCTATCAAGACTCGCCGATAAGGAATCCGCCGATATGACGGATCCGAATTCAGTTTAGGAAGAAATGTAAGGAGGCATCGGGTCCGCGTTACATCGGAGGAATGGGTCTATTGTTTACAGCGAACGCCGATGTTCATCGGACCCGAAACAATATTAAAGGGAGTCTAAAGCCATATCGGGTCCGCACCTCGTCGGAGGTCTGGGCTTAAGAGTTATTGCGACCGCCGAAATCCGGACCCGCTGATAATTGTAAAGGCGGGTGCATAATAATTGAAGTCCGGCATTTGAATTAGAGCGGGGGTTTATAATGTTTTCCGTGTATTATATGATACATGGCCGCGGGGTTAAGGTATATATTAAAACCTGTGCGATGGTTGATAAAGCCTGTGTGATGGTTGATTAAAGCGCACGGTGATGGTTGATTAAAGGCTCGGTTGGTGGCTTCCGATGGTTGATAAAACGCTCGGGTGATGTCTTCCGATGGGTGATTAAAACGCTCGGGTGGTGGCTTCCGATGGTTGATTAAAACGCTCGGGTGGTGGCTTCCGATGGGTGATTAAACGCCTCCGATAAAGCCTGTAAGGTATTAACCACAGGTCAAGGGCCGAGTTTTATTTAAGAAAGGGGAGTTTGGGTTTTTTCTACTCAGATTTTGGAACACTTGTATAGACAGAAGAAGCAAAGGAATGGAAGCCGAAGTGTCAAGCGATCAAGTGAGGAGGAAGCCAAAGAGCCAGCATGTAAGAGGAAACGAATGGACAGGGGCATGGAGCATATAAAAGCAGCAAAAACAGAGAACTGGAGTGGTTGTTCGTGAACGGTATAACCTGAGCATGAGATAGTGAAAGCAACAGAAGAAAAGGGGGCAGCAGAAGCAGTGGAAGCTGAAAAGAGCGCAGCAGCACACCAGTGTAAACCAAAGAGGTTGGAGCCTCAGAATTGAACAGGATTGAAGTCCTTGGGAGTTGGTGCTCCTAAGTCCAAGATTGGTGTCTTGGCAAAATAGAGTTGGTGCTCAGGAGGTTGGAGCCTCACCAAAGTCCAAGTTGGAGCTTGGCAACCAATTGTGACAATCTATTTATTGTATTTATTTTACTGCACAGTTATATTAATAAAAGCATTTATTCCTGCTGTTCATTTTGTGTTATGAACATATATGTTTTAACTAGTAAAACAATAGTGAAAAAAAGAAATACTGATTCACCCCCCTCTCAGTATTTCCAACACAAAGTATATTTCTTCGTTATTTTTATGCTTGTACAAACTTTGGACACATGGCAAAAAATTTTAGGGCATATAATGGTCCCCGCCAATCTCCGAGAAGCAATTATGCGAGAAGAAGTCATGAATTCTTATTCATGAACAACATAGTGTGCTCCAAGTGTCATAACATTGGACATATGTCACGTGATTGTAAATTTACTTGGGCCCCTTCACAAGGGAGAACCATGCCAGAGAAGAAAGTTACACAATTATGGAGAAGGAAGCAAATTAAATTTGGAAGTCCCTTGAACACTCTAGCCAACAACACATGTTGTTGACTTGATGAAGTCATCTTTGATATTTCAAGTATTTGATGAGGAGACCCTACCAAAAAGAAGACCATGCATACAGTTAGGGGAAGCTTATGATGATTAAGCATTCTTGCAGGAGCTACCCGTGAATGGGCCCTATGAAATCATTGATGAGCCACATGGACAATCATTCTTTGATAGATCGTCCCTCGGGAGCATTTCCATTGAAGAACATGATCCTTTATTCATCCATGAACTACCATTGAAGATTTCTTCCACTTGATCACTAAGCAGGTAATCTTTCATAAGCGAGAGGAGATCTTGCAGACATGGGGAGTTGGTTCATCACATGAAGGAATTTAAGCACATCTATCATGGACCACATTTCCAAAAAGAAGAGCACCATGACATGGGGAGTAACATACCTATGAAGAACTACTATTCATGAAGAAAAGAAGCAACTTGACAGGGGGAGTATTTGGGCAGCCTGTTTACCATTGATGTCAAAGGGGGAGAGAATGTTGAAAGGGAGAAAACATTGCCATCAATGACAAAGGGGGAAATTTCCGGCTAGTTGGAGGGAATTGAAGCAGCGTTTTAACAATATTTTTTGAACTAGGCGTTGGGTCAACTGTTGCAGGAGAACGCGCTAATTTTGGGTAATTCCGGGAGGTCGGAATTAGACCAAAATATTTCTGGGTTTTGCTGGTCTGGTGTTGAGGAGCTCAGCCATAATTTTTCAGAATATTTGGAGGTGTTTTGAGGGCTCAAATCACAGATTGCCTCCAACCACTGTTGCAGAAATTTCAGAGCAGAATGCACAGCCAGATTCAACCATCTACAGAGGGGAATTCCACATATTTTCACCTGGGTATTGCGTGCTTGCTGTAGCAAGCCCAGGTGCGCTCATTCCACCTCACTTTCTACCATATTGTCCATTGAAATCTAATAAAATGGTGCAACTCATTTGTTTATGCTCCATGAGTGTTTAATTTAAAAGTTCATGTGTGGTTTCAGATTTGTATGCCTCACTTCTTGCTGTAGCTAGTTCATGTTTTAAATATTCACTGAATTTTCCTCTAGTAGAATATTACAATAGGTGTTCGATGTCATTTTCCATAGCCTCTTTTCACTCATAATTTGAGCCACATTTCATGCATTTTCATTTCCTCCTTTTTTTGATTGACTTATAAGTTATCACATGTCATTATAGCAAGGTCTAAAATAAAAATTGCATATATGAAAATAGTTAAATAAAAAAAAATGAAAGGAAGAGATAAATGCTCGGGGTAGTAGTAGCTAAAGTAAAAATAATGTGCATGAGTTGTGCAACTTTGCTATAAAGCACAATTTCCCCAAATCCCATTTTCAACTTTAAAGAAGAAGAAGAAGAAAAAGAAGGGACCAAGCAAAAAAAAAAAAATACGAAAGCCAAGGGCTCAAGCAATGGTAACTCATTTCTAAGTGCTCTTGCTAAAGGAACACATGTGAAACATCAAATGATAACCCCTAGCTCTTGAAAGCTAAGGGAAAGACCTCTTCACTTGCTCTACATGACTATGATGGTAAATTCATGGAAGCCCCTTTTTCCTAGTACCGCGCTCATCACATCACCAACAACTTAGAGTCCTAGGAAATGCTTATTGTCTTAAGGCTTCTCACATGTAATTAAGGTTAATGTTGCGTGTTGTTGCCGTGTGTCACACACACTTAAGTTAGTGAGAAAAACCCTTAACCCCACAAGGTGTGGTTTGTGGAAAAATCAAGAGATGGGGTGTCACCTATTGCCAACTCTCTCCGTTTAAGCTCTCTTAAGCAGGTTAAGGGGGTGGGTCCCTAATGAAAAGCTAAGTTAAAAGTGATGTGAGGTTTCTAGGAGATGTTAAAGTCAATTGGATTACTTTAAGATTATGAGCAGGTTCAACAAGTATGATAAGCAATATGAAATGAAATATATTCTTAATAACCATCAACACATAAATCATAGATGAGCATTTAAAACCAATGCCTTGCATATTGCTTGAAAATAATAAACACTTGCTCAAAAATAAAATGCTTGAAAGTAAAACACCAAGTAATCTTGCAAATCAAATGGATGTTAAAGATGATGTCATCTTGCAAGATATAAATTTGTTCTTAAAGAAACACTTTTCAAATTATAACTCTTCACGATTCTAAAGCATGTAAAGAAGCAATGTAAAATAACTTGCAATATGAAATGAGTTAAAACTTTACTTACAAAAAAGGATATTATACTTGCTAAATGAGATACTTAAAAATGATCAATTCAAGACATTTTCATCATGACAAGCATATAAATAAATTGCAAGTAAAATCTTGAAAAATGTGTAACTAGGTTTGGTCTTCATAAATATGAAATGTACCTTTTGATTCTTGTAAATTATAAAATGAAAAAGGTTATTATTATTATTTTTGGAGCATGGGTTTCATGCTCAAGGTCTTTTATTTTATAAGTCAAGCACCCATTGAGTGGTTCTAGGGTTTGTCCTAGGTCAGGAAGTCAAAAGAGTCATTGTCATAAGTTGAAGACCCATTCGGGCACATTGTAACTTGTAAAGAAAATTATTTTTGTCTTTTGGCCTAAAATCAGGAGCCACGTCCACCGTGAGGAGGGTATGTAAAGGAGGAAACTCGACCTCCTTGAAGTACATTCACCTCTCACTCATTCAAGCGAAGGAAGAGGAAGAAGGCAGCAAAGAAGTGAGAGGACGAAGAAGACCTGGTTTTGGGCTATTTCTCTCTCACACGTGTGAAGGAAGGCTAGGGTTTTTGCAGCAGATCTAGGGTTCTCCTCCACAAGTTTGATTTTGAATAAGGGAAGGCAAGAAGGTCAAGCGAAGGTCACAATAAGCCATCCTCAAGCTCCAGAAGTCTGAAAAGGCAAGCAAAGGTCTAAGGAAGCCTTGGAAGGCTAAAATGAAGCTTAAACGTGTGGCAACAACAATTGCAGGAGGGCCGAAAATTTTAGGTTTGCAGTGGAGGCTGAAATTTTGCAGCTTGGGGTCAAAGTTGTGCTACTGGAAGAGATTTGACTGGGTTTGACTTGTTCAAGGAAGGCACATCATTTAGAAAGGTTGGACTTGGTCTTGGAATTTGTCGATTGAAGACTCTACAAGGAAGAGAAGAGATTTGCTGGTTTTCCTTTCAAGTGGAGAGGTTTTGGCTCTGGCTCTGGCTTGTATTTTGTGTTCTTGTTTTGGTAGCTGTTTGATGATATACAAGCATAATAATAAGTAAAGAAGTTAATAAGTAAGAAAAAGTTAAAATAGATCCAAAGCAATTATCAAGAAAAGAGAAATCAGTCTAATCATTGCCCTATAGATTTCTCAACATGGTATCAGAGCTAAGGTTGGCTACGGGCATTATGAAGATCTCAACTACATTAAAGAAGTTCCGCAAGAAGGGTTCAAAGGTAGCAAGCCATCCCAAGAAGGATATCAAGGAAGCATGTAATCTTCTATTTACTCGGAATAAGGAAGTGACCAAGACAAAGGATGAAGGACTCTTCTCGACACTCACTGGCACATTTCAAGATGAGAACATTTGGGTGATCGATAGTGGTGCATCAAGATACATGACTGGTCATCACAAGCAACTAAAGACATTATCAAAAGGAAAATCTTCTTACTCCATAGAACTTGGAGATAATAAGAGCTATCCTGGAAAAGGAATTGGATCAACCTCAATAGAGCTGGAGATTTTTTCCAGGTTTGCATAAGAACTTACTCTCCATTTCAAGTCTAGAAGATAAAGGTGATAGAGTGGCTTTCATTGATGGAAAAGTTGTAGTATGGAGTAAGAACTCAAGCATAGAAAATGCTAGAGTAATTGGCATTCGTGAAGGAAGACTTTACAGGTTGATATCTCCTCTTGCTCAAGATTTGGTTCACATTTAAATGAGTCCATGTGAACTTTGGCATAGAAGATTTGGACATCTCCATTTCAAAATCCTTCCAACTCTAAGTTCAATAGTAGATGGAATCCCTGAACTAAAAGAAGATCACAAAGGAGTATACAAAGGATGTGTATTGGGTAAGAACACCAGGAGACCATTTGGAAGTAGTGCTTCACGGGCAAAAGAAATCTAGGATCTTATTCATTCCGATGTTTGTGGTCCTATGACTCATCAATCACTTGGAGGTCATCTATATTATGTCACATTTATAGATGATCATTCAAAGAAGACTTGGGTTTACTTAATGAAATCCAAGGATGAAGTATTTACAAAATTTCAAGAATTCAAAGCTGAAGTAGAGAACCTTATAAAAAGAAGAACCAAGATATTAAGATCCGATAATGGAGGAGAATATACATCCAAGGAAATCTTAACTTGCTGTAAGGAGTCTGGGATTAAGAGGGAGCTGATAGTCCCATATAATCTCGAACAAAATGGAGTTGCAGAACAAAATAATTGATCCATTGAAGAAAGTATAAAAGCAAAGTTACATGATCAAGACTTATTGAAATTTTTGCGGGGTGAAGCTCCTAAGACAGCTGTATACATACAAAATTGAAGTCCCCACAGGTCTCTAGATAACAAAACACCCGAAGAGTTGTTCACTGGGAAGTAACCAACTGTAGATCATCTCCGAATTTTTGGTTGTATTGTCTATATACATATACCTAAGGACAAAAGAAAGAAGTTGGATCCATTTGGCATGAAGGGAACCTTTGTGGCTTACAATAACTCTTCTAAGGCCTATAGGATCTATAGAAAGGAAGGGCACCAAATTGAAGTCAGTCGAGATGTGATATTTGATGAAAGTATTGCATTCAAGAAATCAAAGGATCTCCCTATGGATTCTGATGATGAAGAACTTCCGTTAGTCGAAGAAGAAGTTACTAGGGAAGAAGAAGAATCAAACCATGAAGATGAAGTTCCTTGTGAACCAATACAACCTGTGGTAATTCCCGAAACCAAAAAAAGACTTAGCTGGTTGAAGTCTACACTTCAAGATGCAGAAGGTCATGGAGCAGCTCAAGGTACATTCAGGGAAAACAAGAAGCCCAAACGATATTCTGGGTATGCAACCTACATGACAAAACTAATTGAAGCAGAGCCATCCACTTTTAAAGACGCTGTCAATCACCAAGAATGGAAGGATGCCATGAATGTAGGATATCAATATATAATGAAGAATGGAGTCTCAGAGCTCATACCTAGGCCTGAAGACAAATCTGTGGTAACTTCCAAATGGATCTACAAGATCAAACATGTAGAAGATGGAAGTATTGACAAGTATAAGGCAAGATTTGTGGCTAGGGGCTTCTCTCAACGGGAAGGCATCGACTATGAAGATACATTTGCTTTGACAACAAGATATACAACTATATGTTCGTTGGTCTCTTTGGCAACATCAACGGGATGAGACATCCACCAAATGGATGTCAAGATTGCATTCCTAAATGGCATAATTGATGAGGAAGTCTATATAGGACGACACTACGGATTTGAAGTTAAAGATAGAAAGGCATATGCTTGAAGATTGAGGAAGGCATTATATGGCCTCAAGCAAGCACCAAGGGCGTGGTATGCTAGGATGGATGAATACCTATAGAGATTAGGCTTCACCAAGAGTTCTGTTGATCCAAACCTTTATATTAAGGTTGTGAAGGGAGAGCCAATGATCATTCTTCTGTATGTGGATGATCTTCTCTTGATAGGTGTGGAAGGTCGAATTGAAGAATGTAAGAAGCATCTAGCAGCATAATTTGACATGAAGGATCTAGGGCTGATGCACTACTATTTGGGACTGGAAGTTTGGCAAGGACCTGATGAAATCTATCTAGGTCAAGGCAAGTAGCAGAATTTGACATGAAGGATCTAGGGCTGATGCACTACTATTTGGGACTGGAAGTCTGGCAAGGACCTGATGAAATCTATCTAGGTCAAGGCAAGTAGCAGAATTTGACATGAAGGATCTAGGGCTGATGCACTACTATTTGGGACTAGAAGTCTGGCAAGGACCTGATGAAATCTATCTAGGTCAAGGCAAGTATGTGATCAAGATGTTGAAGAGGTTTGACATGATGGATTGCAAACCAATGAGAACCCTAATGATCACAAACTTAAAAAGACTAAAAAGTTCCAAATCAAGCCTTGTGGATCCTTCCAGGTATAGGAAATTGATTGGCTCACTGATGTACTTGGTGAATACTTTACTAGAGATATGTTTTGCAGTAAATATTCTCAGTTGGTTCCAAGTGGAGCCAAAACATGATCATTGGATAACAATGAAACACATACCGAGATATCTGCAAAGAACAATCCACTACTGCCTAAATATGATAGATCATAGGAGGAATGATGTCCACTTTATGGATATACAGATTTCGACTGGGGAGGCAGTGAGCAGGATGGAAGAAGCACTGCAGGAGGATGTTTTAGTTTGGGATCCTCCATGATCTTATGGATGAGCAGAAAGCAATATATGGTTGCTTTGAGTAGTGCTAAGGCTGAGTACATTGCAGCGTGTGAAGTAAGCAAAGAAGCTCTATGGTTAAGGAAGCTGTTATCGGACCTATTTGAAGGACCAGTGGACCTTACAGTGATACATTGTGATTACACCAGTTGTATACGATTGTTTGAAGACCTAGTATTTCATGGAAAGATAAAGCATATCAACAAGTGTCACTACATTTAGAAGCTAGTACAAGATGGTGTGTTGTAGGTACAATATATCTCCACTGAAGAGCAGGTAGCTGACATATTGACGAAATCTCTTCCTTATATGAAGCTTGTGTATTTGAAAGACAAGCTTGGTTTGGTTGATGTATCCTCCCTAGTTGAGAGGGAGATATAGGCACATCATTCTTGTCTTCCCTTGGGAAGACAAAATGAAGGATTGGGTAAGCATCTGGCATTCGATACTCTTTGCAGATGAGGTAGGGCATCCAAGATAAGAGTAGTCATGGACCAATTTTGAGGACTAGCTATCCAAGATAAGAATAGTCCAAAGAATGTCATAGTCTGTGAACACCTGGGTGGGGTATGTACCTTGAGAGACAATGATGATGGTGAATATAAATCATTGGTCTCACCAACATTGTGCTCTGATCTTGTGGAGAGATAGTGCTGTTAGTCAATGCCTTGTTATGTGACAATGCTAGTTGATATGATGCTAAACAGATGGGTTACCAATTTGACCCTTCTTATGAGATCTCTTTAGATTGAGAATGTCCATGTACCATTTATGAATACTTCCCTAGCTAAGAGGGGGTTTTGAAAAATGTGTAACTAGGTTCGGTCTTCATAGATATGAAATGTACTTTTTGATTCTTGTAAATTGTAAAATGAAAGAAAAATATCATTATTATTTTTGGAGCATGGGTTTCATGCTCAGGGTCTTTTATTTTATAGGTCAAGCACCCATTGAGTGCTTCTAGGGTTTGTCCTAGTTCAAGAAGTCAAAAGAGTCATTATCATAAGTTGAAGAGCCTTTCAGGCACATTGCAACTTGTAAAGAAATTATTTTTGTCTTTAAAAGTGTCAAAATACCCTTCAAGATCAAGTCGGCCTAAAATGAGAAGCCACGTCCACCTTGAGGAGCCTATATAAAGGAGGAAACTCGACCTCCTTGAAGTACATTCATCTCTCACTGATTCAAGTGAAGGAAGAGGAAGAAGAAGGCAACAAAGAAGGAAGAGGATGAAGAAGACTTGGTTTTGGGCTATTTCTCTCTCACACGTGTGAAGGAAGGCTAGGGTTTTTGAAGCAGATCTAGGGTTTTTCTCTACAAGTTCGATCTTGAAGAAGGAAAGGCAAGAAGGTCAATTGAAGGTCACAAGAAGCAATCCTCAAGCTCCAGTAGTCAGAGAAAGCCAAGCGAAGGTCTAAGGAAGCCTTAGAAGGCTAAAACAAAGCTCACACGTGTGGTAGCAACAACTGCAGGAGGGCTGAAAATTTCAAGTCTACAGTGGATGCCGAAATTTTGCAGTGGGGGTTGAAGTTGTGCTACTGGAAGAGATATGACTAGGTTTGACTTGTTCAAGGAAAGCACATCATTCAAAAAGGTTGGACTTGGTCTTGGAGGGTATTGGTCTTGGAATTCGTGAATTGAAGAATCTATAACGAAGAGAAGAGATTTGTGGGTTTTCCTCTCAATTGGAGAGGTTTTGGCCTTGGCTTGCAGCCTATATTATGTGTTCTTGTTCTTCTTGTTTTGTAGTTGTTTGATGATATACAAACATAATAATAAGTAAAGAAGTTAATAAGTAAGAAAAAGCTAAAATACATCACAAGTAGTTATCAAGAAAAGAGAAATCACTCTAATCATTGCCCTATAGATTTTTCAACGTAAAATACCTTGAAAGTAAAGCGAATTAAGATGAAATGCACTTAACTAAGGTTAGATGCAATTATTTTGATTGATTCTAAGCTAAATGCCTATTCTAAGTGAGAGATCCTCTTTTTGAACTCTTGCCAAAGGGTAAAAATTGGGGTGACTGTAAGGAAGAGGGGCTAAAGACACGGAGGTGTCGTTAATGATACCCTTCCTCTCAGCCTTACGAGCTAGTGTGTGTCACACACTTTTACCTTACTTCGTACCAGTTGGAAGAATTCTCTAAAAAAATATTTGCCCTATGATGTCTATCAACCAAGCTTATGCTTGGAGGTTAATTAAGTTAGAAATGCAAACTATGCTAAAATGCCTAAATGAAATGCAAGTAAGTTTATTAGTGCTTTGCAAAAAGGAAACGCGTCAAGAAAATGTAAATATGCTAACAATGATATAATGTGAAAAATTTCTCTCAAAATTGTACAAGACATATAAACATAAGCTTCATAAGTAAATGAAATTATAAATTGCACCAAGTAAATGCTAATAAACAATAAACTTATAGCAATTGAAAATGAGATGAAGGTAAGAGTGAATGCTTGCTTGTAAAGTGTGCTTTGAAAATAAATGAGCAAAGCTACAAATGAGCCTATAGTGAGGCAAATTGTAAAGAGAGAATGTTAAACAACTAAATTAAACTTGCTATACAAATTGAGATACTTGCATGTAAGAAATGAGTTTCTCTAAAATGTCATCTTGTACTTTGAAAGCAAAAATAGAATACCAAGTATCAAATGAAAACTTGTGGCAAAATCTAACTTAGAAAAGCAAAATGTGATGGCGAGGTTGTGTTAATTTTAAAATATGCAAATGGAAAGATTGAAACGCAAAGTTAAGCCACCCACACAAAATCCTCCTTCTAAATAAGAAGAAAGGATGCCTTGGGTAAAACGAAAGCTCCCACAAGAAAATTAAGCTTTTATTAACTTGTTACAATGATGTAAAAGCCTCTTAGAGGGATGCCCAAAATATGAAGGAGATTTCTATCAGGTGACAACTAGTAAAAGCGAGAATTTCCCTCCAAACTATGGTAACCTCAAAGCCCAATGAAATCCCTCTAAAATCAGAAAATTACAAGTTTGAAAGGGCCCACGACCTAGCCTTCTTTGCAACTCCTTCTAGTGTCCACGACCTCCTTAGAATGAATCTTGAATGCTTGAGAGGTCCTACAAGAAAAATAGTTAGAGTTTCAATGGTCTTTCCTCAAGGCACTTGTTGTCAAAACTCCAACTATGGGCTGCAAAACCAAGACACAATTAGTGTAGAGAGAGAGGTTTTAAAATGAACAAGTATGATACAAAATAGTGTACAAGACCAAATCAAGTGATGAGAGTGAACCCCATCACTTGCCTAGTTTGGAAAATGCTCTTAAATAGCTAAATAGAATCAATGAAAGCACAATTTTTTTAAAGAGATTTAAATTTAGAAATATTTTGCTTGTATATAAGCTATGTCCAAAAAAACCCCTGCAAAAAGCCACATTATAAGATAAAACTATGGAAGCTCAATAAACCTTTGAGATCTCCATAGAGAATGTGTCAAGAGTGGTTTGGTCTCTCCAAAGACTTCCCTCACGTTTGATATTTGATCCCAATAAGATTTTTCTTTACAAAACTTCAATCAAACATTAGTCCCATATAGATCTAGCAAATAAGCAATGATAAGGAAACTCTAAAAATTTATTGGAAAATAACTAGAGATTTCTACACCTAGAACATATTTGTAAATAAATTGCCAATACAAGATAGCTTTACATTAACAAATCTACAAGAGCATATGGGAATAACATAGATCAAAGCATGAGAAAAAGAAATTATACCAATAGTCAACCAATCATCATACCCCAAAAGAACAACAATTCATGAATGAGACCCCCAAAGTATTTTATTGCAATTTCTGAACAAGTGTACAAAGCAACAACGTTTCTACAAGCACAATAGCTAGTAACAATGAATACATAGCGAGAGCCCATGGTTCTATTATATAGAAGTTTGGGATTCAATCCCAAGGCAAATTGTGACAATCCCAAGACAAATGGGTGACAATCCCAATGCTTTTACATGAAAATTCAAATTTTGCAAGTGGCCATTTGATTTCCTCTAGAGAGGCCCATGCAATTGTTGAGGAGCACTCGTTGCAGTGAGAGAGGGACATGTGGTTGTGTGAAGTGGAGTGGTAGGAGACCACTCTCCACTTCATCTCAAGCAAACTCAATCAAATCTTCACCAAATACTCAACCCAACTTGGAACTCGAGCTATCTTCCACAATTTATACGATTTGTCTTTTGGAACTCGTGGTCCTTCTTCAAGAAATTCGATTTCCCTTTTTGTCACATGTTTCTCGTTGATTCTTGGTCCATGGTGGAGTCCACATCACTCTTTAACTCCTTGACAATTTTCCACATCATATCCACATCATTTAGCATGTGTGGATATTTATTTTCTCCAATTTATTTAATTGTTGGGCTCATTTATTGCTACATTTTCCATAAAACTTAGGAAAAATGGGTTTTGAGGGTGTAAAACTTATTTTTTACCCCTCAAAGTATGTCATAGTAGAAATTTGAGGGTGAGAGGTGTAATTTTGAGCATACATACTCCATACAACTTCTCTAGACATCACTTATTACATCATACATTTAGATTTTATTCAAATTTCCACCTTGTGGGAAATTTAGAAAATTTAAAAAATGACCGCTTAGACTTAATCAAATTCCACGAAATTTTACGAGTGATCTAGTATGGTAATATACATTGACTCTAGACACTAGGACTCACTCAAGACCTCCTCGTCAAGCCGCACTCCGACTTTGGGGTTATGCTTGGAAGAAAAAATTCAATTAATTATTAAGTCCCGGTAGGGACCTAATAATTAACTTATTGAAAAAAACCTCCTAGAGTAAACTCACTTGATGACCAGGGCCCAAGTTACTTAGGCCTATTACATGACTCAACTCATCATACTAGCATCACTTTACATCATCCCCACAGGGCCTGTGGAAACTGAGTACAATAGAAGAAGATGAGAAGAAGTAGAGTTGAAAAACTCTGATGACATAGTGAACTCTAAAATATATCAGTGGCGTCCGTTCAAAATATCATCATATAAAATCAAATACAGAAATAAATAAATACATAAATGAAAATTTATTGTAGGTGAACAAATGACAATTTATTCAAGATATGAAACTACTTAACAAAAATGACAAAGCATAAAATTAGAAATATAATACAAACATGCCCCATGGGATCAAATATTCTCTTTGTAGAACAATTTGAGCAGCTGGCCATTAACAAGTAGTTCAAGTGATTCTCCGTCCAAGGTGCTCAAATGGTAGGAATTCTATCCCACTGCTTCTCTGATAATGTATGGTCGAAGCCACAAACTATCAAACTTACCATGGTTACCTGGCTTTTCATTCCTGCGATCACATAACAAAACCATATCACCATTAGAAAAATTCTATTCCTAGATGATTTATCAAAATTTCTTTTGAATTTCGATTGATTTTTACAACATTTTTCAAAAGCTCTTCTCCTTGTTTCATCGAATTCTATAGTTTGGTCAATTCTATTTTGCATAGCATCATTCTCAGATGTAAAACTTTGTAGAAGTTGGTAAGCTGGTAGCCTCAAGTGCACGGGAAGGGTGACATCCAAGCCATAAACTAACTCAAAGGGACTCTTTCCTATTGAACTCTTCTTTGTAATCCTATCAACCCTCAAAGCATACTTAATTTTGTTATCCCATGCCCTTTTGTTTTCCCCTACTATCTTCTTGATGACGGTGATCAAATTTTTATTGCTAGACTCAGCTAGGTCATTACCTTGAGGATAGTAGTTTGATGAATGAGATAAGACAATACCATACTTAATGCAAAATGATGAGAATTCAAGAGAGCTAAAAGCCTTGGCATTGTCAGTTGTGATCTTGGCAGGACACCAAAACGAGTGATAATCTTATCTTCAAGAAAATCCATCACTACTTTGTTGGTGGCGTGTTTTGTAGGGATGACTTCTACCCATTTAGTAAAATAATCAGTGGAAGTTAAAATCCATGAGTAGCCATTACTTGAATTTTCATTTAATTTCCCTATAAAGTCAAGCCCAACTTCCACGACCACAACCTGAAGAGGCAAAGAAGCTAACTTTGCTTCCCAGTGAATAGTTGACAAGCTTGGAAAACTCTAACATACTTGTGCACATCAACAAAAATGGAAGGTCAATAATAACCAACTCTTAGGATTTTATCGATAGTAGTCTTAGCAGCATAATGCCCTCCCCAAAATCTTGAATGAAACTCAGTGAGAAGCTTTTTGGCTTCAACTTCATCAACACATCTAAGTATCATCCCCTCTAGATTTCTCCAACCCAGACCATCCTTCATAATGCAATACTTAGTTTCTCTTAGTCTTAATGCTCTTCTTTTATGACCAACTAGATGGCTAGGACATGATAAATTTTGCAAATAATAAATAATGTGTTTATACCAGTCAAGTTGGCTTAACCTTTGAAGTTCTGATGAAGTTGATTCCAAATCATTTTGACAAATCAATCCTAACGTCTTCGCATTCCCCTTAGTCAAGATTTGGGCCAACCCTTGGCCATTTACCAACTTGGTAGGTCTAATATCTAAGTCCTATTTTTGAATCTTAGAGACCCACCTAGCCCTGGTTCCTAAGCAATCAATTTGAGTTAAAATGTCCTTCACAACAGAGCGGGGAACAAATGCAATCATTCTAGAATATCCCATACAAACTCTAAATTGCTTAAGATACTTGACTAAGGCATAAGCTTGCTTTTCCATGGTGCTATACGTCAGCTCAAATCCTTGAAGGGATCTACTCATAAAAGCAATAGTTGCTCATACCCTTGTTTTTTTGAAGCAACACTCCAACAATAGCATCTTCAGAAACAAAAGAGAAAATCGAAAACTCCTTTGAGTAATCAGGGCTCACAAGAACAGGTGCTTTAGCAATGGAATCCTTAATTTTCTAAAAACCTAATTTTAGATAACAATGGTATGTTCTATGCTTCAGCACAATTTACTTCAATGTTCCTTATCAACCCAATGACAATTTTTATTATTTCCAGTAGCAATCACATTAACTTAAACACATTGGTAGTAATGCAGATAGAACATAAAAACATGTGCAGAAGACAAGAGGACACAAGATGTGGTAGATGCCAGGGAAAAACCCCAATGTGGGGAAACCCTTTGATCAAATCTTCTTATTATTCTTCAATAGTTCAATAGAGAGAGAGAGTACAAATATCAAATTAACTTGCCCAAAATAGTCCTGTCATATCAACAATCAACAATAGTCAACTGCAGCCCGAACCATAAAGTCAACGGTGGTCAAAGCAGCTCCAAAACGTCGTCCAACCCAACAACAGATAAATTCAGCGTTCCAAGAGGGTCAAAGTCAGCCCAAAACAGTTCGGTCAAACCAGTCAAAGGAGGGAGAAAACATTGCTGTAAATTTTGCAGTCAAATATGAAGTCAACGCTAAAGTCAAACCAGTCAAACTTGTTAATCACCTCGATTCATGTGCCAATGAGTGCGACCTCCAAAATTCGAAATTCTGCCCACAAGAACGAAGTCAACGCTGGTCAAAAGCACCCAAGTCAACGCTAGTCAACACTGTCTTGTTTCCTGAAATTTTTGGCCAACAAAATAACTCAGAAATTCATCCTCCTTTTACACATGCAAAGTAGAGAAAGCTGCCTCCAAGCTGTACTGACCAATCAAGAGAGGAGAGAGAGAAATATGTGATGAGATGAGTGATTTCCAAATGAGGAGAGAGGTCACTCCTATTTATACACTTCGTGTTGAATTTTCTAAGCCTATCTGTTAGAAAATTAATCTGTATGCTGCTGGTTTATTTCTTCTACTTGTGGCTGCGGTGGGGAATCTAGTGGCTGTGTGCACTGGGTGATCTTCGGCGACAATGGCGACAACAAAAGGTGTAGTTACGAGAGGAGGCGGATGATCGAATGGTCACAATGGCGTGGTGGTACGACTGCGGTCACTGTGGACAAGAGACCACTGCAACAGTTGGGGAGAGTTGACTAGGGTGAAGGGCGCCGGATAGCGCAAAGCGGTGGCTGTAGTCAGGGTCTGATGCTGTTAGATTGTTGAGTTTATTGATATGGCCAAGGCAACTCTGTCAGGGACTGTGGACGACAGCGACATGGTTGTGGCGAAGAGGTAAGTCGCCTTGACTTTTTTTCTATTTTGTTTTAATTTTATATAATTTGTTTTGATTTTTTTGTTTTGCTTCCTTTTTTTATTATTACTTTTATTTTCAGATATCTATATATATTGATTTTTTTAACTAATTTTTTTTAATCCCGATCTTATTTTTTTCTTTTTATCAAATGGCCAAAGGCCTAAATGTCGATATGGAGAAACCTTAAATTCTAGTAGCGAAACGCTTCAATATTATACGACAACAAGGTTGACGGAATGTTGATGGCCAAAGGCCTGGGTCGGAGAACGAGGCTTTTGTGCAGCGGTTGAGCTTGCCAGAGGATTGAACGACTCTGTTACCAAATGGAACGAAAAAAGTTCGTTCTTCAAGTTAAACACTCCAGAAGACTTGGAATATGTAGATCTCCATTGAGATACAAGAATATATAGTAAAATGTATGAATAAGAATGATGTTTCAATTGAGAGTGAGGGTCTTGTATATATAGCCAAGTAAGCACCCTTTCATGAGCGGTCATGTCTCCTTAGACATGCCTCTTTGTTTAAACTAATGATTATTACAATTATTTATATATATATATATATTATTTATAACACATTCCAGAAACCATCTTCCTCACTTAAGCTATTGCATCACAGTGAAGATGAGCGAACCTTCGGTTTGATGATTACTATCATGAACCAATGCTCAGATTGGTCTTCCATTGACTTTATAGATTCCTTCAATTCTTGATCCCAAAGTGAAGGCATCCCTCAGACCAGATTCCATAGGGCAGATAAGAACCTTTCCATTTATAAAAGCAACCTTCATTCCTTTGTCCTCTAAGGTAGATATAGATACAAGATTCTTTTTCAACCCCAGAACATAGATAACATCATGTAGATGTATCGTTTCCCCATAGTCCAAATGAAATGTAACAGAACCTAAGCCCTTCACAAGATAGTTAGAATTGTCCCCAAGAATGAGCTTCAAATTTGTCTCCCTCTCAACTAAGTATGAGAGGACTTCACGATAAGTGTCTAGAGGCCCCACTATCTACCAACCAGCTATCAAACGAATCTGGAGGAGAGGAACTAGGAGAAGCAGAAATAAGAAAATATTAAGATTGAGTGGCAACTGCATTATTTCTAGACCTTGAGTTCCTTGATCTCTTTTGAGGGTGGTGGCCTTCATCATGATCAACAAGAGCATCTCTTCTTCTTCTATAGTTAGCCCTGTTGTTGTAGCCACGATTGTTGTTGTAAGATCTAGGAGCATCATTGTTCTCTAGGCCATCTCGGGCATAGTGACCTTGCTTATGGCAATTGAAGCATTGAATGTGACAAGTCCGTGTCCCTTTTTGTTCTTCTATTAGAGTTCCTGGATGTTGGAGCAAACCTTCTTGAATTAGATGTATCCTCTTCCTTTCTTCTTCTTAGATTGAGAAGCAAATGCAAAAGGTTCTCCTTCTTCATGCTTTTGAATCCTTCCTCTAGAAATCACATCCTGGTCTCTTCTTGAATACACTTGCCGATGAGCTCATAAAATGAAGGAAACATGTCTTTGTTGCTAATAGTTGTAATAAATGTCTCCCAAATTAGACGAAGACCTACAAGTGCAACTAGAACCAACTCACTATCAGAAGTAACTTCTTCGACAGACAACAGTTGGTCCTTGAGTTGTGATATCATCATGAAGTATGACTAGACAGACTCTCCCTTGTTCTTCTTAATGTCCTTGAGTTGATTCTTAAAGGATAGAATGTGACTCAAGTTGTTGAATTCATATATCCCAACCAACTTATCATACATTTCCTTGGACTTCTTCGACTTTGAAATATAAACAATCAAATGGTCTCTCAAAGAATCAATAGTAATTTTCTTTTTAGCTTTGATCTCACCTTTCTTGTACTTAGCTTTGATCGCAGTGGAAGCATTCTCAGGAGGCTCAGGAACCTTTCCTTTAACATATTCCAAGACATTGTTCTCATCCAAAGTCACATCCAATCTGGTTCTCCAAACAACATAGTTAGACGAGTCATTCAATTTTTTTTCATCTTGAAGTATGAGGTAGACATCTTGACAAGTTAAATAAGCTTCTTCAAATCAGATTCCTCAAAGGTGATTGCTCTTGTCTGCTTGGGCTTGTCTTCACCTCATCTCTGATACCATGTTAATTTCCTAGTGTTCTATGCTTGACACAATCACTTATAACAAATCTTCTTCAATTAGCAGTCAATTTCCGATATGATTTCAATCTTTCAATATCAATAAACAATTGTACATAAAACAATAAACCAAATGCAACAATAGAAGACAACCAAGAACAATAGAGACAACAATTTGGTCGAAGACCAAGGAAAAACCCCACAAGGGGGAAAACCCTTTCCAAATTCTTCTTCTATTAGATTGCCATCAAATGTTCAACGAAGAGATACATAGTCCAAGTACGTCAATAACAAGTCAAAGGTCAAAGCCTTGATTATCCAATCTACCATCCAATATCCAATCAAAGATGAGCCGAAAAGTCAAATATACAATTTATGGACAAAGTCAATAGTAGTCAATGCAGCCATAACCAGATCTGGTCAATGGTCAAACTAGCCTTTAAAGAGCCTGGTCAGCTAATCAAAATATGTGGCCTTCTTCCTTCAGTCAAACCCTGTCAAAGTAGCCTCAAAACTCTCGGTCAAAGGAGAGATAAATCTGCAGTGAAACCCTAACATACCTGTAGTCAAACCTTGCTCAAATCTGCAGTCAAAGACAAACAACATGCCTAGAAAACTTCACTCAAAATCCCAGTCAACTCGGTCTCCCAAAACAGGTCAAAATACAAGTCAAATGAAGTGAAACTTCCCTAAGTCAATGCTGGTCAAAACAGTCCCAAGCAGAAAGTCAACACTAGTCCAAACAGAAGTGCCTCTCTCTCCTTCACATGTGTGAACTTGGACCTACAATTTCAGAGCTAATTGAATGAAATGAAGAGAAGAAAATGATGTGTGATGATGCCTCCAAGTGATGTGACCTTTAGTGTATTTATATGTGGTTCAGTGTTACTTGGGAGCGGGAGCGAAAGCGAGGAGCGGGAGTGAAAATGGGAGCGGGAATGACATTTTCAGAAGCTCCCGGTTTGGGAGCGAATCCCAGAGTGATTTTTTAAAAATATATATATTTTTTATATTTTGATACATATATGTCAACAAAAACATGTAGAATGATGAATTAGATATAAAAAACATAAAAAAACATAGATTGATCATTGAACCATATCACATCAATCATCTAGAAGTTATAATCTTCATCAACCACGTCCACAAGTTAGTAACATACATATTACAACATATTGAGTCTCGTGAATCATGATTCATCAAATTCAATCTTAAAGTTTCAACTTCAAGCTTTCAAAATTGAAAATTCAATATATAACATTTATCATCATTGATCACCAAAGTTGTACTTGTAAGCTAAGTTTAACCATTACAAGAAATAATATCTAAGTTTCTAACTGTTAACATGAAATGAAATGTTATAAAATGAATTATGAAATGAAATGAAACAACTTTAGTCTTTCACGAAGCATCATATTCATAATTCAGAATCATTACCAATGAGTTATAATTGCCAACTTCAAACTTCAAACTTTCATTGTCACAGTCATATATTGTTTACAAAAAATATCATTATGATATGAAAGAGTCAAGAGTCAAGAGTCAAGGACTCAAGACTCAACAGTTATGAAAACTAATAGAAACTAGAAAAGACAAGTAAACTGTAAATCTATTATCTACTACTGCATGTGGCCCTTGCCACGAGAGTCTACTGTATGAGCAAGTCATGGTGGTCTTCTAAGAGTCTCCCGCACAGAGCAACGACCAGAACTAGAAGGCACATGCCCTCCACATGAGGGTGTAGATGGAGGTGGCGACAACAAAAGAACAGACTCGGAACTCGAGCACTGCTACTGGATGGTGGAGGTGGCATGGCTGCTGCTTCATCTTCCTCCCTTATAAGTTTCTCTTCTAGTTCTTCAAGATGTATAGTGCCATCCTCCAAATTGTCATCCTCTGGGTGGTTGCCCCAAATTTTTTATGTTGGATCCTCATAAGCCCGATCACAGTAATGACTCAACAACCTCAAGTTGTAGTGCACATAAACCAAGCTTTCTGCTCGGTTTTCATTGAGTCTGTTTCTTTTCACATTATGTATGAAGCTGTAGGTGCTCCAACACCTCTCTGCAGAAGTATTTACAACCTGTGATAGAACTTTTTTTGCCAATTTTGGAAAAAGTCCATGGCCGCCATATGCTTCCCACCATGTGAGAGCATCAAATCTGTCTTTGTCTTCCATTGCATGGAAGGTACCAAACAAACCAGTGCCACTGAAGTATTTGCCTATTTCAAGGCGCACACTAGCACATTCCTCCCTGTCAGGTATCAACTTTTCTACTGCATCCAAATATCCTCTAGATACCTCGTCATCTAAATGGGGTTTGGTCCTAACTCCACCCCCTGGTGCAGGTTGGCCCAACCAAGATGTAGAGTAGTATTTTGGCGTAAGGATATACGCCAAGCAATGTAGTGGAAGATTAAGTTTATTCCACTGTACACACACACAATCGTGAATCAGTTTGTACAAGTCGGGATCATTGTTATGAACAATATCTTTTATTTGCCCCAACATGGTATCCATCTGCTCATACACCTCGCCAATCACTGGTTTATCTGTATCTGCAAACCGAATCATGTGATAAATGGGCTTGGTGAAATCCAATACTTGCCTCACACTTGCCCAAAACATACCATCAAGAGCGGCCTCCTCCACCAGTTCAAAACCTTGCCTGTCAGCTGCATTTGTAGCCCTTTCCTTTAATACCTGCTAGTGTGGACTTGATACCATGCTAGCCAATGACTCTCTTACCTTCAAAAGGCGCCTGAAGGTGAGGTAATAGCTACCAAATCTAGTCCTCACAATCTTCAACAACTCCAATCTTGAGTGACTGCGTAAAAGGCCATGGGTATTGCTATGATTTGTAATAAATTTTATTATTTGTTTGCCTTTCTTGTACAAATCACCAATCTATTTGTATTGTTTATTTTTGTTCTTAACAACATCATGCATCAAAAGGTTCAATGTGTGAACCAAACACCCAGACCAAAATATGTTGGGGTCAAGGTTGCACGAAACGGGGAAACGGGTACGAGTTTCCGAAATGGGAAGCGATACGAAACGCGACCTCTCCAAATTTTGGAAACGGGGAAACGCGAATATATATATATATATATATATATATATATATATATATATATATATGTATTAGGACATTAAGAAATATGTGCAATCATAAAGCATATATGATACATTCTAATTTATTACACTATGATAAAACTGTCAATTGTCAATGCATAAACTATAAGTATCTAAATTTGCATCACATTTACTCATGAATAATCACATAATGAAAATAGAAATATCCAAAATCAGCCACGAGAAATTTCTAATTTCTTGTCTCGTGCTTGATTGGGAGTCTCCTCCTACATAGTCGAACGACCTTAATGCTCTTGATTAAATACAAGTTTCATACCCTAGTACCCTACATTCTCTTGATTATTGGGAGTCTCCCCTACATAGAGGGCTTGGTTTTCTTGATTAAATACAAGTTCCATACCCTAGTACATGATAAAATCCAATGGAAACATTGCAATCCCTCCAATCCCGAAATCCTGAAAAACAGATAAGTCTGCTGGATTTTGAGTGAGATTTAAAATTCTACTTTCTGCATATGAAATCCAATGAGGGCAAAACCACTCTCAAACATCCTGAGTCATTTCATGGTAATGTTAAAAATTTAAGTAAAAGGATGAAAATGAAAAATAAAGGAGAATATCACTTTTATGTCTAAAGTTATAAGAATTTAACATTACCATGAACTGCATATCAACACTAGGGCAAAAGTTCACTTTTATAACTGTAGACAGGCATCTGGAAGCAACTAGAAGTCACTAGGCTAACGTAAGAATAGATTAGAAAACAAATAAAATAAAATAAAAATAAATAAAAAACAAGTAAATGCTGAAACGTGGGTCGTTTCAGTTTCGTGAAACGTGGCAGTACAGCGTGAAACATGTTTCAGGGCTGTACCAAATGCGTTTCAGCGTTTTGTACCCGTTTCCGTATGGAAACGCCCTTCTGCCCCACATTTTCTGCAACATAGGTTGGGGTATTTATCCTCAATAATTGCTCCCGCTGACTTACAATTAGGAGCATTATCAGTGATGACTTGGATGACATTGTATGGCCCAATACTGTCAATTGTTTCAAGTAATGCTTCTGCAGTGTTGATGCAGGCCTTGAACTTGTCTGAGTAATCATATGCATTTAGAAAGATGGCACCACTAACAGACACAACAAGAACACTTATCAATGGCTTGCCTTTTACATTTGTCCATCCATCAGATACAATGGACACCCCATGGTTAGTCTAAGAACTTGTCATTCTATTCAAAGAATGTGATATTTTTGCTTTTTCATGATCAAGTCCAATGGTTCTTGCCTTGTCATACCCAGGGCTCTTGTATCATTTAGGGGCATCATTTATGGCAGAAACCATTTCATGCCAATAAGGTAAGCGAAGAACATTGAATGGTATCCCACATGCATAGAGAAACTTGTAAACTTTTGAATCCACATCATTCCTACACCCTTCATCAAGGAAATCTAATATGGTTCTACGCCTTAAAGCTGGTGACCCTATGCCTCCATATCCACTGCCTTGGGAGGATGCTGAAGGAGTTCTTTGTGCTTGTGATTGTGAGCTTGGTTCAAAGAAACCTCTTAATTTTTTAGATTTGTATTGGGCTTCCTCCTCTTCCCTTATGTATTTGGCTCTATCTGTTGCTAACACACCTGCACAAGTTTTGATTCCTATTTGTTTATCTCCATCCCATGGCCTTTTCCCGCAGAGGTGTTTTCTGGCATGGGTGTATGAACCTGTGTAATTACTGTTGCAATGGGGGCAATGAAATTTAGTGGTTCCACCCCCTTTCCCTGCTTCAGGCTTGTTAACATATTTCCACAATGGGGTTTGGTCTTGTTTAGTTTTTTCAGCTGTTGAATCATGTTCATCCTCCTCCAGCTCCTCCTCACTAGGGTTTTCATCAAATCTACTTTGTCCCCCTTTTTCATCCCCTTCTTCATTTTGAACCCTCCTTTTCCTACTCTCCAGCACCATAATAACCAGAAAAGGAACCAAGAAGAAGAAAATGTCAAGAAATATAACCATGATGTTTGAAATTTGTGGTTTTGAATCTGCAAAGTTTAATAAAATGGAATGGGAATGGGAATGAGAAAAATGTATTTATTTATTTAGATTTTAGAAATTAGGAGTAAATTATTAACCTACCTCAAATCCAAGACTCCTTGCTCCTTGCTCCTCGGCGCTTGTAGCCTTGCTCCTCGCTCCTTGGCACAAGCTCCTTGCTCCTTGGCTCTCCTTGGCTCCAAGCTCTCTCAAGTCACAATGACTTACAAAAAGCCCTCCTTCCCTTTATATAACAAAAAAAATTCTTTAAAAAATTAGTTTTTTTAGCGCGTGTATTTTTTTTTCCGCCGGATTCGTTCCCGGCCGCAGTGCGCGTCGCTCCGGGAGCAAAAAATAAAGCCCGGGAGCGATCGGGAGCGATCGCTCACGGGATTTATTTTTCGCTCCCGGAGCGACGGGAGCGAGGTCGCTCCCTGTTTTGGCAGGGAGCGCAATTTTTTTTCCGGGAGCACGCTCCCGAGCCGCTCCTGCCCAGAGCGCGGATTGGAAGCGAGATCGGGGGGGGGAGGGCACTCCCCTGCAACACTGATGTGGTTGATGAGGTGGAATTTCCTTGCCTAGGCTGACTTGTACTTTTTGTGTAGATGTGGTTCCACATTAAAAATAATATTTTTCCTTGTGCAAATTAAATTCTTCCAAGCGCTAGTAGTGTCTTCTCAGGGTAAGGGAGTCTTCCCAAAGGAGGGGATTTCTCCCTCAGCTTCCAAATTTTAACATTGCCAACTTCTTTTGCTGGTTAAACAATGTTAATGCTTCTGAACCATTACAGGCATGTGAAAATCCATTGCCTGTCCAAATTCCTTCTTATTCACCCTTCTGCCGCTATTTGTTTTATTAAGGGCTCTGTAAACTGCTGAGATATATGTCGGTTCTTGCCCAAAAAGTGTCGTAAGCATCCCTACTCTTTTTCCCTTGGGATACGTTGAATTGTTTCTGTTTTGTGGTTCATATCTTCTTTTGGGCACTTCACAGACTTTGGGCAATCAATGAAAAATTAAATATATCAATCCCTGCAATTACTTAGTGCTGTAGGATTCTAATTAAAATTGTGTTAAAGAAGGACCTGATCTATCCATGTTCATACTGTTGATTTGTTGTGCAACTTCAATCATTTCAACAAACTTTTGACAAACATTGACGCAATCAAAGGGCATGCTACTAAGTAATACAATTTTGTAGTGAGAAAGTATAGTTCCGAAATGCATTCAAACGTACTGTGGATAGAGTTGAGAAATGGGAACATAGGTCATGAAGGGAGAATATTTCCTCTTGTATAGCATAGAACCTGAGGGAGGAATGTGATGCAAGGTTGTAATGCAATAAAACATTTGTGTTGATTCTGGACATCCTGCACAGGGAACTAAAAATGGTTCTAAGTTCTAACAACACCATTGTCCATCAGAGGATCTTTCAGTTTTAAACCTTAGCATGTCATTTGGTGGTCTTTGCTGTTTTGAAACCTGTAATCAATTTTGTTTGTCAGTTTTATAAAATAATTTCAGACTGGTTGCTGCATTAACCATTGTGCTAAATTTGCTGCTCAGGCAGCGATTGATAGGCTTTCTGATATGAATCACCCAGAAGGAAATTGTTCATTCTGCTTGTCCCCTTTGGTCATGGAGGACGCCAAAAGTGGGTTGAGGCCTTTCATGAAGCTGATGTCCTGCTTTCATTGCTTTCACAGGTTTGTAGCATCAGAATGTTATGCTATAGTTTGTTGAAAATTGGGTGCTAATTTATTGATTGGTTTATAAAGTTTTGGGCTTATTATTATTGTTTAAATTTTGTTTCTAGTGATTGCTTTGGAAGGTGGTGGAGGTGGCTTCAGAAACAAAATCAGCTTGAATCAGCAAACTCAGTAGATACATCTGTGTCAATATTAGGTGAAAATGAAGATGAGAGAGTTCATGCTGATTCCAATTCTAGGTGCCTGTCAAACCTTCATGTTGTTAGCTACATTTTATAAATATTCATTAAAGGGATTACTAGTAGTACATGGATATAAATGCTTTTTATGAGCCCCTGCAAGGGCCCATCATGGGCAAATGGTTTTGTGTGTTTCTTGGCATTTTCATGGATTTTTGAGCTTTGTTTTTTTATTTTTTGAAGAATATGTCATATATTTACTGAAAAATATCTAGAAACAACAATATAAAGGTGGAAGGGTATATACAATGGGGCTTATATCCTTCTTTGTAAGACTACTAATGCAAAAATAAAATCTGAATAGGGCAATTTACCTAATGATTGAGCATCTTTTATCAATAAGGTATAATTAACCAACAATTTGGGACGTACCTCATTATGCCACATGGTACAAAAAGAAGGCAAAGAATTTGCCTCTTTCTAAAAAACAATGCTTCAACTAATCCTCCAAAGGAAAAATAGCTTAGAGACTCCCAAGCACTGCCAAATCCCAAAGCCTTGCTCCTTACTTCTAGGATTAGGTTTGTAATTTCCTCGACTAAGGGGGGTTTCCCTACGTTTGATTCTAATCTGAAGTTTGTTTTTTAGTATCACTGAGTGTATGTCTTGGATTAGATGTTGATCCTTTCATTGATTTTATGATATTATGATCACCTGTTTGAAAGTGCTTAGAGCAATGCTGATTGTCCAATTAATTATTAATGATTCCACTAGAGCACATCAAACATAAATCTCAATGATATGAAATTGCAACATAATAAAAGAAACATTCATGAATCTTCAATTCAATCACACGATTTAAAAAAAAAGGTAAATGCTCACAAATTAACATTGATGGTTTTTGAGCAAGAAATGGCTTGTAGAACCACTGTGCTTGGTACTATAGCCTTCAGATATATCAACTTGAGGCTAGTACAAGATAGTAATTTTCCCGAATGTTGTATTCTGTGCACTATGATAGTCAGGTGGGCTAATGCTTGGCTTCGAAATTTTGCCCTATGGTGACTTTCAATATACTCAAGGTACGTGGAAGTGATGTTCGTGTTCAGTTTTGTCTAATACGACACTATTTGAATGGGTACCAACAGGGGTAAACTTGACCTCCAACAAGGCGAGCCTTAAGTTCAATGAGTAGCCTCTTGAAGTCATGAGTTTTCTTTGCGTGTATGAGTCCCAAACCGCAGTTTTAGTGGCTTAACGACAAATGTTGCCATTATTTATAGACAATGGAACATGCTAATTGGAGTTAGAGATGGAAGGGTTTTGCTAAATTTAAAAGTGCGCTAAATTTGGTAAAGGGACCCACAAGTGTTAGAATTTCTAAGTCTAACTGTTAGAAATCCTTCATGTAGTTTCTGGTTTATTTCTTTTTACTTGTTTTGTTAATTAACAAGTTATTTACCATGTAAATATTGAAAATAAATACAAGTACATGCTCAACACAATAGATCATCAACAAAAGGGAAAAACAAGAACACAAGTGACACCATTATTTTTGGACTAATGTCCCCGGAAAAACCCAATGCAGGAAAACCAGTGCAGCTATCTGAGGGTTTTATTATTAAGCAGTTTCAGAATACAATCTGGGTGCCAGAAATGGCTCACCCAACAGAGAATGCTCTCGGCAGTAGTACCTCTCAGTCGGAGACAGATATTCTGGCTAAAAACCCCGGATGAACAATCCCACAGCTCTCAACTCCAATCTGCCCCATGAAATCTCCCAGCGTCTGCCTCTAGGGACTGCGTCAGCCTCTTTGGTGCAGCGTCAGCCCAAATAGCCCTGCGTCAGCCTCTAGAGCCTTTGCGTTACCCACGCTAGCTCTCGTCAGGCACTGCGCAGCTCCTGGCTGCCTCTGCGTGGCCTTTGGCTGCTTTTGCGTGGCCTCTAGCTAGCTCTGCGTCCCTCTCTCTCGACGTCTGCGCTGATGCTCTCGGTACCCTTTCTCTCTCTCTACTTCTGTATTCACTGTCCCTCAGCTGCAACTCTGGTCACTCCTTTGATTTCCTCAGCGAGCCCTATCCTAGAAAATCGAATTCTTGATCAACTCGGTGTGTTCTCCAAGTGACCTTTAAGCCTCCTCTTATACTTTTTTCGTTGACAATTCAACGACTGAGATTAAATCCCTAATCAACGACTAAGATTAGATCTGGCTTGATCCATGACTTTTGGACCATTCTAACTCAGTTTTATATTAATTCACATTAATATTTTATTTTCCCTAAGTTTAGACTTAGGTATTCCATTAAAAATATTAATTATTTTAATATCTCCCAAACTGGTTAGATTCTACCCAAACCATTGCTGGGTATTGGAGATCTCACGTGCTTTAGCCTCTCCACCAATTTTCGTGGTTAGAGCACATCTGATGCTACCCCAAATCAACACTCCCTCTTAGCGAGGACTGTGCTCTAGTAATACTCCTCACTGAGCATCACCTTAATCGTTCGGCATCGGTCCTTGTGCTGATGCTAGGCCTGCTACCCAACATCCTCTGCACTACTGCATCATGTACTGCTACCCATGGCCTTGCCACTACCACTGCTACATCTATACAACAACTCCCTCTACATCTGTGCTGCTACCCATGGCCCTACCACTGCCACTGCTGCATTTGCACTGTAATCCCTCTCATCATGTTGCATCGTTCTGCCTATAACACTGCCACTGCTAACTGCTGCATTGCAACTTAGTTACTGAGAAGTAAGTAACTGATCTCCCAACTCTGACATCTCCGTTAGTTCTGCTACTCCTCTTCAGGGCTCCCATAGCAAGGTATAATCCAAGAGGCTGGGTACCTCGAGGATCTTGCCCCTCATCACCCATAGTCTGTCTGACTACAGCTCGATGTTTGCCCACTTCATCTCACGAGGTGCATGAGCACTCATGGTACAGTCATCATCTGTCTCCACTTCTTTCTCCGCCCTTGTTGGCACAACCTTGGTCTCAGAAGCCTCTCCCTTGCTCTTCTTCCTCGGACACTGGCTCGCATAATGACTTAGTTCCCCACAGTGGAAGCATTTGACCTTCGAGAGGTCCTTCTTCTTTCATTTCTCCTACTTTTCCTCAGATGCTGGGGCAACATCCTCCTCTTCCTCCTTGATTTTGACCCCCTTGCCGCTACTTCTTGCCTTGGTTAGCTTTCTGATCTCTTCCTGATGAAGGGCTGCTGATAGTTCCTCCCAATATGGAAGGGTCGATCTGCACAGTATGCTCTGGACAAATACCTCCCAGTCCTCTGAGATTGCGTTCAATGCGGTCCTCACCATTAATTCCTGATCAGGCGTGGCCCCTATGGAAGTTAGCTGATCCCTGATCTCCTTCAATCGACCGAGGAAGATGTCGATCTGTTCTCCTTTCTACATCTGATATGACCACAACTGATTTTCTAGTAGCATCTTCCTTTGCACAGAAGTATGCTAATACAATTTTGTCAGGGCCTCCCACATCACATTTGTCGTGTCCTTTTCGGCATGTTCCTTGAACCTATCAAGGATGATGCTCTTGGCCCTCGCCATTGCCTCCTTGTACTTATCGTTCTCAGTCGAGTCAACTAGGATCACTATTGCTTTCAAGGCGAAGTCCTTGAGACGGTTCCTATCTAGATCAGACAAGATCCTGGCCTTCCGGACTACGAAGTTTGAGGGTCCATCTAGTCTGTCCTGATCTCTTACCCCGTTCACTGCCATCTCGCTGCTCGTCTTTCGAGTCTCTCTACTTCCCTCCAGGAAGTTCTCAGTGTGACCCCCTCTGAGCCTCAATTTCCCTCTTGGAAACCCCTCTGCCAATGTTGAGATGCCCCCTCTCTGATCGTTAGTGCAATTGCACCACTGATCTGGATTTCTTGGCTAGAAATCCTCGGTAGCAACTCCCTCCTCCTTGGGCTTGCCTTGTTAGGTACTGTTTTGACCATAGTACCCCACCAGCTTCAGTCCGCAACTTCTCCACAACCTCTTATGCCCCAACAACTGAAGGTTAGAGCCTCTAGACTCTGCACAATCCCGACACCAGCAAAATCCGCACCTCCTGGCCACGGGCATCAATCCTTCCTGACTGAGAAAGATGACCGAGCACTGCGTAGGTTAGGTATGCTCTTTTCTGCCACTGCGCCGATCCTTCTCCTGGATCAAACTTGATGACACAGGCACTGTGTCACCCCTTCCTTGTTGCTTTTCCACTAGGAACAAATTCTGTCACTCGGGACAACTGTTTCTGCTGCTACTGCTGCTCTGCGTGGCTGATGACCTCAGTTCTCCTGTGATTTGCAACCATGCTCTGATACCATGTTGGAATTTCTGAGTCTAACCGTTAGAAATCCTTCATGTACTTTCTGATTTATTTCTTCCTAGTTGTTCTGTTAATTAACAAGTTATTTACCATGTAAATACTAAAAATAAATACAAGTACATGCTCAACACATACAGATCATCAACTGAAGGGAAAAACAAGAACACGAGTGACATCGTTATTTTTGGACTAATGTCCCCGGAAAAACCCAATGCAGGAAAGCCGGTGCGACTATCTGAGGGTTTTATTATTAAGCAGTTTCAAAATACAATCTAGGTGCCAGAAATGGCTCACCCAACAGAGAATGCTCTCGGTAGTAGTACCTCTCAGTCTGAGATAGATATTCCGGCTAAAATCCCTGGATGAACAATCCCACAACTCTTAGCTCCAATCCGCCCCACAGAATCTCCCAGCGTCTGCCTCTAGGGATTGCATCAGCCTCTCTGGCCCAGCGTTAGCCCAAATAGCCTTGCGTCAGCCTCTCGAGCCTCTGTGTCACCCACGCTGGCTCTCCTAAGGCATTGTGCAACTCCTGGCTGCCTTTGCATGGCCTTTGGCTGCTTCTGCGTGGCCTCTAGCTGGCTCTGCATCCCTCTCTTCCGCTTCTACGCTGATGCTCCTGGTACCCTCTTTGCCTCTCTGCTTCTGTATTCACTACCCCTCAGCTGCAACTCTGATCGCTCCTTCGATTTCCTTAGCAAGCCCTGCCCCCAAAAATCGAATTCTTGATCAACTTGATGTGTTCTCCAAGTGACCCTCAAGCCTCCTCTTATACTTTTCTCGTTGACAATTCAACAACCGAGATTAAGTCCCTAATCAATGACTAAGATTAGATTTGGCTTGATCCATGACTTTTGGACCATTCTAATTCAGTTTTATATTAATTCACATTAATATTTTATTTATTAAAATATTAATTATTTCAATATCTCCCAAATTGGTTAGATTTTGCCCAAACCATTTCTGGGTATTGGAGATCTCATGTGCTTTAGCCTCTCCACCAATTTTCGTGGCTAGAGCACATCCGATGCTACCCCAAATCAACAAGAAGTGATGCTAAGGTGTAGTTTACTTTTTGCTTAGTTTGACTTAAGAAAAATCTAATTTTGCTATAGTAAAAAAAGAATCGATCTTAGCTGTCCATTGAGTTTTAATCTCAGTTGTTCGTGGAAGATGGAAGGCCAGTCGACTTTATAAGGAGAGAAAGGGCGTAGACTTAGATCATCATTCTGCACTAGAGACTTGTATGTTCAACTCAACGGGGAAGGGTTTCGAGATCAACGCGCTAGGGCAACAATAGAGGCCGAATAGACTCAACGAATTCTTTAGCCATTGTACATCTTTTTCAGGAGTTGAGTTAGCCTTGCGTAAGAGGGTCGAGTTAGCTTGTAACATCTACATAGACAAGGAGGGCCGAGTTAGCCTATAACAACTGGGTAGAGAAGGAGGGTCGAGTTGGCCTGTAACAACTGCGCAAATAAGGAGGGCTAAGTTGGATAAGAGTGCGCAGATCAGTGTGTTGAAGGACAACGAATTAAAGGAAAAATTTGAATTTCCCTCTGATTTGTAATAATTATTCGAGATCTTTGCTAAGTAGAATAATAAAAACACAAAAGTTAGCAGGTTTTCCCCAGTTGGGGTTTCCTAGATAATTTTTGGTTTATTGTTTCATTGATTGCTTGTGTCTTCGTGAATTTATGTTTTCACTGCTATTATTTGTTGGAATACTCAACATATTTAGTAAAAGTGTTTGGAGTTTAGTTTTCAGTTTCTTCATCGCAAAATATTTATTAAATTAGCAACTGGGTATTAGAAATCTAACATGGTATCATAAAAGTGTAATTAGGTTCGGTCTTCATAATGACATGTGTGATTGTGATTTTATGTAATTGATGTAAAGAAGAAAATAAAATTATTTTTGTAATACTTGAATCATGGGTTTCATGATCAGGGAATTTATTTTTAGTTGAGGCTCCCATTGTGAGCTATTAGGTTTGGTCATCAAGTCAAAAAGTCAGAGATGAAAGACCCATTTGAGCATGTATTTCATTGTAAAAGAAAATTTGTGAACCCTCCAAGACCATGTCACAAGGTCACCTTGAAGTCAGCCTAAAGATGTTTCTAGTAGGACATGTTGTCCTAGGCACCAGTTCAAGTCGTCTTATTTTGGATGCATTGACCACTATATATAGGCAGCTCAACCTTCATTTGGAGACAAGAATTTTCGGTCAAGCATAAGAACAGAAAAGAAGTGCGAGAATCACTAGAAGAAGAGGTTATCATCAAGCGAAGGAAGGAGGAATCTAACTGAAGCTGTTTAGCATTGTTTTTGGGCTCGTATCTTCACACGTGTGGAAAAAAACTAGGGTTTTTGCAGTAGTGTCAAAACAATCCAAGCAGAAGCCACCAAAAGGGTCTCTAAACTAGCTCCATTGCTAGCTGAGTTCACTTAAAGAAGTCTCCAAGTATAGCAAAGGGAGGGAAGCACCTCCAAGCTCATTCCAACTCTTCCCACTTGTGAAATTGCGGAAGTATGAACTGCAGGTCTGTGGAAAGGAACCAAAATTTCAGAATAGCTAAGAAGCGCTGTGCATGAAGGCAGTTTGACTTCTGTTGACTTAAGTAAGAAGAAGAAGCAGTAAATAAGTATTTTGTCACTTGGTCTTGGAGAGGTTGTTGTGTCAAGGGTGTTTTTATTCATCAATTGAAGTCTCTATAAGAAGAAGAATTCGTTTGGGTTTTCCTCTCAAGTTGGAGAGATTTTGCCCTTGCCTGATCACCTACATTTTGTGTCTCTTGTCTCTTTATTGTTTATGCATTGGTAGTTATTTGATGAAGAAGAACACTATAATAATCTAAGCAAAGAGAAGATCCTAAGCTAAAGAAGTAAAAAGCATTCACAAGTAATTATCATTAGAATAGAAATCACCTAATTGCTATGCCCTAGGTTTCTCAATAGAAAGCATGTTATTTTCCTTATGAGTAGGTGAAAGACGCAGGAAAGGGGGCATAGTTCACTTCAGGGTTGCTCTAGGGTCTCGGGCTGCATGATCTAGGGATAATCTGCGCTAGGGTTTTCTCTTAGCAGGCTCTGTGTAAGGATTTATGAGGTACATCAAAAAAGCAAGATGGCACATTTGGGGTTGAGATTTGAGGACCTCTTTGATGGGGCCTCGAATTTCTATTCTTGGAAGGAGAGGATTGGTATAGTTTTGGAGTAGGGAGTTTGAGATATTGTGGAGAGTCCACCAATTGCACCAGTAGATCCTCAACAACTGGCCCAACATAACAAGAAGGATGTAAAGGCCAGAAGAATAATCCTTGGAGTCAAGGATCACATCATACCTCACATTTCTGGGAAGAAGACAACTCAGGCTATGTGGAAAGCTATCTTTGGGCTATATCCGGGTACGAGTGAGGTCTGGAAGCTAGTACTCAGAGATAAACTCAGAAATATCAAGATGGCTGAGTATGGGTCCGTGATCTCTTACCTTACTAGGTTAACCCAAGTGATGGACGAGTTAGCCGGGATTGGGGAGACAATTTTGGATAGGGACATTGTCATTTTTGCACTATTGGGTTTTCCCAAGTCATGGCAAAACTTCTATGATACAGTGAGTGGCAAAGAGAAGCTTCCAGATTGGGAGTGACTATGGAGTGATTGCGTGCAAGAGGAGATCTAGAAACAAGCCAAATTTGGGTCTCATGTGAAGACCAAGGAAGAAGAGAATTTTGCCAAGGGCAAGGGCAAGAAAAATCCAGGAGGGGCTAAGTCTAGTTCAAGAGGCAAGATGAAGAAACATCTCAGCAAAGTAAAGTGCTTCTCTTGTCATAAGTTTGGGCACTACCCCAAGTGTCTAAACAAGAAGAAGGGATCCAGGAAGGATCACATGGAAGCATCAATAGAGGCGAAGGAGTTCACTTCTCGGTTTGAGAAGGAGTTTTCGCTCATAGCTTGCTTTTTAAGCTCAGTGGCTAGCAACATGTGGTATATTAACAGTGGAGCATCCTGTCGTATGACCAGGAACACAGGTTATTTCATCCAATTGACAGAAAAGGATATTCAATTTCATATAGAGATGGGAGATGATGGAAGGTACCTAGCATAGAATGTGGGTACTGTCAAGTTTGAGACGGAGTTTGGGAATCCTCTCTACCTTATAGGTGTCATCTACGTCCCAGGGTTGAAGAAAAACGTTGTTTCAATATCAACCATTGAGAATAAAGGTTATGAGGTTATCTTCAGTAGAGGAAAGGCCTTTCTCAAGCCTTTCAACTCTGGAGTAGCTAAGTAGATTGGAGTTAGAGTGAAGAACCTCTACAAGTTACAGGTTGAGACAGCCGCGACCTTGAGGAATAGAGAAATCAATGCGCATAAATGTGACCTTGCGGAGCTTTGGCATAGGCATATGGGTCACTAACACCATGGAGTGCTGAAGATTCCGAGGGAGATTTCCATGGGGTTGGCATATAACAACGCAGATCAACATGACTATGCAAGGTCTGCTCCCTTGGCAAGTATGCTAAGACATCATTTTCCAGTAGAGACAATAGGGCTGAGAGCATATTGGAGATGGTACATTCGGATGTTTGCAGACCCCTCTCCATCCCTGATGGGATACATATATTATGTCACCTTCATTGATGACCACTTGAGAAAGACTTGGATGTTCTTCATGAAGAAGAAAGATGAAGTATTCTCAAAGTTCGTGGAGTTCATGTGAAAATTTCTGAATCTACACATCAGAAATCCCACTGCAATCACTGGTTTATCATCTCCTACTTGTTTTTACATTCAACAAGTTATTTAATTATTTAAACAACGATGAAAACACTATTGCATACTACACATACATACAGATCATGAACTAAAAATAGAACAAGACAAATACACAAGGGACACCGTTATTTTTGGACAAACGTCCTCGGAAAAACCTAATGCTGGAAAACCGGTGCAATGGCTCTAAGGGCTTTGTATTTTTAAGCAGTAGTTCTGAATACAACTCTAGATGCCCTCTCAACAATCCAGTTACAGAGATAAAAATATACTGGTAGAAACCTAAGTGAGATTACCTCAGTTCACCTGACAAAAATCTCTCCATTCCGGCAACTGGACTGATTGTCCCCATCTACAATGCGCTGCCTCTTTGTAGTAGCTGTGTGGGCCTGTGTGGAGCAGACTAGGACACTACGTCAGCACTGCGCTGCCTCCTCTGCCTCCTGGAGCTCTGACGTTGGCCTTCTCAGTGATCCTGCTGCTCCCCGACTGAATTCGAACTTCTGCTGGAGGGTGGCTCTACCCCTACGCTGGAAATGTGTGGGCCCTTCTTCGCCCAGCGTTAGCCTCCCTGGGTGTGCACTGCCTCCTCTGGCGTCTCTCTGCCTCTCTACGTTGTGTATTCGAGGTCCCGGAGAAGATCCTCCAACCTCAACTATCCCTGCCCCTCTGCGGCAACAGATCACTTGTTCGATTTTCTCAGCAAACCTCGTCCTAGAAAGATCAAACTGATTGATCTCTCAAGTGTTTCTCCCGCTGACCCTCAAGCCTCCTCTTATACTTTTCTTGTTGCTGAATCAACAACCCAGATTAAGACCCTAATCAACGACTAAGATTAAAACATACTTGATCCTCATCACTTAGAAGTTTCTCACCCATATTCTTATTAATACCCATTAATATTTTTATTTTCCTAAGTTTAGATTTAGGAAGTCATTAAAAATATTAATTATTTTAATAACTCCTCATCCGGGTGGAATTTCTCCAAACGATTTTTGGGTTTTGGAGATCTCATGTGTTCTTTCCCGTCCACAAAATTTCGGAGCTAGAGCACATGCGATGCTACCCAAAATCAATAGTTCAAAGCCTTGGTAGAAAACTAGACTGGTAGGAAGATCAAGGCACTAAGGTCAAACAATCGTGGGGAGTACATCTCCAACGCTTTCAGAGACTTGTGTGCTAAGGAGGGCATCGGGAGAGAGCTCACCGCACCTCATAACCCTTAGTTGAATGGGGTGGCTGAGCGCAATAACTTGAGCATTGTTGGAGTAGCCAAGGCTATGTTGCATGACCAGGGCCTACCTATGTTTCTTTGGGCAGAGGCATGCAACACTGCAGTCCTTTTGTAGAACAGGAGTCCACACAGGGTATTGGGCAATGCCAGACCAGAGGCGACTTTCATGGGCAAGAAGCCTGATGTGTTTTGCTACGCACCAAAAATGGGTGACCCCTTAGGAGAAATTTTCTCCTAGATTTGTCTTCAGTCGGCAGCTAGCAACCCCTAATAGCCACTAGTGTAGCCAATATATTGTGCCATTTGATCTCCGCTCCCTGAGCCAGTCATATGTCCCCTCACCCATCTGTCGAGAGCACATGCTTGAAGGTGGGAAGTCCAATCCTAAATGTATGTTTTTCATTGTGCAATCTGGTGCTTATGCTTGTTTTTCCTTGGGAATTTTGGGCATGGATTATTGGGTGACTTGGGAGAAGGACGGGTTTTGAATGTAGTCTTGTTTCCTCACATTAACTGGGGGTTAATCCTCAATTCTAGTCTCGTGGGATGTCCCCTATTAGCACATAGCTCCAGAAAGGGCTTTACTTGGGAAACCCCGATTTTGGTAGCGCGGTCTGATTTCACTGTTTCACATTTTTCACTCCCCTCTGCACATTACAAGCCCTATTTCATCATCTTCCCTCTTCGGGTCCACATGTCCACTGGGTCCATAAGGCACTAGTACACCCCCTCCCTTGTCCACATGTTTGGGCTAGGCATGGAAATGTTGCCCTGGAGGTTGATGCAACTAAAAAGAAAAGTTAAAAGCATATCAATGCCACAAGCAATAAACAAAAGAAAAGAATATTATAAAATGCAACGGATGGCTGGGACATTAGATTAGCACGTGGGCAAAATCCAAGCATGAGCTCTACCCCTTTATTATGACCACCACCTTGGTTCCTAGGGCCCCATGAGTGCACCCAGATCATTAAGGAACCCATGCACATCCCAACCACTGGTGGGTGATGAACTGCCTCACCTTGAGGGGGTAATAACTGCTTATAACATACACAACATGCTCTCATCTCCTGGAGCCCTGAGCAAGAATACAAAGAAAAATCAAGAAAAGGGAAAAAGAAAATGAATAAGGGTGGAAAAACAAAGGTCGGGCTAACTCATGTATCCATGATTGCTCCCTCCTACATTTATACACCTAAATATGTGGTCTGTTGGAAAATTAGGAAACTTAGAGATTATAGAGATTTTCCTTAACTTGGTAATTACTTGTGATGTGTGTTGGCTTTTTATTACTTTATTAGATCTTGTTCATCAAGCAGTTACCAAAACAATGAAGATCACAACAAGACAAAGTATACAAGGTATAGGCTCCAAGCCAGGGCAAAACCTCTCCAAGGCGAAAACCCAAAAAAATGCTTCTCTTCTTATAGAATCTGATCACAAAGAGATTTCCAGGACCCAAAGACCAAAGCCCAAGATCCTCCCAAGCCCCAAGTTAGCCCCCCAACAAGGTCTTCTTTAAGGCAACTTCCAAGCCTCGACCTACTGCAACTTCACTCCATATTTTCAGCCCTGCGACTGCTCCCCAGAATTTCGGCCTTGCAATTTTGGCCTCTTGCAAATGCAACTACATAGAAACCCTAGCTTTGCACGCGTGGACAGAGAGAGAGAGATTATCCCAATAAACGTCGATTCTTCCTTCCTTTCTTCGTCCTCCTAGTTCTTCTCCTTCGCTACTGTGGATTGAACTTGTGATGAGTGAGTTTGTCAAATGTGGTTGAGCTTCATGTATTTATAGGCTTCTTGAGGGGTCGAATAACCTCCTTTAGGTCTACTTGTCCTTGACTGGGGCCGACTCGGTCTTGAAATAAATATTTTTCTTTGTTACAATGAGTCCAAATGGGACTATAATACATGACATAATTTCTTCTTTGTCCTAGAAAGACCTAGAAAGACCTAGAAGCACAAAGAACATGCTTTTGACCTAGACTTGAGCATGAAACCCATGCTTTACATAAAACACAATTTTTCTGTTCTTTATTTATACAAAGTATACAATGTCATGATCACAAATAGGTCATCATGAAGATTGAACTTAGTTACAATTTCTAACACTCCCGCTTAACTAGGGAGGTATTCATAATCACATCACATGGTACAAGGAATCTCAATCTTAAAGCATTATCATAAGAAGAGCCAAATTGATAAGCTATCTTGTCAACCATCTATATCATTACTAGCATTGTCCTTGAAGGCCTTAACTAGACAAGCTCATCTTCATTCGAGAGCATTATGCTGAGAGGCTTTATGTGAGTTGCCACACTACCACTAAGGTACATACCCGATCCAGATGTTCACGGGATATGTCCTTCTAGGACTATTCTTATCTTGGGTTCCAAACCCGAATCTTCAAAGAATATCGGTCCTCTTTGGTTACTCTTATCTTGGATGCCCTATCTCATCCTCAAAGAGTATTGGTCAACAACTTCTTTTATTGGATTCTACAATCCATAAGAAGTTCCAATCTCAGATGCTTATCCAATCCTCCAGACTCCATTATTTCTTTATGGCCTTCACTAAGACTTATGACTGTTAGTCATAGTCTAGTGCATGACCCATAAAGACAAGAACTATCCAACATCACTCCCTCTCAATTAGGGAAGAGATGTCTACCAAACCAAGCTTATTTCTCAAATACTCAAGCTTCTTGTTTGGTAATGCTTTAGTTAGAATATTTGCTACTTGTTCATTAGTAGGTATATAATGCAGCTCCATGACCCCATCTCGTACTAGTCTTCTGATGTAGTGGTACTTATTATTTATATGCTTCGTCCTAGCATGATACACTGGGTCTTTTGATAATCTTATACAACTTTCATTGTCACAATGTATACGTGTATCGCTAAGCAGTCTATTGACCACATGTATGTCAACAATCCTGAGAAGTAGAGTACATCATCATCATACAACTTCCAATGTATCAATGTAATCCCAAATTTTGTAGCCCTGTGGGCCTTTACTGTAAAAATGGTTCTAGTATGACTATGAAGCCATGTAAAAACACCTAGGTAGCCTAAGATTACTTGCTAAAGAGTTTCACTCTAGGGAGTTTTTTACTCTCCGCCAATTATTCGCATTTCTGAACCCAACTAATTGGCAAAGTTTTTCTCCCAAGCATCCCCCAAGGCTAGAGTGGGGCTCGATGGTAAGTTCTTAGGTGAGTCCTAGTGTCTAGAGGTTAGGTGTCTATTATAAAATCCCCCTTCTAATGGGATGTCTATGTAATATCTTGATGTAAAAAGTGTTTTCTAGGAATATTTTTGGTGGATGATTACTCATAATTAGACATCACTGCCAAAATATGTTTTAGACTCACTTTGAGGGTGGAAAATATTTCTAATCCCCTCTAAAGTCTTTTAATTTATTTTTCTGGCAAAATAAAAGAAAATTAATTAGCCAGAAATTAATCAAAATTAAAATGAGAGAAAATTAAATTCTCTCCAAGTGGAAAGATTATCAAAAGTTATTGAGGTCCTTTTTCAAAGTCAAAATTATGGAAGGACTCATTTCCAAGGCAAGAAGTCCCAGTGTAGAAATTCGTTGGGGCCATAAAGACTATTTTTCTAGCAAAATCGAATTTTTGGGATCAGGGGCTTATTTGAATGAGAGAGTTATGATAATTCTATTTTTTGAAGATTCTCAAGTGGTCCAAAACCACCCAGAAATCAATATTTGGTCCATCCAGCCCAATAATCAAGGAAATCGAATTCTTTTGGAGATCTGTGCACCAGTTATCAAGGGATCAAATTAATTTGACAAGGATCAAGCCATGGATCAAGGAAACTAGTCGTTATTTCCACTTGGAGGGGTTTGATGCTCTCATTTTCTATATAAGGAAGCTATTATGCTCCTCATTGTATCATGTACTCATCAGAAAATCTTGAGCAAGCTCTGTTGGATGTAATCTTTCTTTTGGAATAATAAAGCAAAAGTCTTTGGGGGTTTATTCGTGATGGTGTTCCTCTTCTATTTCTTGTGGTAATGTTTTCTGGATCGTGTTCTTAATGCTCTACTGAATAATATTGCACAAGTTATTATTTCATTAGCTAGTGGTTGGATTAACTATTTGCACAGGTATCTTGCATTAGTTACTGGGTTTTGAAAAGCATTTTAACTTGATTGATCAAGTAGGTATCTCTAGATTTTGAAGGTTCCAGTGTGTATCTAGCCCCTTTTGATCTAACAACTTCATCTCAAGTGTGTAGAGACTATAAGGTACTCAGATCTTGGGCGTGAGAGGATGTTTTCGGTTGGACCAGCCAACTCCCAAGACAGGAAACTCAAGAGCCCATTGTGTTGAAATTCTAGGACTTATCTAATGATTGTTTTGCAAAGATCTTGGCCATGACATTAATATAAAATTTTATTCTACTCATTTATCTCTAAACTAAGTGGGCAATAAAGATAGATATGCTAATTAGGGCTTGAAGTGAATATTCTAGATAAATTGTAAATAATTTTACTAACCCTTGTAATATATTTTTTTTAATTGTGTATATAGCTAGTTGGGGTTTTGTTATTTTATTTGAATTTCCTTATAAATTTAGAGGGATGGCTAGAGTTCTTTGTCACTTTGCAGGTGCTATATCTCAAGATCAAAGGCCAAGTTCAAAATTTTGAAAGTGTTAAGCCCTCACTTGTTGATTTGGCGTAGCATCGGATGTGCTCTAGCCATGGAAAGTCTTTGGGGGTTTATTCGTGATGGTGTTCCTCTTCCATTTCTTGTGGTAATGTTTTCTGGATCGTGTTCTTAATGCTCTACACAATAATACTGCACAAATTATTATTTAATTAGCTAGTGGTTGGATTAACTATTTGCACATGTATCTTGCCTTAGTTACTGGGTTTTGAAAAGCATTTTAACTTGATTGATCAAGTAGGTATCTCTAGATTTTGAAGGTCCAATGTGTATCTAGCCCCTTTTGATCTAACAACTTCATCTCAAGTGTGTAGAGACTATAAGGTACTCAGATCTTGGGCGTGAGAGGATGTTTTCGGTTGGACCAGCCAACTCCCAAGACAGGAAACTCAAGAGCCCATTGTGTTGAAATTCTAGGACTTATCTAATGATTGTTTTGCAAAAATCTTGGCCATGACATTAATATAAAATTTTATTCTACTCATTTATCTCTAAACTAAGTGGGCAATAAAGATAGATATGCTAATTAGGGCTTGAAGTGAATATTCTAGATAAATTGTAAATAATTTTACTAACCCTTGTAATATATATTTTTTTAATTGTGTATATAGCTAGTTGGGGTTTTGTTATTTTATTTGAATTTCCTTATAAATTTAGAGGGATGGCTAGAGTTCTTTGTCACTTTGCAGGTGCTATATCTCAAGATCAAAGGCCAAGTTCGAAATTTTGAAAGTGTTAAGCCCTCACCTGTTGATTTGGCGTAGCATCGGATGTGCTCTAGCCATGAAAATTGGTGGAGAGGCTAAAGCACATGAGATCTCCAAGATCTAGAAATGGTTTGGGCAGATTCGAACCGGTTTGGGAGATATTAAAATAATTAATATTTTTAATGGAGTTCCTAAGTCTAAACTTAGGAAAAATAAAATATTAATGGGTATTAATATAAAACTGGGTTAGAAGGTTCCAAAAGTCATGGATTAAGCCAAATCTAATCTTAGCCGTTGATTAGAGATTTAATCTCTACCGTTCAAGGACCAACAGGAAAAGTATAAGAAGAGGCTTGAGGGTCGGTTGGAGAACACACTGAGTGAGACCAGTTAGTTCGATTTCTGGAGCGGGGTTAGCTAAGAAATTCAAACTAGTGGTCTGGAGAGCAACAGGAGGCAACAAGTACGGAACAGAGAGTCGGGAACAACACCAGGGGAACAACGTAGAGGTTGGAGAGGCAGACATAGGCTACAAGATTACGCAGTCACTGGAGGGTTTGCGTGGGTGACATAGAGAGGCCCAGTGCTAACGTAGAGAGGTAGGGGCTGACGCAGAGGGTCTGGGAGCTACGTAGAGGTCAGCCAAGCTGACGCTGAGACTGGGGGAAGTGCTGAAGAATTTTCTCTCTGTTGGGTAAGCCAGTTTGGCACCCAGTTGTACTGAAGAATTGCTGAATAATAAAATCCTCCCTTGTTGCACCGGTTTTCCCACATTGGGTTTTTTCGGGGACTGATTGTCCAAAATATTTGTGTCGATGTGTTAATTCTTGTGCATGTGTTTGTTTTTGTATTATGATGTGATATCTACAGCAAAATTTATTTTAATGTTTACTGAAGGATATTCATAAATAACTTATCGGGAAATAAGTAGGTAAAATAAATCAGTTGTTGCAGTGATAGAATTTTCACATGGTATCAGAGGAAGTAATCAGAGACAGGAAGGGAAAATCAATTATGGGTTGAGACCATGATGCAAAGGCATCTACATCAGGAGACTCGTTCAGATTTTTAGAAAATTGCATAAGAGAAAGGGATTTTGATTTCTCTATGTTGGCTTCCAGGGTCGAAGAAGAAGTGGCTTGTGTGACTAGCTCTGCATCATCAGAGGTATGGTATATAGACAGTGGGGCCTCTTGGCATATGACGGGAATTTAGGGATGTTTCTCAGATTATTGGGAGGAGAAGATGAACTTTCAGATCACCATGGGGAACAAGGCAACATGTACTCTAGTAGGGAGGGGTGCCATAGTTTTTCAAACAGAAACGCGAGAGCGGTTCCATGCTACCAATGTGCTGCACTTACCAGGATTGGGGATGAACTTACTTTCCACGTCGCAACTTCAAAGCAAAGGCGATGATGTTTTCTTCATCAAGGAGAAAGTATACGTCAAACACCCGAGCTGGAAAAAGAAAGTGTAGATCAGGATCAAAAGTAACAGGTTGTACAAACTACAACTAGAATCACTAATGACAGTAATAGGCAGTCATGGAGACAAGGATTTCAACGAACTATGGCACAGAAGAATGGGACATTTGCAACATGGGGCTCTGAGAATTCTCAGGAGCACTGTAACAGGAGTTCCAGATCTTAGTACGAAATGAGATGATGTGTGCAGAGGATGTGCTCTAGGAAAGTATGCCAAGGCAACATTTCCTAGAAGTAAAAATAGGGTCAAGAGTGTACTAGGATTGATACACTCAGATATCTGTGGACCCATGTCCACTAAAGCTCTTAGTGGTGCCGAATACTTTCTTACCTTCATTGATGACTACTCAAAGGAAAACTTGGATTTATTTTCTGAAAACCAAGGATGAGGTTTTCTGTCGATTCAAAGAGTTAAAGGCTCTGGTGGAGAATTTGATTGGGAAGAAAATAAAAGTTTTGCGCTCAGATAGTGGTGGAGATTATGTCGATAAGGACTTCACTGATTTTTATGCTAAGGAGGGCATCAGAAGGGAGTGGACAACTCCATACAATCCGGAGCAGAATGTAGTAGTAGAAAGAAAGAACAAGACTATTGTAGAAGCAACTAAGGCCATGATGTATGATTAGGATATGGCAAAATTCCTGTGGGCAGAAGCATGCAACATAGCAGTCTATGTTCAGAATAGAACTCCACATCGGGCATTGGGCAAGATTACTCTAGAGAAAGTTTTCACAGGGAAGATGCCTAAAGTCAGTCATTTCAGGATATTTGGGAGCTTAGCATATTGCCGCATACCAAAGTAAAAGAGGAAGAAACTGGATCAAACTGCAGAGAAAGGATATCTAGTGGGATATAGCGAGAACACTAAGGCATACAAAATATATCTTCTAGGGAGCAAGAAGGTAGTAGTTCGACGAGATGTGAAGTTCATGGAAGACAGGGCTTTTAGTAAATCTCGAGGAATGCCTTCCGAGGAGAAGTCCAAAGAGGAACCGTTGGTCAAACCTCTTTAACCAATGGAAGAAAAGGATTCTTCCTCGGGTCAGGAAGAATCACAGGATGAGGAGCTAATAGAAGCACCTGCTGGCAGGGGAAGAACGAGCAGGGAACTTTGTGAGATTCTGCGAGATGCAGAGGACTTCATCAGTGCGCCAAGGAACAACAAGAGGGAGTGAAAACAACCACATAGATATCAGGCATTAGTAGCTTAGGATGGGGAGCTTGCCAGTTTTCAGGAGGCAGGTCAACATTAGGTTCGCTGGATGCGATGGTAGAGGAGTACAATTCCATAATGGTGAACGATGTTTGGGAGGTAGTGCCAAGGCCTCAAGATAGATCAGTGGTAGGTTCGAGATGGATCTACAAGATTAAATATGCTGCAGACGACAATGTTGAGAAATACAAAGCCAGGTTTGTGGCTAAGGGGTATGCTCAGAAGGAAGGAATTGACAACGAAGAGACCTTCATCCTGATAGCCAGGTATACATCTATTAGAACTGTGATATCTTTTGCAGCACAGATGGGATGGGAGATTCATCAGATGGATGTCAAAACAACATTTCTGAACAGTGTGATAGAAGAACAGGTATACATTGAACAATTAGAGGGCTTTGAGACACATGAGAAGAAGTTTCATGTATGCAGATCGAAGAAAGCTTTGTATGGGCTGAAACAGTTACCTAGAGCGTGGTATGGGCAAATTGATGGCTATTCGCAGAAAATGGGATTTGTCAAGAGTGACGCAGAACCAAATCTCTACTATCTGGTTGTAGAGAATGAGCCTTTAATCTTAGTATTATATGTGGATGATCTCTTCCTGATAGGATCATCCAGGCTCATAGGGGACTGCAAGAAGAATCTAGCCACCGAGTTCGCCATGAAGGATTTGGGATGAATGCATTATTTCTTGGGGTTGGAAGTTTGGCAGAAAAAGGGGGATACCTTCCTTGGGCAAGGGAGATATGCTACAGGAATCCTGATGAGATTCAGGATGGAGGACTGTAGACCCATGGCTACTCCAATGATAACCAATTGGAAGAAGATTGATGCATCATAAGACAAATATGTTGATCCCACCTTATACGGGCAGTGATGCAGCCTTATCTGCAAATACCCCAATTATGCAAATTAAAATTGCATGATCTACTGTGGGTGTCCTAGGAATTCCCAAAGTATTCCTTAGGAAAATTTATCTTACATTAAGGTTTTAGGCTTCTTAATTAAACTTCATGCAGAAACGTTTCATATGACTAACCCAAAGTCTAAACTTTAATAACTCTTTGATTAATTTCACCTCTGCGCTTATTAACCATACCCTGGTCTTAGACTTTGGTTAATTCTTAACTTAACCTGAATTCACCAATCCCACTTATTTCTATTATAACTCTCGTATAATAGAAATATTACATAAACCACTTAAACCTTACCTTTCTGCCATTCCACGACCTTGGCACATATATCGATGCTCGACCTTCCGCTTCAAATCTGCACCGTTGATTTCACCCTTCAGATCAACGACTATCGTGCGGACTTCAACCTTAATCCATTCACCCGCCGGAACTCAAATAAAATTAACCTGTCTTAATAACATATCGGGTCTGCTCGAAAAGCTAAACCATGCACTTATTCGCATGCGATTACCGTTCGATCAGTCAACCAATGGATGGTCCTGATGGTCGGATTTCAATGCGGTTTTAATCTTGTTGCACAAATCCTCATCGCGTTTGTTTTTCAATTTAAACCCCGTGCACTTTAACCACACGATATCCGTCTGATCGCCATTAAACGGACGACTGTGATCTATCCGGACTTCAACTGGATTAGATCACAGTCTATAATTTTCTTGGGTCCGTTTTTTAATTATCGCTTACCATCTTGTGACTGCGTGAGAAACCGTTTCCGTCTACAAAAACCACCTTTCCATTCTAGTTAACGCCCAAGCATCTTCACCACGCGATGACCGTTAGATCTATGGATATGTTAATCTGATGATCTAGATCTACTCCGAGGTTTCTCCATGAACTTGTCAGGTTTCCCCTGTTCCACCAATCTTATCCATCGATCTAGACGATTTGACGGCTCCCGTTCTTTGCTGTATAATCGACTCCAATCTCGATTGAAACTGTCCTCCGTTCGCTTATTGGTGGAATTGCGTTAAACACACACATTTATCTCTGCGCTCTGTCCTTCATGATTTCATTTGCACACACATATCTTATGCAACAACACTTCATTTATAAATAACTACAATCTAGTCACATCTGTACTCTACACAGGTTTGAAATCAAATTTCTGTATTTGTAAACAAGTATTTACACAAGTTCTTCTCTTAGGCTTGATTTGCAATATCAGTGGCCTCTGTTTCCCTATCTGTTTGTAGGCTTACAATCGAACTCTATCTGATCTCTGACTCTCTAACTAGCTAACTCTTTCTATGCCTTTTAGGTTTACATTTATACAAAAAGGTTTTATGTACCAATTCTGGTTTAGATCTTTAATAATTCCAACTAAATCCTAAGAATCCTCTCAATCCCATAAATCATGAACTAATTCCTAATTTAAGATCTACAATTAATTTCCAATCTATCAATCCCTATGAACTCTCAACTATTCTGATTATCTCATGTTCCCCTTCATTCAAAAACATATACAATATGCCTCTCAATACTTAATTAGATCCTATTCTCATAAAATCACTCAAAAACATTAGAATTACATTAATTTGATGCATAGGAAACCAACTTCCTTAAAATACAAGACCTCCTATGTCTACTAAAATTACAAAGATATTTCTAAGCCGAATGCTCCTGCAACAGGCAACGAATAGGGTCCCTGATGTATCTGGTCAATACCAGGCCAAACATTTGCTACGCTGTCAACACCCTCAGTTAGGTCATGGTGGAGCCAAAGAGGGCACACTAGGTAGCAACCAAACATGTTCTCAGGTATTTACAGGGAACTTTTGTACACCAGGGGTAAGGATATCAGATTGAGTGGGTTTACTGATGCAGATTGGGCAAGAGGTTCAGTGGATCGGAAAAGTACCTCTGGGTACTGTTTCAACATTGGATCAGGAATGACCTCCTGGTGCAGTAGGAAATAAAAATCCGTGGCTCTGAGCTGAGCTAAGGCAGAATATATGGTCGCAAGCACAGCTTCGTGCGAGGCCATATGGCTTAGAAAACTGCTTGTGAACCTATTTAGAAGAAAGATGGCGCTGACCAGGATCATGTGTGATAATCAGTGTTGCATCAAGCTCTCTGAGAATACAATGTTTCACGATCGCTCAAAGCATATTGATATCCGGTGTCACTTTGTCATGACTGTGTCCAACGAGGCGCTGTACAGTTGAGATACACTCATATAGGAGAACAGGTGGCATACATCCTTACCAAGGCCCTTGGAAGAACCAAGTTTGACTATTTCAGGGAGAAGATGGGGATGATAAAGAATCCATTTCAATAGCAAAAATGGGTATGATGTTGCAGTGCAGTAGCAGTCAACAGTAGCACGATGCAACATGATGAGAAGGAGTTTGTAGTGTTGGGAAGAAGGACCAGCAGCAACACGGATCTAGAGGGAGTTGCAGTGCAGTTGCAGCGTTGAGAAGATGGACCAGCAGCAACACAGATGCACAGGTAGCTGAAGTACAGATGTAGCAGTGGTAGTGATAGAGCCATGGGCATCAATATAGGATGCAGCAGTGCAGAGGATGTTGGGTAGGAAGGCCTAGCATCAGCACAGGTACCTATGCCATATGATCAAAGTAAGTCTCAGTGTGGAGTATTACTAGAGCACAATTCTTGCTAAGAGGGAGTGTTGATTTGGGGTAGCATCGGATGTGCTCTAGCCATGAAAATTGGTGGAGAGGCTAAAGCACATGAGATCTCCAAGACCGAGAAATGGTTTGGGCAGATTTTAACTGGTTTGAGAGATCTTAAAATAATTAATATTTTTAATGGAGTTCCAGGTTCCTAAGTCTAAACTTAGGAAAATTAAAATATTAATGGGTATTAATATAAAACTGGGTTAGAAGGTTCCAAAAGTCATGGATCAAGCCAAATCTAATCTTAGCCGTTGATTAGAGATTTAATTTCAACCGTTGAAGGACCAACAGGAAAAGTATAAGAAGAGGCTTGAGGGTCAGTTTTAGAACACACTGAGGGAGACCAGTCAGTTCAATTCCTGGAGCGGGGTTAGCTGAGAAATTCGAACTAGTGGTCTGGAGAGCAACAAGTACGTAACAAAGAGTCGGGAACAACACCAGGGGAACAACGCAGAGGTTGGAGAGGCAGACGCAGAGGCTGCAAGACTGCGTAGTTACTGGAGGGCTTGCGTGGGTGACACAAAGAGGCCCAGTGCTGACGCAGAGAGGCAGGGGCTGACGTAGAGGGCCTGGGAGCTATGCAGAGGTCAGCCAGGATGACGCTGAGACTGGGGGAAGTGTTGAAGAATTTTCTCTCTGTTGAGTAAGCCAGTTTGGCACCCAATTGTACTGAAGAATTGTTGAATAATAAAATCCTCACTTGCTGCACTGGTTTTCCCACATTGGGTTTTTTCGGGGACTGATTGTCCAAAATATTTGTGTCGATGTGTTAATTCTTGTGCATGTGTTTGTTTCTATACTATGATGTGATATGTGCAGCAGAATTTATTTTAATGTTTACTGAAGGATATTCATAAATAACTTATCGGGAAATAAGTAGGTAAAATAAATTAGTTGTTGCAGTGATAGAATTTTCACATCACCTTGCCTAACGGCTTGGGTTTGGGCATCACACACCTTGGAGAAAGCTGTCCAGCCTGTTAGAGAGGGCCACAAGGGTTTGGAGCCAGACCTGGCCTCTTGAGCCTATTTCCTTCAACATTTATCAGCAGTTGGAGGCTGCAAGCCCTACAAGGGCTAGTTTCACTGCAAATTCAGACTTTTCCAAAGGTTTATCTCTTAATAATTTGCAAATAATTTTTTTGTGGTTATATTTACATCTTTTGCTGTCAGTCTGACCTATTTACATTGCAGGCTTGTTGGGAAACCTTAGGGCCGAAAGAATCTAATTGCTAGGTCCTCTAGGGTAGCCGCAAGGTTTTAAGGCCTTATTCCTCTCAACCGTGACATATTGGTAGACTGTCACAAAGCATCAGATCTGAAGCTCTCTATTGCAGTCCCTAATATCAAGAGAAATCTGATAATAATAAGCCCTAAAAACATTAAAATTATCACATAATAATCATAAGAAGCATAATAAGTGTTTAACAAGTGTTTGGGCTCTTGTTCCTTGCATTTTGGTGACTGATATTGACTGAACAGTGGACTGACATATACTGACAGTAGCTACAGTAGGCTGATCTTTCCTTAACAGTGGCATATTTGAAGTTTGATGCATTTCTCCTAGCGTTAAGGTTGATCATTGTGCAATTTTGTGTTATCTTGGACAACTAGAAGGATAATAGATTGGCATTGCTCTTGGTCCTTCTCTTGTGATCTTGTCAGGGATAGCCTTTGCTTACTAATTGGTCACTAACCGTCTCTATTTCCTCTCTTGGCTAATTGCATGTCATTGTTACATTGCATGATTAGATTAATTGCATCTCATTATTGCATTGCATAGTTTAGTCTTTTTGTTACTTTTCATCGTCTAAATCCACTGTGACCTAATTGTGCTTATGTAATCTTGAGGTTCCTCTTGTTTCAATTGCTATATTATATAAGTGGAAGATATGCTAATAAGCACATATAAGTAATCAAACATCATTGCTATCATTGTTTCATTGAGTAACATTGAGGTGTTTAACTAATTGTGATTGGCATCTTGTAATCTTGGGTTGACAAGTGGTTTGACATTGTTCATATTGAAGCACTTTATACAATTGTAATCTCAATGAAGCAAATCTAATTTTGTGATCATTTGCATCCTCATTCTAGGTTAGCTTTGCATTGGTCAAAATTTACCTCCAAGTATAAGCTTGGTTGATAGAAATTTAGGGCCACCTTCTTCATCCAATTTGTGAAGTTTGTCCCTTACTCAACGGTTAAAACAAGTGACATTGCAGTTCTTTTGCGGGAAATCCCTTGTAGGAATGGAGGCATTTGGGTCATTAGAACTTCAGGGTAGGTATCGTTAATGAGGCCTTAGCCTCCTTCCCTTAGACTTCTTTCTACAACCTTGTGTGAGACTTGCATCAAAACAATTGAGGAGAACGCTCTCACCTAGACTAGACGTTTAACTAAAATTGACCAAGATTGTTCTTAGTTAGGTCTTGCCTTTGTCATTAATCATTAAAATTGGGATTGTGAGCTTAATTCATAATTGCAAGTTTCTCATTGCTATAACTTATTTTCCTTGCAGTTGTTCCCTCAATTCATTGCTCATCTATCTGTTGTCTATGGTGCTAACTCATCTTTGCAACATTTGTTTATCTGGTAACTCAATATAATAATCACTGTTGTGCAAGTATTTCTTAATTTTATTTGAGCATTTAAGGCATTGGTCTCTCAATGATATATCTTAAGGATCTAATTGAATTCATCATGCTATGCTCAAATAATCTTGCTTTCCATCTAATTTCACCTCTAGTTACTAAGATAATCATTTGTATCTCCTAGACTTGTTGATTCTCAACAAGTTCCCCATTAGTTTTTCACCTTAAGCGACTACCCCCTTTAGCTTGCCTAGGAGATAGCTTAAACAGAGCTAGTAGGGATCAGAGTGGCAACCCCTACTTTGAGAATTGTACCACAAAGTTTATATATTGCGGGGTTGGAAACTTTTCCCGCACTTAGTTGTACAACTTGGGCGACAACATGGTCCTTCAAACAAATCTGATAATAACTTCCTGAGGCAAACATCTTCCTGACAGACATCACTTGCAACAACATACTCATCTACAACACTACTCAAAGCAACTATATCCTGCTTTTTGCTCATCCATGAGACCATTGAAGACCCTAGGTTGAAGCATCCACTTGTTGTGCTTATTCCATTCATCTTACTTCCACCCTAATTTGAATCTGTATATCCAATGAGTTGGATTTCATTACTAGTTTATGAGAGGCAATGATGTATGGTTCCATGCAAATACCTTAGGATACGCTTGGCTGTAATCCAATGATCATGTTTTGGTTCCATCTGAAACTGACTGAGGACATTTATTGCAAACAATGTCAGGTCTTGTATTTACTAGATACATCAAGGACCCAATCAACTGTCTGTAGCAAGTAGGATCCATTGGACTATAATATGAACTCCTCAATTTCTTTAGATTGGTAATCATAGGACTCATCATAGGCTTGCAACTTGCTGTCCATGATGCCAAATTTCTGAAGCATCTTGATCACATATTTACCTTGACTAAGATATATTTTACTTGGCTTCTGCCAAACCTCTAGTCCAAGTAGTAATGCATAATCCCAAGATCCTTCATATCAAATTCGACTGCTAACTACTCCTTGCATTCCTGAATTTGATGCTTTACACTTGTAACAAGTAGATCATCCACATACAAGAGTATGATGGCTGGTTCACCCTGGACTACCCTAATGAGGTTAGGATCTGCAAAACTCTTGGTAAAACCAAGTCTCAATAGGTATGCATCCACTCTTGCATACCAAACTCTAGGTGCTTGCTTTAAGCCATATAGGGTCTTCTTCAGCCTGCAGACACGAATCTCCCTCTGATTTACTTCAAATCCTTGAGGCTGCTCAATGTAAACCTCTTCATCAATAGTCCCATTTAGAAAAGTTGTCTTAACATCCATTTGATGAATGTTCCATCCCATAGTAGCAACCACAGAAGTAAACGATCTTATTGTTATATATCTAGTTATAGGAGCAAAGGTTTCTTCGTAATCAATACCCTCTTTCTGTGAGAAGCTTCTTGCTACAACCTTGCTTTGTATTTATCCATGCTCTGATCTGCAGTGTGCTTTATTTTGTAAATCCATTTTGAAGTGACTATAGATTTGTCACTTGGCATAGGGACAATTTCCCAGACATCGTTTTTCATGATTGACTTATATTCTTCCTGCATTGCATTCCTTCACTCTTGATGTTTAGCTACATCTTCATGGGAGGAAGGTTCCACTTCAATGAGCTTTGTCATATATGTAACATACACAGAATACCTTTTTGGTCGTTTACTTTCTCTAAAGGTCCCCTTAGCTGTGTGTCCTTCTACTTCTTGTAGAGTAGCTCTCAACCAAGTAGGCCTCTTTCGATTTTTTGGAACAATTACTTGTTGCACAGGCTGACTAGGACCTTCAACATCTTCTTGAGTAGATGTCGGATCTTGACCATCATTACCCCTTGAGATATCCTCAAAGATAGGTGTCTCTTCTTCATTAGAGTCAACTGGAACATCTTTTGATTTCTTGTAACCTATACTTTCATCAAAGATGACATCCTTGCTTGCTTCAATTCGACGATCCTCCTTAATATAGATTCTGTATGCCTTAGATGAAACACTATACCCAATAAAGATGCCCTTTAGATCGGTAGGATCCAACTTCTTCCTCTTGTCCTTGGGTATATGTAGATACATAGGACACCCAAATATTTGAAGATGATCAACTCTTGGCTTCTTTCTCGTAAGTGCTTCTTCCGGATTCATGTTGTTGAGAATATTGTGAGGACTTAGGTTCTGTAAGTAAATAGTTGTCACACATGCCTTTCCCCATAGAAATTAAGGGAGTCTTGTTCATGTAGCATGGCCTTGACACATTTTCCAATTGTTTTGTTCTTCCTTTTAGCCACACCATTATGTTCAGGATTATAAGGAACAATTAGCTCCCTCTTAATCCCTACTTCCTTACAGAATGATATTAGTTCTTTGGAGGTGTATTCTCCACCATTGTCGGACCTCAGAGTCTTGATCTTTCTCTCAGTTAGATCCTCCACTCCATTCTTGAATTCTTGAAACCTCTTGAATACCTCATCTTTGTTTTTGAGGAGGTGTTGCCACCTCGCTTGCACACCTAGGTTAGTGTGGGAAAAATCCTCAACCCCACAAGGCGTGACTTAGTAGCAAACTAAAAGATGGGGCTGTCACCTATTCCCAACTCTCTGTGTTAAAGCTCTCTCCTAGTTAAAGCTAAAGGGGCGTTGAGAAATCTAGGGCATAGGAATTAGGTGATTTCTCTAGCAATGATAACTGCTTGTGAATACTTTTTACCTCTTTAAATTAGGTTCTTCTTTGACTTAGATTATTATAGTGTTCTTCTTCATGAAACAACTACCAAACCATAAACAATAATGAGACAAGAGACACAAGATGTAGGCGACCAGGTAGGGCCAAAACCTCTCCAACTTGAGAGGAAAACCCAAATGAATTCTTCTTCTTATAGAAACTTCAATTGATGAATACCAAGACCAAGACCCTTGACATATCAACCTCTCCAAGACCAAGTCACAAGACTTCTTTGTTTGATTTCTTCTTCCTTGAGTCAACGATAGTCAAACTGCTTGCTTCCTCTTCTGTCTTGGCTATCCTTCAGATTTCAGCTTCTTGGTTCAGAGTTGCACCTCTCAGCCTCTTCAGAACCCCTAGTTGCAGCACGTGTGAGAGATTTGTCCCTTAATTCCCTTCGCTTTAGGTGGAGATCCCTTCTTTTGCAATTCGGCTATAGAACCAACTTGATTTTCTCCCTTGATCTGACCTTCTAGTGTGACTGTGATATCTTAGCTCCTTATGTAATAGATATCACCACTTCTTGCACATGTGAGGTATATTAACCCAAAAACAGATCAGAATCAACTAGGTTATGATCCTCCTTCCTTTGCTTGGATATTATCCACTTCTCTTGTGATCTTCACACTTTTTTTTTATCGTTTGATGCCTGATCAAAATTGGTGTGTTAATGGAGGCCGGGTCCTTACTATATATAGTGGATTGTTTATCAAAATATGCCGACTTCATCTTGTGACGAGGCCGACATGCTTGTCTAGAATGATCTTCATCTCTTTTGAAAGTCGACATGAGGGAGTGCTTGTGACAAGGTCTTGGAGGGTTTGTGACACAAATAACTTCTCTTTTTACAATGTGTAACATGCCCAAATGGGTCTTCAATACTTGACATTGACTCAATAGACTTTATGACTTGATGACCAATCCTAATAGCTCTCAATGGGAGCTTCATCTATAAAAATAAAATTCCTTGAGCATGAAACCCATGACTCAAGCATAACAAAATAATTTTATTTTTCTTCTTTACATCAATTACATAAAATCATGATTACACGTCTTTATGGAGACCGAACCTAGTTACGTATTTCAACACTCCCTCTTAATTAGGGAGGTATTCATAATCTACTCGAGGTACTTGGACATTCTCATTCTGAGGAGTTCTCATAAGTCAGATTGGTAACCCATCTATTTACCATCATATCCTCCAACATTGTCACATAGCAAGGCCTTGACTAACAATTCTATCTCTCCACAAGATCAGAGCACAATGCTGGCAAGACCAATGATTTATAGACACCTTCACCATTGTCTCTCTTAGAACGTACCTTACCCGGGTTCTCTCAGAGTATGTTACTACCAGGACTATTTTTATCTTGCATTTCCAGTCCTCAAAGAATATCGGTCCTCTACGACTACTCTTATCTTGGATGCCCTACCACATCCTCAAAGAGTATCGGATACCAGATGCTTACCCAATCCTCCATTCTATCGTCCCAAGTGAAGACAAGAATGATGTGTCTATATCTCCCTCTCAACTTATGTAATATTCCTAATAAGAAATTTTACAACGATATTAAGCAAATTCAAGCAAATTACAAGAGCAAACAGAAAATTCAAACAACCATTAGACATACACAAATGATTACATCATGAATGCTCCAAAACCAACCATTTTATTAGTTCTTTGGAACAGTACAATGCAAGAACAAGTGTACTTGGGCTTGTCAAAGCAAGCTAGACAGTCCTAGGTGATAGAGTGCTGCCCGGAAACAAGGAAATCAACCCCTCCTAAAAGGTACTACACTAACCCTAGAAATTTTGCACTGCTAGGTGAGTGGAACCCCTGTTTGTGCCTCCAAAACTGCGCAAAAAATTTCTAGGGCTAGCCCTAGAAATTTTGCACTGCTAGTTGAGTGGAACCCCTGTTTGTGCCTCCAAAACTGCCCAGAAAATTCTGCCAAATTAATCCTGGAGTCCTCTCCACAAACCCAGAAAAACCTAGAAAGGGTTTGCCCTAGTTTTGACGCTCCGAAATGTCCCCTATTTACTTCACATCCCTCCACTACCAGAAATGATAACCTGTAAGGGAATACTATGTGTGCAACTCGCCCAAATGATGGAAACTTCTCTTAAATCCCCTCCTAACATGCCCCAATGAACCCCAACTCCAAAATCCTCCGCTAAAGTTTCCCCCACACATAGCTCCACCCAAGACTGCGCAGGCCTGTGACAATACTTCGTAGGCTTTGCAAGAGAAATATGTTCTGCTGAGGAAGGCTCCCGCTTCTGCTGTAATTCCCTTCTCTCCACCTGCAAATTAGACAAGGAATGCCCAACAATGTGTATGGCTTCTAATTTCCGACACCAACTCTCCAAGGGACTGCGTGGCTCCTGGTTTTGCGTCCAAGCTGAGCAAAGGAAATTCGTGGACCTGTGCTACACCTCTCCTAGCCTCCACAAGACAATGATGATGACTTCCTAGGGTGGCACTCGAAGTCCACCGAAGAAAGGGTGAATTTCCTCCTTGGGAAACTCTAGTGCTCAACAACACTTTGTAACTCAGCTAAACAACTTGAGCAACAATGGAATTGTCAAATGATCAAAAAGCCCCAAATGCTGCTATCTTCCTCCTATTTATAATTGTTGCTTTCTCACTTCATGTGGGTCCCTCCACCAAGTAAATCGAACTCCCTCCTAAACCATTCAAACTTCTCTTCCAAGGGGTGTGTATTTCATGAGGGAGTGGCCCCCACATTCCACTAAGAAAATAATTCGACCCCCTTGTCCTAAGTATTTTTCCAAAATTGCCTTGGTCCCTCAAAATTGACAAAAATGGAAAAATTTGTAGTTCTCCTTGGCAAAATATTTTAGGAAGGGATATTATCATATTACAGTCCTACCCTCCTAAATCTTGCTTGTCCTCAAGCAACTGCAAAGCTGGGTGCTGAAAAATCTACTTGCTCTCCCAAGTGGCATCCTCAGCTGGTAAATCCTTCCACTTGACTAAGTGCTTCCGGATGACCCTGTACCTCGACCTCCTCTCGTGTCTCCAATATGGTTTCCGGTGTCAATACTAAGTACCCCTCATCATCCAAAGGAGGCAGTTCAGTAGCTGTTGTAACTTGCTGTCCCAATGCCTTTTTCAGGCATGAAACATGAAATATGTTGTGAACCCGAATCTCTGAGGGTAGCTCCAACTTGTAGGCTACCTCCCCAACTCTCCTGGTTACCCTGTAAGGCTCATAAAAACGTCGCTTGAGTTTCTTTCCCCCTTTTGCTTCAACGAAGATTGTAGGTAAGGCTATAAGCGTAGGTAGACCATGTCCCCCACATTCCACTAAGAAAATAATTCGACCCCCTTGTCCTAAGTCTTTTTCCAAAATTGCCTTGGTCCCTCAAAATTGAGAAAAATGGAAAAATTTGTAGTTCTCCTTGGCAAAATATTTTAGGAAGGGATATTATCATATTACAGTCCTACCCTCCTAAATCTTGCTTGTCCTCAAGCAACTGCAAAGCTAGGTGCTGAAAAATCTACTTGCTCTCCCAAGTGGCATCCTCAACTGGTAAATCCTTCCACTTGACTAAGTGCTTCCGGATGACCCTGTACCTCGACCTCCTCTCGTGTCTCCAATATGGTTTCCGGTGTCAATACTAAGTACCCCTCATCATCCAAAGGAGGCAGTTCAATAGATGTTGTAACCTGCTGTCCCAATGCTTGAGAGCTCAGAGGATCTCTTGGCTCTCTTGAACCCAATCCTTTGCCCCTGGGGCCCTGCTATCTCCAAAGATCATGTCAGAAAAAGAAAGAGCATCATATGCATAGAGTGCTTGAAAACGGGACATATAGATTGACATGTGATAGGTGGTGTTGTAGCAGAACTCTCCGAGATGAAGCCATCTCACCCATGCCAATCGGTATGCAGGTGCCTAGTCACATAGTTATGCAGGTACCCTTCCAACCACTTGTTCACGATCTCAGTCTGCCCATCAATCTGTGGGTGATAGCTGGTGCTGGGTGTAAGCTCTGTCCCCACTGTGAAAATTCCAAACTGGAATCCTATTGTAGCCACTGTAAATTATTCTCCTAATTTCTATTTTAATTTAACAATTTATTTGTTGTTCGCTACGACAAATACTGAGTAAAACAGAATGCAATCTGCACAAATAAAACTGCAGAAGAATAAACACGGGAAGAAATGCTAGCGCACACATAAAAATGACAATTATATTTGGACAAAATTTGTTGGAAAAACCCAACTTGGGAAACCAGTGCATCAATTGAGGGTTTTTATTATTAAGCAACAGTGAAATAATTTGAGTACATCTAGATGCCAAATACTGGAAATCCTGCAGAGAAAATACTGGCAAAAATATCTTGAGGGGAATTACCCTCACTCCGAGCAATCTCGACACTTGACAACTTACTGAAAATCAAGCCGTCCTCCTAGCTTTGCGCAACTATTGCATCACCTCTGCGCAGTATAATACACACTCAGCTCATAACAACTGAAGATCAAGCCTTCCTGCCTTATGTTGATTGGGAAACTGACCGTCTGACACTCTGGAAATACTTTCTAGCCGTTAGAATTGAAAACTAGCTTTACCCCAGTAAAATCGAACTTACTCACTGAGGCTTCTGTGCTACCTTTGCGTAGCTCCCTGGAGAAATCTCGGCCTTTCTCTGCAATGCACTCACTGGATCTGGAAATCTTCCTACGACTTCACTGTCTCTGCCCCTCTCTCACTGCTTCGATCTCTAGCTCTCTCTCCGGCAACTGATTGCTGCTACTCTAGAAATTGATCTGCTCCGAAAGCGAACCACTCAAGTGTTTTCTCCATCACCACATCGACCTCCTCTTATAATCCTCTGTTGGAGCACCAACGACCAAGATTAAAACTTAATCGATGGCTAGGATCATCTTAAAGTCAATCCGTGTGAGTTTCTAGATCATTCACACCTTGACATGATTAAGACTGATTGATTAACCATATTCCCTAAGTTTAGACTTAGGAAATATTTAAAAAATTGTTTAATAATCTAATTAAATCTTGTCTAGGTAGAATTTCCAGAAACAATTTCTGGGTTTTGGAGATCTCATGGATTCTAGCGTCTCCACAAAATTTCAAGGCTAGAACACATTTGATGCGACAAAAACTAATACGCACCAACCAGAATAAATTCTTCCAGAAAGCTCCCATGAATCTGCTCCCTGTCATTGACTATGGTCTTGGGGAGACCATGTACCCAGAATACCCCCCTAAAGAAAAACTCAGCCACCTGAGATGTTGAAGATCTTGATGGAATGGAAAAGAAATGAGCTAACTTGCTCAATTAGTCGACCATTATGTAGATACAATCCCGTTCCCGCACAATCAGAAGTCCCGTGATGAAGTCCATGGACACGCTCTCCCACTTCCTCTCCAGAATGGGGAGCGACTGAAGTAACCCTGTTGGGTGTGACAACTCCACCTTGATCATCTGACAGAACTCAAACTCCCGTAAGTGTGTCAATACATCCCCCTTGAGTCCCCTCCATGAGAAACACTCCTTGATGGCACTGTATGTCTTGAGGAACCCCTGGTGTCCTACTAGAGCTGAGTCATGTGCTGCCTGCATAATCATCTCCTTGACCTGAGATCCGGGCACCAAGTTGGTCCTTATAATATATCACATCATCCATCACCCTGAACTTGTCATCCCCATGTGTGCCATCCAGTATCTCACAAGCCTGCCTATCCTTGGAATACTCAACCAAAAGTTGAGCCTTCTAATCATGAGTGACATCCATCAAAGATAGTGTCGCGGGCCTCCAAGAGAGTGCATCTGCCACTACGTTTTGCTTGCCCTTGACGTACTCAATCTCAAAGTCGTTGGCCTAGCTTTTACTCACCCACTTCTACTGCCTCTCATGCAATGTCTGCTACTCTAGGAAAGATTAAAGACTGTTGTGGTCAGTCTTCACCTTGAATTGTTTGTGTTAAAATTGGCAACTAGGGCCAAATTCCATGTGGGTCATCTTATTCATGGCTGATAATATTTTTATTAGATTCCTCTCGTCGAGAGGTGTAGGATTGATCTAAAGATCATCCGATTCCGATAAGTATTTATGGAGATATGAATTTATTTTGATTATGGAATAATTATCAAGCTGACCAGGAACTCATGTAGGCTCAGAAGCCCAACAGTCACATCTATTCAATCATCAATATTTGTGTATAAATACAGGAGGTCTTTTCCTCATTTGGACTCACTCATCTCATCACATCTCTCTCTCTCTCCTGCGCAGAAAAGAGGCTCTTCTCCTACTGCACAGAAAGAGACTCTTCTCTCACACGTGTGGAAGGAAGGACGCAGATTTAGGGCTGCAACTACAGATCCAAAGTTTGACCAGTGTTGACCATTAGTCTCCCTCTCAGAACTGTGCTGTAGGTGAATCTGGATCTCCTCTGAAGGCCACATTTTTTGGTGAAGGAATCAAGCCGATTTGACGGTCGATTTGCAAGATATTATCTGCCCTAGTTTGGCTGATCTAGGGTTTGCTGCTACTAATGTAAATCAGATTTATGTACTATTTCTCTCTGCTGAATTATTGAAGATAAAAGAAGATTTGATCAAAGGGTTTCCCCTGCTGCATTTTCTTCTCACGCTAAGAAAAGAAATAATTCCGGGACTAAATAAAAAAGAAAGACTGGACCTAAGGGTGGAAGAAGAGGACAATGTTACATTTGCGATAAAGAAGGTCACTATGCAAGGGAGTGCCTTGATAGAAGGGACTCACACCGGGACGATGATCAAAATCCCTCTCATGGAAATCAAAGGAACGACAAATCCAATAGCAGAGGTAAAAGGAGTGTTGGAAATTAAGGAAGAGGACAACCATTCAAGAAGGCTAGAAATTCCAGGTATGAATCCAACACTGTTAATAATAAGCAGGATGAATATTATCTAGCTACTCTATCTACCTCTACTCCTTCGGACTCAATGGGAATTTGGCTCATTGATAGTGGTGCCTCAAGGCACTTCACTGGTTACAAAGAAGTTCACCATAATCTGATAGAGAAAGAAACTAACTTGGAAATTGTCCTTGGAGATAATATGAAATATCCCGTGAAAGGTGTAGGCAATGTCTCTCTTAAATTGAATCAAGGTAAGACGATCCACATACAGGATTTATTATATGTACCTGACCTTAAAAAGAACCTGGTGTCCATCTCGGCAATGGAAGACAAAGGCTACAAGGTAATCTTCAGCGATGGCAAGGTACGTATATGGAAAAATAATGTTAAAGATGCCTTCACTCTTGGGTTTCGAGTTTATTCATTATATCAGGTCAGTGGAAGTCTGCTAGGTGTCATGTCTTGTGACACATCTCTTCAGTCCGAACTTTGGCATCAGAGGTTTGCCCACCTTCATTATAAAGCTCTACCCGATGTAAGACAAATGGTAACGGGGATGCCTGAATTCCGAGTAGAGAAAGAAGGTGTATGTCCGGGATGTGCCGAAGGAAAGCTCAAAAGGGGACCATTCCCCTCAAGCCAAAGCAAGACCTCCGATATATTACAATTGGTTCATTCAGACATATCTGGTATGATGCCTGTGAACTCCTTGGGAGGATATTCATATTACCTTACTTTTACAGATGACTATTCTCGAAAGACTTGGATATACTTCTTGCAAAAGAAGGATGAAGTGTTCTCTTGGTTTCGACACTTCAAAGCCTTGATCGAGAATCAAACCGAAAAGAAGATCAAGATCTTAAGGATTGATAATGGGACTGAATATGAATCTAACGAGTTTCATGACTTTTGTAAAGAGGTTGGCATCAAGAAGGAGACTATTACACCATATACTCCTGAGCAAAATGGTGTGGTGGAAAGGAAGAACCATACGATTGTGGAAGCTGTCCGTGCCATGCTCCATGATCAAAGACTTTCGAAGTTTCTATGGGCCGAAGCTGCAAACACCGCCATATATGTACAAAACCGATGCCCTCATCAAGCATTGGGTTCCAAGACTCCTGGAGAAATGTTCACTGTTAAGAAACCTGACGTATCTTATTTTAGAATTTTTGGAAGCCCTGTATATTTTCATGTGTTGAAAGAGAAAAGGAATAAATTGGGTGCATCTGGAAAGAAAGGAATCTTCGTGGGCTATGGTGAAAATTATAAAGGCTATAGAATCTATGTAGCCGGTCAAAGGGAAGTCGTGATTAGTCATGATGTCACCTTTGACGAAGATATGGCTCTCACCAAGGTGGACAATCTTCCGACTTTGAGGAGCTCTCAAGAAGCTGACACCAGGGAACCGAAAGAAAAGGATGATGAAACAATGCCTGATGTGGAAGAACCCATGGATCCTATTGATCCACCTGAGCCTTCCTCTTCTAGGAAGAGAGCCTCTTGGCTTAGGGGGCTACTCGATGATGCTGAAGGACACACTGCACCTCGAGGAACCTTCTGTGAAAGTAAGAAACCCAACAGGTATCAGGGATACCTGACCATCATGAGCACGATCATACAAAATGAGCCTTCATCATTCTCAGATGCCGTCAAGCATCAAGTATGGAAGGATGCTATGACCGAAGAATATGAGTCTATTATGAAGAATGATGTCTGGGAAGTAGTTCCCAGACCCCAGGACAAGACAGTTGTCACTTCTAAATGGCTTTATAAGATAAAGCTTGTAGTAGATGGAAGTACCGAAAAATATAAGGTTCGTTTTATCGCTTGTGGCTTCTCCTAGAAGGAAGGTATAGACTATGACGAGATATTTGCACCTATTGCCAGATATACCACCATCCGCTTGATCATAGACCTTGCGGCTTCACAAGGATGGAACCTACATTAGATGGATGTCAAGATCACGTTCTTGCATGGTTCGATCAAAGAAGAGGTCTATGTAGAGCAACTCGAAGGATTTGAGATTTATGATTGAGAATCTCATGTATGCATGTTGAAGAAGGCTCTCTATGGGCTGAAGCAAGCACCTCGAGCATGGTATGAGAGGATCGATAGCTACTTGATGAAGCTGGGATTCACTAGGAGTGAAGCCGATCTTAACCTTTACTTTAAGGTTGAAGATGACAAACCTCTCACATTGGTGCTGTATGTGGATGACCTCTTTCTAACAGGTGCAGACCCTCTCATTCACAAATGTAAGAGGAAGTTGGCCTCTGAATTTGAAATGAAGGATCTAGGACTGATGCACTATTTCCTAGGACTTGAAGTCTGGCAGAAGCCAAGGGAAATTTTCCTATCTCAAGGAAAATATGTGGTGAAAATATTGGAAAGATTCGGTATGGTGGATTGCAAGCCAGTTACTACCTTGATGGAGCTTGACTTTAAGAAGTTAAGCGGTAGCGCTGCTGGACCTGTTTTACGAAATGCCACCGATTGTCGTCAACTCGTCAGAGCATTAATGTTCTTAGTGAACTCCCATCCAGATATATGCTTCGTAGTCAACATGTTGAGTCAACATATGGTTGAACCTCACCACATACATTGGATTGGTGCCAAGAATTTGTTAAGATATCTTTGTGGCACAATTACATATGGGCTAAGATACACTGTCGGAGATGTGAGACTACTTGGATACACTGATGCTGACTGGGCAGGCAATGTGGAGGACCGTAAGAGCACTTTCGGGTGCTGCTTCTCCTTGATATCTGCTTCGATATCCTGGATGAGTAGGAAGCAAAAGTCGGTGGCTTTGAGCACCGCCGAAGCAGAGTATATTGCTGCTAGCATGGCCTCCTGTGAGGCAGTCTGGTTGTGAAAGCTCTTCAGTGAGTTGTTTGGATTTACATTCGATACCACCGTGATCCTATGTGACAACCAGAGTGGGATTCGTTTGTCAGAGAATCCCGTATTTCATGATCGTTCCAAGCATATCGATATCAAGTACCACTATGTTCGAGATAGGGTGCAACGGGGAGCTATAAGGCTCCAACATATCGGTACAGATGAACAGTTCGTCGACATTCTGACAAAGCCCCTAGGAAAGGTCAAATTTTTGACTTTCCAAGAACGACTTGGTGTCATTCAAAAACCCTCTGATGAGGGTCTTGTATGATATATTGAGCTTTGGGAGCTTCGGGGGGGTGCGGGGTACTTCTTGGAGCGACATATGATGAACAAGGTAAAAGAATCAAAACTTTCCCTGTGACACCCCGTGGCGACTATGTAGCAGGATGATTAGTTCTCCTGTGAGGTCTGGATGATGTGTTCTCCATGACGATTATGTAGCAGGATGATTAGTTCTCCTGTGAGGTCTGGATGATGTGTTCTCCATGACGATTGTGTAGCAGGATGATTAGTTCTCCTGTGAGGACAAGATTGATTAGTTCTCCTATCGAGGCATCCTACCCATGCAGTTTGGGACTCATGGGAAGTACCTCTCATCTGATCAATGAGCAGGGAAATGAGGATAGGGACCATAGTAGTACTGATGGACGCATCAATGTATCTACCGTACTCCCTATGCTAGGATGACCTTCATTGATCTCGGATCAATGATACTGGTCTGGGACCAGTGGTAGGAGTTGTACCCACTATGACACTGACTTCGGGTCGGTTGAGGATTGGTTTGGGACCAATGGTACACACTCTGAGACTGACTTGAAATCAGTGGAGGATGGTATGATATATCCTCGATCATCTCTTCCTCTTCATAATTCGGACAAAGCAGAGCATAGCAAAATAGAGTAGAGTAGAGTAGATCAGAACAGGGCAGAACATAATAGAGCAGAGTAGGCAGAATAGAGTAGAGCAGAGCAGGGGTCAAGCTGTACAAGGCAGTGCATTTGATGGATGAATAGTAGCGAACGACAGACGAATTGTAGATGGAGTTCTCCCTAGTTGAGAGGGAGTGTTAAAATTGGCAACTAGGGCCAAACTCCATGTGGGTCATCTTATTCATGGCTGATAATATTTTTATTAGATTCCTCTCGTTGAGAGGTGTAGGATTGATCTAAAGATCATTCGATTCTGATAAGTATTTATGGAGATATGAATTTATTTTGATTATGGAATAATTATCAAGCCGACCAACAACTCATGTAGGCTCAAAAGACCAACAGTCGCATCTGTTCAATCATCAACAGTTATGTATAAAGACAGGAGGTCTTTTCCACATTTGGACTCACTCATCTCATCACATCTCTCTCTCTCTCTCTTGCATAGAAAAGAGGCTCTTCTCCTACTACGCAGAAAGAGACTCTTCTCTCACACGTGTGGAAGGAAGGACGCAGATTTAGGGCTGCAACAGCAGATCCAAAGTTTGACCAGCGTTGACCATCAGTCTCCCTCTCAGAACTGCGCTGTAGGTGAATCTGGATCTCCTCTAAAGGCTGCATTTTTTGGTGAAGGAATCAAAGCCAATTCGACGGTCGGTTTGCAAGATATTGTCTGCCCTAGTTTGGCTGATCTAGGGTTTGCTGTTGCTGATGTAAATTAGATTTGTGTACTATTTCTCTCTGCTGAATTATTGAAGATAAAGGAAGATTTGATCAAAGGGTTTCCCCACATTGGGGTTTGTCCTCTAGCCGCCACATCTTGTGTCTCTTGTCTTGTCTTGTTTTATGTCGATTGTTTAATGTTCTATTTGCACTTTACTTTATGTACATGTGATTTCTAATCTGTGGATAATAATAAGAAAGATAAGTAAACTGCTCTAAGCATAGAACATACCATAAACTAATAGTTTTCGCACCAAATACTGCCTGAACTTGGCCAGTGCATCCATCACGACCAACATCTCTTTGTTATAAATAGAGTATAATCACTCATGGGGTAGCAATTTCCTACTCTCAAATGTGATACAATGGCCCCCCTGCGTCAATGCAGCCCCAACTCCCTCACTAGAGGCATCACACTCTAGCACAAATGACCGTGTGAAATCTGGCAAAGCCAAAACATGAAAACTGCTCATGACCTTCTTGAGGCGCTCAAAGGCCTCTTGTGCCACCTATGTCCACTCAAAAGCCCCCCTCTTAGTCAAATCCATGAGGGGTGCTGCAAGTTGTGAGAATCCTCTCATAACCTCTTGTAATATGTGCAAATGCCCAGGAATCCTCTCAACTCAGTCACATTCCTGGGTGTTGGCCAATCCAGAATGGCCCTAATCTTCTCTTGGTGTACCTTCACTCCATCCTCCCCTATCACATGCCCAAGGTACAACATCTCTGTCAGTCCAAACTCACATTTGGACATCTTTGCATACAACTGCTGCTCCTCAAGTATGCAAAGTACTACCTCCAAGTGTTGGAGGTGCTCCCAAGTCCGACTATAGATGAGAATGTTGTCAAAGAAGACAAGGACAAAGCTCCGCAACTGCCCATGAAGCACGTGGTTCATACATGACTAAAATGTAGCCAAAGCATTGGTTAATTTGAAGGGCATTACCAAGAACTCAAAGTGTCCATAGTGGCAGTGAAAGGCAGTCTTGGGGATGTATTGCTCCCTCACCCGGATTTGGTGATACCTCGAGCACAGATCTATCTTAGAGAAGTATCTTGCTCCTCTAAGCTCATCCATCAACTCATCGATGCGTGGAATGGGGTATCTGTTCTTCAACGTCTCCTTGTTGAGGGCCCTGTAGTCAATGCACATGCGAAGAGTCCCATCCTTCTTCACCAGCACTGCAGAAGAAGAAAAGGGTCTCGAACTAGGCCTGATGTGCCCCAATCTTAGCAACTCTTGTATCGCCCTCTCGATGTCATCCCGATAGGCTTTGGGATGCCTATACAGAGTAGTGATGATCGCATGCACTCCGTCCTCCAGCTCAATAGTATGCTCGAACCCTCGGTATAGCGGTCTACCTGGAGAAATCTCCCCAAAAACCCCCTGGTGTCTCTCCAACAAGGCTAGTATGTCTGGATGCACAGGTTGTGTCGGAATCCCTTTCTCTAAATCCTAAGCTCCATCGCCCACTTTATGTCTCCATGTCGTAAATCTGCCTCCATCCTATAAGCGGAAACTGTTTGGGGTGGGTAGGAGTGCTAGGAGTGCATACCTCTCATTACTACTAGCTTCCCATTTGGGCTCGTAAACTTCATCTCTAGCTTATGCCAATCAGTGGTGATCCTCCCCAATGAGTATAGCCACTGGACACCCATCACCACGTTGGTGTCCGGGACATCAACTACAAACAAATGATTAGTGATGGGGTAGTTCCCATCGTCAAAGTCAAGCTGAGAACATACTTCGTGCATTGCATTGTCCGGTCTCCTGGCACTAGCACAAAGAACCCCTCAGACGTCTCTGTGTGAATGCCCCTTTGCTCCACCATCCGGGCATCGATAAAATTGTGGGTGGCCCCACTGTCTACTAGAACTGACACTCACTGCCCCTGTATAGTCCCTCTGATCCTGAGTGTCAAGTACTTTGGGACTCCCCGAAGTGAAGCAAGGACTCACTCTGATGGAGCAAATGGCCCTCCTCTATGTGGTGGTGGTGATGGTGCTCCGCCTGATGATGATGCCCCTTCATCTCCCTGATCTGTGCCTAGCTCACTCTCCTCATATGATTCACTGTCTAAATACACCTCAATGTAGTGGGCCTTGCCCTTGTTGCATTTGTGCCTTGGTGCCAAAGGCTTTTGGCACGTGAAGCATAACTTCCTCCTCCTGAGGCCCCTCCTGGTCTCCTTGACCAATTGACCATGCCCTCCATCCCTTTGAGGTGGTCTAGTATCTCGGTTCCCTTGTGGAGTAGTAGGTCTAGTGGGGACTACGGCCCGGGTCTTGGGCACTGCGTCAATCATATCACGGGTCCCGGAGATAGCGTCCATTAATGATGTGGGCTTGGAGGCCCTCACCCAAGCACGCAAGGGGTCAACAAGCCCCTCCACAAACAACATAATCAACTGGCCTTTGAAATGTTGGTCCCCCTCAAGACCAACCTCTAAAACTCTGAAATATAAGCCTAGGCGCTGCTAGTTTGCCTTAGATGGGCCAACTGCCTGAAGTGTTGCTCCAGGTCCTTCCTCTCAAATCTCTCAATCAACCTCCAGGTTAACTCTGTGTCAGAAGTGATGTGGATATGCCCCAACGTAATCAACCCATGGTACCGCCCGGGACGAAACGGGGACGTTTTTTGGAAGCGGGGACGCAAAAGTGTCATTTTCTAAAAATCTAGGAAGTGAAGCATCTACTATATATATATATATATATATATATATATTTATATATTTTTCTTTCATTTATATTCAAAACAAACATCCCAAATACCAAATTAGTTGTAGGAGACATGAAAACATGCATATTTTTACATAAATCAAGAAAGATATGGCATCCATGATTCCATTGTACATCAATGATTAATTATTTGAGCATCAACCATCTATATTCTAGCAATTACAAATATACATCAAATTTTTAAGCATATTATAAAACATAAAACATAAAGCATATTATCTAGCAAGTGAGCAACTGTCAACATTAGTCATGTCCAAAATTCAAATAATAATGTTTACAAAATAGGCCACTTGGCCACCACCAAGACAAAAAGGTTCAAATTCACAACAAGCCTACAAGTCTAATGATTAATCTATGACAAAAGTAGTAAATTGTGAATAGATCTACTAATCTCTCCTTCCAACATGAAGAGAACGTGCCTGTGGAAGTTGTGGTGCTGAAACTGATGAAGATGAACCCTATAGGTTGGTGTTGAACCATGGAACCTGGGAACCAAGGGACTAGATGGGAGTGGCATCTCAACTCGATCATCATTATCCTGGAATCGCTCAAAAAATTCATACAAAAAAACCCCTAGTTAACAAAAAAAATTAAAAACAGGAATTAGAGAAATGCTATATAAGCAAAATTGACACATTTGAATTCAATGGACATAACACTTATTGACTAAATTTTGAAATTCATACCACAATGGACATACTTGGAAAATAACATCCTCTAATTGCTCTAATCGCAACACTCCATCCTCCAAATTGGGCTCTTCTGGATTCATGTCCCAAACCTTAAGGTCTTTATTATGTTTTGCATCATCATAGTAATGGGACAACAATCGCAAGTTGTAATGAACATAAAACAAGCTCTTTGCTCGGTCTAAACTCAACCTGTTCCTTTTAACACTGTGGATAATAGAATAAGAGCTCCAACACCTCTCTGCAGAAGAGGTGTTTACCACCTGTGATAGCACCCCTAATGCCAAAGTCTGTAGAAGTGTAGTAGCACCTCCATGCATGTTCCACCACTCAAGAGAAGAAAAAGTCTCTCGATCTCTAATTGCATGCATGCTCTTTGTTGTCGCACAGATTGTCACGACAACGCTCAGACCGGGGGCTGTCACCATGATCCTCGATCTCTCCGTTTAAGCCGTCTCTCGAGGCTAAGGGGGTTAGACCCTATGGGATGAATGAAGACCAATTGTGGACCAGTTGGGTTGGGAGACATAGCAAGGCGAAACCAGTACTTATGGAGTTAATATACCAGTGCCTTATGGAGTTAATGATTAAATGATTATTTATTAGACGTTGCAGGAATATGAACCATGTAAAACAACCATTTATCAAATAACCCAAGCAATGCAAGATATCCAGTAAATTCACAATGCTTTAATGATGATCCAGCAATTAAACTTCAAGAAAAATTAAATGCTTTAAACGCTGACTAGTTACCACTTTCACATAGTTAACTTCAAAATAAACATTAAGTGCGTTTAACTATAGAGAAATGGAACATAAAGACATCAAATATGAAATTTTCGATTTTTAAAATATTTTAATTTTTATATTTTTATATTTTTGCATAAAACAGAACTAAACTAAGCAAAAAAAAAAAAAAGTGAATAAAACTTAAGTTTATTAAAATCTAATTCTAAAACCATAGTCCTAAACTAAACAAAAACTTTAATCTTAACTAAAATTTAATACCTAATCTATATACAAAAAACAAAAATTAAACAATATAAAATCTAATTCTAAATACAACTTAAATCTAAGACCTGGAAAATAAATTTTTTATGATTTTTATAATTTTTATGATTTTAAATTTAAAACTAATATAAAACTAAACTAAAATCTAAATGAAAATAGAACCTAACAAATCCTAAACAAAATGTTAAACCAATCAAAAATTTTAATACGTGAACTAAACTAAAGTCTAACAAAAATAAAAAAATGAACTTTTTATCTTTTATGAAAAACAAAAATAAAAACAGAGCTTTTTATCTTTTATGAAATATATATATATATATATATATATATATATTTTAAATAAATCAAAGTCTAACCAAAACTATAATTGCAAAGAAATAAATCTAAACTATTAAAAAATCTAACGCTTACTATTCAAAAGATAAAAAAATCGAAATTTTTTATTTATTTATTTACTTTGTGCACATTAAAAACACGCTTCATAAAAAAAATGTAAAACTCTAACCTAAGAATCTAACCATTCTAACCCTAAACTAAACAACGCATAAAGAAAATTTCGATCCCTCTTTCTTTTAGTTTTTTGCTTGCTGTTGTAATACGCAGGTTGGAGGGCGTTCGACGGCTGATTTGTTTGCAGGTGCGTGGAGTGACTGGAGGAAATCTGCAGGTTGAAGAGGAGACAGCGTGGGCAGCGATGGCCAGAGGAGCTGGAGTGGATTTGAGTGCAGTTCTGGCAGCGTTTTTTGCAGGTGCAAGAAATGGAGGAAGGACATTTGAGTTGCTCGTGGAAGTAACATAGGAATGGCAGCGTTTTGGGTTCTGTTTGCTGTGTAAATACAAGAAGAAACCCAAGTTTGTCTTGCTGTTTGCGCGTTGTTGCTTGCAGGTTTAAGAGGAGAAGGATGCGTGGATAGTGAAAACGATGGTGATAGCTCAGGCCAGAGGAAAAACGATGAGGAGAAGCGAAAAAAAAAAAAAAAAAAAAAAAAAAAAAAAAAAAAAAAACGCATGTGATAGGCAGGACGCAAGTGGGGAAGCTGACTGCATGGAGGGGAGCTGAGGTTTCGTGATGGTGGGTAGCGCTTTTCTTTCTTTTTTTTTTAAATTTTTTTATTTGTGCTTTGCAGGTTATAACAACGTGAGAAAAAAAAATGTGAGAATGAGCTGATAGATGAGAAGCGTAGGGGAAAAAGAAAATCGAATGGCAGCTGCGTGGAGATTGATGCAATGGAGGCAGCGTGAATAGGAAAGATTGAGGCAGGTGGCAGCAGCCGTACATGCAGAAATCCCCCAGAAAACCTGTGAACCCTTACAAAAAATTTCAATTTTTTTTTTGCAGCAATAAAACACCAAGTAGCAGTGAAAAATGAAAACACAGTAGCAAACCCATAGTCCAGAAACTTAATTAAAAATTTAAACCCTTCTTGCTTCAGATTGTCGAATGGAAAACCCTGAAGAATTTTCAAAATTTGTACCTGCAACTTGCAAAAACCGAACACTAGAAATAAAATGTACAAGGAAAAAAAACCCTAACAGAAAACCAGCTAAATAATTACAGTGATTACAGATTAAAGGCTCTAAGCAGCCAGATCTGTCATTATGCATAGTAATATTTTTCAGAATTCTAAATTTAATGTGAGATACTTTAGAAAACCTTGCATGTATTCATAAAAATTTCAGAGGATAAGCCCGGGATTAAAACTAGTTGGGCTCTTTCAGAAAACGCAATCCGGGAGTTGGCTGGTTCAACCGAGAACTTCCCCTAATGCCCGGTAAACTCAAAACTAAGATTTCCTGCACAGCGTAAAATCAATCATTGAGGGAAAAAACAATAGTGAAATCCAGATCAAATGGAGATACCTGCCATTATATTTCAGAATCTAAACTATCATTCAAACCCCAGAGATCAAACAAGATACCTGTGCCTGAATCAATCTTCATCAAGCTATTATCGATGACTGAAAATAAAATTATGCAGAAAAATAAAAGATCTTACAACATTTCCAGAAGAGTAACACCAACAAGATTTTTAACCCCAAAGTCTTTCTTTATTGCACAAAAAAATGACTACAAGAGAGCTTTCTTTAGCACCAGACTCAGATCCCATCTGATCTCAAATGACCCCTAGCACCCTATTTAAAGGAAAAATTCCCAACAGCTAGTTCGAGAGATCCATGTCAAACTAATCTCTACCGCCGATGAGGATCAAGATTTCTTTTAATCTCATCCGTCGAATTTTTAAACGCATTTTAATATATTAAAAAAATTAAAAGTTTGCATTTATTTACTAAAAAATTTGACTTATTATTATTTTATTATTTTTTTTTTAATTTATCTATTTTCATTTTTCATTTTTTAAGTTATTTATTTATTTATTTATTTTAATTTTTTAAATTTCTTTTAATTTTTAATTTTAATTTTAATTTATTTATTTATTTTTTTGGATCCTTGAACTTAGCCTTTGGAAAAATTACCTAGGACCTAGGATTTAGGACCTATGAGGGGATTAAAACATTTTCTAACCCTCAAGACACTTTACATCATGACTTTTACAATTTTACATCTTAAGGGGGAAAACCCATAGACCCTCATAGACCACCCAGTTCTGCGACACAACTATAATCTAGCAGATCAACACACTAGGATTCCCCTAAGATTCTAATGACAAAATTCATTCCGGCTTTGGGGTTAGGCTGAAGGAAAACTCTGCCGATCATGGATCTGTGAGACAAAAAACCTTTTGGAACGTAGATTATCACTAGAAAATTAGGTCCACCTAGGCAATTTACATACATGACTCGTATCTGCTAAGATTATTTACAATTTACACATGCAGACTCGGTTTACAACATAACACGATCAGGCTGATGATGGAAATCGAATGGCACGGACGTATCGCTCAAGTGTTATCCCGTTTGCGAAAAAGGGGGTGTACTGCTATGGGAAGTTGACACGTAGTGGTCAACATCTGGCTCTACTTGGGGACACGTACCTGCATTGTAGGAATGTGAGAATCTAGAATCTGCATCCACGCAACACACAACAGAAATAAGTAGCGTCCATTCAAAAATATCACATAACATTAAGCACATGAAAGATATAAGCTCTTCATTTATTAACTATTTGGAAAAGTAAATCTATTCCTAAAACAGAAATGAAAATGCTGAAAAAAACAAGGAGTAGGTTTAGAAATACAATACAAAGGATGCCCCATGGCATCAGATGTGTTCAATATATTGTATACTGAGCATTTGCCTGCTTTCAGGCAAATCTGTCGGTTGCTTGTCAGATGTGCCATGTCCAATTCTGCATATGGTAGGACTTTTTCCTATCCGAAAATCAAGCTGCTCGCGGCCGTCTGATGCATCAAATCTTCTTCTCATTTTCTTTCTGTTGCGCTTTTTCTTCATGGCAGGCTGTATCACTGATGACGTGGAACTTTCTGCTTCAAAGCTATCAGATGAAGTATGTAAGATATGCGTGACATATCTTTCTTCATTCTGCATCTGCCCTGTCAAGGATGATGAATCAATCTCATAGGTGCCATGATTTATAACTTGATCTTCAATGACTGGTGGATTAACCGTGTGAGCATCAAGCTGATTATTAATTTCCCTTTTATCCAGGTCATCTTCAATTATCCACTTTTCAATGGAACAAAGGACCTCATAATATGATGGAGCTTGCTGTAACAGATAAGGAGACTCCTGATCTATTGACGTTCCCTGGTTTCTTTCATGCTCTAACCATTGTTGAAATTTCTGAACCTGTATTTTGATGGCATCTATCTGACTAGAGTGTTCAATCTTTATAGCACTGATTTCCCTGGCATGGTCTTCTTCCATATCTTTTATTACTTTATCGTTCTTTTCCTTTATGGTCATCAAACAATGTTGCATAGAATTTATCTCTTATGATTTTCTTGCATGGTAGCTAATTGATTATTATGATCGAACGTCATGATAGTCATTTCTTCATCCATAGTTAATAACTTGTTTTGCATAGAATTAATTTCCCTATCATGATTAGCTTTCATGGTCGTCATATTTTCCTCTAAGCCTGATAACTTGCTTTGCATAAAACTAATTTCTGTGTCATGATTAATCTTCATGGCCTCAATTTCCTTAGCATGTTGATTTTGCATGATCTCCATCTCCCTATTACGTTTTTCCAGGTGGGTGCATAAAGTTCTCACATCATTGGCATAATTAGTTTGATTTATCTCCATATTTTTTACCAGCAACATTAGTTCTTGTATAATTTGCTTTTGATCTTCTTTTTTATTGTCATTTGTCCTTGCTTTTCCACTATCATGGATTTGATCTGCAATGGTACAGGTGGATGGCACATTCTGATATGAAGAATTGTCTTGAAATCTTTCATCGACAGCTGGACCTTTTATAAGATTACTTTCATTCTGTTGCACAATTTTAGGGGCACAATGCGAGCTATCTGGATCACCATATCTATCTTTAAAAGCATTGACAATGTCTTGGAAAGAAGTGAAAGAATCCTTAGGAAAATTGTTAAACCAATTCAAAGCATCACCCTCTAAAGAAAGGACAAAAAGACACATTTTGACATCTTCATGATTATACTGAGAGGGTCTACAATATATGATCATTATACGAGTAAACAAGCCTAGATGCCTTTTTACAGCGACTGAATCACCACTTGAGAACAAAGGTAATTTAGAAATGGCCACTTCCGGAATATCATGGAAACGATCAATGAAATGACATGGTTTAAACGAATAATCCATGATGAATAACGAGGGACCAAATGGATGATAGAAAGAGATATCTGCTCAAGAAAATCAAGAGATGAAAGAAGTGGAGTCGCCATTTGAACAATGAATCTAATTCTAGGATCTAAAAATCAACCAACAAGCAGATATGAGGAAGGCTTCCTGTCTGGGAAAAATAAAAGAAATGGAATGGAGTCGCCACCCAAACAAGAAATGAATCAAAGAGTAGTTGCTGATATGACGAAAGATAAGGTGATGAAAAGATCCAAATAATGCCAAAAAATGTTGAATTTGCCAGCTCAAATGAGAGATGAGAAAGATGAAAGAATGATGAGAAATGAGAAGATGAATGTCGCTGAAACGCCAGGGACAGAAAAACTCTATCCCCGGCAACGGCACCAAAAAATGTTGTCGTTGCCGGCTCAAATGAATGATAGAAAGATGAACGATGAATGATGAAAAGTCGTTGAAACACCGAGAATAAAGTATCCCTGGCAATGGCGCCAAAAGTGTTGTCGCACAGATTGTCACGACAACGCTCAGACCGGGGCTGTCACCCTGATCCCCGATCTCTCCGTTTAAGCCGTCTCCCGAGGCTAAGGGGGGTAGACCCTATGGGATGAATGAAGACCAACTGTGGACCAGTTGGCTTGGGAGACACAGCAAGGCGAAACCAGTACTTGATTGATTTTAGGAATTAATATACCAGTGCCTTATGGAGTTAATGATTAAATGATTATTTATTAGATGTTGCAGGAATATGAACCATGTAAAACAACCATTTATCAAATAACCCAAGCAATGCAAGATATCCAGTAAATTCACAATGCTTTAATGATGATCCAGCAATTAAATTTCAAGAAAAATTAAATTCTTTAAATGATCATAAAATTTAAACGCTGACTAGTTATCACTTTCACATAGTTAACTTCAAAATAAACATTAAGTGCGTTTAACTATAGAGAAATTGAACATAAAGACATCAAATATGAAATTTTCGATTTTTAAAATATTTTAATTTTTATATTTTTATATTTTTGCATAAAACAGAACTAAACTAAGCAAAAAAAAAAAAAGTGAATAAAACTTAAGTTTATTAAAATCTAATTCTAAAACCAAAGTCCTAAACTAAACTAAAACTTTAATCTTAACTAAAATTTAATACCTAATCTATATACAAAAAACAAAAATTAAACAATATAAAATCTAATTCTAAATACAACTTAAATCTAAGACCTGGAAAAGAAATTTTTTATGATTTTATTATTTTTATAATTTTTATGATTTTAAATTTAAAACTAATATAAAACTAAACTAAAATCTAAATGAAAATAGAGCCTAACAAATCCTAAACAAAATGTTAAACCAATAAAAAATTTTAATACGTGAAGTAATCTAAAGTTTAACAAAAATAAAAAAATGAACTTTTTATCTTTTATGAAAAACAAAAACAAAAACTGAAGTTTTTATCTTTTATGAAATATATATATATATATATATATATATATATATATATTAAAAAAAATCAAAGTCTAACCAAAACTAAAATTGCAAAGAAATAAATCTAAACTATTAAAAAATCTAACACTTACTATTCAAAAGATAAAAAAATAGACATTTTTTATTTATTTTTTTACTTTGTGCACATTAAAAACACGCTTCATAAAAAAAAATGTAAAACTCTAACCTAAGAATCTAAGTCTAACCCTAAACTAAACAACGCATAAAGAAAATTTCGATCCCTCTTTCTTTTAGTTTTTTGCTTGCTGTTGTAATACGCAGGTTGGAGGGCGTTCGACGGCTGATTTGTTTGCAGGTGCGTGAAGTGACTGGAGGAAATCTACAGGTTGTAGAGGAGACAACGTGCGCAGCGATGGCCAGAGGAGCTGGAGTGGATTTGAGTGCAGTTCTGGCAGTGTTTTTTGCAGGTGCAATAAATGGAGGAAAGGACGTTTGAGTTGCGCGTGGAAGTAACACAGGAATGGTAGCGTTTTGGGTTCTGTTTGCTGCGTAAATACAAGAAGAAACCCAAGTTTGTCTTGCTGTTTGCGTGTTGTGGCTTGCAGGTTTAAGAGGAGAAGGATGCGTGGATAGTGAAAAGGATGGTGATAGCTCAGGCTAGAGGAAAAGCGATGAGGAGCAGCGAAAAAAAAAAAAAACGCATGTGATAGGCAGGACGCAAGTGGGGAAGTTGACTGTGTGGAGGAGAGCTGAGGTTTCCCGATGGTGGGTAGCGCTTTTCTTTCTTTTTTTTTTAATTTTTTTATTTGTGCTTTGCAGGTTATAGCAACGTGAGAAAAAAAAAATGTGAGAATGAGCTGATAGATGAGAAGCGTAGGGGAAAAAGAAAATCGAATGGCAGCTGCGTGGAGATTGATGCAATGGAGGTAACGTGAATAGGAAAGACTGAGGCAGGTGGCAGAAGCCATACATACAGAAATCCCCTAGAAAACTTGTGAACCCTTACAAAAAATTTCAAAATTTTTTCTGCAGCAATAAAACACCAAGTAGTAGTGAAAAATGAAAACACAGTAGCAAACCCGTAGTCCAGAAACTTAATTAAAAATTTAAACCCTTCTTGCTTCATATTGCCGAATGGAAAACCCTGAAGAATTTTCAAAATTTGTACCTGCAACCTGCAAAAACTGAACACCAGAAATAAAATGTACAAGGAAAAAAAACCCTAACAGAAAACCAGCTAAATAATTACAGTAATTACAGATTAAAGGCTCTAAGCAGCCAGATCTGTCATTATGCACAGTAATATTTTTCAGAATTCTAAATTTAATGTGAGATACTTCAGAAAACCCTGCATGTATTCATAACAAATTCCAGAGGATAAGCCCGGGATTAAAACTAGTTGGGCTCTTTCAGAAAACGCAATCCGGGAGTTGGCTGGTTCACCCGAGAACTTCCCCTAACGCCCAGTAAACTCAAAACTAGGATTTCCTGCACAGCTTAAAATCAATCATTAACTTAGAGGGAAAAAACAATAGTGAAATCCAGATCAAATGGAGATACCTGCGATTATATTTCAGAATCTAAACTATCATTCAAACCCTAGAGATCAGACAAGATACATGTGCCTGAATAAATCTTCATCAAGCTATTATCGATGACTGAAAATAAAATTATGCAGAAAAATAAAAGATCTTACAACATTTCCAGAAGAGTAACACCAACAAGATTTTTAACCCCAAAATCTTTCTTTATTGCACAAAAAAAAAGACTACAAGAGAGCTTTCTTTAGCACCAGACTCTCAGATCCCATTTGATCTCAAATGACCCCTAGCACCTTATTTAAAGGAAAAATTCCCAACAGTTAGTTCGAGTGATCCATGTCAAACTAATCTCAACCGTCGATGAGGATCAAGATTTCTTTTAATCTCATCCGTCGAATTTTTAAACGCATTTTAATATATTAAAAAAATTTAAATTTTGCATTTATTTACTAAAAAATTTGACTTCTTCTTCTTCTTCTTATTATTATTATTATTTTTTAATTTATCTATTTTAATTATTTTTTAAATTTCTTTTAATTTTTAGTTTTTAATTTTAATTAATTAATTTATTTTTTTGGATCCTCGAACTTAGCCTTTGGAAAAATTACCTAGGACCTAGAACTTAGCACTTATGAGGGGATTAAGACATTTTCTAACCCTCAAGACACTTTACATCATGACTTTTACAATTTTACATCTTAAGGGGGAAAACCCATAGACCCTCATAGACAACCCAGTTCTGCGACACAACTATAATCTAGCAGATTAACACACTAAGATTTCCCTAAGATTCTAATGACAAAATTCATTCCGGCTTTGGGGTTAGGCTGAAGGAAAATTCTGCTGATCATGGATTGGTGAGACAAAAAACCTTCCGGAATGTAGATTATCACTAGAAAATTAGGTCCACCTAGGCAATTTACATACATGACTCATATCTGCTAAGATTATTTACAATTTACACATGCAGACTCGGTTTACAACATAACATGATCAGGCTGATGATGGAAATCGAATGGCACAGACATATCGCTCAAGTGTTATCCCTTTTGCGAAAAAGGGGGTGTACTGCTATGGGAAGTTGACACGTAGTGGTCAACACTCCCAAATGGACCGGTGTTAAGCATCAACTGTCTCTGTACCATGGCAGTCTCCCCCTCATCAGGGACTAATTTACTGAATGCAATCATATATTTTTCGTGAACCCCTAGATTTAGGTGTGGTTTTCTCTTATTCCCCCCAAGGTGCTGGTGTTGAAAGCCATGATGGATGATAGTATTTAGGTGTCAAAACATATACTAATGCATGCAATGGAACATTTAGCATTTCCCATTAGTTTTCCACCTCTCCACGAATATAATTGTACAATGTGATATCTCTAGGCTCAACAATGTCTTCAATTTGCCCCAACATGCTATCCATTTGCTCATACACCTCCCCAATTATTGGTTGATCTGAATCTGCAAACTTGATCATGTAATAAATTGGTCTGGTGATTTGCAAAACATATTCAACCTGCGACCAAAAGTACATGTCAAGAATAGCCCTTGGCTACATTAGCACCATCTCTATCAGTGTTAATTTCCTCCCATGATTTAGTAGTCACCATATTAATTAAAGCTTGTCTCACCGTCACTAGTCTCGTAAAGGTGAGGTAATAACTTGCAAATCTTGTTTTTGCAAGTTTAAGCAACTGCAACTTGGAGTAAGTGCCATAGAAGTAGTTTACCCTTGTATGCCCTGTGATAAATTTAATGAGTTGCTTCCCTCTTCTATTAAGCTCATTAATCTACCCACATTCTTTATGCTTCACAATATCATGCATCAAAAGGTTCAATGTGTGCACCAGGCAACCAGACCACAAGATGTGTGGATGAGTACGCTCAATAACGTGATCACTTGAACCACATTATTCAGACCAACATCTCTGATTGATTGCAATATGAGATTTGCAATGTTTTGGAAAGATGCACTGATGGAGGAAGAGTCATAACATGTAATAAATACTGCACCACTAGCAGACACAGTAAGAACATTTATCAAATGTTGGTTTCTAATATTTGTCCACCCATCTGATACAATGGATACCCCACAATCCACCCACTCATTTGTAAAACATGTCAAAGCTCCTTGGACCTTTTCTTTTTCTCTTTCTAATAACATTGTTCTAGCTTTCTCATAGTTGGGGGACTTGTATCCTTTTGGGGCTTCATTAATTGCTTTTACCATTTCATGCCAATAGGGAGAACGAATCACATTGAATGGCATAGTGCAAGCACAAAGAAATCAGACTATCTTTCCATCCACAACATCCCACCCACCAACATTCAGGAAATTCCCTATTGTTCTTTTACCTCCAGAGCTTGCAGAAGTACCATGAGGAGATGAGCTACCAAATCTAGAGGTTGCACTTGATTCACACTGAGTTTTGTTTCTTGCTTATTTGTTGTGCAACCTCCTCTATTTGGATGTATTTTCTTCTTTGTTCAGCTGAAATGTTTGGGCAAATTTGTTTCCCAAAAACACCCTTTTTATCATCATTGTCCATCACCCTATAAAGATGCCACCTCACACGGGTATATGAACCACTAAATGGTTTTCCTCCATGACAACCATGAGGGCACAAAAATTTGTAGCTTCCACCACCCTCTCCCCCTCAAGTTTGGTCACATGGTTCCACAAGGGTGTTTATGCAGCTTTCCCCTCTAGTGTTTCAATGTTCCCTTCAGGTTCATCCCCTTCCTCTTCAAACCCTTCCTCGTCATCATACATTGGGTCAATCATATGGGGACCACTATCCTCTTGTTCTGCTTCTCTTCTATTGCTACTCCCCTTTGCCATCACTAAAACCAAAAGTGGAATGATACATAGAAGCCAAAAAAGCACCGTCTTGGAATATGGATATAGGTGGTGGACAACTTGCAATTAAATGAGCAAGTAGAAAGAATGGGAAAGAGTAGGAGAGGGAGCAGGAAAATACAAAAAACAATGACAAAAAAATGACGTAGTTTGGAGTTTGCACTTACCCCTTTAGCTCTTGTAGATGGAAGCCCTTCTTTACTCCTCCAAGCTCCTCCCTTCTTTACCCCTCCAAGCTCCTCCTCCTTCTCTTAGCTCCTTCTTCACTCCTCCAAGCTCTCCTCAAGTCTCTCCTCTCTTCTCCAAGCTCTCTTCTCCTCTCTCCTCCTCTCTTCTCCACGCTCTCATGAAATAGAAGTGAGCAAATGAGAGATGAAAGGGTCTTTTAATCACTTCACTCCTCACCCTAACCCAAGTTGGACCCACTGCCAACAAAGAAAAGTGAAAAAAAAGCCAAAATGTAGCCCACATGGCGGAAACGGCCTGCTGCCCGACAAAGTGGTCGCGATCCGTACGGATCTGACCCAGAACCACCGCAGATCATAAAACTGGTCCACCGTACAAAACGCGATTTGGAATTTCCGAAAAACAGATCGGGTTGTACGGTTCCGACAAGTAGGAACCGTTTTTCCAGCCTAATCCGTGTTTCGGAAATTCCGAAACACGTTTTGTATGATGGATCACCCATGGATCCATACAGATTACGTTTCCTGGGGGGGGGAGGCGTTTCTTGCAACACCGGTACTGCCACTCCTGTGCATCACTCTCCAAGTGTAAAGTAGCAAACCGGATAACATTTGTCTCACACATCGGATTCAGGTGAAAGTATGTGTCTAGTTTCTGAACCCATGCCCTGGCTGAACTCTTAGCCGACCCATCAAAGATGGGAAGTATAACTTTCCCCGCGATCTTCTATACCTCCTGGCTAAACTGTCCCCCTCTATGATGTGTTATGGGCCCAGTGGTATGCCTCTCCTTGAGGTGTATGTACTCCCCAAAGGACATCACCCTCTTAATCCTGACATCCAACCCCTCATACTCATCAATGCCCGATGGAGGGATCTTATGAACAATAATATAAGGACATCATGGTGGTCCACTTTCATCTTTGAAGTAGGCGCAAGAAATCATTCTACATGACCCATTGCAGAGAGTGGATCACCATCAAACATGGGCACTCCACGTACCATCCTTCCTATGACATGATTACGGTGCCCAGGGATGCCAGTGATGTCCAAAGCGGGAAAATCATCAAAGAAAGACATCTTATTGATATATACATGCAAGTTATGTAGGAGTTACCAAGGTGAATTTAAAGATGCCTAGAGAAATGCTTGCTCCACCCTACAAGCATGGACCTTAAAGTTCAATGAAGAACTAGGGCTTCATTCTTCCAAATTTCCAATGGAGTCACCAAGAATGATATATCTATGATGTCGTATGGGAAACAAGACACGCATCTCGTGGGCACAGACGCCAAAAATGTTGCTGCTCAATTTAGCAGGCGTCCTAGGAGGGGTTCCAAAGGGATTACTACTAGACCAAGTGGCAACAACGGAACAAGGACCCACTGTCACCTCAGTCGATGCCCCTTGCTCTGTACAAAGTTTCATCAATGGGAGGAGTCCCGGTATTAAGGAAATCACTAGAATGATGAGGTCAATAACAATGTGCAATGTAATTTCCAAAGCTCATTCAAAGGAGAGGCTCAAATAATAGGTTGCTTGTTTTTGAAGCAAAAGAAGGGCTCTCCAAGAAAGGCTTGTGGGAAGGAGGCCTAGACCTAGGTGAAAGGATATTCGATAGAAGAGTTATGCCTAGATCACAATTTCCTAGAAAGGGAAAGGACCTCTCTTAAGGTTTTGTGAGATAGAGATCACAAGATGATTGGGACCACAGAAGAGACCTAGGGGATCTAAGCTAGACCTAGGGTTTAGGATGATCATCAACAAATATTATTAGGTCAAGCAAGGATCAGAAGAAAGGGTCAAAGAAGAGGTGAACTTCCAACGAGTTTTCAAGAGCAAATGACCCTAAAAATGCCAATAACTAAGGAAGGTGAAGAGTAGAGATGGTTTTGGAGCTAGGGCTTGAGATTTCTCTCAAACTAGTCACGAGAATTCCTTGAAACTTTGAGGGCATCTAGAGAATTCCTTGAAACTTTGAGGAGATGTTTCTAAAGAAATTTGTGCTATGCCCTTTGAGGTCATCAAGGGTTAGGGAAAAAATTAAAAAGAAAAGGGTTAGGGTTGATCACCAAGGATTCCTAGACCAATGCCTGTCTATTGGAGAAAATGGAGTCAAAATTTACTTCAATTAGGAATTTCGCTCAAACAAGGAGTCCTAATGTAGATTTTGCTAATTCTAGCGAGGTAGCAACAAAACTGCAATAGAAATTTATACTTCATTTAACAATGTACAATGGAGTTTCGAGGATGCAATATAGTCCTTTAAGAACATTCATTCACATTCTAAAAATGAATAATGCATGCAATAATACAATAATCCTGTGCTTTTAAGGATTTTCCATCACATTAGGTGTGAATTTTTGAATCTATACATCAGAAATCCTACTGCAATCACTGGTTTATCATCTCCTACTTGTTTTTACATTCAACTAATTATTTAATTTATAAACAGTGATGAAAAACACTATTGCGGACTACACTGGCATACAGAACATAATCTGAAACAAATATGAGACAAACACACAAGGGACACCGTTATTTTTGGACAACACGTCCCCAGAAAAACCCAAAGTGGGAAAACCGGTGCAGCAACTCTGAGGGTTTTCTATTTTAAGTAGTAGTTTTGAATACAACTTTGGATGCCTTCCTGACAATCCAGTTATAGAGATAAAATATACTGGCATAAACCTAAGTGAGATTACCTCACTTCACCCAGCAAAAATCCCTCCGATCCAACAACTGAACTGACTATACTTAGATACAACTGCACTGCCCCTTCGCAGTAGCTGCTTGGGTTTGCGTGGAGCACTCTGAGACTTTGCATCAGCTTTGCGCTTGCCTCACTGCCTCCTAGAGCTCTGACGTTAGCCTTGTCTTCCTGCAGCTCCCCAGTTGATTTCAGACTTCTACAGGAGGTCACTAATCCTTTGCGATGGAACTGCGTCAAGCATTGCATGGGCCCTCCTGGCCCTACGTCAGTCCTCCTTGGTCCGTGCTGCCTCCTCTAGTGTGTCTTTGCATCTCTTCGCTGAGTATTCGGGGTTTCGGAGAAGATCCTCCGCCCCAACTATCCCTGACACTCTGCTGCAACTCAGATCACCTGTTCGACTTTCTTAGCAAACCTCAGCCAAGAAAAATCGAACTGATTAATCAATATGGTGTATCTCCAACTGACCCTCAAGCCTCCTCTTATACTTTTCCTGTTGATGAATCAATGACCGAGATTAAGTCCCTAATCAATGGTTAAGATTATAACAGACTTGATCCTCGCCTCTTAGAAGCTTCTCACCCATATTTTTATTAATACCCATTAATATTTTTAATTTCCTAAGTTTAGACTTAGGAACCCCATTAAAAATGTTAATTATTTTAATAAATCACAATCCAGGTGGAATTTCTCCAAACAATTTTTGGGTGTTGGAGATCTTATGTATTCTAGCCCCTGCACAAAATTTTGGAGCTAGAGCACATCCGATGCTACCCAAAATCAACATTAGGGCACAATAATGAGATTCTTACAGTGTATTCCATACATTAGACATGCAACAACAATGAAATAGCCTCAAAATTGCACTTCCAAGAGAAAGTGAGTATATCCATCCATCATAATTGGAGTAAAGAAGCTCCAAGAATGAATAACAGAAATTTGCATATATCAAAGTGCATTTCAAACATCCAAATTTTGTTCAAATTGTAGGTCCGAGTTCTTTTCCCAAGAGGAGTGGAAATCTAAGTGATGATGAGAACAAATGAGGCCTCACTTGTATTTATATGAGCTGCTAACAATTTGAATGGGTCAAATTTTCCTAACCCCTACAATTGACTCTAATGTGCACAATAACAACCTAATTGGTGACAAGCCCACCAAATTGCTCCATAATATGAAAAACAAGCCTCTCAAGTGGGCCGAAATGGTAATACAATAGCTAGAAGGGCCTTTGGAAGGCCTAGTGAAGTCCCTAACAAACAATTTGAATGCATCAAATATTCCTAACAAACCCCTACAATTGACTCTAATGTGCACAATAACAACCTAATTGGTGACAAGCCCACCAAATTGCTCCATAATATGAAAAACAAGCCTCTCAAGTGGGCCGAAATGGTAATACAATAGCTAGGAGGGCCTTTGGAAGGCCTAGTGAAGTCCCTCATGTGCCATAATGAATAGGAGGGCTCCAATAACAGTGATGAAGGGGGTGACCCCTTGATCTCCAAGCAAATGACCTGTGGTGTTCTCAAGTGGCTGTGGGGGCACAAAAAATCCTCATGGGTCTCCAACTGAAACGAACAAACATGTATCCCAATTGCAAAGGGTTGGAGCAATGATGCAAGCCCTCCCTTGTCTCCCATGGTGAGACACAACCCCATTTGAGCCCTGGGTCAACTACCAAGTGTGTGGTGCAAGAGTGTAGCCGACTTAGCAAGGTGGTCCAGGTGCATCATCATCATCATCAAGTAAGTGGGACATGAGCGAGCAATGAATGGTGCTGAAGGATCCGATGGCATGGTCTTCTGCTCTCTACTATAGTGGAGGCCCATGGCTCTCAATGCACACCCTATAAATTCTGATATGACCCTCTGGAGGGCTTGGACCCTTTTGTCGCACAAAGTGTCTAGGCACCGCGACAACGCTCAGAGTAAGGGCTGTCACTCTTGATCCTTACTCACTCCATTTAGACTCTTTCCTAGGCAAGTCAAGGGGGGTAGTCCCTAAGCTAAATGGATGAGGATAGCGTGTGAAACACAAGCTCTAGGAGATTTTAAGGATGAACAACTTGGCGAATGTAAATGAATCTTGATTAACTCAGATGAATAGATTAAATGCTAATGCAACCAAGACACGACCACACGATATAAATAATTATAGACCAGTGCCTTTAATATTTGAATTAACCATCGACTAAATAAAACAAATTATCCAGAACAATTTTCCAATATGTGACGAATAATGATAATCATGAATAAGCAATATAAACGCCCAAGACTGTAACATGCAAGGGATTCAGGATTTAAAATGATTTTCGTTCACTGCCCAAATCTAGATTTAAACAATCTTCTCCAACAATCAATATGATTTAAAACATTTATCACACCTTGACCATAGAAGAATCATGAAAATTTTAGATTTTGCTCTTAACACCAAGCAATTCAATCGTTCCTTAGGCAAAATATGAAGAAGTAAAACAAATCAATGGGTTAATAAATCGAATTTTTAATGGGCCATAGGCCACATTAAATTTTTTTAATGTTTAACGAAAACCCCTTAATTTATTTCATTTTTAATTCTCCAGTCCCCAAAAATTTAAGATTTTTAGAAATTTTTTAATGTTTTAATGTTTTTTAAGATTTTTAAAGATTTTTTAAATGTTGTAAAATGAATTTAAATGTTTAGATTTTTTTTAGTTTTTATTTTTTTATTTTTAGGATTTTATATATTTTTTTAAATGTTTTTAGATTTTTAATGTAAAATTAAAATCATAAATAAAAGAAAAAAATGGAACAAAAACTAAATTGAAATTTACTATTTTTACTTGTTAAAGTCTTAATGAAACCTAACCTGAGACTTAGTTAAATAAAAAAAAGAATGCACCAACCCTAAAAGAGACTAACGCATATATCACAATGAAAAAAAAAGTCAAATGTTTTGGATTGTTGACTACAGGTTTGAAAGATGGCGACAAGGAGCAGCGAGGAGAGATGACAATGGAAGAGGTATGGCAGCGGACAAGGAGCAAGAAAGGTTTGATGGCAACGTAGAGGAGGCCGAGATGTAGACAGAACAATAGGAGAGAGCTGCAGGAAAATGTGTGAAGGAAGTGGGCTCACGCGGAGAGGAGGAGGAGGCTATAAAAGGGAGCCACGGGAAGGGTGAGTTATGCGGCTGTTGCAAGGAAATTTTTCGGGTAGGCAGCATGAAAAGAGGATGGGTTGGGCAGTGGTGAGGCTCGGATTTTGTTTTGCAGGACATGTGGAGAAGAGCAGATAGCGAGGAAGAGTAGCGTGGATAGACAGGGACGCAGGCAGTGGATGAGGAGCTACACAGGCCAGGAGGGATCGAAGCAGTGACGGCTAGATGCAGCGATGGAAGAAGGCAGAGTGTTTTGAAGGCAGTGGTGAGGCTCAGATTTTGTTTTGCAGGACATGTGGAGAAGAGCAGATAGCGAGGAAGAGTAGCGTGGATGGACAGGGACGCAGCTGAGGGAGCTTGCATGGTATTTGGCAGCGCAGATTTGGAGGAAGGAACAACGGACAAAAATATATGGGAATGAGGGATGGCATGGAGGGCAAGGGTATAGGTGTTTACTGTATGCGTTTGCAGGTTGAGGGTATGGACAAGCAGCAGTGGATGAGGAGCTACACAGGCCAGGAGGGATCGAAGCAGCGACGGCTAGATGCAGCGATGGAAGAAGGCAGAGTGTTTTGAAGGCCACTTCTGGGAGGATAGACAAAAAAAAAATGTTGGAAGAAGCCCCAATTTTTCCCGATCTTAATGTTTTTTTTAAAGCCCTAACCAAAAAATAATTTCGAAATTTTCTAGAAAAGAACAGTGAAAACAAATTCGAAATTTTTTGCTTAGGAAACCCCAGGCAGCAGAGAAACTGCAGCCCAAGAACCAAAGAGAAATTTCTAGATCTAAAAAATTTTGGAACCCTTATAAATTTTCAAGATAAAAAAAATAAAAAAAATTTAAACTTAAACCCCTGGACCGCTGAATAATATTCCTGCAAAATGATGTTGATGAACCCCAGAGATCCAGATCTTACCCTCTAGGGCCTAGATCTGGACTCGACACAGTTTTCTTTTTAAGATCTGTCGCTGTAGGACAACAATAAAACACCCAAACGATATATACAATGACCAAAAAAACCAGAAAACCCAAGTCCGAAAATTGAAAATAACTACAGATCTATGTACATGATTGGCAGTGCTATCAGATCTGGAGAGTGTGAGTCCAACTTCGCTCCTAGATCTGATAATATGAAGCTCTCAACAGCGAGATCTATCGATCTAGCACATTTTTTTTTTAAATTTTAAAGGAGGTACTGAGCTCAAAACCCTTCATGCATCACCCATAAAAAATATCTTATGATAAGCCTGGGATCAAATTTAAGTTGGGCTCTTCAGAAAACACGGATCAGAAGTTGGCTGGTTCGACCGAGAACTTCCCCAAACGCTCAATGATCTAAAAATCAAGACTTTCCTGCAAAACTCAATTCAGCCATCAACATAGAGTGAGAAAACGATAATAAAATTCAGATTTAATAGAGATACCTGCTATTATATTCAAAACATAAATTATCATTCAAACCCCAGTGATTAAGCAAGATACTTGTACTCAAATCACTCTTCAAAAAGTTATCATCAATGGCTAAAAAGAAATCTATGCATGAAAATGACACATCTTACAGTATTTCCACGAAGAGTAACACCAACAGAAATTAACCACAAAGTCTTTCTTTATTGCTCATAAAAATATTACAAGAGAGCTTTTCACTTAGTACACAATCCAGAGATCGCATGAATTGACTGACAAATGACCTCCTCTTTAAAGATAAATCCTCCAACGGCTAGTTCGAGTGATCCTCGTCAAAAGAATCTTGACTGTTGATAAGGATCAAACTTTTTTTAATCTCATCCGTTGAAATTTTAAATTATTGAAGAAATTCGAATTTTTCAATTTAATGCATTTTAATTAATTCAAAAATTAAATTTTTGAATTAATCTCCTCAAAATTTTGACTTTGACTTAACCCCAAGGACCAAAGGTTTAAAATTTAGCAAAATAATTAATTTACTTTAGTCCATGGACCTCTTAAAATTTAATTATTAAGGATCGACAAATTTTGCCTTAAGAGAATATAAATTTACCTAGGACCTAGAATTAATTAAATTTTTGGCTTAGGATTTTAATTAATTTTGGCCAGAAAATTTAATTAATTAACCTATGAAGGGATAAATTATTTTCCCAACCTTCAAGACACTTTACATCATGATTTTTACATTTTTTACATTTCAAGGGGGGGAAACCCATTTGTGATAGACCCTCACAGACTACCCATTTCTGCGACACAAATATAATCCAACAGACCAAGCAATTTGTAATAAAATAACCTAACCAAATAGTTAGGATTATTCCCAAATCACTTTTACATAGACTTGATCTAGAACACTAGAACTCCCCTAAGATCCCGGTGACAAAATCCATTCTGGCTTTGGGATAAGGCTGAAGGAAAACTCTGTCGACCATCCGAGAATGGATCGGTGAGACAAAAAACCTTCCAGAATGTAGATCGTCACCAGAAAAGTAGGTTTACTTAGGTAATTACATACATGACACGGATCTGCTAAGATTATTTACATGATACACATGCAGGATGGGTTTACATTATAAGATGATGATCAAGCCGATGATGATAGATGGACGACACAGACACATCGATCAGGCACTATCCCTTTGCGAAAAAAAGGGGGTTTACTGCTATGAGTTATTGATAGACCTCATATAGGGAGACCAAACCCCCAATATGAAAACCCACTTGCAATCCTGCGTAAGATCCAATGCGTCTCCTCACCCTCCAGTACAACAATTCATTAGTGTAATTGAGCAAATAAGCTTACAAGTCATGGAACCAAGTGGGCACTTCATAGTGGCATGCCTTTCCATAATGGGCTTTAGAATTTATAGGTGTCTCCAAGTTCAAGAAGGTTAATCAAGGACCCTATTAAGTGGTTTCAAGTTTCAACCTTTAAGGGAGTGACAGGTCCATGGTACATAAGTCATATGGCAGGTGTCATGTGATATAATGATGGAATGGAGTGTGGTGTTAAGGGAAGGCTCCAAGTCACATGCCATGGTATGATGGTAGCTATGATGAGGGAAGCCCACACTTAGGTGTATAGATGGAGGGAGTAATCGTGGTCCATGAATTACTCCAACTTTTGTTTTTCCACCCTTCTTCATCTGCCTTTTGCTTTTTTATCAAAATTTTCTTTATAACTGCTCAGGGCTCCAGGGGATGAGAGCATGATTTCAATGATATATAGTGATACCCCCCTTTAAGGTTGGGTAGTTCATCGTCCACCAGGGGTTGGGGAAATCATGGGTTCCTTAATGATGTAGGGAGGCAATATAGGGGCCCTAGGAACCATGGTGATGGCCATAATGATAGGGGGTAGAGCTCATGTTGGCTTTTGCCCATGTGCTAAATTTGTATATCCCAACCATCTTTTGCATTTTACAGTACATTTCCTGTTGAGAGTGGCCATTTTATATTTTAACTTTCTTTTTTAGCTGCATCAACCTCTGGGGCATTATTCCAGGCCCGACCCAAAGTGTGGATAGGGGGAGGGGAAGGTTAGCTCCTTGTGGACCCAGATGGGAAATATGTGGAAAGGGTTATAGTGAGCAGAGGGAAATGATGCATGTGGTGTTGAGAAGTTCGAACTATGTGATCATTCTACAGTGGAGGGGTAGGCATAGTTCAGGAACACTGGGCAGAGAGGCGGAGAGCCACTAGTGGAGGTAGCGCAACACCTAGAGGGACTGATGCTGGGCCAGTCTGGGCCCACGCAGGCCTGGCACTGAGCTAGGGAGAGCCAATGCAGAGGAGAAGCTGCCCTCACGCAGAAATCCAGAATTTTGCCGAGGAGTTGTCGGGACAGCCGGGGAAGGTTGACGCAAAAGCTCCAGGAGGCAAAAGAGACAATGCAGGGTAGGCATAGAGCCTTTGAGGCTGACGTAGGGCCTATGCAGGGCCAACACAAAGATAGCCGAGGGTTTGCCAGTTCCACTGCCAGATCAACCAGAAACTGCCAGGTGAAGTGAGGTAATCTCACTTAGTTTTCCGCCATTATATTTTTCTCTGTAACTGGATTGCTGGGAGGGCATCCAACATTGTATTCAAAACTACTGCTTATTAATATAAAACCCTCATAGCTGCTGCACCGATTTTCCCGCATTGGGTTTTTTCTGGGGACTATTTTGTCCAAAAATAACGGTGTCCTATGTATCTTGTTCTTTGCTTAATTTATTGTTTCATGTAATCAAATTAAATTGGTGTAGGCTGGAGAAGTAATTTACTTCAATATTTTTCAGAAAATAACTTGATAATGTATGTTAAAATCAAATAGGAGAACTAAATTTAGTTTTGCTGCTGTAGGGGTTCCTTGAGTATAGGAATTTTCACACTAAAGCTAGTGGCCAATAAAGGAGATTCCACAGGACTAGGATACAAGGTTAAACACCAAATGGGACAAGGGGAGGAGAGCACAAACCAATACCATTCTTTCCGCCGAATTTCCCCACTAATCCATGCCTAGAAGTGTCTATGATAAGTAAGCGAAAGGTGTCCATGATATGTAAGCAAAGATACTCAACTACATAATGAAAACCATACCTTCAGGGTTGGAAGGTCCACCTTCAAACATGCAATCATGACAGATGGGTGATTTTGCATCATTTCTAGCTCAGGTGGCGGAGATGGTGGCACATCAAGCTATCTGGGCGCTGCAATGGATTGTTGGTTGCTCGCTGAAGGCAATCTGGGAGAATAATTTCTCCTATGGGTGTCACCCACAGGTGGTGGGTAACATAGCCTGTGGGAATGAATAGGCTGCTGAGTCCTATTTGTCCTCAATTCGTTGAGGACATTACAACCCCCCTGCCTGAAATTGCTTGCCCTCAAGCAATTACAAGTTTGGGTGCTGCAAATCTGCTCTCCTTGCCATGTCGCATCCTCCGGTAAATTCTTCCATTTGATTAGTATTCCAGAATTACTCTTTCCCTTAATTTCTTTTCCCGCACAACCATGATCGTTTCTGAAATCGGTTCCAGTTGTACCTCTTCATCTAATGGTGGTGATTCGACAAAGGTGGCGACTTGTTGACCCACAACCTTCTTAAGGCATGACACATGGAATACATTGTGGATTTTGTTGTCATTTGGTAGGTCCAACTCATATGCCACGCCTTCCACTCTACGAATAACTTTGTAAGGCCCATAAAACATCAACTTCTATTTTTCCGCTTTGCTCTTCTGGTGTGTAGACTATCTATAGTGATGCAATCACAAGAAAATAAGATCTCCTATCTCAAAACTATGCTCTGTTCTATGCTGGTCTATGTACAACTTCTGTTGATTTTGAGCAACTCGTAATTTTCCATGAGTACCCTGAGAATGTCCTGACTGTCCTGTATCCTGTCTCTGATAAGAGGTGCCTTGCTGTCTCCAGAAATTCTATCGATGAAGGACGATGCGTCATATCCATATGGAGCTTTGAAGGGCGTCATCCCAATGGACAAGTGGTAGGTGGTGTTGTAGTAATTCTCCCCAAGTTACAACCACTTAATCCATTCCTCCTACTGACCTGTTGCATAGGTACCCTTCAATACACTTATTCACAATTTCTGTCTAACTTTTGGTTTGAGAGTGATAGCTAGTGCTAGGGGTCAATTCAGTTCTCACTAGCCTAAAAACTCTTGCCAAAATGCACCCATAAATCTACTACCACGATCGCTGACTATATTTTATGGCAACCCATGTAGTCTAAGGACTTCTTTGAAAACCAATTTTCCACTTGTTTGGCCGAACAATCTGCTAAGATGGCAAAGAAGTGTGCAAATTTAGTCAACTTGTCTACCACCGTGTAGGTGCAGTCCTTCCCTTGTGCTTTGGGTAACCCTATGATGAAATCCATCGAGATGCTCTCCCATTTTTGTTCTAGGATTGATAGGGGTTGGAGAAGACCTGTAGGATGTGTATTCTCAACCTTGTTTTGTTAACATGTCATGTACTCCCTGATGTAATTCATCACATTTTCCTTGAATCCTTTCCATGAGAATCATTCCCGAATTCGTCGATATGTCTTGAAGAATCCCTGATGCCCATCCAAGGGAATATCATGTGTAACCTTCAAAATCTTTTCCCTAAGTGTAGATTCAGGAACCAAGCTTACCGTGACTTTATAATAAATGACTCCATCAATTATTTTGTACCTGTCATCCTGGATGATCTCATCGATTAGTGCGCAAGCAAACTAGTTCTTAGCATACTCTACTGTGAGGTGTGCCTTCCAATCTTCTGTGAGTTCCATGAGGGCACATGCTACTGGTTTCCTAGAAAGTGCATCAGTGACAATATTCTTCTTTCCCTTCACATACTCATTATCAAAGTCATAAGCTTGGATCTTGCTTACCCATTTCTGTTGCCGCTCGTTAAGGTCCTTTTGCCCCAAGAAATGGCGTTGGCTGTTGTGGTCTGTCCTGACTATGAACTTGTTTCCAACCAAATATTGTCTGAACTTTGCCAAAGCATGCATGATAACCAGCATCTCCTTGTCATATATGGAGTAAAGCTTCTCTATGTCCTGAAGCTTTCGACTTTCGAATGCGATAGGGTGACCCTTTTGCATTAAGACAACCCCTATTCCTTCCCCTGACGCATCACACTCCAATATGAATGGTTGACCAAAGTCGGGAAGAGCCAAGACTGGACATGAGCTCATTATTTCTTTGAACTTGTTAAACGTCTTGTCAGATTCTTCTGTCCACCTGAATGCTCCCTTTTTGGTTAAGTTTGTCAAAGGTGCACTTAACTGAGAGAAACCCTTAATGAACTGTCGGTAGTAGCTGTAGATCTTGAGGAACCCACATAATTCTGTTAGGGTTTTGGGTGTGGGACAATCCAATATTGCCTGAATTTTCTCTTGATGAACCTGTACTCCCTTTGCGCTGATTATGTGTCCTAAATAAAGAATCTCCGTCAACCCAAACTCACATTTTGACGCTTTGGCATAAGGAGACTGCTCCTGCATAATGCTCAAAGTTGTATTTAAATCCATAAGATGATCATCCCATGTTTTGATATAAATGAGAAGGTCATTGAAGAACACTAATAAAAAATTCCTTAACTGCTCGCTGGAGATACTGTTCATACAAGATTGGAACGTAGTTGGGGCATTGGTTAGCCCAAACTACTTGACCAAAAATTCGAAATGTCGTGAATTGAGGAAGCAACGGTTGGTGACTTCTTTTGTTGGTTTCCTTGGTGCTAGGAGGACCGGGGTTATGATTCCCATTCCCTTCCATGTTAGTTTTGTTGTTGCAAGCAACATTCTCATTACCTATGAGGTGGGTCATCAGTTGAGCAAGTTGTTGCTGACCCTGGGCCAAGGTGTGCATTGCCTATTGTCCTTGGCGCTGCCCTTGTAATATTAAATTTGAGATTTCTGTCTATCCTCGTATCAGTACATGTAAGAGATCTTTGGTTTTTGGATCTCCTCATTCCTCACCCTCCATGGCTTCCCTGCGATTACTTATATCTCTTGTAAACATGCACCAAACTCACAGGTTGAAAGGTTTTAAGCGCTTTGATACCACTATAATATACTAGGGCATTTTTTTTGTTTCCACTGGGGCTTCTAGAACTTCAACAAGATATATATATATTTTAATACCCAAGTTAATCTAACAAACTTATATTCTTTTTCAATAAACAATACCAATATTGCAATTGAACTGGAAAATCAATACCACAAAAAAACCCTCGTCACACAACGAACATTCATTGCTTCAACAATATCATATCGTGTCATGATATAATCCACATTCAATTTTTTTTTTGACAATACCCTAGCCAAAGTTTTAACCTTTTGACAATACCCAAACTTGACCAAATTCTAAAATTCGTTATATGTTGAATGCTTAAACACTGACCAGAGAAAGCTGCTACTGGTCCATTCTTCAACGTCAAACCTGTTACAGCAAGCGCTTCTCTCCTATGACAGATTCCACATAGGTCACATACACACCAATCTAAATGATTCTTTAAGTGATTTTCTCCTTGGATGAGTTCCACAATTAGTCATGCATGCACCAATTTGGACGACTCATTTATTTCAAGCTCGAACCACCAAATTTCGCGGTTGCTCCAGGTTCTGCGACCTGATTGTTGGTTTAGGCTATGGGGTCTTGGTTTAAGAAATTCATTTCAGCTGCAACCGCCATAGGAAATACACAAACTATCCTGCCGTCCACCAGATGTCCACCTGAATTTAGCGTTCGACTTAAATTATAACTTGATTTGTCGTGGACTTTCTGCTCACAGATTCCAAATCTTAGAGCCTTCGTTCAAAACTGATGCTAAGGATAAAGCCAATCTTTTAAGTTTATCACCACAGAATTGTGATCAAGACACAGAGGGATCTTCCATATTTCTTGCTCAGACTTGTTTGCCTTAAGGGGTTGCGACCACAATTTAGTCAGAAAATCCCTACTAGCTGGACTTAGGATTTTCGCACAGAAAAATCCCGCTACCTCTTTTAAAAAGAATAACCTGGACCAGAGTCGAATCAAGGACGTTTCCTTTTCAGATAGTGTCTCTGGCTTGTTACCCACCACCTGTGGGTAGTGTATATAGGAGGAAACTTTTTTCTCCTAGATGGTCCTCTGCTGGTAGCTGTGGTTGGAATTTCTAAGTCTAACCCGTTAGAAATTCTTGCTATACTATCTGGTTTATTCCTTCCTATAGCCTAAGGAGATGGATAGGCGAATGAGTCTTCTTTGTCCTTAATTCGTTGAGGACATTACACAGTTCAAGGAATTTTCACATGGTATCAGAGCAAAGTTGATCAACTTTGAAGCTTAGAGGTGAAAGATCAGTAGATTGTGCAGTTTTAGAGGGAGATATGAAGCACAAGGTTCAGTTCTGTGCAGTTTCTAGCCAGGGGTGCAAATTGCAGAGGTAGAGGCTTCAATTTGAGATCCAGTTCGGGGAAAAGTTCGAATAGCTTCAGAAACAAAGTTTGCAGGCTGTGGATTTGTGAGGAAGCAATTCCGATGAGTAGATCGTTTGATTCATTGAGCAGATATATTAGATTTTGGTGCAGAAGATTTGCAACAAGGGTTGTAGTTGCAGATCTGCACAAGGGTGGACGAGAAAAGCACATAGATTGGGGAGATCATTAGATTTCTTTAGAGGGGATTTCTAGATTCCAGTTTCCTGGAGGAGAACCATAATTTGCAGCAGCAAGAGGCCATAGTAGACTTGCCTATTAGTGTGTGTTTCCTAGTTGAGGGGCTGCAGTGTCGGAAAAGGATTTCTAGAGGCAAGTAAGGCATATTTGCTCTTTCCAGTCAGGGGTGCGAGTAGTAGAAGAAGGACGAGCATAAGAAGGAGTTTTAGTCTCCATATTACTTGAGTTTTACAAAGATGCCCACAACAGGACTTAGGGATCAAGATAGACTAGACAGAGCCTCTAACTTTGGCGTACGGAAGGCTAGAAGCGCTCCTGTTAGATGAGCATGGTTTGAAGGAGTATGTGGAGAACAATGTTGCTGAACCTATAGATCCTCAACAACAGGAAACATTCAAGAAAGAAATGGCCAAGGCTATGAGGATGATCCTAGATGGGGTTTGGGATCATATCGTTCCGCATGTTCCTCTGTTAAAAAAAAAGAAGGAAATGTGGGATGTCGTAGTCAAGATGTATGAGAATCCATCACAGAATCTGAAGATGATTCTCTAGGAGACGCTGATGACCACCAGAGTGCCGAAGGGAGACGTGTTACCTGCTACCTCACCAGGATTTAGAATGTTCGAGGTGAACTTGTAGCCGTTGGAGAAAAACTATCAGATGGCGAGCTAGTCATAACAACTCTCAATGGTTTCTCCAAGGAGTGGCATACTTTCATCGAAGTTATTTCTAGGCGAGATACGCTACCTAGATGGGATTGTCTGTGGAGTGACTTCACTCAGGAGGAGATGAGACTTAGCCTTGCAAATGGTTCTACCAGTAGCAACAACAAGAGACCGAAGGAGGAGGAGGATGAGGAAAATGTGGCCCTTGCAGTTAAGGGAAAGGTGAAGAAAGGTCCCAGTGAGGGACAAGGCTCAGGAGGAGGCGGGAGAAAGAAGAAAGATCTATTGAAGATCAAGTGCTTCGAGTGTGGTGAGTATGGCCACTATGTCACCCAATGTCCTCAAAGGAAGAAGGATAGGAAGGGGCAATAGGAGCAGGCAACAACTTCAGTAGAGATTGTTAAAATATGATGTTCTATGCTGTAACATTCACTTATTACCAAACTTCTTTAAGATGCAATATTAGTTAAGCAATTGTAGATAGAACATAAACCAAATGCACAATGGAAGACAACCAAGAAAAGAATGAGACACAAAGAATTTAGGTCCAATGACTAGGGAAAAACCCATAAGGGGAATACGCAACTAGATTTTTCGTCCATTAGACATGAATTATTCACATGAATTATTCAGCAGAGATACAAAGTACAATGAGATATCAAGAGAATGAGTAAGTTCACCAAAATTTGAACAAGCTATAGCATGAAGATCACTGATAGCAGCAGTTGGTGCAAACACTGAATCAACCTTCAAGTTCTGCCTCTTACTCTCCAAGTCTCTCTTCCTCACAATCTTCTTCAAGTCTCACCAACTCTCTCTCTCAATTTCAAATCCTTCTTTCGCAATGCACAAGTAGTGAGGGGAGAAGATACGAGGCACATATATATAGGAGGAGCATCCCTTAGAGTAACTCGTATGCCAAATAGGGAAGAGTAACTTAAGGAGAGAGGCAATGCATGCCTTCAAAGGAGGAATCTCGCAGGCCTTGGGGAGTTTAACTCGTGCCTTTTTAGGAAGTGTAACTCATGCCATTAATGAGAGAGGGTAGCAAATGCCATTTAAGGAGAGGTACACATGGCTTTGTAACTCATGTATTTAAGAGAGAGTGTAACGTATGCTTTAAAGAGTGCGTAAGAGGAATCTTTTATGACATGCCTTCAATGAGTGTGTAAGAGGAATATGCCAAGTCTTTAATGAGAGAATAAGAGAGTCTAATGTAGAGTCATGTGAGACATTAAGGATAGAGGGGTGCGAAGTATGAAGGTAAGGTGACTTGAATATCTTTTTGATAATAATATCATAGTAATGATAATATTGATAATGAAGTCAAAATTGAACTATTACGATTGATTAATGATAAGTTGAGTGATTTTCCATCAACTATACTTGATTACCAATTGATACAAGGTGATTTACTATTTTTGGAAAGTCATGCTTGAGATGCTAGACATGACTTTCTGTTTTTAGACAGTCACTCCAAAATTGTCAGAAATGAAATTTTATTTAAGGAAATTCATCCTCGAGCTACCAATTTTCAACAAAGATTGATGAACTAACTACCAGATTGGAGGAGTTTGCATTGATAGTAGCAAAACCTCTAGGTGGAGGAGAAGCTTGATGCATGCATATAAAGATGAGCAAGGTCCAACACAAATGCAACACGGAGATTAGTTAGATTAGTTCTAGAGTGTTGTAGCGAGACCAACACCTTTGCTACAGGGGCCCATAATATTCAGTAGCAAGATTCAGTGTTTGCAGAGCTAGTTGCAGTCAGATGTTCAATAGATAGTTGCAGAGCTAGTTGCGGTAACACAGTGTCCGCAGATAGCAGCGAGATAGAAAGTAGCAGAGCTAGTTGCAGTCCGATGATCGAGAGACAGTTTCAGAACTAGTTGCAGCGACATAGGCAATACGAATTGCCTAGCTGCAGGTGCAGTTTTAGCCAAAAGATTCCCAGTGCAGATCTATGTAGTCCAATTTCCAATGCAAGAGGATAGTGCAAGTTGTCAGGAGGGAGCAAAGAGATTTCCCCATAGGGAGATTGAGACTCAGAGGGAGTTTAGTTTCAGAGGGAGCAACCCTATGGAAGCTAGTGCTTCAGGATATGGGGAGATCAGACTCATTATTGCAGTAGTTGCAGCAACAATGCAAAGATAGTAGCAACAACAGTATGAGTAGATTAGAGTTTGCAGAATAGCATGGTGGACAATATCCTCTTCATAGTGATTGCTAGTGACAAGGAGATTGGTCAACTTGGAGAAGTGGAGAAGACCAGTGAGCCATCAACAACACAAGACTGTCTAGGTGCAAGAGAGTAGTATTGATGTGGAGAGAGAACACCTTCCCCGATAAGAGGGAGTGTTGGTTTTTGTAGCATTAGATAGGTGTTGTAGTCTCGATTTGTGTCTAAGAGACTAAGGAACACGAGATCTCTGAAATCTGGGAAAGATTTCAGGAGAAAACACCTAGAGACCACTCAATTAAATTAATTGATTGATAACTAAAAAATGCTAAGTCTAGGGAAATGGATTAATTGAAGTGAATTAATTGAGGATGATCGAGAATGCTCTAGAGACTCACGTGGATTGAGTCTAAGATGATCATAGTGATTGATGATTATTTAATCATGGCTGTTGAAACTCCAACAAGTGATTATAAGAGTAGATCGATGTGATAAGGAGAAGACACCAGTGAGGGAGCAAGCATCCAGACAGTGTGAATTTCCCAGTTCATAGTGATTAAGTGAGGGAAGAATTCGAGCCAGTGGAGGAGCATCAGTGATTGAGGGAGCAACAGAGAGAATTTCCAAAAGAATTCTCATGTAGTTTACCAATTTCCAACATCAGGGAAGGAACACTGAATTTCCCAGCAGAGAGGCCAAATTTTGCAGTGCTATTTTCCCAGTTGCCAGAGCGAATTGCCTAGTGTGCTTTAATTCAGCTGATAGTGCCCGAATCTATCACTAAGAGGCCTAACAAATTGTTTCTGGAGGTAGATACAGGCAGGACGACTTGTCCGGAGAGGTTTCTAGGGCAGATCAATTTCACTAGTAGCAACAATGTGTACTTCCAAACTGGTTGAGCAAATTTGCTAAGCAGTACGAGATGCCCAGTGAAGGCCAGTTTGAGTTGGAGAGAGGGAAAAATAATTTTCCCAGCTTAGATAAATTTTTTGGAGCTGAGCCAAGGAGGCCAACAATTGTAATTCTCAAATTTGTTGCTTAATAAAATAAACCCTCATTTACTGCATTGGTTTTCCCTTCGGGGTTTTTTCAGGGACATTAATCCAAAATAATTGTGTTAATTGTGTGTGTGAATTTCTCAGTTCCAATTTTTTTACGTAGCGTAGTTTCATTTTTTGAAGAATTGTAGTGAGATTTATTCACTATTAATAAAAAAAATTAATAAAGTGCTAATTAGTTAGGAGAATAAATTTCAGTCGCTGCAGTTCAAGGAATTTTCATAGGGAGGAGTTTCCAAAGAGGAGTGCAAATCCCAAGAGGAGTGAACTCACCATATGGTCCACTTAACTCCCCCTAACTCGGCCTAACTTGCCTCCAACTCGACCTAACTTACTCGAACTCGGCCTAACTTGTCACCAACTCAGCCTAATTATGAGCCTTAACTCGTCACTTAGCTCGTGAGTCCCAACTTGTCACTTAAGTCGTGATCCTTAGTGAGACTAGATACAAGTAAAAACCCGTGACTTAACTCCCCTAAACTTGTATCCAACTAATTATTAACTGAATGTGAGTCTTAGTGAGATTGGAGACAAGTAAAACATGTTTCCTTAAAAATAGGGAGCTAATTTATTCACCTTTGTGAGTAAATAATTGATTTTCATGAGGAAAAATCAATATTTTTCACCCAAAAGGGGTTACTAAGGTAATAGGGATCCTCTAAGGATGAAAAACGAGTACCTACATGCCATATGAAACCTCCTAGTATCATCTTTTATTTGCTACATTAAATTTATTTAAAAATTTCAGCTATAAAACCCTAATGCAATTTCGTAGGACTCAATATAATGCCAAGCATGGTAATATACATTGACCCTAGACTTAGATAACACCTTTAGGACCTAGTTATTAAGGCACTCTCCAACTTTGGAGGATGTGAGTGAAAAAACTCAATAAATTGTTAATCGCTAAAAAACAAAAAATAATTAATCAAGTGAAAAAAAACACAAGACAACTTCCATAATAACCAATTCCCTAGGGGCTAAGTCTTCTACATAAGTTCATCGTGCTATTAACATTTTTTACAATTCCCCCCATGGGGTACGGAAATTACATAGAGAAAGAAGAGAGAAGAATAAGAGGAAAAATTGCCCTGGAGGACTTCTGGACTTGAAACTTTGATTAGTGCCTTGTCTAATATTTGATGTTTCTCTTCCCTTCTCTGTTAGGTACATTTGGCAGGTAACACTGACCATCAAATTTAATGATCAAACAAGATCTGGTAGGCGTGCCATCTTTGATAGATTGAGATTGAGGAGCATTTCATCTTTCGTTCCACCATTTATTATTAGATCCATGGGATATTTGATTGCTTGTTTAGAGGGGATCTAGACACTCTCTAGTTTCTTATGATACCCGGACTAGAGATTGTTGTTTTTTCGAGTGCAATATATAGACAAGCACAAATCTTTGAAAATTCTGATAATTACTTCTAATGATATAGTTCTTCTTTTAACAATTCCAATTTATCATCAAGCAATTACACTTTAGAAATTCAACCATAAACCATAAGGACAATAGAGATCACAATGCACAAAAGAGAACACAAGATTTACCCTGGGAAAACCCAAGTAGGGGGAAATCTCAACAATCTTTTTCATAGAGAAATTCTTTAGTTCAACAAGAGATTCATCAAATTCTCCTAGTCAACTATGCCAACAAGCTAATGGTAAAACCTGGTCTCCAACCCTCAATTCAAGTCAAACCAAGTCAAACTTCTGCTCGTCAAGATTTCGAACTTCTCAGATTTGCCCAAAATGTGTTGCCTAGAAGCTGCCTAGAATTTTGGCCTGCCTAGAAACCTGTCTAGAAATTCGGCCTATCTAGAAATTGCTGCCTAGAAAGGTCACACATGCGAGTTCTTGGGGAGAGAAATGTGAGCTAGAGACCAAGATCTTCATCCTTCTTCTTCTTGTCCTTGCTTAGATGCCTAGAAACTCTCTTCTTATGATTGGGGCGAAAGTTGTCATTGTGGAGGTCGAATGCCTTTATATAATGATCTGCTTGTCCAGATTGGGTGTGTCTCTTCACTGGGCCAACTTGACTATCTCGGGGCCAAAAATTCAAATTTCAAATTTTGAAAGTTTCTCTTTTAATTCTGACATGAAGAACATGTGTTATATAAATTCTTTGAAGGGCCAAATAATCAAAATGAGATGAAGAACATGTCTTACAATTTCTTTTTATATTACAAGAGAAAAAATATACTTATGAAGAACGACCATAGCTATAAAACTTCAACTGAGATGTCTATCCGTTTACATGTAGGAGGCCCTTTGACTTCATGCCCACATTATCCAGGCTCCTCCTTGACTAGATTTTTTTCAACATATTATGTCCTCCTCGGTGCTCCCATTAGCTAGGGGCACCAAGAGACAAACAAACAACAACATTGCCACAAACTCTAGGTTGATGCAGACTGGAGGTACCATTCCCCTTCCCTAGAGGCCTCAAAGACATTTCCAAGTCAGATCTCAGGGAACTGAGGTCACCTATACACTAGTGATGGGTTACTTCTTCCTAGTAACAACACAACTGAGGGTCTGGATCTTCCCCTAGCGCTATTTTGAGTTTTCTTCCTTTGTCGTCGAGTGTTAGGAGAGCTAGATCTAGATCTAGCAGATCATGACCTAGTACCTAGCTCTTTTTTGTGGTTGCCTGCACTTGGAGTTGAGAGTTTTCCATGTTTTGACAAATAGACATTCTGTTTCTACTTTATTTCATGTTCTTTATATGGGGGGGACCTTTTGGTATTCCTGCTTGCATTGATATCATTGTACTCAGTAGTCCCATTGACCTACTTTTGTGGTCATTTGTTGGACATTAATATAATTATCCTATCTTATTTCCAATGTGCAGTCCCATCATTTACCATTGCCCATGTGTTAAAAAATTAGAAAGGAAGAAATATTTTCTTACGTTGACAATTACTTGTGATATTCTTGTGTTCTTACTAACTTTATTTATGTTCTTTTATCTTCTTCTCATCAAGCAATCATCAAAATAAAACATGAAGATCAAGGACACCAGATTTAGGAACTTAGCTAGGTTTAAAACCCATATGAAGGGGAAAACCTCGTCAAACTCTTCCAATAGTAGATTCAAATCAAGGTGAGACAATCCAAGACCCTTTAGACCTAGAAAAAGACCTCCTCCAATCACCAAGTCAGCCCTTCCTTTAAGTAGATGATCTCAGCCAAAGTGTCTAAGTGTCAACTTCCTCAAATGCAACTTCAATCAATAATTTTGATCCCCAGCTTCAAAATTTCGGACCTGCAATTAATTCATAGATTTTGGCTCTCAGCATCAGTCCAGAAACCCTAGTAAACCTTGCACGTGTGAGAGAGATGCCCAAAAACTTCAATTTTCCTTCTTTCTTGGATTATGTCTTCTTCTCTTGCACTTTGCTCTCTTTTTCGTCCTCTTTCTCTTTGTATATCGAACTCGTGTGAGTGTACTTCCAGGTGATTCGAGCTACCTCTATTTATACTACTTCCATAGGGTCGAATTGCCTCCAATATGTTGAGAAATCTAGGGCGTTGAGATTAGGTGATTTCTCTTCTATTAGTAACTTCTTGTGAATGCTTTTTACTTAGATTATGATATTCTTTTACTTATGTTAGTATGGTATTATTCTTCATCAAACAACTACCAATGCATGAACCAAAAAGAGACGAGACAAAAAATATAGGCTATAAGCCAGGGCTAAAACCTTTCCTAGTTGAGAGGAAAACCCGAACAATTTCTTCTTCTTATAGAGATTCCAATTGACGAATACCACGACAAAGACCCTTGACCATTTGCCACTCCAAGACCAAGTCACAAACCTTCTTTGATGAGTTCCTTCTTCCTTGTGTCAACAATAGACACACTTCATGATTTTTTCTCCTTCTTGGCTATCTCTCTAAGTCTCGGTTCCTAGACCTACAACTTTCAGTCCTATATCAGAAACCCTAGCTCATGTAGATGGACCAACTTAGACCCTTGTTTTTCCTTGGTCTATAAGTAAACTTCTTCTCCTTGAACTCGGCTTGAGTATGACCTTGACTTTTTCCATGTGTTGTCTGCAAATTTGACTGTGATACTTCTACTTCTTTTTGTAGTTTGGACAACAGAGATTCCTCGCACGTGTGGATAACTTCAACGCTCAAAACAGACTCAAAACAATGCTAGGGACTTCGTTCTTCCTTCCCTTCTTTTCATTGACTATAAGGCTCGCTTTTGCTAACCTTTGCACCACTTGCTAACTTAAGACCTTAACGGAAAATCCTAGCTCTGAAATGAGGCTGAGTGGCCTATTTATAGTTGTTTGCCATGAAGCTGAGTCGACGTGTTCTTTGGTGAAGATATTATTATTCTTCTTGAAGCCGACTTTAAGGAGAGGTCTTGTGCTTGTCTTGGAGGGCTTTCATACTTATTTAATGATTCCTACAAAATGTAACAAGGCCAAGAAGGGTCCTTCATACAGACATTGACTCTCTTTGACTTTATGACCAATCCTAAGGGCTCTCAATGGGAGCCATTACTAAAATAAAATTCCTTGCTCATGAAATCCATGAGACAAGCATTACAAAGATAATTTTATTTTTCTTCATTACATCAATTACATAAAATTACATTTACACATGTCATTATGAAGACCGAACCTAGTTACACTTTTCAACACAATAGGGCCAACTTCTCCAGGACATAGGCAACTTTTTTTTAAAGCAAGTTCGGATATTGTGATTTCTATTCCGAAAGGAAAATGGAGCAAGTTCCCATTATAGATAGATTTTTTGAGATTAACTTGCTTTTAGAGGAAGAAGAGGGTGTGTAGTCCCGATTACCTCGAGTATTGGATCCAAAATTGCCCGGATTTCCTACTGCATTCTGCTACTTATATTGTCTTACAAACTGATTAAGCAAATTTTACATTTACAAAACATGTGAAAAACTTATGATAATTGCCGAGAACGCTGCATTAGTGTCACTGTTTTGATATTCTAGAACTGATTGACTAATGGTTCTTGCTGAGACTTTATCCTGCTGCCCTGGTAGTTTGAGTTCTCGCCAGTTTGGCTTATGATGAGTTCCTTGAGATAGTTCTTCTCGTGCGCTTTGTTGATTTCTGGTAGCATGGGATGTGCTCTAAGTCTCAAAATTTGCAGGGAGGCTTGGACACATGCATTCTCCAATACCCAGAAATCGTTTTGGGAAATTCCACATGGAGACAGTTTTATTAAAATAATTAATAATTTTTAACCAGACCCTAAGTCTAAACTTAAGAAATTAAAATAATTAAAGGGTATTATTCTAATTGTGGGTGAAACTTCTAGAAGAAGATGAGGATCAAGTAAAAATAATCGAAGCCATTTATTAGAAGATAATCTGGGCCGTTGGTTGTCCAACATAAAGATATAAGAAGAGGCTTGAGGGGCACTTGTAGAACACATCGAGTGAAGATCAGATGATCGAATTTTTGAAGCAGAGCAGCTATTGGAGAGACTTTCGAAGTGATCTTTTGCAGTGAGAGGCAGGGATAGTTTTGGTTGGAGATTTCTCCTTATCCGAGAATACTAAACAGAGAAGGCAGAGAGAGATTCAACAGAGGCAATGCAGAGCCCAAGAGGTTGACGTAGGGCGATGCAGAAGTCCAGAGGGGATCCATAAATTTGCTGGAGAATCAATTTTCAGAGCTAGAAGATAGGGTGTGACACTGGGAGGGAAGAAGTCGAAGTTTCAGAGCCAAATCGATTAGCTTGGAGGAGTGACACAGATCCCAGTAGCTGTGACGCAGGGTGTACGTAGGGATTGCGTAGAGACTGTGCAGAGGCAACCAAGGGTTGGCCATTCAGAGGCTAGATCAACGAGGATTTCCAGTGATATTGTGGGGTAATCTCACTCATCTCTCGGTTAGTAATATTCTTTGTACTGGATAGCCAGGAAGGTATCCAAAGATTGTATTCATAAATTACTACTGCATAATAATAAAACCCTCAGCTGCTGCACCGGTTTTCCCACATTGGGTTCTTCCGGGGACATTTGTCCAAAAATAATTGTGTAGATGTGTTGTGTATTTCATTCTTGTTCAATTTTTTGTTTCCGCATTTTATTTAAATGGTGAAGGCTGTGGTGTATTAGTTTCAGTGTTTACTCTAGGAAACAGTGAATAATTTGGTTTAGTAATTAACAAATAGGAGAAATGTAATCAGTTGTTGTAGTAGGAATTCGGGCATCCAAATTTTCACATGGTATTAGAGCTGCAGGTGAAACAAGAGAACAGTGCCAGAAGAGCCCAATGCTGAAGGAGGAAGGGAGTTCGAAATTTTTGCAGTGGCAACAATTCGAATCCCCAGGGGATAACGCAGTTCAGGCCAGGAGAGCAAGATTTTCGTGATAAATCTCTCTTTGTGTGAGTCGAAAAAGAGGTAGGATTTCCAGATCGAGATTTGTCGGCGGTAGAGGGCGCAACACAGCAAAAGCTTCAGCTAAGAGGGGTTCCTGGTGTGACGCAGTTTTCTGCACGCAGTCGCTGGGCATAAAGACGTCAGAACGAAGAAGAGACACTTGAGGGAATTTCTTCCTCGGAGAATTCCTAGCCAGGGAATTCGAATTCTCATTTGATGAGCAACAATAGAAGGGAGGAGGTCATTCGACTTTCGAGTAGTAGAGATGGCAACCAATGGATTGAGAGATCAGGATCGGTTGGATGGTTCATCCAACTATTTGATCTGGAAGGCAAGGATGTCGTGCCTTCTGGATGAGCATTTTCTCAAGATCTATGTCGACAACATGGTAGCTGAGCCCACGAATCCAGATCCTCTCAAGAAGTACAAAGAAGAAATGGCGAAGACTAAGAGAATGATCCTCAATGGAGTGAAGGATCATATACTCTGTCACAACGTTGGCAAAGACATTGCTAAGGAGATGTTGGATGCTTTGTCAAAGCTATATCAGGGATCTTCCGAGCAACGAAAGATGTACTTGAAGCAGAAGATGGGATCCATGCAGATGTAGAAGGGGGAACGCATTCATCTGCTCCTTACTAAGCTTTAGGAGACCCGAGATGAGCTGACAGCTGTTGTGAAAATTTTGTTACTGCAACAACTGATTTATTTTACCTACTTATTTTCCACTAAGTTATTTACGAAATCCCTTCAGTAAATATTAAAAGAAATTCTATTGCAGATCTCACACCATTATACAAAAACAAATACATGTACAAGAATCAAACGCATCAACATAGTTATTTTTGGACAATTGTCCCTAGAAAAACCTAATGCGGGAAAAGCGGTGCAACAGAAGAGGATTTTATTAATCAACTTTTCTTGAGTACAAGTAGGGTGACAAACTGGCTCACCCAATAGAGATAACTACATGTTAGTGATACCATAAAAACCTCAGGCGTTTCCCCTAAGCTTGGCGTCAGTCCAGCTGACCTCTGCACAGTTCCCAGACCCTCTGCGTCAACACTCTGCCTCACTGCGTCACCCATGCAGGCCCTCCACTCACTACGCAATCCAGCTGCCTCTGCGTCTTTCTAATTGGCTCTGCGTCTACCTCTCTGATCTCTGTGCTGATCCTCTGGCACTATCCCTGTCTCTCTGTTATGTACTCGCTTCCTCTCACTGCAATCCAGACCTCTAGTTCGAATTTCTCTGCAAACCCCGCTCCAGAAATCGAACTGACTGGTCTCCCTCAGGTGTGTCTCCAACTGACTTTCAAGTCTTCTCTTATACTTTTCCTATTGATGAAAACGACTGAGATTAAGTCCCTAATCAACTACTAAGATTAAAATAGACTTTATCCTTATCTCTTAGAAGCTTCTCATCCTTATCTTTACTAATACCCTTTAATATTTTTATTTTCCTAAGTTTAGACTTAGAACTCATTAAAAATATTAATTATTTTAATAACTCCTTATCCGGATGGAATTTTCCAAAACGATTTCTGGGTCTTGGAGATCTCATGTGCTTTAGCCTCTCCACGAATTTTCATGGCTAGAGCACATCCGATGCTACCCCAAATCAACAGCTGTGGGGTCAACAACCAAGGTTCCGAGATGGTAAGACTGGCCCTAAATTTAGTATCTGACGAGTGGCAAGTTTTTGTCGAGAACATCCTGGGCAGGGTGACTTTGCAAGACTGGGATGGAATGTGGGAAGCTCTTAAGCAAGAGGAGCTGAGAAGAGACTTGGTCAAGTGTAAACTTGACGGAAGTAGCGGTAGTGGGTCGAAGCCCAAGGAGAAAGAAGAGAATGCAACCCTCGCATCTAAGGGGTAGCAGGAGCAGCGGAAGAAGAAGAAAGATATCTCGAAGCTCAAGTGCTTTTGGTGTGGCGAAGTTGGTCAGTATGCTACACATTGTCTTCTCAAGAAGAAGGACAAGGACGAGAAGCATGATCCGAGGGCTACATCCGCACAGATCGAGGAGGAGGAGTTTGCCATGATCGCCCAGGGGTGGGGAGATCTAGAACTGTAGTTCGAAAGGACTATAGTTGGGCAGGATCCTTGAGGAGCCCACCTCTTGGATCAATTCCTTGCTACAGGAGCCCAGATCATAAGTAGCAGGATGGACCAATGTTAGTTGGTGTAGAGGAGTGTTAGAGTGATAGTTGCAGTGGTTAGGAGCGCCAGAGACTGAGCAACGCAAAGCTAGAGTTGGCAACAGTGCAGTTGGCACAGAGCAGAGTTAGCGGCAACGCAAAGGCTTTAGAGGGTCAGCACAGAGACTAGCAGCAGTCAGAACTCCAACAATGAGATGCATCATACTGAAGACCATTTTAGTAATTTGGAATGCTTTTCCGTTGTTTTTGCAGTAGCAGCAACAGTTGTAGAAGGTTACAGTGCAGATGTAGTATTGGCAGTGGTAGTGCTAATAACAACACATATGCAGAATTGAGAGGGAGTTGCAGTCTTGACAGTGGCAGGGTCAACAACAGTACATATGCAACATTTGCATAGTAGTTGGTGGATAGGATGTTAGACATCTGCAGCGTAGAAGGAGATGTTACAGAATAGGCTGATGCTTCAGCAGGGTGCATTGCTAGAGCACATTCTTTGCTAAGAGGGAGTGTTGATTTCTGGTAGTATGGGATGCGCTCTAAGTCTCAAAATTTGCAGGGAGGCTTGGACACATGCATTCTCCAATACCCAAAAATCGTTTTGGGAAATTCCACCCAGAGACAGTTTTATTAAAATAATTAATTATTTTTAATGGAACACTAAGTCTAAACTTAGAAAATTAAAATAATCAGGGGTATTAATCTAACTGTGGGTGAAACTTCTAGAAGAAAACGAGGATCAAGCCAAAATGATCTAAAGCCATTGATTAGAAGATAATTTAGGCCGTTGGTTGTCCAACAGAAAGATATAAGAAGAGGTTTGAGGGGCACTTGGAGAACATATCGAGTGAAGATCAGAAGATCGATTTTCTGAAGGAGGGCAGCTGCTGGAGAGAATTTCGAAGTGATCTTTTGTAGTGAGGGGCAGGGCTAGTTTCGGTTGGAGATTTCTCCTGATCCGGGAATACTCAGCAGAGAAGGCAGAGGGAGATTCAACAAAGGCAGTGCAAAGCCAGAGAGGCTGATGTAGGGCCACGCAGAGGCCGTGTAGAAGCCCAGGGGGATCCATAAATTTGCTGGAGAATCAATTTTTAGAGCCAGAAGTCGGGGTGTGAGACTGGGAGGGTAGAAGTCAAAGTCTCAGAGGCAAATCGATCAGCCGGGAGGAGTGATGCAGATCCCAGTAGTTGTGACGCAGGGATTGCGTAGAGACTGTGCAGAGGCAACCAGGGTTTGGCCATTCAGTGGCTGGCTCAAACAGGATTTCCGGTGATAGTGTGGTGTAATCTCACTTATCTCTCTGTCAGTAATATTCTTTGTACTGGATAGCAAGGAAGGCATCCAAAGATTGTATTCATAAATTGCGACTGCATAATAAGAAAACCCTCAGTTGTTGCACCACTTTTCCCACATTGGGTTTTTCCGGGGACATTTGTCCAAAAATAACTGTGTAGATGTGTTGTGTATTTCTTTCTTGTTTAATTTCTTGTTTCCGCATTTTATTTAAATGGTTGTAGTATATTAGTTTCAGTGTTTATTGTAGGAAACAGTGAATAATTTGGTTCAGTAATTAACGAATAGGATAAATGTAATCAGTTGCTGCAGTAGGAATTTGGGCATCCAAATTTTCACACACTTCGCTTAGTTTTTCGTGCTCTTTCTCTTTGTATATCGAACTTGTGTGAGTGTACTTCTAAGTGATTCGAGCTGCCTCTATTTATACTACTTCCATAGGGTCAAATTGCTTCCAATATGTTGAGAAATTTATGGCATCGAGATTAGGTGATTTCTCTTCTATTAGTAACTGCTTGTGAATGCTTTTTATTTCTTAGATTAGGATCTTCTTTTACTTATGTTACTATAGTATTATTCTTCATCAAATAACTACCAATGCATGAACCATAAAGAGATAAGAGACATAGAATATAGGTTATAAGCTAGGGCCAAAACCTCTCCCACTTGAGAGGAAAACCCGAACAAATTCTTCTCCTTACAGAGATTCCAATTGACGAATACCAAGACCAAGACCCTTGACCTATTTGCCACTCCAAGATCAAGTCACAAACCTTCTTTGATGAGTTCCTTCTTCCTAGTGTCAACAATAGACACGCTTCATGATTTTTTCTCCTTCTTGGCTACCTCTCTAAGTCATGGTTCCTAGACCTGCAACTTTCGGTCCTATATCAGAAACCCTAGCTCATGTAGATGGACCAACTTAGACCCTTGTTTTCCTTCATCTAGAAGCAAGCTTCTTCTCCTTGAACTAGGCTTGAGTATGACCTTGAGTTTCTCCTTGAGTTGTCCTCAAATTTGACTGTGATACTTCTGCTTCTTTCTTCAGTATGGACAGCAAAGATTCCTCGCACGTGTGGATAAATTCAGCCCTCAAAACAGAGTCAAAACAATGCTAGAGACTTTGTTCTTCCTTCCCTTCTTTTTGCTGAATATAAGGCTCGCTTTCACTGACCTTCGCACCACTTACTAACTTTAGACCTTAACCGAAAGTCCTTGCTCTGAACTGAGGCTGAGTGGCCAATTGATAGTTGTTTGCCATGGAGATGAGCCGATGTGTCCTTTGGTGAAGATATTGTTATTCTTCTTGAAGCCGACTTGAAGGAGAGGTCTTGTGCTTGTCTTTGAGGGCTTTCATACTTATTTAATGACTCCTACGAAATGTAACAAGCCCAAGAAGGGTCCTTCATACATGACATTGACTCTCTTTTGTTAGTCAAGGTTGTCATTGATGTCAATATGGCATTGTTGGAGATATAAATATTATTGTGATGCATGAATAACCCTTTCGTGATGTTGCCCTAACCTCATGCAAGCCTTAGGACGAAACCCTAATGATGCATATTGTAGTCACATGATGCATATGCACTAACACATGATAAAACCCTAATTGCTTGAAATCCCTAATCTAGCATTAATCTAATGATGAAACCCTTGCCTACAAGATGCTCTAAAAATGACCTAAGTATGATTAATGAAACCATAAGATCATAAGTGAAAACCCTAAATCTAATTCTAATCCCTACCCATGTTAAAGAAACCCTAACCCCTTGGGAACAATTTCCTCACTCATAAATTATTAATCCCATAATTCCATTCCCTAATTTATTCATTACCATCTATTCCTATTCCTAATGAACAAAACCTAATATTTATTTCTATTCCTACAACCTTATTCCTACTAAAATCATATTAGAAAAACTCTTATTAAATTCCTAATATTAGAAAAGTTTATCTCACCTTTCCTCCTCGTTGACAACCAAAACTATTATAATATATAAAAATTATTTATTGCATAGGTCGGTTACAAAACTTCAGGTCGACTTTCCTTCAAACTGTGACGTATCCTCCTCACAAAAACGTATAAAAAGAAAAAACATTCATTTCATTTTGAAAAATATTTTCGGTGAAGATTATAGGAACATAATAAAAGTTCACGTCTTGTGAACTTAGAAAAGAATCAATCGGAGAAAAGAATTGTGTATTCAGACATCGACATTTAGAAGTGCATACTCAGAAATATGTTGAAGGTTCAAACATCGACATTTAGAAGTGCGTACTTGAAGGTTCCCATACGGACCAAAGAACAAGACGCAGAAAGGAAATTTGATCTGAACAATAATTGTAGATGCACAAAGGAGCTCAGACCATATTAAAACCGTGTGGATAGTCTTGTGGGTGCTCACTTATTGAACTCAAATCTGTGATCATTTTAGAGTTATCATTCTTTCTGCCTAATCGAAATCGTGATGCTGTGATGATCTTGGACATGTAAATACAATCCGGTGGATTTGTATGGGTAAATACAACGCAAACATTTAATTTGTGGAACGCAGTCAGTTTTTTTGTGGGTTACATACAACGTCACTTGATTTGTGTGCAAAGCAGAGTCCTATTTTATACATACAACATAGTCATATTACATCAACTACTGTTCAAATATTTGGAATATGTGGATCTGTGATATGTTGAAGACCTAGCTGCAAGCTTATTGTTAATATAGTGACCAGTGACTTCTTGCACACTTATTTGTGGAAGCATATCGGTCCAGTACTGTCTAGTGAAGAAATATGCTTACAGTTTAGTAAATAGATATTAGATTTGAGTAACATTCAAACCTATGCATCTTTAGATAACATTGAAGACCATGATGCATCACTGATGTCATCATGAGTTGACTTGGAGAATTGCATGGGTACAATGAAGTGCAGTGGCGATACCTTCTAAAGGTTGTCATTGATGATATGACGTGACGTGGAGACTAAGTGAAGGGATAACTAAAGATTGACAGGGCTCAGTGAAGAAGACTTTGGGAGCTGTGAAGTACAACCAAACATATCTTGACAAAGCAAAGCTATAGGATGGTGGAGTTGGTGCTCCTAAACTCAAGGTTGGTGTCTTGGATAAGATAAGGTCCAAGCCCTAGAGGTCAGAGCCTCACTAAAGTCCAAGTTGGTGCTTGGCAACAGGTTGGAGCCTGGGAGATTGAAGATCGGTGTCTTCATCTAGGGTTGGAGCCCTATATATATTGTACTTGATTCATTGTAAAGATTATATTAATAAAATCATTTATTCCTATTGTTCATTTTGTGTTCTAAATATAATTGATCTAACTGGTAAAAGTAACAATTGAAAAGAAATACTAATTCACCCCCCTCTTAGTATTTCCAACAATTGGTATCAAAGACAGTACTTTCACTCAAAGCCTAACAGCTTGAAGGTTGATCATTAGAACACAAATGACGAAACCAAGAAAGTCTCCAATTCTCCAAAAGATGTGTCTCCCTTAACCACTAAAATTGAAGTCAATCAATTTGTGAAGGCTCCATTGTTCAATGAAAACTTTGATATATGGGAAGCAAGAATGAGGAATTCCCTAAAGACTCAAGGCATTGAAGTCTGGAAATTGGTGATTGTTGATAGCATGATGGATGGAGAATCCAAGGAACATAATACAAAAGCAATGCAATTAAGCTTGAATGGGCTACTTGATTCTATGAAGGCCAATTTTAAAAAATGTTTGTCAACAAAAGGCATATGGGATAAACTTCATGATCTTCACTCAAAAGGAGCATTGACAATGATATCTAGTCAAGAAAATGATGGGAAGCAAGAAGGAAATCCAGAGCCCATTAAGGAAGGTGAAGATAAGAGTGATAACATCAAGGCTAAAAGAAGACCTAAAAGATGAAGAGAATGAAAAAGATTTTGAAGAAGATCTCTTCACTAAACCTATGGCTATCATGGAAGAGATTAACAATTTGAAAAAGGAAAATGAGGAACTTAAGAAGAAAGTGCAAGTTGTTGACCAAGACAAAACAAGGAAGGAAGTTGACCTTATCAAGGAAGGTGAAGATAAGAGTGATAACATCAAGGTTAAATAAGACCTAGAAGATGAAGAGAATGAAAAATATTTTGAAGAAGATCTCCTCACTAAACTTATGGCTACAATGGAAGAGATTAACAATTTGAAAAAGGAAAATGAGGAACTTAAGAAGAAAGCGCAAGTTGGTGACCAGGACAAAACAAGGAAGGAAGTTGACCTTATCAAGGAAGGTGAAGATAAGAGTGATAACATCAAGGCTAAAGAAGACCTAGAAGATGAAGAGAATGAAAAAGATTTCGAGGAAGATCTCCTCACTAAACTTATGGCTACCATGGAAGAGATTAACAATTTGAAAAAGGAAAATGAGGAACCTAAGAAGAAAGCGCAAGTTGGTGACCAGGACAAAACAAGGAAGGAAGTTGACCTTATCAAGCTTCAAGTACAACAAAGAGACGAGGAGCTCGCCAAGATTAAGGAAGAATTTCATCAAAACAAGAGAAAGCATCATGAAGAAGTCATATCCATGACAAATCAATTGGATAAGGCAAAGAAATGGGAAGATACCTTGTCAAGCCACCTTGAACAAAGGCAAAAAAGCTTGAACAAACTTAAAGCAAAGATTGGTCAATACAAGGAAGAGGTCTCCTCCCTTAGATCTCAACTAGAAGAAGCAAGGAAACAAGCACAAGGAGCTAAGAAGGTGATGGAAGCTTTGACATTCATAGAAGGACAAGTTGATGAAGTAGAAAAGGAGAGAAACACCATGATATGCCAACTAGAAGAAAAGGATGATGACATCAACAAGTTAAAATCAGAAATCACTTCGCTTAAAGCCCAATCATGTGAAGCAACCAAGATGAAGGAAGAAATGGAGATCATTCTATCAAAGAAGGATGAAGAATGCAAGAAAATGAAGGAAGAAACTGTCTTTCTTAAAAAGGAAGTTGACTTGTTGAATAAGAACTTGAAAGGTTCTCAAACCCTAGATGACATCCTAAGTCATCAAAGCTCTCCCCTTGATAAATCAGGTCTTGGCTATGCAGGTGAATCCTCAAGCAAGAATGATAATGCTTGAAATGACTAGGATGTGAGGATGCCAGGAAGAAATGTTGATGCTCTTAGTTCCAGCAAAGGCAAGGAGAAGGGTCAAGACAACAATGGAAGAAATCCCATTCCAAGGAGACTTGCAGATGGTGTCAAGAATACAAAAGGTAATGAATATCATCAAAGAATCCCAAAGCAAAATGACTCCAGAAGTACACCAAGGAAATCTTCATCTCCCAGGGATCAAAGTATATTTCTTGGTTATTTTTATTCTTGTACAAACTTTGGGCACATGGCAAAAGATTGTAGTGTGTATCACAAAGAACAATATAATGGTCTGAATTATCCACATTTTTGTGTTCATTCTATCGACGTTTCAAACCCCAAAGGGGGTCCATCATCAGGACTTAAATTAGATAGAATATGAATGAAAGTTCTTTGATTTAGATAGAATATGAATGAAAGTTCTTTGATTTAGATTGAAATTTCTTTGATTTAGATAGAATATGAATGAAAGTTCTATCTAATTTAAGTCCTGATGATGGACCCCCTTTGGGTTTTGAAACGTCGACAGAATGAACACAAAACTGTGGAAATCCGGATCATGCCACTGCAAAAAACTGCCACAAAAGCTTAAAATCTAATATAATGGTCCCCGTCAATATCCTAGGAGCAATTTTGCAAGAAGAAGTCATGATTACTCGTTCATAAACAAGATGGTGTGCTTCAATTGTCATAACATTGGACATATGGCACATGATTGTAACTTGACTTGGGCCGCTACACAAGCTAGAATCGTACTAGAAAAGAAATTATGGAGAAGGAACCAATTTGAATCGAAAAGTCTCTTGAACACTCCAGCCAACAACACATGTTGTTGATCTGATGAAGTCATCCTTGATATTCCAATTATTTGATGGTGAGACTCTACCAAAATGGAGACCATGCATACAGTTAGGGGGACTTTGTGATTCTTGAGCATTCTTGGAGAAGCTATCCATAAATGGGCCCTATGAAATCCTTGATGATTCATACATGGACAATCATTCCTTGATAGATCTTCTCTTGGGAGCAACTCCAGTGAAGAATATGATCCCTTTCTCATCTGGTGAATTATTGTTGAGGATCTCCTTTTTTCTTATCACTAAGCAAGTAATCTTTCTTGAGGTAGAGGAGTTTATGTAGATAGGGGGAGTTGGTTCATCCATGAAGAAATGCAACTTGGACCATATTGCCAGATGAAAAAGCACCATGACAGGGGGAGTAACATACCTATGAAGAACTACTATTGATGAAGAAAATATGATGAAAGGAAGCGGCTTGACAGGGGGAGTAATTGGCCACGCCGTTTGCCATTGATGTCAAAGGGGGAGAGAATGTTGGAAGGGCAATAATATTTCCATTAATGACAAAGGGGGAGATTGTTAGTCAAGGTTGTCACTGATGTCAATATGGCATTGTTGGAGATGTAAATATTATTGTGATGCATGAATAACCCTTTCATGATGTTGCCCTAACCTCATGCAAGCCTTAGGATGAAACCCTAATGATGCATATTCTAGTCACATGATGCATATACGCTAGCAAATGATAAAACCCTAGTTTCCTGAAATCCCTAATCTAGCATTAATCTAATGATGAAACCATTGCCCACAAGATGCCCTAAAAATGGCCTAAGTATGATTAATGAAACCATTAGATCATAAGTGAAAACCCTAAATCTAATTCTAATCCCTACCCATGTTAAAGAAACCCTAACCCCTTGGGAACAATTTCCTCACTCATAAATTATTAATCCCATAATTCCATTATTCCCTAATTTATTCATTACCATCTATTCCTATTCCTAATGAACAAAACCTAATACTTATTTCTATTCCTACAACCTTATTCCTACTAAAATCATATTAGAAAAGCTCTTAGTAAGTTCCCTAATTTTTATACAAAGGTTTATCTCACCTCTCCTCGTTGACAAGCAAAAGTATTATAATATATGAAAATTTATTTATTGCATAGGTCGGTTACAAAAATTCAGGTCATCTTTCCTTCAAATTGTGATGTATTCTGCTCATAAAAACACAAAAAGAAGAAAGATTCATTTCATTTTGAAAAAGATTTTCGGGGAAGATTATAGGAACATAATAAAAGTTCACGTCTTGTGAACTTAGAAAAGAATCGGTCGAAGAAAAGAATTGTGTATTCAGACATCGGCATTTAGAAGTGCGTACTTAGAAATACGTTGAAGATTCCCATACGGAACAGAGAACAAGACGCAGAAAGGACATTTGATCTGAAGAATAATTGTAGATGCACAAAGGAGCGCAAACCATATTAAAACCGTGTGGACAATCTTGCGGGGGCTCAGTTATTGAACTCAAACCTGTGATCATCCATGCAAACCTGTGATCGTTTTAGAGTTATCATTCTTTCTGCCTAATCAAAATTGTGATGCTGTGACGATCTTGGACATGTAAATACAATCCGGTGTATTTGTATGGGTAAATACAACTCAAACATTTAATTTGTGGAACACGATTTTTGTGGAACGCAGTCAGTTTTTTGTGGATTACATACAACGTCACTTGATTTGTGTGGAATGCAGACTCCTATTTTATACATACAACATAGTCATATTACATCAAGCACTGTTCTAATATTTGGAATATGTGGACTTGTGATATGTTGAAGACCTAGCTGCAAGCTTATTTGTAGAACAGTGACCAGTGACTTCTTGCACACTTATTTGTTGAAACATTTCGGTCCAGTATTGTCTAGTGAAGAAATCTATTTACACTTCAGTAAATAGATATTAGATTTGAGTAACATCCATACCTATGCATCTTTATAGACTTTTAGACACTTGAAGATTTGGAGCACACTTTGAGGACCATTGGTTGGAAGCTCCTGGAGCGTCTTATTGAAGATTCTTGGAGACTTATTAAAGACCTTGTGAACTTGGAAATTTAGACCTCGATTTGCTGTATATACTAGTGACTTTTCTAGACTTGTAGCTCGGTGCATTAACTTGTTTTGAAAAGTGCAGATTTGAAGGTTGTTAACCAGTGGAGAATCACAAGTATACAATTGTGGTGGCTCAAACTTTTGTTAAAGAGCTATAGAAACGGGTGGAAGTAGTGCTGGACCTCAAGAACAAGTCTGTGGTTCTGTTGACAGTGATTTGGGTTGGCAAGAAGGCTATAAAATCTTAAACACTTATACCCTCAGACAAACTTATACAGTGAATGTGGAACTGAGATTCCAGATCTGTGCATGCAGTAACTCGTGGAAGAACCTTATAGAATTGTGTAGACCTGTAGTGGGTATTTGGTGAGTTATATTGAAGATAACATTGAAGACCATGATGTATCACTGATGTCATCATGAGTTGACTTGGAGAATTGCTTGGATACAATGAAGCGCAATGGTGATACTGTCTAAAGGTTGCCATTGATGATGTGACGTGATGTGGAGACTTGGCAATTCAGACCTCGGTGAAGAAGACTTTGGGAGCCGAGAAGTACAACCAAACATATCTTGACAAAGCAAAGGTATAGGATTGGTGTCCTTGGAGTTGGTGCCTTGGATAAGATAGGGTTGAAGCCCTAGAGGTCGGAGCCTCACTAAAGTCCAAGTTGGTACTTGGCAACATGTTAGTGCTTGGGAGATTGAAGATTGGTGTCTTCATCTAGGGTTGGAACCCTATATATATTGTACTTGATTCATTGTAAAGATTATATTAATAAAATTATTTATTCCTATTGTTCATTTTGTTCTCTAAATATAATTGATCTAACTGGTAAAAGTAACAGTTGAAAAGAAATACTGATTTACCCCCCTCTCAGTGTTTCCAACAATTGGTATCAGAGCCAGTACCTTCACTCAAAGCCTAACAGCTTGAAGGTTGATCATTAGAACACCAATGGCGAAGCCAAGAAAGTCTCCGATTCTCCAAAAGATGTGTCTCCCTTAACCACCGAAATTGAAGTCAATCAATTTGGGAAGGCTCCAATGTTCAATGAAAACTTTGATATATGGGAAGCAAGAATGAGGAATTTCTTAAAGACTCAAGGCATTGAAGTCTGGAAATCGGTGATTGTTGATAGCATGATGGATGGAGAATCCAAGGAACATAATACAAAAGCAATGCAATTAATCTTGAATGGACTAGCTGTTTCTATGAAGGCCAATTTTGAAAAATGTTCGTTAGCAAAAGGCATATGGGATAAACTTCATGATCTTCACTCGAAAGGAGCATTGACAATGATATCTAGTCAAGAAAATGATGGAAAGCAAGAAGGAAATCCAGAGCCCATTAAGGAAGGTGAAGATAAGAGTGATAACATCAAGGCTAAATAAGACCTAGAAGATGAAGAGAATGAAAAAGATTTTGAAGAAGATCTCCTCACTAAACTTATGGCTACCATGGAAGAGATTAACAATTTGAAAAAGGAAAATGAGGAACTTAAGAAGAAAGTGCAAGTTGGTGACCAGGACAAAACAAGGAAGGAAGTTGACCTTATCAAGGAAGGTGAAGATAAGAGTGATAACATAAAGGCTAAAGAAGACCTAGAAGATGAAGAGAATGAAAAAGATTTTGAAGAAGATCTCCTCACTAAACTTATGGCTACCATGGAAGAGATTAACAATTTGAAAAAGGAAAATGAGGAACTTAAGAAGAAAGCGCAAGTTGGTGACCAGGACAAAACAAGGAAGGAAGTTGACCTTATCAAGGAAGGTGAAGATAAGAGTGATAACATCAAGGCTAAAGAAGACCTAGAAGATGAAGAGAATGAAAAAGATTTTGAAGAAGATCTCCTCACTAAACTTATGGCTACCATGGAAGAGATTAACAATTTGAAGAAGGAAAATGAGGAACTTCAGAAGAAAGCACAAGTTGGTGACCAGGACAAAACAAGGAAGGAAGTTGACCTTATCAAGCTTCAAGTACAACAAAGAGATGAGGAGCTTGCCAAGATTAAGGAAGAATTTCATCAAAACAAGAGAAAGCATCATCAAGAAGTCATATCCATGACAAATCAATTGTGGATAAGGCAAAGAAACAGGAAGATACCTTGTCAAGCCACCTTGAACAAAGGCTCAAAAGCTTGAACAAACTTGAAGAAACAAGGAAGAGGTCTCCTCCCTTAGATCTCAACTAGAAGAAGCAAGGAAACAAGCACAAGGAGCTGAGAAGGTGATGGAAGCTTTGACATTCATAGAAGGACAAGTTGATGAAGCAGGAAAGGAGAGAAACACCATGATATGCCAACTAGAAGAAAAGGATGATGACATCACCGAGTTAAAATCAGAAATCACTTCGCTTAAGGCCCAATCATGTGAAGCAATCAAAATGAAGGAAGAAATGGAGATCATTCTATCAAAGAAGGATGAAGAATGCAAGAAAATGAAGGAAGAAATTGTCTTTCTTAAAAAGGAAGCTTGACTTGTTGAATAAGAACTTGAAAGGTTCTCAAACCCTAGATGACATCCTAAGTCATCAAAGGTCTCCCCTTGATAAATCAGGTCTTGGCTATGCAGGTGAATCCTCAAGCAAGAATGATAATGCTTCAAATGACTAGGATGTGAGGAAGCTAGGAAGAAGTGTTGATGCTCTCAGTTCCAGCAAAGGCAAGGAGAAGGGTCAAGACAACAATGGAAAAAATCCCATTCCAAGGCGACTTGCAGATGGTTTCAAGAATACAAAAGGTAATGAATATCATCAAAGAATCCCAAAGCGAAATGACTCCAGAAGTACACCAAGGAAATCTTCATCTCCCAGGTATCAAATTATATTTCTTTGTTATTGTTATTCTTGTACAAACTTTGGGCACATGGCAAAAGGTTGTAGGGTGTATCACAAAGAACAATATAATGGTCCCCGTCAATATCCTAGAAGCAATTTGGCAAGAAGAAGTCATGATTACTCGTTCATAAACAAGATGGAGTGCTTCAATTGCCATAACATTGGACATATGGCACGTGACTGTAACTTGACTTGGGCCCCTACACAAGCTAGAATCATACCAGAAAAGAAAGTATGGAGAAGGAACCAAATTGAATCCAAAAGTCTCTTGAACACTCTAGCCAACAACACATGTTGTTGATCTGATGAAGTCATCCTTGATATTCCAAGTATTTGATGGTGAGACTCTGCCAAAAAGGAGACCATGCATATAGTTAGGGGGAGTTTGTGATTCTTGAGCATTCTTGGAGAAGCTATCCATAAATGGGCCCTATGAAATCCTTGATGATTCATACATGGACAATCATCCTTTGATAGATCATCTCTTGGGAGCAACTCCAGTGAAGAATATGATCCCTTTCTCATTTGGTGAATTATTGTTGGGGATCTCTTTTTTTTATCACTAAGCAAGTAATCTTTCTTGAGGTAGAGGAGTTTATGTAGATAGGGCGAGTTGGTTCATCCATGAAGAAATGCAACTTGGACCATATTGCCAGATGAAAGAGCACCATGATAGGGGGAGTAACATACCTTTGAAGAACTACTATTGATGAAGAAAATATGATGAAAAGAAGCAGCTTGACAGGGGGAGTAATTGGCCACCCCGTTTGCCATTAATGTCAAAGGGGGAGAGAATGTTGGAAGGGCAAGAATATTGCCATCAATGACAAAGGGCGAGATTGTTAGTCAAGGTTGTCATTGATGTCAATATGGCATTGTTGGAGATGTAAATATTATTGTGATGCATGAATAACCCCTTCGTGACGTTGCCCTAACCTCATGCAAACCTTAGGATGAAACCTCACCAAAAGCCAAGTTGGTGCTTGGTAATAGGTTGGAGCCTGGGAGATTGAAGATTGGTGTCTTCATCTAGGGTTGGAGCCCTATATATATTGTACTTGATTCATTGTAAAAATTATATTAATAAATGCATTTATTCCTATTGTTCATTTTGTGTTCTAAATATAATTGATCTAACTGGTAAAAATAACAATTGAAAAGAAATACTGATTCACCCCCCTCTCAGTATTTCCAACATCTTTGATTTTATGACTAATCCTAAGGGCTCTCAATGGGAGCCATTACTAAAATAAAATTCCTTGCTCATGAAACCCATGAGACAAGCATTTCAAAGATAATTTTATTTTTATTCTTTACATCAATTACTTAAAATCACATTTACACGTCATTATGAAGACCGAACCTAGTTACACTTTTCAACACAATAGGGCCAACTTCTCCAGGACATAGACGACTTGGTGAGGAGAGACAAAATGACTATTTTGACTAAAAAATAAATTGTTGATTTGGGGTAGCATTGAATGTACTCTAGCCACGAAATTTGGTGGAGAGGTTGGGGCACATGAGATCTCCAATACCCAGAAAGGGTTTGGGCAGATTCTAAACAGATCAGGAGATATTAAAATAATTAATATTTTTAATGGAGTATCTAAGTCTAAACTTAGGGAGAATAAAATATTAATGGGTATTAATATGAATTTGTGTTAGAATGGTCCAGAAGACATGGATCAAGCCAGATCTAATCTTAGCTGTTGATTAGGGACTTAATCTCGGCCGTTGAGATGTCAACAGGAAAAGTATAAGAGGAGGCTTGAGGGTCACTTGGAGAATACACCAGATGATCAGTCATTCTATTCTCTAGAGTGGGGTTTGCTAAGAGAGATAGAATCAGTGATCGGGAGAGACAGAGAGGCAGAGATAGTGCCGAGATAGCAGCAGAGCAGCTAGAGAGAGAGACGTAGGAGCAGCCAGTGCTCGCGCAGGGCCACGCAGAGGCAGCTAAGTGCTGCGCAAAGAACCAGAGGGGCCAGCGTCTCTGACACAGAAGCTCAGAGAGCTGACGCAGGGCCTCCTGGGGCTGATGCAGGGCCAACGGTGGGCTAGGAGAGGCTGACGCAATCCAAATTGGGCAGATGCTGGGGTTTCAGGGGTAGATTGGTGCTGAGTAGCTGCCGGAAGGATTATTCGGGGTTTTAGCCAGTGGATTTGTCTGAAACAGTGAGGTATTACTGCTAAGGAAATTCTCTATTGGGTAGGCCAGTTTTAGCACCCAGATTGTACTCTGATATTGCCTAATAAGAAAATCTTGAGATAACTGCACCCCTTTTCCCACATTGGGTTTTTCTGGGGACATTGGTCCAAAAATAATGGTGTCATGTGGTGTGTTTGTTCTTGTTTCTTTTAGTTGTTGATCTGTAATATGTTGAGCATGCATTGGTGTTTATTTTCAGTATTGACTCTGTAAATAACTTGTTAAAGAAAAATAACAAGTAGGTAGGAATAAATCAGAAAAAGTGCATGGGGGGTTTCTAATCTAAGTAAACTTAGAAACTTCAAGATGGTATCAGAGTGCGATTGTAGATCACAGGAGGACTAAAAGTCATCAGGCGAGCGGAGCAATAGCTGTAGAAAACAGCTGTCCCGAGGTGACAGAAGTTGTTTCTAGCAGCGCAGAAGTCAAGAAGTGTGACACAGAGCCAGTCAGAGCCATGCAGAAGAAGTCGGGAGCTACGCAGAGCCTCAAAGAGGGAAATGTTGCTGACATAGAGGGTCAAAGGGCTGATGTAGGGCATCCCAGGGCTGACGCAGACCCATCTGGGTTGACGCAGAGCTAGTGTGAGGCAGAGAGGGGCTTACACAGTTCACAGAGAGGTAGTTGTTGGAGTCTAGAAGGCTGCAGAAATATTGCAGAGTGGAGCTAGTGAGGTAATGTAGTCAGAATAGTACATGACAGAGCAGGGCCAGAGGAGTTGTTACCGAGGGTTTCTAGCCGAGGAACCTAGATCAGCAATGTAGTTGCACAAGACGATCAGAATAGGGGGCATCTCGACAAGTGGCAGAAGGATTTCCAGGACAGAATTCAAGACTCAAAGGGAGTCCAAAAGAGAACTTCCAGACGGGAAGTAGAGACTCAGAGGAGTCGAATAGAGAACTTCCAGGAGGGAAGTAGAGGAGCATCATGGCACTACATGGGGTAAGAGACCAGGATAGACTGGACGGAGCATCGAACTTCGCAGTCTGGAAGGCCAGAATCTTATCAGTGCTTGACAGGAATTGTGTCAAGAACTTCGCCTTGAAGGTTATAGCTATCCTAGTCAACCCCAATGATAACGACAAGTACGAAGAGGCGATGGTGAGGGCCAAGTGCATTATCCTTGACGGTGTTAAGGATCATGTGGTACCACATATAGCCGAGAAGGAAACGACAGTTGAGATGTGGGAGGCTCTCAAGAACCTGTACCAGCGTATTTCTGTGCAAAGAATAATGCTGCTCGAGAACTAGATGAGGTCGTATCAGATGAAGAAGGGTCAATCGATTGACACCTTCCTTGGAGGACTAAATGAGATCCGAGACCAGTTGACTGCTATAGGAGCGACACTGGATCATGAGCTTATGGTGAGGACAGCCCTGAATGCTGTCTCAAAAGATTGGGAAGTGTTTGTTTAGAGTATCCTGGGCAGAGGGACTCTCCTACCTTGGGATGAGATGTGGGCAACGCTTCGCCAGGAAGAGATCAGACGGCAATCGAAGACAGGTGGCAACAACAAAGGGATCAAGGTCAAGCAAGAGGAGGAGGATGTGGCCCTAGCATTTGAGGGAAAGCAGGAGAAGCGGAAAAAGAAAGATCTCGCCAAGATCAAGTGCTTCCACTATGGGGAGATGGGTCATTATGCGATGGAGTGCCCAAGGAAGAAGAGTAAGGGATAGTCTTCTGAGACTAAGGCAGCGCCAGCACGTGCAGAGAAGGAAGTTTTGATAGACGATGACTATGCCATGAGTGCACACGCACCACTTGAGCGGAAGTGGGGAAACATCGAGTTGTAGTCAGATGGACTACAGGCGATGAGGGGCAGGATCCTTAAGGTACCCAGCCTCTTGGATTAGACCTTGCTACGGGAGCCCCGTCGAGGAGTAGCAGGATTGGCTGGGTGGGTAGAGACGAATGCGGATGGAGCAGCAAAGAGAGCTACAATGCAGGAGTCCTAAGATGGCGCAGAGCTAGAAGGCTGCAGCAGTGCGAGAAGCACAGGAGTGTTGCACCAGTGTAGGAAGGCACAACGAGGTGTGCAACGGTGCGAGATGCAGTGAGTTGTTGCAGCAGTGCAGAGGTCAGAGAGAGGGAGCACTTGTCAGCGACAGAGGGAGCTTCAGCATCAGTGGGTGTTTCTAGCCCAACATGGAGGTCAGTTGGGAGATCAGTTACTTACTTCTCAGTAATTGAGTTGCAGTGCAGTAGTGGGCAGCGTGATGCAACATGATGAGAGGAGGTGCAGTGCAGATGTAGTGCTGGGAGGAAGGACTAGCAGCGACACGAATGCAGAGGGAGCTATCATACAGATGCAACAGTGGCAGTGGCAGAACCATGGGCAGTAGTACAGGATGCAACAGTGCAGAGGATGTTGGGCAGGAAGGCCTAGTATCAATGCAAGTACTGATGCCGGATGATTAGAGTAATACTTAGTGAGGAGTATTGCTAGAGCACAATCCTCGCTAAGAGGGAGTGTTGATTTGGGATAACATCGGATGTGCTATAGCCACGAAATTTGGTGGAGAGGTTGGGGCACATGAGATCTCCAATACCCAGAAAGGGTTTGGGCAGATTCTAAACAGATCAGGAGATATTAAAATAATTAATATTTTTAATGGAGTACCTAAGTCTAAACTTAGGGAAAATAAAATATTAAAGGGTATTAATATGAATCTGTGTTTGAATGGTCCAAAAGACATGGATCAAGCTAGATCTAATCTTAGCCATTGATTAGGGACTTAATCTCGGCCGTTGAGATGTCAATAGGAAAAGTGTAAGAGGAGGCTTGAGGGTCACTTGGAGAATACATCAGATGATCAGTCATTCCATTCTCTAGAGCGGGGTTTGCTAAGAGAGATAGAATCAGTGATCGGGAGAGCAACTGAGGGGCATTGAGTACAAAGAGACAGAGAGGCAGAGATAGTGCTGGGATAGCAGCAGAGAAGCCAGAGAAAGAGACGCAGTAGCAACCAGTGCTCACGCACGGCCATGCAGAGGCAGCTAAGTGTTGCGTAGAGCACCAGTGGGGCCAGCGTAGCTGACGCAGAGGCTCAGAGAGCTGATGCAGGGCCTCCTGGGGTTGACGCAGGGCCAACGCTGGGCTAGGAGAGGCTGATGCAGTCCAGATTGGGCAGGCGCTGGGGTTTCAGGGCCAGATTGGTGCTGAGTATTTTTCGGAAGGATTATCCGGGGTTTCAGCCAATAGATTTGTCTGAAGCAGAGAGGTATTACTGCTAAGGAAATTCTCTGTTGGGTAGGCCAGTTTCGTCACCCAGATTGTACTCTGATATTGCTTAATAAGAAAACCCTCAGATAACTGCACCGGTTTTCCTGCATTGGGTATTTTCATGGACATTGTCGAAAAATAATGGTGTCATGTGGTGTGTTTGTTCTTGTTTCTTTTAGTTGCTTATTTGTAATATGTTGAACATGCACTGGTGTTTACTTTCAATGTTTACTTTGTAAATAACTTGTTAAAGAAAAGTAACAAGTAGGTAGGAATAAATCAGAGAAAGTGGATGGAGGGTTTCTAATCTAAGTAAACTTAGAAACTTCAACATAAATTACTTTACATGATACAAAAGTCCAAGAAGGGTCTAATAAATATGACAATGACTCTCTTGACACTCGACAAAACCTAGAAGCCTTCAAAGGATGCTATGACCTAGAAAGGGCATGAAATTGATGCTTCAAAAATATTTTTCTCTTATAATATTTTTTTCTTTTGACAAATACAATTATGAAGACCGACACTAGTTACAATCTTCAACACCATGTGCTAATTTAGCTCAAACCATCTAGGCACTGAACATACACCATGTACTCCAAATCTCATGAAGCACACTTTCAAAGTAACCTTGAAAGTTAATAACGTATCGTTCTATCACTCATGCATGCACACCATCCCCCACTTGAACCTTGGTATATCTTTATGCCCTAAAAGATAATTCATCTACAATTTGTTGTAGTTCCCTCAACTTGGAGCACTCAACTACCTTGTGGGTATGGCTTCTCTCAAAACCATTATTTAAATAAATTCCAACTGAGTGTTTTGATCCTTAGGATATGCCTCCTAAGGAGTTTGTAACTTTGGGGGATCTTGAAACCAAGATAAATTCCAACGATGAAAGCATGCTTTTCATGGCTAGCATTTTTTTCACTTTTGTTGTTAAGGGGAACTTTATGTTATGATTATTATGATTAGTGGTTTTAGAAATAAAAGTCCATAATTGGATATTAACACATTCCCAATAAACAGATGAGAAATTACCATGAATTATCATAGAAACATTTGTACATTTTCGTTTGGAGGATTTAGCTGTGAGTGGATTTTTAACATGTAGTTTATAATGCAAGGTTTCGAATTTGATATAATGTTTTTGGTTGCAGTTCACATTTTAACAAAGATAAAGAGTGGGTTTCAGTAAACTGTCCTGTCTGCCGCAAGGAGATTCATGTAAAGGATGTTGAACATGTGCAGCAGTTTTTAATGTCTGATTACAACATCGAAGAGGTAACCGTATTATATTTTGTACTTATTAAAATGTAAGTTGACTTCTATGGGACGAGTGTTGAGTGTAATTAGTATATTGAATTTGCTATTGTTCTTGATATGCTTTAGTACATTTTGTGTGGATAGTACAATTTTCCCTTTATGTACATAAGAGTAGTTTGTGGACTGTTGCCTGTTGTTTTGAAGAAATATTCTTTTGATACATGTATTTAGATTTATAAATTTTTGTGTATATTGAATTTGCTATTGATATTGGTATGCTTTACTAGTTTTCATGTAGCTAGTACAATTTTCCCTCTATGTATATAAGTGTAGTTTGCAAAATGTTCCCCCCTTTTTGAAACAAACATCTTTTTGGGTACATATGTTTGGATTCATAAAGTTGTGTCATGAACTTGTAAAAGGAAAACAACAAATTTGTAATTGTTAAAGGTGAATTACTTACCGTCAATCTTTGTGTGTCATCACTCACTCATTGTTGATTAGACATGGTTATTCTTCATGTTCTATGGTCTTACTTGAAATTCTCCTCCATTTAGCTCCTCCCATCCCATTTGAACTTGTCATAGCTATAGATTTTTACCATCTTGATGAGACATCTTATTAGGAAATGTTTTCTAGCTTCTTCCTTTTCTCTAATAGTTTCATTATTGTCTAGTTTTCTGCAAGCCACATTAAGACATGTTCCCACCATACAATTTTTATTTTTATTTTTATTTTTAAAATAGGCTGTTACTTTTATTTTTGGATGTCTACATCAATGTGTGTCATTTTCTCGTTTCCTTTCCATACTTGAGTTTCTTGTCAATCATGAAACCTCAATTGGCCTTGTAACCCCTCATGTCAATAGGAGTACATAGAAATTTTTGCAATATCTATCACCACCATTGTAAGCCCAAGGTCACAAGTCAAAAGCAATGTAAAAATCATGTGAGGCCCTGTATTAGGTATCCTAGGCCTTGTATCTTGTAATTGAGTCTATATCTTGTTGTTTTGGTCAAACCATGGCTGGTCCCTTTAAGTTCACTTTGGGTTCCTTTTGTTCTTTACAATATTGAGGTCTTTAATTGAGCTTTCTTGACGGAATATGGTTTTATGGGAGCATGCATTTGTAGGAATGATCACCGATGTATGGACAAACTCAACCAGCATCAAGGTACAACTATGTCTTTCCACATGGTTGTTCTATAGAATTTATAGATGTTCTTGGTTTTGGTGTAGTATTCCTTAGACAACTCTCATGCATGGCAAGGTCATATTGACAAGTTTCATGTTTCTTGGAGAAGTTCATGATTTCCAATGCAAAGTGGTCTCGATCAACGTTGCAGGAAGCGCCCCCCCTCGGATCCTAGGCCGGAATCGCGCCCCGTACGAAAGCGTTCCGGAAGCGCTCCAGGAAGCGCGATTCCAAAAATCCCGAAGCGCGATTCCGATTTTTTAATGCGCTTCCTGGTTTTTATGAAGCGTGGGCCCCGAAGCGCCACGCTTCGGGCCCGGAAGCGTACGCTTCACGAGCGCTTCGGAGCGCTTCCGAAAAAACCGCGCGGGCTTGGAAAAATACTTCATTTTTTTAAATTTTTTTTTAAAGTTAACTTAACTTAGCAATGAGGGGGTGGGTTAGGGTGAGTTTAGGGTGAGGAATGAAAAGCATAAAGCTCCCATTCATTCCTCATTTTCTCACTTTGAGTTTATGAGAGTTGGAGAAGAGAAGAGAGGAGAGGAGAAGAGAAGAGAGGAAAGGAGAGGAGAAGAGAGGAGAGCTTGGAGGAGTGAAGAAGGAGGAGCTAGGAGAAGGAGGAGGAGCTTGGAGCAAGAGCTTGGAGGACTTCATCTACAAGAGCTAAAGAGGTAAGTTCAAACCCCAAACTCCCTTGTTTTTTTGAAAAAAAATTTGTATTTTTCTCCTCCCTCTCCTACTCTTTCCCATTGTTTCTACTTGCTCCTTTATTTACAGGTTGTCCACCACCTATATCCATATTCCAAGATGGTGTTCTTTTGGCTTCTATGTATCATTCCACTCTTGGTTTTAATGATGGCAAGGGTGAGGAATAGAAGGGAAGAGGAAGGGGATGAACTTGGTCCTAATAGTAGTGACCCAATGTATGATGAGGAGGAAGGGTTTGAAGAGGAAGGGGATGAACTTGAAGGGGAAACTGAAGCACAAGATGGGAAAGGTACATCAACACCCTTGTGGAATTATGTGACCAAACTTGATGGGGGAAAGGGTGGTGGATCTTACAAATTTGTGTGCCCTCATGGTTGTCATGGAGGAAAACCATATTGTGGTTCATATACCCATCTGAGGAGGCATCTTTGTGGGGTGCTGGACAGTGATGAAAAAAAGGGTTCTGTGGGGGTACAAATTTGCCCAAACATTTCAACTGAAGAAAGAAGAAAATACATCCAAATAGAGATGGCTGCACAACAAAAAAACAAGAAACAAAAAACTCATTCTGAATCAAGTGCAACCTCTAAATTTGGTAGTTGCCCATCTCCTCATGGTACTTCTGCAACCTCTGGAGGTAGAAGAACAATAGGGGATTTCCTTAATGTTGCTGGGAGGGATGATGTGGATGGAAAGATAGTCCGTTTTCTTTGTGCTTGCGGTGTACCATTCAATGTGCTTCGCTCTCCCTATTGGCATGACATGGTAAAGGCCATCAATGAAGCCCCAAAAGGATACAAGGCCCCAACTATGAGAAAGCTAGAACAGTGTTATTAGAAAGAGAAAAAGCTAAGGTTCAAAGAGCTTTGACACGTTTTACACATGAGTGGGTGGATTCTGGGGTATCCATTGTATCAGATGGGTGGACAAATATTAGAAACCAACATTTGATAAATGTTCTTGGTGTTTCTTCTAGTGGTGCAGTATTTATTGCATGTCATGACTCCTCCTCCATCAGTGCAACTGCACAAAACATTGCAGATCTCCTATTGAAATCAATCAAAGATGTTGGTCCGAATAATGTGGTTCAAGTGATCACAGATAATGCAGCAAATTGTAAGGCAGCAGGAAAAATTATTGAGCGTACTCATCCACACATCTTTTGGTCTGGGTGCCTGGTTCACACATTGAACCTTTTGATGCATGATATTGTGAAACACAAAGATTGTGGGTGGATTGCTGAGGTTTACAGGAAAGGGAAGCAGCTCATTAAATTCATCATAGGGCATACAAGGGTAAACTACTTCTATGGCACTTACTCCAAGTTGCAATTGCTTAAAATTGCAAAGACAAGATTTGCTAGTTATTACCTCACCTTTAGGCGGCTAGTGAGGGTGAGACAAGCTTTAACTAATCTGGTGTGTGCTGAAACATGGGATGAAATTAACACTGACGCAGATGGTGCTAATGCAGTCAAGGACACTGTTCTTGACAGTTACTTTTGGTCACAGGTTAAATATGTTTTGCAATTCACCAAACCAATTTATTACATGATCAAGTTTGCAGATTCAGATCGACCAGTAATTGGGGAGGTGTATGAGCAAATGGATAGCATGTTGGGGCAGATTAAAGACATTGTTGAGCCTAGAGATACCACCTTGTACAATTATATTCGTGTAGAGGTGCAAAACCGATGGGAAATGCTAAATATTCCATTGCATGCATTAGCATATGTTTTGACACCTAAATACTATCATCCATCATGGCTTTCAACACCAGCACCTGGGGGGGGAAGCAGGAAAAAACCACACCAAGATAGAGAGGTTCACGAAAAATATATGGCTGCATTGAGTAAATTAATCCCTGATGAGGAGGAGGCTGCATTGGTATGGAGACAGGTGAGCAACTATACGCTCAACACTGGTCCATTTGGGAGCATGCATGCAATTCAAGATCGAGAGACTTTTTCTGCTCTTGAGTGGTGGAACATGCATGGAGGGGGTACTCCACTTCTACAGAGTTTGGCATTGCGGGTGCTATCACAGGTGGTAAACACTTCTTCTGCAGAGAGGTGTTGGAGCTCTTATTCTTTCATCCACAGTGTTAAAAGGAACAGGTTGAATTTAGACCGGGCAGAGAGCTTGGTTTATGTTCATTACAACTTGCGATTGTTGTCCCATTACTGTGAAGATGCAAAGTCTAATAAAGACTTGTTGATTTGGGACAAGAATCCAGAGGAGCCCAATTTGGAGGATGGAGTGTTGCGACTAGAGCAATTAGAGGATGCTCTTATCCAGGTATGTCCATTGTGGTATGAATTTTCCAATTTTCCCTTATAAAGCATTTCTCTAATTCATGTTTTTAATTTTTTTGTTAACTAGTGTTTTTTTTTTTTTTGCATGAATTTTTTGAGCGATTCTAGGATGATGATGACCGTGTTGATATGCCACCACCCCCACCCCCATCTGGTCCCTTGGTTCCTAGGTTCCATGGTTCAACACCAACAGCAGGGGGTTCTTCTTCATCAGTTTCAGTGCCACGACTTACACAGGCACCATCTTCTTCATTGCCACCACGTGGAGGCCCGCCACCACGTTCTATTCGTGGTGGAAGGAGGAGAGATTAGTAGATATATTCACAATCTACTACTTTTTGTCATAGATTACTCATTAGACTTGTAGACTTGTGAATTTGAATTTTGAACCTTTTTGGCTTGGCGGTGACCAAGTGACATATTTTGTAAACATTATTATTTGAATTTTGGACATGACAAATGTTGACAGTTGCTCACTTGCTAGATAAATCATAATATGCTCTATGTTTTATGTTTTATAATATGCTTAAATGTTTTATGTTTTATAATATGCTTAAAAATTTGATGTATGTTTGTAATAGCTAGAATATAGATGATTGTTGTACATACTAGTAACTACAATGGAATCATGGATGCCATATCTATCTTGATTTATGCAAAAATATGCATGTTTTCATGTCTTCTACAATTAATTTGGTATTTGGGATGTTTGTTTTGAGTATAAATGCAAAAAAATATAAATATATATATATATATATATATATATATAGCAGACGCTTCCGCGGACGCTTTGCTTCCTAGATTTTTGGAAAATGACGCTTTCGCGCTCCCGCTTCCGCTTCCGCGCTTCCGCTTCGCTCCCGCTTCGTGCAACATTGGTCTCGATAGTCAAAAAGTCAACTTGGTTTTGGATTGTGTAGTTTGATGAAAGGAGTCTACTCCATGTTGAATTTTTCCAATTAGAGAAGGTAGTGACTAGTTACAACTTGGTCAAAGTTGGTCAAAAAGGTCATACAGGTTTCTAGGTGGTAGAATAGGGGGAAGAATTGGGCAAAATTTCACATTCATTATGTCAAAAGTGGTCTACTCAACAAGAGGAATGAAACACGTTTTAGATTTTCCAAATTTTCAAAGGTGTTAGAGATCATCCACTTGGGCGTGTTGACATTGTAGGATAGATTTCCAGGTGGCATAACAGGGGAATATTTTGTCAGAATTTGACATGTAATATTTCAAATTTGGCCTACATAAGGAGAGGAACAAAACCCATGTCTCTATTTCTCCAATTTTCCATGGGTGTTAGAAATCCAACACAAGGAATGATGACGTGTTGGGTAGGAAATGATGTGGCAACACCATGCAAGATATGAAGATTCCAAGAGAGACCTAGTTCAGATCCATGCTAATTTAGCCATACCTAGGTTTCAGAATTGTCAAGAGATCAAGGGCATTGGGGATCCAACTTCTATGTGGCTAAGTCAAATTACTAAACGAAAAAATCAAGTCAAAAATAGCCATTGGTGGAGTCAACTAGCCGTTGGAAATCTGGTGGACCAATTAGTTGAACAATGGACCAAGAAAGTAGTCATTAGAGGATGATTTATTCCTCCAAATGACCAAGTCAACTTCCTCTCACCAAGTTGAATTCTTCCAAGGACAAAGTAGTGGGATGTTGAGCTACTATTGTTTATTATTCTTCATTGCTGACAATATTGGGCCACTACCAAATGGATTCATGAACATAATTGGGAAATTTGATCCAAGATGACTCCATAGCGGGTGAATTAAAAATTATATTGTAATTTTATAAATTTTCTATTGTCTTTGACATGCAGATAGCTAAGAAAATATTTTCTTGAGGGAGAGTCAAAACTAGCAGTTAGCTAGCCATATTCTAGTTATAATTTGTTCTATAAAGACTTGCCTCCCCTCATTTGTAATGTTGTTTTTGTCAATTGAGATAAGTGATATCATAATAAAGAGCTCACCTTTTTGCAAACCCTTGTGTAAGTTTTGTTTATGCATTGTGTGGAGTGAATCTCATTTTTGTTCTTTGTTTTTTTTGATATATGTTCCAGGGGTTTTTATTGTAAACATTCTTGATTATAAATAAAATTATGCTAAAGCTAACAATTGTTGTCATCGGGTGGCTATTTAGTCACATGGAAAGGGCCAACTAGGGGGTGATGCCACTTGAGTTCTTTTGCTTTGTAGGTGCGCTGATCCAGGAAACCAGTCCATCTCTAAGGGGGAGCTTCGATTTGTGCAGGAATTGTATTCATCACACAAGAGTTGAAGGCTACCAATGCCACTTTGAGAGAGGTTGCTCCTAAACGAGTTCAAAAGTCACCAAGAGAGGTAAGTTAATAGTGGGGGTGATTTCTATGCAAGACCAAACCCACTCCCTTGAGTTTTGTTACCCACCAAAAGTGGGTGACCCCATAGGAGAACTTTTCTCCTAGTTATCTCTTCAGCCGACTGCCAACAACCCTTGACAACCATCGATGTAGTTGATATTTTGTGCCATTTGATCTCCTCTCCTTGCATCAGTCATATGTCCCCTCACCCATCTGTCAAGAGCATATGTTAGATGGTGGGCAATCCAACGAAAAAGGTATGCTTTTCATTGTGCAATCATGTGCTTATGCTTGTTTTTCTTGGGCATTTTGGGTATGGATTATTGGGTGACTTGGAAGAAGGAAGGGTTTTGACTGTGGTTTTGTTTCCACCTTAAATGGGGGGTTAATCCTCAATCCTAGTCCCATGGGGTCTCACCTATTGGCCTATGGCTTTAGAAAGGGCACTACTTGGGAAACCCTGATTTTGGTAGTGTGGTCTTGTTTTCCCGTTCCATATTTTTCACTCCCCTCTGCACATTACAAGCCCTATGTCATCATTTTCTTTCTTTAGGTCCACATGAGCACTGGGTCCACAAGGCATTGGCACGCCCCCTTCCCTTGTCCACATATTTGGGTCGGGCCTGGAAATGTTGCCCCAGAGGTTGATGTAGCTAAGAGAAAAAGGCATATCATAATCATGGCCACAAGCAAGAAAGAAAAGAAAATAATATTATAAAATGTAAAAGATAGCCTAGACATTAATTAGCATCTGGGAAAAAGCCAAAACATGAGCTCTACTCCTTATCATGGCCATCACCCTAGCTCCTAGGGCCTTATGAGTGTCCCCACATCATTAAGGAACCCATGCACATCCCAACTCTTGGTTGGCGATGAACTGCCCCACCTTAAAGGAGTAATAACTGTGTTACCTTAGACACAACATGCTCTAATTTTCTGGGGTCCCAAGTATTAATACAAAGAGAAATCAAGAAAAGGCGAAAGGAAAATAAAGAGGGGTGGAAAACAAAGGCCGGGGTAGCTCATGTATCCACGATTGCTCCTTCCTATATCTATACACCAAATATGTGGGCACCCCACATTGTTGCTATCCTTGTACCCATGGCATTTGGCCTTGAGACCGCTGTGACCCCATCCATTTCATCATTATTCATTTCCACCTATCTATTGAATAGTGTACCAGGGACCTATCTTTTCCCTTAGGGGCTGGGAAATGTTTATTAACCACTCCTACCTAGGGAGGTAACACTACTTCGAGATTAAAGCCCCAAATTTGGAAGGGAAGTCCAATTGGAATTCTTAGTGTGCCCGTGATTAACAAGGTTGGTTCACTTAGATGCACTAATGAATTATTGTACCTAATGGTGAGGATGCAACATTGGACATTATATGTGATTGGCAGGTGGTTTCATCATGGGCTGGGCAACTTAATTGGGGTCCAAGTCCACCAGAGGATCATTGATGACACCCCCAGGTGAAGCGTCGAGAGCCATGAGACTCCCATCATGTGCAGAGCATCATTTCACACCATGGGCACCTTCAATACGCTCGACAGTTTGCTCATTGCCCCATATTGTTCACGAGATGATGGACTTGGACTAATGTGCCCTAACCGACTTAATAATTACCATGTGGTGTGGTAGTTGATCCAAGGCCTAGAGGAGGTTTTTCTCACCCGTTGAGACATGGGAGGGCAAGCACCATTATCAGGTTCCTCAATATTGGAGCATTACTATAGAAAATTATACAAGCGCTATAGCCCACCCAGTTTCAAGTTTTGCTTGGTTTAATGCCCAAAACCCATCATAAATATGTGACAGATATAACATGTAAATTTTGCATTTAACTTGAAACAAAAGCTACTCTACTTCTTTTTCTTTCATACTTGATATAAGAGAAAATATGCAGGAACACACACAAGAATTTACACACTCATTTTTGGTCTAATGACCCTGGAAAAACCCACAAGGGGAAAACTGGTCTTCAAGGATTATTGAGAAAAGACAACTTATCTCTTCCATTTAGGAGTATCGCTGAGGTCTTCTTTCACTAAATTTTGGACTAATATTGTTGCAAACCCAACCAACTCTCCTTTAGTGAATATCTTAGTCTCTTGACAACTTCTAGTACAAAGGAAATTGACCCATAGGACAATCCACTGTTAGCTCTGAAAACTCAGGTTAGCATAGTCAACTACGTGCTCTGAATACTCAGATTTACTTGGTAGAGAATAAACACATTTGCAACAAGTGTCTCCTCCCACAACAATTGAAATATGCTCAAGGCAGACCCAAAATTTTCGTTGTTATGCCTAGAAAACTTGAGTTGTTGATTTCTAGTAGCATTAGATGTGCTCTAAGTCTCAAATTTTGTAGGGAGGCTTAGACACATGTATTCCACAATACCTAGAAATCGTTTTGGGAAATTCCACTCGGAGACAGTTTTATTAAAATAATTAATTCTTTTTAATGAGTGCCTAAGTCTAAACTTAGGAAATTAAAATAATTAAAGGGTATTAATCTGACTGTGGGTGAAACTTCTAGAAGAAGACGGAGATCGAGTCCAAATGATCTGAGCTATTGATTGGAATCTAATCTAAGCCGTTGGTTCTCAACTGGAGGATTATAAGAGGACTTCGATGGGCATTTGAAAAATACACCAGAGGCAGATACTTAGTTACCTGAGTAAGATCGATTTTCTCACTGGTCAAAGTTCGGCAAGAGAAAATCGAATCAGAGGGAGAGTTGCAGGTGAGAAGAAGAGAGAGGGTATCAACATCAGCTGGGAGTGCAGGAGAAAAAGACGCAAAGTAGAGGGAGGACAGTGCAAACGCTGTGACGCAGAGGAGAGGAGATGCAGAGGCAGTGTGAGGCTGGGACTACGCAGTCCACACGCAGAGGTTGACGCAGTGAGACGCAAAGGGGTCAACAGGTCCTCTCCTGGATTAGAAACTCGCCGAGAAGTGTTTGTAAAATTTCTCACAGAGAATCCTCTTCTATTCTGCTGGTTGTATCTTGTACATGAGAGTTTTGCATAAGAATAATAAAGAAACCCTCATCTGTTGCACCGGTTTTTCCACATTGGGTTTTTCCAGGGACAATTGTTCAAAAATAACTATGTCATCATGATTATACTTTTGCTAGTATTTTTCTTTGCATTCACTTTCCACAACATTTTAATTGTGAAGGCTGCAGTAGAATTTATTTCGATATTTGCTGTAGAAACACCTTGAATAACTTATTTCTGAGTTAATAAGTAGAAGAAATAATATTAATCACTACAGTTAGATTTCTATTTAGAAATTTACACACAAGTTTCATGTAGACACGCTGGAGAAGAATGGTTGACTGCTTATACGTTGGTACTAACTAGTTTCAAACTTGAAGTATACCCAAAACTTGTAGCAAATGATTACTCTGTCTTGCACCTTGAGATTTGAGCTCCCTCCCTGGCTTGAACTCGACCTTCTAGAGATTCAAACCACTGTGGTCTTTGCCTTTGTTCTCTTTGGTGTAATATAATTTCTCAAAGCTCTCCTCCTTTTTCTCCTTGCTTTCTCTTCTCAATGGCTCGCATGAGAATAATGAGTGTTGTCGCGCAGATTGACACGACAACGCTCAGACCGGGGGCTGTCACTCTGATCCCCGATCCCTCCGTTTAAGCCTGTCTCCCACGGCTAAGGGGGGTAGACCCTTCGAAATGATGAAGACCAACTGCCGACCAGTTGGTTGGGAGACACGAGACACGATATGATAAGCACTAAAAGGATTTAATTAATTTAGCAGACCAGTGCCTTAAGAGATTGTTGTTTAAACAATTACTTGTTAGACGATATAGAAACATAAACCATGAACAGCAATCATATGTCATCACAAGATATCAGCTAAATCACAATGCTCTTAGAATAACCAAAACGATATCCAGTCAACTGAGAATTTTGAAAAGATGAATGCTTTAAACCATCACGAGAATCATAAATCATTAACCAGATATCATATTCGTATCTCGACTTGAAAATTTAGATCTCAGCATAAAAGATATAATATGATAATTCCCTGAGGAAAACAACTGAATCTGGCAAGAAACCCCAATGCTTTTTTCAATTTTTTTTTTTTTTTTTTTAAATGATTTTTAATTAAAATATTAAAACTAAAAATCTAAACTAAGCAAAATTTTAAAACTATATTAAAATCTAAATAAAATAAAACCTAACTTAAACTAAAAGAATAAATTAAAATCTAATTACAATCTATGCTAACCTTTTTATTTTTTTAAAATGAAAATTAAAAAAAATCTAAAATTTATAAAACTTTAAACTTAACATCTATTCTAAACATAAATTAAAATCTAAACAAAACTTAAAAAGAAAATCTATTCTAATCTCAAGCCCTAAAAAATCAAATGAAACTAAAACTTAAAATAAACAAAGCTAAACTAAAAACTAAAATCTATTACTAACCTAAGCTTGACCTTTGTTATTTTTTATGAATTAATTTAAAGACCAAAAGGAAACTCTTTTAAAGTACAACTAAAATCTATAAAAAAAAATAAAAATTCGAAACTGAGCTAAACCCTAACTAAAGCTTATCTACATAAACATCCGTAAAACGATCGAATAGCACAAGATGAATACACTATGGTGACCAAAGCAACGAGACCGTAACCCTGAGGAAGAAAATCGATGATGAGCTGAGCCACGGATATGATAAACGCAGATGAAAAAAATTTCGATTTGGTGCACAGTCGACGGCAGCGGACAGAGATTTTGAAACCGGATTGAAGTTTACCTGAGGATTTCGACTGAGATCGGATTTGCTAAATGATTCACGTCGAAAGGCTTTGATGCGTTTCTTACCTGACGCCTGTGTTGCTGGACGGTTGAAGTGAACGTAGGTGTTGTATTCAAAGTGGGCCATATCAATACATTGTAATGTATTTGTCGAACCCCTGGAGAATGTTCCAGAACTCATAGCTGTCACGCATCGCACGAATTGAGAGCCACCATCGACGAATTTTGGAGTTAAGCCACTGTTTGTCTGCGTGAGGGAATACTGGGCACGTTTCTGAGCAAAGGATTGCAGGTTCTGGCCCGATAGTGAAGAGAACGGACGGCTCAGTCACGTTCCTCCAGTGGCAATTCTATTACGTGGAAGCTGATACCAATGCACACATGCAAAACTCGTGAGACTCCGCGTAAAATGTTTGAAACGCAGACGGAGGCTGGGGCGTATCAGATAGTATCTCTGTGCGTGTTTGTAATTGGAACAATAAACATCAGCCGTTGGAGTGATTTGCCCCAAAAAAAAACCCAGAGTATGCTTTCGGAACTTGCACTTGTAACCTGCCAAAAAAAAAAAAGAACCTAAAATGGAGTATGCCAGAAAATAAACTAAAAACCCTAAACCCTAATGAAGACTGTGTAAAGCAAAAAATTTGAAACCCTAGAGCAGCTGATTAATGTACAGATTTTTGGCCCCTTAACAGCGAGATTCAACAATAAGAACAGAAATATTTTAAAGAAATAAAAATTTCAGGTTTTCACTGTGAAGAACTTCAGAAAATCTCTCATGCAACTTAGAAAAAATGAACTGAATGATAGACCCAGGATCAAATCCAATTGGGCTCAGCAAAAAATGCTTGCGGGAGTTGGCTGGTTCAGCCGAGAACTTCCCCAAACGCTCACAAATTTCCTTCAGAAAGGGTTTTCTGCACAACTCAGAACAACCATCAGTAAAGAGGGCAAAAATGTTGCTAGATCTCAAAAAGTAATGGAGATACCTGCCATTACTTCAGAAACCCTAACAACACTCAAACCCTAGCAAGTGAACAAGATACCTGTGCTCACAATACTCTACAAATAAGCTATTATTAATGGCTGAAAATAAAATATGCAGAAATTAAATTAGCTCACAGCACTTCCAGAGAGTAACACCAGCAAGATTTGGACCCCAAAGTCTTCTTTTATTAACCAGAAACAGATTTACAAGAGAGCTTCTTCAGTACCAGACTCACAGATCTAATTCATCTGAACTGACCCCTAGCACCCTACTTAAAGGAAATGATCCCAACGGCTAGTTCGAGTGATCCATGTCGAAATGATCTCGACCGTCGATGGAGATAAAGACATCTCTTAATCTCATCTGTCGATTTATTAAAAAATGATATTTTGCATGCATTCACTTAAAATATTATTATTTTATTATTTAGGGTTTTTGCTCTATTTTTTAATTTTTTATTTATTTAATTTTTTAATTTTTTTTAATTTTTTAATTTTTTAATTATTTAATTATTTTATTTATTTTCTTAAATGGATCATCGAACTAAGCCTTCGGAAACATCACCTAGGACCTAGGACTTAGGACTCATGAGGGGATTTAAAACATTTTCCAACCCTCAAGACACATTACATCATGACTTTTACAATTTACATCTTAAGGGGGAAAGCCCCTTTATCATAGACCACCCAGTTTCTGCGACACAACTATAATCTAGCAGATTAACACACTAGGATTCTCCTAAAGTTCTAATAACAAAATGCATCCCGGCTTTGGGGTCAGGCTGAAGGAAAACTCTGCCGATCACAGATCGGTGAGACAAAAAACCGTCCAGGACGTAGATTATCATTAGAAAGTTAGGTCCACCTAGGCAATTTTACATAAACGACTCATATCTGCTAAGATTATTTACAATTCATACAATGCAGACTGGGTTTACAATTAAAATGATCAAGTTGCTGATGACTGTAGGCTGGCACGGACACGTCGATCAAGTGCTGCCCTTTCTGCCAAGAAAAGAGGGGGTACTGCATAGGTAGTTGACCAGTAGTGGTCAACATCTGGCTCTACTTGGGGACACGTTGCTGCATTGCAGGAATGTGAGAATCCAGAATCTGCATCCATGCAACACACAACAAAATATAAGTAGCGTCCATCCCAAAAATCATCAAATACATTAAGCACAGGAAAAATACGAGCTCTTCATTAATTAACTATCTAGAAAAGTAAATCTAACAGAAAAATGCAGAAAAAACAAGGAGTAGGGTTAGAAATACAATACAAAGGATGCCCCATGACATCAGATGTGTTGAATATAGTGTATACTGAGCATTTGCCTACTTTCAGGCAAATCTGTCGGCTGCTTGTCGGATGTGCCATGTCCAATTCTGCATATGGTAGGACTTTTTCCTATCCGAAAATCCAGCTGCTCACGGCCGTCTGATGCATGAAATCTTCTTCTCATTCTCTTTCTCTTGCGCTTTTTCTTTGTGGCAGGCTGTATCACTGATGACATGGAACTTTCTGTTTCAAAGCTATCAGATGAAGTATGTAAGATATGCGTGACATGTCTTTCTTTATCTTGCATCTGATCTTTATCATTTTTAAGTCTATCTGGATCACCTTCAATTAACCATCTTTCAATCGAACCAATGACCTTCTCATAATAAGATGGAACTTGTTGCAACAAATGAGAAGGCTCCTGATTTGTTGATATCCCCTGGTCTCTCTCATCCTTTGACCATTGTTGAAACTTTTGAACCTGTATTTTAATGGCATCCATCTGACTAGAGTGTTCAACCTTTAAATCACTGATTTGCCTGGCATGGTCTTCTTCCATATCTTTTATTACTTTATCGGTATTTTCCTTTAAGTTCATCAAGAAATACTGCATAGAGTTTATTTCTTCTTTATGATTTGCTTGCATGGTGGCCAACTGATTATTATGATCCATAATCTTGTTTTGCATAGAATCAATTTCCCTATCATGATCAGCTTTCATGGTCGCCATATTTTCTTCTAAGCCTGACATCTTGCTTTGCATGAATCTAATTTCTGTTTCATGATTAGTCTTCATGGCCTCAATTTCTTTAGCATGCTGATTTTGCATAATCTCTATCTCCCTATTACGTTTTTCAAGGTGAGTGCACAAAGTTCTCACGTCATTTACATAATTAGTTTGATTTGCTCTCCATATTTTCCACCAGCATCATTAGATCTTGTATAATTTGCCTTTGTTCTTCCTTTTCGTTGTCGTTTATCCCTGATTTTCCACTATCATGAACTTGGTCTGCGATATTTCCGGTGGATGACACATTCTGATCTTGAAAGCTTTCTTCAACAGCTGGACCTTTTATAAGATTACTTTCTTTCTTTTGCACAAATTTAGGGGCAGAAGGCACGCTGTTTGGATAACCATATCTATCTTTAAAAGCATTGATAATGTCTTCTAAAGAAGTGAAAGAATCCTTAGGAAAATTGTTAAACCAATTCAGAGCATCATCTTCTAAAGAAAGGACAAATAGACGCATTTTGATATCTTCATGATTAAACTGAGGGGGTCTACAATATATGATCATTATGCGAGTAAAGAAGCCTAGATACCTTCTAACAGCGATTGAATCACCACCCGAGAAAATAGGTAATTTAGGAATGGCCTCTTCCGGAAAATCATGGAGACGTTCAGTAAAACGACATGGCTTAAATGAATAATCCATGATGAATGATAAGGGATTAAAAGGATGATAGAACTAGATATCTGCTCAAGAAAATCAATAGATGAAAGAAGTGGAGTCGCCACTTGAACAATGAATCTGATTCTAAGATCCAAAAATCAACCAACAAGCAGATATGAAGAAGGCTTCTTGTCTGGGAAAAATGAGAAAATGGAGTCGCCACCCAAACAAGAAACAAACCGAAAAGATGCTGCTGATATGACGAAAGGCAATAAAAAATCCAAATGATAATCCCAAAGGTTTAATCTGCCAGCTCAAAATGAGAGATGAGAAAGATGAGAAAATGAATGTCGATGAAACTCCAGGAACAGAAAAACGGCGCCAAAAAATGTTGGCGTTGCCAGGCCAAATGAAAAGATAAAAATGAGAAGGAAGATTGTCGTTGAAACGCCGAAAAAACAATGTCCCCGACAACGGCGCCAAAAAATGTTGTCGTTGCCGGCTCAAACGAATGATAGAAAGATGAACGATGAATGATGGAAAGTCGTTGAAACACCGAGAATAAAGTATCCCCGGCAACGACGCCAAAAAATGTTGTCGCGTAGATTGACACGACAACGCTCAGACCGGGGGCTGTCACTCTGATCCCGATCCCTCCGTTTAAGCCTGTCTCCCACGGCTAAGGGGGGTAGACCCTTCGAAATGATGAAGACCAACTGCCGACCAGTTGGTTGGGAGACACGAGACACGATATGATAAGCACTAAAAGGATTTAATTAATTTAGCAGACCAGTGCCTTAAGAGATTGTTGTTTAAACAATTACTTGTTAGACGATATAGAAACATAAACCATGAACAACGATCATATGTCATCACGAGATATCAGCTAAATCACAATGCTCTTAGAATAACCAAAACGATATCCAGTCAACTGAGAATTTTGAAAAGACGAATGCTTTAAACCATCACGAGAATCATTAACCAGATATCATATTCGTATCTCGACTTGAAAATCTAGATCTCAGCATAAAAGATATAATATGATAATTCCCTGAGGAAAACAACTGAATCTGGCAAGAAACCACAATGCTTTTTTCATTTTTTTTTTTTAATGATTTTTAATTAAAATATTAAAACTAAAAATCTAAACTAAGCAAAATTTTAAAACTATATTAAAATCTAAATAAAATAAAACCTAACTTAAACTAAAAGAATAAATTAAAATCTAATTACAATCTATGCTAACATTTTTATTTTTTATTTTTCAATGTTATAAAAATGAAAATTAAAAAAAATCTAAAATTTATAAAACTTTAAACTTAACATCTATTCTAAACATAAATTAAAATCTAAACAAAACTTAAAAAGAAAATCTATTCTAATCTCAAGCCCTAAAAAATCAAATGAAACTAAAACTTAAAATAAACAAAGCTAAACTAAAAACTAAAATCTATTACTAACCTAAGCTTGACCTTTGTTATTTTTTATGAATTAATTTAAAGACCAAAAGGAAACTCTTTTAAAGTACAACTAAAATCTATCAAAAAAATAAAAATTCGAAACTGAGCTAAACCCTAACTAAAGCTTATCTACATAAACATCCGTAAAACGATCGAATAGCACAAGATGAATACACTATGGTGACCAAAGCAACGAGACCATAACCCTGAGGAAGAAAATCGATGATGAGCTGAGCCACGGATATGATAAACGCAGATGAAATTTTTTTCGATTTGGTGCACAGTCGACGGCAGCGGACAGATATTTTGAAACCGGATTGAAGTTTACCTGAGGATTTCGACTGAGATCGGATTTGCTAAATGATTCACGTCGAAAGGCTTTGATGCGTTTCTTACCTGACGCCTGTGTTGCTGGACGGTTGAAGTGAACGTAGGTGTTGTATTCAAAGTGGGCCGTATCAATACATTGTAATGTATTTGTCGAACCCCTGGAGAATGTTCCAGAACTCATAGCTGTCACGCATCGCACGAATTGAGAGCCACCATCGATGAATTTTGGAGTTAAGCCACTGTTTGTCTGCGTGAGGGAATACTGGGCACGTTTCTGAGCAAAGGATTGCAGGTTCTGGCCCGATAGTGAAGAGAACGGATGGCTCAGTCACGTTCCTCCAGTGGCAATTCTATTACGTGGAAGCTGATACCAATGCACACATGCAAAACTCGTGAGACTCCACGTAAAATGTTTGAAACGCAGACGGAGGCTGGGGCGTATCAGATAGTATCTCTCTGCGTGTTTGTAACTGGAACAATAAACATCAGCCGGTGGAGCGATTTGCCCCAAAAAAAACCCAGAGTATGCTTTCAGAACCTGCACTTGTAACCTGCCAAAAAAAAAAGAACCTAAAATGGAGTATGCCAAAAAATAAACTAAAAACCCTAAACCCTAATGAAGACTCTGTAAAGCAAAAAATTTGAAACCCTAGAGCAGCTGATTAATGTACACATTTTTGGCCCCTTAACAGCCAGATTCAGCAATAAGAACAGAAATATTTTAAAGAAATAAAAATTTCAGGTTTTGACTGTGAAGAACTTCAGAAAATCTCTCATGCAACTTAGAAAAAATGAACTGAATGATAGACCCAGGATCAAATCCAATTGGGCTCAACAAAAAATGCTTGCGGGAGTTGGCTGGTTCAGCTGAGAACTTCCCCAAACGCCCACAAATTTCCTTCAGAAAGGGTTTTCTGCACAACTCAGAACAACCATCAGTAAAGAGGGCAAAAATGCTGCTAGATCTCAAAAAGTAATGGAGATACCTGCCATTACTTTAGAAACCCTAACAACACTCAAACCCTAGCAAGTGAACAAGATACCTGTGCTCACAATACTCTACAAATAAGCTATTATTAATGGCTGAAAATAAAATATGCAGAAATTAAATTAGCTCACAGCACTTCCAGAGAGTAACACCAGCAAGATTTGGACCCCAAAGTCTTCTTTTATTAACCAGAAACAGATTTACAAGAGAGCTTCTTCAGTACCAGACTCACAGATCTAATTCATCTGAACTGACCCCTAGCACCCTACTTAAAGGAAATGATCCCAACGGCTAGTTCGAGTGATCCATGTCGAAATGATCTCGACCGTCGATGGAGATCAAGACATCTCTTAATCTCATCCGTCGATTTATTAAAAAATGATATTTTGCATGCATTCACTTAAAATATTATTATTTTATTATTTAGGGTTTTTGCTCTATTTTTTAATTTTTTGTTATTTTTTTATTTATTTCATTTTTTAATTTTTTTAATTTTTTTTTAATTTTTTAATTATTTAATTATTTTATTTATTTTCTTAAATAGATCATCGAACTAAGCCTTCAGAAACATCACCTAGGACCTAGGACTTAGGACTCATGAGGGGATTTAAAACATTTTCCAACCCTCAAGACACATTACATCATGACTTTTACAATTTACATCTTAAGGGGGAAAACCCCTTTATCATAGACCACCCAGTTTCTGCGACACAACTATAATCTAGCAGATTAACACACTAGGATTCTCCTAAAGTTCTAATAACAAAATGCATCCCGGCTTTGGGGTCAGGCTGAAGGAAAACTCTGCCGATCACAGATCGGTGAGACGAAAAACCTTCCAGGACGTAGATTATCATTAGAAAGTTAGGTCCACCCAGGCAATTTTACCTAAACGACTCATATCTGCTAAGATTATTTACAATTCATACAATGCAGACTGAGTTTACAATTAAAATGATCAAGCTGCTGATGACTGCAGGCTGGCACGGACACGTCGATCAAGTGCTGCCCCTTTCTGCCAAGAAAAGAGGGGGTACTGCATAGGTAGTTGACCGGTAGTGGTCAACAATGAGCTCTCTCATCCTTTTTCTCCATTTTTCTCTTCCCTCAGTGTAGAGAACCCTAACCCTTGAAATCAAGGATTGTGATTAAATCTTAGCCTATGAGATCAATGGATGCGATCAAGACCCCACTTGACCCCCTCCCTCATGTGGTCCCCCTCATTTAATGAGCCTCCTCGTACTTTTTAATGTTTTAGTACCATGATCACATTTTTTCTCATAAAGTCACTTTTGAAATATAAAAGTCACTTTAATAATATAAAGTGTACCTAGTAATTTTCACATAAAGTGACTTTTAAAAACACGTGAGACTTTAATAACTTAATGTACATAGTACAAGTCTCATAAAAAGTACTTTAGCTGCTTGATATTAATAAACTCATAATATCACTTAGAAAAAAAGGTCATTAATGTGTCTCCCTAGGCCAAAAGGATAAATGCCTAGGAAACACCTCCTTGGTACCCTATTTTCAACACTCCCTCTTACCGAGGAAGGTGTTTCTCACCACTCCCATCCTGTCTCTGAAGAATACATGCTTGCCCCTTGGCAATGACTTGGTGAGAATGTCTGCTACCTGTTCATCAGTGGATATATACTCAAGCTTCACAAATCCCCTCTAAACCCAATCTCTGGTGAAATAGTATTTGATCTCAATATGATTTGACTGGTCATGAAATATTGGATTCTTAGAGAGTTTGATACAACTCTGATTATCATAATATATCATAGTTGGCCTCAGCCTTTGACCAAATAAACCATAAAGCATATTGCGAAGCCATAGTGCCTCACAACTAGCTTGACTAGATGCCATATACTCTGCCTCTGCGCTGCTCAATGCCACTGACTTCTGTTTCCTGATGAACCATGACACAACTGCTGAGCCCGACGAGAAATAACACCTGGAAACACTCTTCCTGTCACTAGAACTGCTAGCCCAATCTGAGTTTGTGCAACCAATCAATTTGACTTTATCACACTTGACAGTCTAGACCATAGTCCATTGTGACCTGTAGCTACCTCAACACATGTTTCGCAACCACCCAATGTACTCTACTGGGCTCCATCATAAACTGACTCAATGTGTTGACTGCGAAACCGATACCCAGTCTAGAGTTGACTAGATACATCAAAGAACCGATCGACTGACAACACAAGGTGGCATTCACGAACTCGGAATCTGAAGCATGCAACGTCTTCTAGTTGGTGATCATAGGGGTAGCCATAGGGCTGCAACTCTCCATACAAAATCTCCTCAAGGTATCGCTTGCATAATTGACCTGGCCAATGAAGATATGCCCATCCTCCTGCAAAACCTCCAACCACAAAAAGTAATGCATTAGTCCCATATTGGTCATATCAAACTCTGAAGCACGATTTCTCTTGTAGTGTTGGATGGGTCTATCCTCTCATGTAATAAACAAGTCATCCACATACAAAACCAAAACGAGTGGATCGTCGCTAACCATAATGAAATAGAGATTCAAATCTACATCACTCTTCTGGAAACCCATTTGCTGCAAATAGGCATCTATCCTCTCTTACCATGCCCTCGACGCTTGCTTCAGTCCATATAAGGCTTTCTTAAGCCTACACACATGAGATTCCCTCCCATGCACCTCAAGGCCCTATGGCTGCTCAATGTACACCTCCTCCTATATAACTCTATTGAGAAAGGGAATCTTCGTATCTATCTGGTGAATCCTCTAACCCATCTTTGCTGCTATAGATATGACTGCTCTAATGGAAGTGTAATGAGCAACTAGTGCAAAGGTCTCCTCATAGTCAACTCCCTCTACTTGTGAGAACCCCCGCGCCACAAAATAAGCTTTGAACTTCTCCATGCTGCCATTTGCAGCATGTTTAATTATGTAGAGCCACTTGGAAGCCACCACCGACTTCCCCTCAAGTCTCAACACTACCTCCCAAACATCATTGTTCATGATGAAGGCATACTCCTCCACCAGGCATCCCTCCAAATCTGTTGATTGGTGGCCTCCTCATAACTAGTTGGCTCTGTCTCCACAACATCTGCCACAAACCCACCCAACCTCTTTGGTGGTCTGCTCTCCCTCATTGACCACTTAGGTTTCCCAACTGCCTCTTGGGCTTCCTTCAGGGTCTCACGAAGCCATCTTGGCTTCCTCTTCCTGTTGAGAAATCCAATAGTGTGGCAAGTTAGTTGGTTTCTCTTATTATGACATTATCTTGTGATGTTTCATTATTATTATTCTTTCTTTCGATTTATCTTTTCCTTATCATCAAGATTAATGCCAAACAACAAATAGAAGAGGACATGAGATGTAGGCACACAACCAGGGTAAAACCCCACTCTAAGGGAAAACTCGGTCAAGAATTCTTCCTTCAGTAGATTCAAAATTAGATGAGATGACCAAGACCCTCAAAACCTAGACCAAAATCAAGTCAACCTTGACACATCATGCTTAAATTCTATGGCATGATAGTTCCAGACAAGCTTCAATACTTCAGTTCTGTGATGTTCCAAATGAGATTTAGTCCTCGGTACTGTGGAGATAACCCACTTTTGGTCCAACAATGATGACAAACACTGCAATACTGTCATGTCTTGGTCCTGTGGTGACAACACTAGTTTCAATCCTTGGTCGTGTGATGAAGGCCCAATCTTTGACTTCTATAGTGATTCCAGACTTCGGTTTAGGCCTGTAGTCATTTAACCTTCTTGTCCGACTTCTTTCCACTGAGATACATCGAATTTTCTTCCATTATATTGTTGAGAAATCTAGGGCATCAAGTTTTAGGTGATTTCTCTGAGAGATAACTACTTTTGAATGCTTTTTACTTCTTAGATTAGATTCTTCTCGTCAGATTATTATTGTGTTCATTCATCAAACAATTACCAATGCATAAACAATAAAGAGACAGGAGACACAAAATGTAGGCTATTCGCCAGGGCCGAAACCTCTCCACTTGAGAGGAAAACCCGCACAAATTCTTCTTCCTATAGAATCCAATTGACGAATACCAAGACCAAGACCCTTGACCTTTTCAACCTCTCCAAGACCAAGACACCTAGCTTCTTGATTTTTGACCTCTATTTAGAGTCAAAGATAATCAGTTGCCTGCTCCTTCTACTTCTGCCTCAACTTCCTTATAGATCTCGACTTCCTTGTCTTTGCTTCAGACCTGCAACTCCTCGACCCTAATTCAAAGGCCTTTGTACATGTAGATGGCCTTCTTTTTCACCTTGATTTATTTCGCTTAGGGTAGAGACCTCAACTTCTCCTTCTTTTGCAATTTGGCTACCTAGATGACTGAAGTATTTTGGTCCTTTTTCCTATAGCAAATAGTCGTGCAACCTCGTGTGTGTGGAGGTAAGTTGACCCACAAAAACAGTCCCAAATCGACACAATAATTCGCTTCTCTTTCTTCCTTCCTCACTAGAAATTCGACTTCCTTGATGATCCTCACACTTCAGATCTAGATCGAACTTATCTCTAAAATTTTGTGTTGGAATGGAGTACGAACAACCCTATTTATAATTGTTTGTCATCATAATTAGCCGACATGTAGGAGGATGAGCCGATGTGTCATTTGTTGGAGATATAATTATCTTTCTTGAAGCCAACTTGAGGAGGAGACTTAGTCTTGGTATTGGAAGGATTTCTAACATATTTAAGGACTTATATAAATATATAATATGTCCAAGAAGGGCTCTTCATACATTATTGACTCAATTTGACTTTATGACCAATCCAAAGGACTCACAATGGGGAGTCATATGAAAAATAAAATTCCTTGCTCATGAAACCCATGAGACAAGCATTACAATAATAATTTTACTTTTCTTCTTTTCATCAACTACATAAAATCACAATTACACATGTAATAATGAAGACCGAACCTAGTTACTTTTCAACACTCCCTCTTAACTAGGGAGGCATTCATAATGGTACTTGGTCGTTCTCAATCTGAAGGATTTCTCATAAGAAGAGTCATATTGGTAACCCATCTGTATAGCATCATATCAACCAACATTGTCACATAGCAAGGCCTTGACTAAAAACTCTATCTCTCCACAAGATCAGAGCACAATGCTGGCGAGACCAATGATGTATAGACACCCTCATCATTTTCTCTCTCGGAACATACCCCACCCGAGTTCTTAGGGTGTGTTCCACGATGACTATTCTTATCTTGGATTCCCGGTCTTCAAAGAATATTGGTCCTCAACGAGTACTCTTATCTTGGATGCCCTAATACATCCTCAAAGAGCATCAGATGCTAGATGTTTACCCAATCCTCCATTCTGTCTTCCCAAGTGAAGACAAGAATGATATGTCTATCTCTCCCTCTTAATTAGGGAGGACATATCTATTCCATTAAAGGGATGTACTCATTCCTACAAAAGGAATGTACCTAAGCTCCCTCTTGGCTTAGGAATTTCCAAGTTTCTTTCAATTAAGAAACTTGTTTCCAGGCTTCCTCTTAATTAGGGACCTATAGCAGCTCCTCAGATGGAGATAATGGGATAGCCAGTTGCTTGAAGAACTCCTTGTCACGATGTCATGAACTTTTTTTCGTTATCTAGAAGGCTTCATGTTTGCGGCTTTTACAGTGGGCACCGACCATCCATCACTTTCATCCATGAGTCAACCATGTCATCATCAGAAAGTGATCCATCAATCCATATCTGGCCTTCCTTCATGCTATGCTGCTTTCTTCATGCCATGTTTACTTAAGGATCTTTCATCCTACTACATGTGCATCGGTGGTGGAAGACATTCATAGATCTTCCTTCAGTAGCCCTGGATAAACCCATCCAGGTATTTGTTCAAAAATAAAGGAATGAACATTAAAAACAACATTACCTTTGTGATGATCTTTCATCATGACATCTTTTAGTTTGCATCAACATCTTGCATACATATCGACACATCTCTCAAAGATATATATTGTCAAGGGTCTCTTTCCTTTTCAGACTCCATCAAAGTCTTCATATCTTCCATGGAGATATCCTAGTCAAATCTTCTTGGTCTTTTAGATGTTTATTGCCTTTACCATGTTTGCATATTCCACGATCCCTTCCTTCCTTCCTTCACATATTGCATTCCCAAGAGCTTCCTGTTGACACCTAATCTTCATGATTGGGGAATTTGTAAATAAATAAATCAGGAATGTGAACAGTGATCGGAAGATGAACTGAACAATCACTCCTAATGTATATAAAAATAACCTACCTATGGAATAATCAGACGAATCAGTTTTTTCTGCCTTTGGAGAGTTACTGCCTAGCCTGACATGGTATCAGAGCCAAGTTCTAAAAATAGTTGTAACTCCCTTCATTTCTGCCACTGCCTCTGTCCTGATCATTTCTGCCACTGCCTCTGTCCTGATCATTTCTGCCACTGCCTCTGTCCTGATCATTGCTGCCACTGCCTCTGTCCAGAGCGCTGCTCTGCCTCTGCCTCTGTCGCTCTCTGAGCAGTCAGACCATGTCATAAACGTTTCAAAAAAAAAAGGGCCGCCTTCTACAATTCAACGCATGTTAGAATGTCTTCCTCGTAATGAAATGCATATGGATTTTGTACTGTGATTTATCGGGGCCGCTTTCTATGATCCAGCAGATATGCCATAATTTCTTCCTCGCCCTCTCTGGTTAAGGTGGCACGCAGGCTTTGTATTTTTTTCTCGAAATAGTCGTGGCCTTCCCATGCTTTTTCCATGGTTCCTGTCTATGATATCAGAGACTGTCTATAGTCTAGCCTTTCTTTAGACTGTCATATCTCCTAGCGTGCACGCTATTGGTTTTGCAACTTGCTAGAAATGGGTTTTTGTTCTACTTGGCTTCGATCATGACAATTCAGAGTGGTCTTCTCCATGCCACCTGCCTTCATCAACCAGCTGTTTTCCATTAGCTCTTCATTAACCGGCCGGAGTAAACCGTGGACTGTATATTATGCATAAACCGTGGACTGTATATTGTGCATAAAATCGTGGACTGTATATTATGCATGAACCGTGGACTGTATATTGTGCATATACCGTGGACTGTATTAATGTGCATAAACCGTGGAAACGACAGTCTTTCATATATTGTGGTTTGCTCACACTAATTATATTGTGGCTCTCAGTGTTACCCAGTGGGAAGGCGCTTCTTCAACGTGGGTCTTCATCCACATCCGGGTAAGATCATACTCCGGTTGGGTGTTCTTTGGCTGAAAGTGGAAGACTTAGAGCGTAGGTTCTTTCGGAGGCTTTGCAGAATCGGAGAGAGAGAAGACAAGCGGTTTGTCCTCGGAGACCATTGGTAGCAGCAAGTTGAAACTCCACTCAAAATGCCCCGAGTTCGATTCACCGCAAATCAGAGGCACTTAGCGATTCAGTCCATCGGAGGTTATAGCGATTCGAAGGTCTGAAAGCTCCTGTCAGAGAACTATTGGCACCGCCTGGACGAGTGGTATACGTTTCCATAACGTTTGGTATTAAACCACTTGTATATGCCTTGTTGATGATTGACCAGCATATATATATTGACCAGCGTTTGAGTTTTGAATGCGTTTTGGACGCTGTTTGAATAAGTTTTGAATGCGTTTTGGACGCTGTTTGAATGAGTTTTGGACGCTGTTTGAATAAGTTTTGAATGCGTTTTGGACGCTGTTTGAATGAGTTTTGAATGCGTTTTGGACGCTGTTTGAATAGTTTGTAGATATGGAATATGGTGGATATATTATATGAGGATCCTTGGAGGGATTTGAAGAAACAGTACATAAAAGTATTTGAAATCTTTTTGCCCTTTTGAGTACAATTTCACTGTATATCAGCAGAAGTATTTTTTTCTATCAGCAGAAGTTTTTTTTTACAGAATGCATTCAATCATCTCTATGGTAGGAATAGTTCTCACTGGCAAGGAGAACTATCATGAATGGTCCCGGATGATAAAACACACCCTCATCTTCAATGAGTTGTGGAAAGGAGTGTGTGTCGGAGAAGGAGACAATGACCCAGTGCAGCCTACCTCAGAGAAAGAACTCGTCATTTGGGAAAACAAGAACAACAAAGCTTATGCATTAATCGCAGCATCTGTAAATGAAGAGGTGAGTCGCCATATTTCATCATATTCAACTGCCTTTGAAGCTTTACAAAAGCTGAAAGAACTCTATGACTCACATTCTGCACTTGAAGTAGTCCAACTCATGATTAAACTCTTCACTCTTGAACTGCAAAATAATGATCCTCTTGCTCTTGCATCTGAAGTAAAGTCTATAATGCATGATATCAAATCCACTAAGGTTGAATTGGATATTCCTCTTATTGCTTTTCTCAAGGCACTTTATCCTACTTACTCCAACTATCTTGAGTCATTGCAAGCAAATGGAAATCTTAAAGATATAACCTTTGACTCTCTTGTGAAAAAGTTTGCTGAAAGAGAGAAAGCTTTCGGAAAGAAGACAGCCCCTGAATCTCCTGAAGAGACTGTGTGCCTGTGTGCCTTGCTCATAAAGAAAATCATCCTGCTCAAGACTCTACAAGAGGAAGAGGTGGACGAAGAGGAAGAGGAAGATACTTCAGAGGCAGGGGGGGCAGACATTCTCAAGGAGAAAAGGCAAATCTGCATTGCATTTGCTGCAAACGAAATGGATCACACGATGCTTCTACATGCAAGCTACCATGGGACAAAATTGAGCAGAAAAGAAACCAGCAGAAAGGTAAAACTAATGATACAGACAAAGGTAAAGCACCTGAGTCCGCTCACTATATTGAGGCACAATGTAACATTGGAGTAAATGAAGATTTGTTTAATGCTTCACTTGCTTCTTCGAAAAATGATTGGTTGCTTGATTCAGGAGCAACCTGTCATATGACTCATAGAAAAGATTTTTTTGAAGATTTCACTGACAATGTTGATGGAGCAGTATACTTTGCAGATCAGTCAAAAATCAAGCCATCAGGGCTTGGCACAATCAGGCTTAAACTGCCTGGTCTTCCAGACTTTCTTCTGGATCATGTTCTATATCTCCCACAGCTCAAGAGAAACTTGTTGGCCTTGGTCCACATCCGCCAGCAAGGTCACTCCATTCATATGTTTGATGGCAAGCTTGAGGTAAGAAAAGCATCTGATCACTCACTTGTCATGAGGGGAATAGAAGAAGGAAGACTTCTCAAACTACAAGGAATATCTGCTCATGCACAACATTTCTCATATATTTCTCATCATGAAGAAGGTACACTTCCATCAAGTTTATTATGGCATGCTAGATTTGGACATTTAAACTATGACAGTCTCCGCTTATTGAAGAAAAATGGTGTTGCTGGTTTGCCTACAATTCCTAGGAAACATAAGCAATGTGATGCTTGCATTCTAGGAAAGCATAGCAAACAGTGTTTTCATGATTCACATTCAAGAGCACATAGGAAGCTTGAACTCATTCATTCAGATTTATGTGGTCCAATGCCTGTTCCTTCTGCAAATGGAAATAAATATATCATGACATTTATTGATGATTACACCAGAATGTGTTGGGTTTATTTATTGAAGAACAAATCTAATGCCTTTCAAACATTCAAGAATTTTCATAAATGGATTGAAAATGATGCACAATCTCATATTGGGTCTATTCGCACTGATAATGAAAAGAATATAAATCAAATGAATTTGAAAACTATCTTCGCCAACATGGGATCAAACATCAAACAACTGTGCCTTATAATCCCCAACAGAATGGTATAGCTGAAAGAATGAATAGAACAATCTTGAATATGGTACAATCCATGCTTTTCTTCAAAAATGTAAAGATAATGTTTTGGGCTGATGCTGTTCTATGTGCTGCATATATAAAGAATAGATGTCCATCTAATGCTATAAGAAACAAGACTCCTTATGAATTGTGGTATGGACATGTTCCTTCGGTAAAACATCTCAGGGTCTTTGGTTCCACCTGTTATGCTTTGATACCAAAGGTACATAGAAACAAACTTGGTGCTAGAAGTCGTAAGTGTATCTTCCTGGGGTATTCAAACACCTCCAAAGCATACCGTCTCTATGATGAAGTAAATAAAAAGTTTGTTGTATCTAGAGATGTAATTTTTCTTGAATCATCCAAATCTGACAATGTTGTTGAGCGGCAACTTGATCGCTTGGATAGATTCGCAAAAACGAAATCATTTCAAGAGTTTGATAATCAGATTCCACATCTTGAAGGGGGGATTCCTATACTAGAACAACATGTGGAATCTTCTTCTGAAGAACAATCTCCTCTGCATGAAACTCCAACAACAGATGATTCTTTAAGTGATGTAATTGATAGAATTGGGAGACTCAATCTTGATTCAGTCCCAACTCAATCAACAGAGCAGCCTGGACCATCTCAGAAAGGTCCCTCAAAGTGGCTGACAAAGACACTTGAAAGTGTTCATCCTGATGAAATTGGAAAAACAGGAACCAGAAATTCAAACCGACAAAATGGAGGTGATGTAGATGACTCTAATTCACCTGTTTATATGGATGTTACTTATGATTGTGAATTGAACTTGTCTACAGATTTTGAACCAACTTCCTTCAAAGAAGCTGCTTCTCATGATGAATGGAAAGAAGCGATGCCAAATGAGTATGATGCCCTCATAAAGAATGGCACTTGGAAGCTGGTTGATCCTCCATTTGGAACCAAACCAATTGGCTGCAAGTGGGTCTACAAGAACAAGTACAAAGCTGATGGCTCACTTGACAAGCACAAAGCTAGGCTTGTGGCAAAAGGTTTTGCACAGAAGGAAGGGGTCGATTATGAGGAAACTTTTGCCCCCACAGCAAAATGGGCCACCATCCGGACACTCTTTGCACTAGCAGCTCAGAACGGTTGGAAAGTCCATCAAATGGATGTAAAAACTGCATTCTTGAATGGAGATGTAAAAGAGAATGTTTTTATGTCCCAGCCTGAAGGATTTGCTGTGAAAGGACATGAACATAAAGTATGCAAACTTGTGAAGTCCTTGTATGGCCTCAAACAAGCACCGCAAGCCTGGTGAAAAACTAACTGAGCATCTTCTGAAACTCAACTTCAATCATTTTGATCTTGATGATGCAACTTGATTTGTCAAGAAAGTTGGCAAAACAGTTGTGTATCTTGTGGTATATGTAGATGATCTTTTAATGACAGGGAACAATGAAAGCTACATTGCATCCATAAAGAAGGAATTGGGGAAAAGTTTTGAAATGACTGATTTGGGCTATGTTCATTACTATCTTGGCATTGAAGTAACCCAACATCGAAAATCCATATTTCTTTCTCAAAAGAAATAAATTGGAGATTTGTTAAACAGATTTGGCATGACAAAGTGCAATCCTCTTTCTACTCCAATGGAACAAAACTTAAAGCTCACATCTATTGAAGGAAAGGAATTTGAGGATGCAACAAAGTATAGACAGCTTGTAGGAAGTCTCATCTACCTCACTACTACTGTTAGGATATTCCGACACATAGGATATAGTTAAGTTCAACTTGGTCTAGTATAGAGTTAGGTTAGAGTTAGGTAAAGTGTGTTTCTTTACCGTTGTACATTTTGTAACTTACAATTCGACGGTCACGATATGTAGTGATCCGACGGTTCACTCTCACCTCGGTATTACCGACACTTGATCCGTGGCTTGACACCCGATTGGTCCATGAGTTCTATTTAAAGTGCATGGAGGGTCATTGTTCGGGTAATCCGTGCATGAGAGAAGCTTATGTAAATTTTCATTCTTTGATTAATAAATTGCCTGTAGTACCCATGTTGGGACAGGCCGTGGACTGTTTCCCTCCTTGCACTTTGAGGGTTTAAACCACGTCAAAAATACTGGTGTATTGATTTGAGATCTGGTTGTGAGCGGTGTCCTTTTGGTGTTCTTTCTGAGGAACTTACCCTGTAAATTCCTACATGGTATCAGAGCTATTTGAGGGCCGCGTCCGTTGGTGATCCAAATCTGAAGCCGGTAGAACTGCATGCGGCTGTCGTTTCCTAGATCTGCTGTTTCTGACTGCTTTCGGGCCGAGAGGACTGCTCTGTTGCGTTCGGAGCATTTGTTCCAGTGAGGAACCCCTTTCGTTTCACGCGAAAAGGTTTCCGGTAGCCCTAGCTGCGTCATTTTTCAGATCGGGAGGTATACAGTGTTTTTTGCAGTTTACTGTTATTTTCTCTCTGCTTATTTCGGTCTCAGTTTATTTAGCTTTTTTTTAACCGGAACTATACCTTTCATTTCTGCGTATGCTCTTTGCCCTGCGACTCTGTGCGATCTGGGCAAATCAGAAACAGAAAGGAAGGATTTTTCTCATGCGTATGCTCTTTTCCCTGCACCTTAGTGTGATCTCGGAAAATCAGAAACATTGAGAAAAATATTTAGTTTTTCGGCTAAAGCTAACTTTGAGATTTTTTTAAAAATTTCTAGTTTTTTGGCTAAAGCTAACTTCGAGCCGCAAGGTTCGTTTTTCTTTGCATATTCGTGTTGGGTTTTGTGTTTTGTGTTTTGTAGGGAAAAAAAGCTTTCTCAAGGCAAGCACGCAAACCAAGGCCCCCCCCCCTCTCTCTCTCTCTCTCAAATTTTTTGTATAGATCAATTGGTTCAAAGCTATTTTAAGAGAGTAGAGGTCTTGGGTTCAAGTCTCCATTTTGTGGGGGCGGATTTTTTTCATTCCCGCACATTCGCGCACTTTGCCGGCATCGTCAACAATTTTTTTTTCAAAAAGCCATAACTTCTTCATCCGGAAGCCTTTTTCAGAGCCGTTTTTTTTAAAACCGCCTATTTTTTCGAGATCTATCCATTGGAACAATTACTTTCAGCATCTTCAGCTTCAGTTTTTTTTAAAATGGAAAGTCCATGCCAAGTCATTCTTGACAGCTCTAACTACTTCCAATGGGTAGCCTACATGGAAGATTTACTTAGAAGTAAAGGTCTCTTCAGAATAGCCACAGACCAAGAGAAGAAACCAAAAGATGAAGACAAGGCTGCAAAATGGGAAAATAGACAAGATCAAGCACGTGGTTTGATAGGGATGTCTATTTCTCCTGATCTTAGATTCCACATTGCAGAACTTGAGACTCCTCATGAAGCATTAGAAAAACTCGCTAAAGTTTTTGGGATTAAAAATGAAATTAGAGCCCATCAACTTGAAAATGAGCTGCTTACTTTGGATCCTAATAATTTTTCTTGCATTGAAGATTTCTTGTCCAAATTCAAGACCCTTAGATATCTCTTGGAAGGTGTTAAAGTTAAGAAAGAAGATGGTAACCTTATTTATTCCATCCTTACTAAGTTGGGACCAACCTACTCTGTATTTGTTTCCACTTTCCATTCTACAAGGGAAGCTTTCATTTGTCAAGGACAAGACTACAAGGCCCCTTCCTTTGACTCCTTTTGTGATTTCTTAATAAGAGAACAAGAAAAACTCTTACACCTTGGTCTTCTTAATCTTGGAAACTCTTCCACGAAAGCGTTAGCCGCCCAGCAGCAACCAAATTCAAAGAATCCTAAGAAGTCATATCCTCAAAAGAATGGTCCTAAACCATCTCAGCCTCAAAATGAAAGATCATTTCAACAAAATGATAAGACCAATAAAAACAAATGGAAGAAGACTGATAGACATTGTAACTTTTGTAATCGAGATGGCCACTTAGAATCTAAATGCTTTAAGAAGATGGAAGCCTTGGAAGCCGCAATGAAGAAACATAACATCCATGTGGAGCCTACTTCAACTTCAACTTCCGGAATGGCACTTTCTGCATGTCATTGTCAATCATCTCAGTCTGGTTATGCATTAAATGTATCTTCTTCTTCTTCTCATTCTCATGAGTGGCTCATTGATTCTGGAGCCTCTTGTCACATGGCCAAAAACCAAGCCATGTTTTCTTCTTTAAATGATTGTAACACCAAAAATATATATGTTGGTGATGATAGATCTCTTAATGTTGTAGGGACTGGAACTGTTCATCTAGACAATGGTCAGTTTAATGATGTATTATGTGTTCCAACCTTATCCTGCAACCTTCTATCTGTCTATCAGATAACTCATTCAGGTGAAGGTAAAATTGTTGAATTTTCACCTCATGATGTTGTAATCAAGGATCTAAAAGATCCTAAACAGATTCTGGCTACTGGTCTTGCTGATGATTCCAAAAGGTTGTATAAGTTTCACAACTTTGGGTCATCAAATCTTCCCTCAGTATTTGTTGCTCATAATGATGAAGTGAGCAAACTTTGGCATGAGCGATTTGGTCACTTAAACTATCGCTCCCTTCAGCATCTATGTAAAGAAAATATGGTGACAGGTCTTCCTATGGTATCTTGCAGAGATCGTGTTTGTTCCGGATGTGTACTCGGAAAACATCATCGGGACAGTTTTGAAAAACGTGCCTCTTGGCACGCCTCAGCCCCTTTACAGCTTGTGCACAGTGATTTATGTGGTCCACTTCCTGTTTCTTCATTCTCTGGCTGCAAGTATTTCTTAACTTTCATTGATGATTTCTCCAGACGCACTTGGGTATACTTCTTAAAACTCAAGAGCGAAGTATTTAACACATTTTTGGCCTTCAAAGCTTTTGTTGAAAAACAATCTGGACATCAAATTCTTAAGTTAAGAACTGATAATGGTGGAGAATATGTTAAAAACACATTCATCAACTTTTGCACCGAAAATGGAATTCAAATGCAACATACTGTTCCATACACTCCACAACAAAATGGTGTAGCTGAAAGGAAAAATCGCACCTTAAAGGAAATGGCTAATTGTATGCTGCAATCTAAAGGACTCAGTCTTAGTTTTTGGGCCGAAGCAATTAATTGTGCAAATTATATAATCAATCGCACTCCTACTAAGGTTCTAGAGAATATCACTCCAGAAGAAGCTTGGAGTTCCATTAAACCAGATGTAAGTCACTTTCGTGTTTTTGGAAGTGAAGCATGGGCCCATATTCCAGATGAAAAGCATAAAGCTTTAGAACCTAAGAGTGAGAAATGTACTTTTGTTGGATATTCTGAAGATGTAAAAGGTTATAGACTTATTCCATTTAAGTCCAAAAATGTTATCATTAGAAGAGATGTAAAGTTTGATGAAAATAAATCGGCCTGCGAGCCTAGTCCGGCGGATGTGCCACCTCTTCCTATCTCTTCTACTTTTGAAAACATTTCTTCTTCAGATGATGAAAGCGAGGATGATAATCCTCCCCGACCTTCTCAGGATCCTCAACTTCCACGATGGGTCCGTGCTACTCGGGATGCAGCAGGTGATCTTGCCGGTGATCCTACAGATCAGCGACGTACACGTTCTCAGTTTGAAAGAGCCTCTTCTTTACTGGCTCAAGCTCCAGTAAATCATGATCCTGACACTTTTGCAGAAGCTTCAGGCCATCCACATTGGGAAGCAGCTATGAATGAAGAATATCATTCATTGATGACAAATGATACATGGGATCTTGTTCCTCTACCAAAGGGACGCAAACTTGTTAGATGTAAATGGGTTTACAGAACCAAGTATGGACCAGATGGGAAAGTTGATAAACATAAAGCTCGTCTCGTTGCTAAGGGCTTTTCACAGGTTGAAGGCATTGACTACACTGAAACCTTCTCCCCTGTTGCCAAAATGAACTCTATCCGCCTCGTTCTTTCCCTTGCTGCCTCGTTAAAATGGGAAGTCCATCAGATGGATGTTAAATCTGCCTTCTTGCATGGGGACTTGCAGGAAGAAATCTATATGGAACAACCCATTGGCTTCATACAAACAAACTCCAGCCTTGTTTGTCGACTTAAGAAATCCCTTTATGGCCTCAAGCAAGCTCCTCGGGCTTGGTATGCCAAAATGGATAGCTTTCTTTTAGAATCTGGCTTTTCTAGGTGTCATTCCGACAATACTGTCTACACCAAGAAAGTGGGCAACTCTCTTATCATCCTTGTTCTTTATGTTGATGATCTTATTCTTACTGGTAGTGATCCCAACCTTATAAACCATGTGAAGTCCAGCCTTAAAAAGAAATTTGAAATGACAGACTTAGGACACTTACACTATTTCCTCGGTCTTCAAGTCTTGCAATCCCAGGAGGGTATTTTCCTTTCCCAGTCCAAGTATGCTTGTGATATTCTTCTTCATTTTCACATGGAAGACTGTAAGCCAGCCCCTTCTCCCTTTCAGTCTGGAGTCAAACTTTCAGTCTCTTGTACTTCTCCTGAAGTTGATGCTACCTTATACCGTCAACTTGTCGGAAAACTCTTGTATTTAACCCATACTCGTCCTGATCTTTCCTTTGCTGTTGGCCTTGTTGCTCGTTTTATGCAAAACCCCCGTGAAAGTCATTGGAAAGCAGCTAAAAGAATACTTCGTTATGTTCGAGGTACAATACAGTT